>CM040239.1:19848864-20508112 GCA_022545495.1 Chrysanthemum lavandulifolium | reverse complement strand
TGGGTAGTTTTGGTTAGTAGGTACAAAATATACAAAAGGTACAAAATAGTGAACAGCTTAAAAGTGTCTAAAAAGTACATTACAAACCATACTCAAATGATATATCTAAGATATAGTCAAACTCTCCCAAAAAAGTCGCTTAGTGTGTAATGTTGAGTAATGCATACCGAATGGACAAGATTTGTAAACTAGCATGTATGGGTTTGGCCTACTTTGTATATATATAATTTGGTGTGTGTTTAATATAGTTTGATGCTTATTTTATAGAAAAATATTACTAGTAAACAAATTTGCAACGCGTACTACCTAAGCTTGAACACAAGTATAATACAATATGTTCAATACAAAACCATTCAAGGAGCATATGGTTATCAATTTGTTTCAAGTAATACATCAACAAAATAGAACATAGCTAAACACAAACACGGTGTTTAAAAAAAACCAGCCATTTGTTCACTAGTATGAAAGCGCAAATTTAATACGATCCTTCACATCCAATGGTAGACCAAAAGCCAAGCTGTATAAAAATACATACCCAAATACCACAATCACCAAATATCCTACCGCCTTGTACTTGTTCAACGATAGTAAATGTAATGAAATAACTAGCCTGGATCAATGCCTTTCTTCTCAAATACTTGCGCTTGTGCTAGGACCTCGTGTAATGTAGCTGTGGACAAAAGTAGCACTGCCTTAAAAAAACTAATGTTTTAAAGTCTGGTTAAACGTTATGTATTAATTTATGACATATGAATAAATAGCCAAACTCAGTAAACACCCTCGCTTGATATAAACCTCGCCATTCCTCTTCAAAAGTTTGACCGCTATCATAAAAGGTAACAATGCAAAGGTTCATCTCCAAACGGGCAACAAACTAATGAGCGCCGCCATTAATCGGATGAAAACCTACAACGCTTGGGTCACAAACATAATATCAATATATGGCAAAAGCTAATCAAGATTATTAATCGGCATGTATATATATATCGTTACTTACGTGTTTAACGCCGGACCATGGAATAGAGTATCTTTCACCATTAGCATACCATAACGGCAAAGAATTTTGTAATGTGTCGAACAAAATAGCTACTAACCATCGCCTAATTAGTCAGACGGGCCCAACATGCCAAAGGTAATTAACCCACAACCTATGTGTCAGAATTTCAAACATGAATGAGTGTGATAAACTTTATAAGAAATCATTTCAGATGTACAGCTTGTATGAGTATTTCTGCCTCATCCCTTAGCCAACCTTTCCTAGGCGGGTCTAAGCAAACCAAACTTTCCCAAAACCTTCTATCCACACACACATCGTCACACCAAGGAAACTTGCTGTTGTGGTCCTATTTGTCCAAGAAATTCATCAAATTCATTTGTAAAATGAACTCATTGTGACAAAGATTGGTGCAGCTGCAAGATCCTAGTATATGAAACAATTAAACTTATAATCATTTGTCATTAACAAGATATATTTTAAAAGGTTGTCAAGAAGTATTTTCATACCTCAACCCAAGGCGTGACAAATTTAAGTTTTCACCATATCTGGATCTGTAAGCTGAGAGCATCGTTTTCTTTTCAGCAGATATGCATTGGTCCAATAATACGAATTAGTTTCCCGAACGTTGTTCACTCCTCTTGAAACCGCAAAACGCGCTTCCTTGGCTTTCATATGATCCGAGTTCATGATTGCTTCTCCCCTTTCTTCGCTCATTTTCATATCGCAACCTCTTTCCTCTTCCCTCATTATCAACTTGTCCTCTTCCATCCTCAACCTCTTCTTGTTGCATCAATGCTTCTTTAACTTAAGGCACTTTCAAATTCTTCATGTCGCAACATTAATTCTTTGGATAATAAATTTCTGCCGTTTATAAATAACCTATCATTATGATATGTTATGCTACGGAAAGAGTTTTACACTTGTTTCTTGATTTTGTACATTACCTTTGCAAGATCGTCATCGGAAAATTCATCTAGCTGCCACCGATGAACTAGTATCAATGCTTGGTGACTTGACTCGAACAAGTCAAGAAAATCATGATTAAGCTCATCACTGGCGTGCACTAAGATGCGTAGATCATTACATAACTCAATTTCTCTAAGAATGAAAATAAGTATTTATAAAAGGATATATCGAAAGATAATGGATAATTGAAGGTCATTTTGTAAATTTAGTGTATCGGCTGCTAGAGTATATGAAACCCTTGCTAGAGGTTTTCAATCCACCGCCAGCAGGTTCGATAATACTTGAAGGTTGTTTTGTAAATTCGTGTATCATTGCTAGAGTATATGAAACCACCGCTTGTGGTTTTCAATCACCGCCAATGACTTCGATAATACTTGAAGGCGGTTTTGTAAATTTCGTGTATCCATCGCTAGAGTATATGAAACCACCGCTAGAGGTTTTCAATCCACGCTATGACTTCGATAATACTTGAAGGGCATTTTTGTAAATTCGTGTATCATTTGCTAGAGTATGTGAAAGCTCGCTAGTGGTTTTCAATCCTTGCTAGCGACTTCACGATAATGTCAAAGTATATATACGATAAAAAAAAGAAGAATGATATATTACCCGTTTCTTTCTCGAGCAAGAACACGAAAAAGGGGCGTATATTATTATCGATTCGTGTGATTATTGATGGGTATATGAGTTTGAACAAATGCTTAAATAACACGAATAATTGTCTCAAGTTTGAACAAGCGCTTATTTAACTCTGTAATAACACGATCACGTGTTATCTTGATCTCTATTATCTTGCTCTCACTCCTGCGTATAATAGGTAAATGTTTCCTTCGGTCTTGCCACGTTTGCGTCTTCTTGCCATCTTCTTCAACCACTCGTCGTAGAGATGTGTTGTTTTCTTTAGTGGAGTTCTAGGTATGTAATCATGGAAAAATGCGTAAACTTTATATACCAATCGATCTCCTCTCGACTATTGTCGGTGTCGGTTCTTTAACGAGTTGAATCCTTAAAAACAAATAATAATGTTCAATAAAAGATTGCATTAATGTAGAAAAAAGATTGCATTAATAAGAAAAATTTATATATTACTTTTACCTTTCCAAAAGAAACTTATAATCGGATCTTTTGAAGGGTGTATTCTTTGACCACGCTACTCCTCTTGGCATAATATCGGGAACTTTATTCCACCATAGAATGCTTCTTTCAAAGACTCGATATCGAATCTATACGGATTTTGGAATTTCAATAAAAATAATAGCATAAAATATTGATACACAAATGAATCGGTTTATATTGATATATAAAATATTAACCTTGAAAGCTGACGAATCTGACGGTGTATAGGTTGGAACAAACTTGTGGTCTTTGTTAATACCTTGAAGGAAATCCACTTGTGTTTATCTGCAACATCAAAATTTCATCATACAAATGCCTCAAATATGCTCTCCCATGGAAGGCATCCCAATCATCTAGGTTTTCAACTAATCGCATGAAGAAACATCAACTTCACAGACCAATAATACGCCCATGAAGATAACCTCCAAAGCTAACAATAGACAAAGGCGTCTGCATCTTAAACGCATATGATACCAAATGCCTCTTCATCTCAATTAGGCCAAGAATATCTAAGTTTGTAATTTTTGAACACGAATGTTTTGGGAAAACCCTTGACATAAAATTGATGTGTCGGATCCATATTTTTCAAAACTTACTTTTCCAAAATTAAAACCGGTGATAGCGAAAACTACGGGCGACCGAAATGAAGGGGACGGTCATCAATATAATATACAATCGGCATATCATAATGGTTTTCATTCGGATAACATTGTTTTGTAAAACATAATCTATCATACGTGCCGTGGTCAAAATAAGAAAGGTCCAACCATTTACGAAACAAGTTTCCTAAACAACTTCCTTGATTTTTATCCAACTTGGATTTTATTAAAGAAAAGTAGTTTGGTTTACTTGATGATGATTTTAGCCTCATATTCCTACAAATGAAAAATAAAATAAATAAATAAATAAATAAATAAAATAAAATAAAAATACTCTACTTAATAACATATAAGGGAGTAATAAAGCTAATTCGGTCATCCAAGCCTCACACTACAATTTTGTAACAAATGCCAAGTATACTTTCAAAAGGTAGAACAACAAAGAATCGCATCTCGAGGCAGGATAAATTCAAACCCAAACACAATTTTGTAACCTAAACATAATTGTTGTTGCAAAACTACTATTAAACATGATTAATTTCAAATAAATAAGGGAAAAACAAATATCTGAACAATTTATATATATCAACATAAAAAACATACCCGAATCTGAAACATTTTTTGCGGGATTTGAGAAAGGCGATGTTCTTGACTTGTAGGAGTAATTTTGTAATGGGGGTGTAATGTATGTGTTTTCTAATTCATTGGTTAGGAAAGATATGTGATAAGTAAAAGTATTTTACCGTGGTGTAAAAATTGGGAAAAAGTACAAAACTACTATTTGGCAAAAACCGCTAAAATTAATTAAACTTAAGTCATTTCGGCGTTGGGAAGGAAGCAAAGGAATAAAATATTACTTTTTAAAGTTTGACTTTTTTTCGAAAATATCGAAAAAAAAATGTGAATCTTAAAAAGTCGCGGGATATTAGTCGACTAAAATTAATAGGTACGAAAATGATTGGAATCGAAAAGTGTCGGGACACGTGTCACTATCGTTGGAAGGATAAAGTCATGATCTCAAAGTTTAATTTGGAAATCAAACTTTTTTTCTAAAAAGTGATGTGCATGACGAAAAATCGTTCTTAGAATTTTCCCATAATTTTATCCTTAATATACTGTACTAATTTCATATTTAGATAAGCATATTAAATTATTAACTATTCCATCGTGCACCTCATGTCACATTAAATATAATCAAAGCATGAAAAAACAGATAATCTTCAAGTCAGATTTGATTCAAATACATATCCAAACACCCTTTAAAAATTAGTCAACTTTTGAGCATATTCATTCAAGATTCGAAGGTTTCTAAATTTGGATGTTTTTTAGGTAAGTTCTTTTCTTAACTTTAAATTTAAATGGGTATTGCATGTTGAGTTAAATGGTTACTTACTTATTTTCATTAGAAATGGAGTAAATTGGGTCAAATTTGAAAACGGGTCACAGCAAGGTTTGGGTGAAGAAGAATGAAGATGATAAGTTTAGGCTCATTGTCATATGTGGACCTGGTTTCATAAGCTTGTTATTTAAGGAACAAATAGATAAGAGTAAATTACACGTTCGTCGCTGTGGTTTTGCGTTGGCCATGAGGTTTAGTCACTTTAATAAAAAAAATTGCTGTGCATCTGCCCCTTAAGTGTGAAAGCGTTATGCGCAGATTCGTCCTTCCGCCCATACAGGCCACCAACTCAAGATAACGTCGGTTAACTAAGGTTTTAAAGGGGTATATCCGTCGTTTCACTGTGACATAGTTAATTGAGGTGTTACCCACATGTTCCATCGTTTTCTTCTATCTGTCTTTCCCCCTCTCTCTCTTTGAATCACACACAGAAACATCAAAGTAGATGTTTCTTCCTCCTTTTTGAAGGTCAAATGTACATCTATAAATGGAATCGAGTTTTGACCCAGGTTCATTCACATCTCACACACAATCACCAAAAATTAGGGTTTTCAAAGATTAATGGTTTTCAAAATTAAGAGAGGGGTTTTGTTAATTGAGGTGTTAGGCGTAATTTGAGTTCAAGCGTATCAAATTCAAAGGATTAGTGTCTGCTAATTGGAGTTTTCTTGTTCGGTTCATCGATCTAACTATCTCCCATTATCCTCTACTCACCATCACTTCCACAAATCTTGAAATTAAAAGTAAAAACTATTACAAGACTCGAAACATAAGCGGAAAACAACTCAAGATCTCGGTTGGGTGCACCATTGGTTATAATTGTTAACTATTTCTTTTATGTGTCAGCTTAACATCATCGATCTATTATTTTTGAAGCAATGCTTGATTAAATATCTGAATCTTTAAAGAATGAACAAAACAAGCTGTTTCATTCAATCTTTTATTCGGTTATACACACAAAAATAAGGGATAGAAACAACAAGTTGATCTCAGTTATTTTTTGGTAATCATCTTGTCCAAAGACATAAACAAAAAGATAAAGTCATCACGGATCCATGAGAAGATTTACATTTTCTTTGATGATATCAGAAATTAAAGAAAGATTTATAACAATAGTGTTATTATCTTACTTTTTTTGTTTAATATACACACAAATTCAATTTAACTACAACGAACCTACCTTAGACCTTGATATTCAAGACCTTGAAGCCTTTAAATTAAAAGCGTCACCACGAGTCCTCTTGATATCTAAGTGTGGTGGTGCAAATGGTATCAAGAACACCCTTAACACACGAAAACCCTCCAATCGGTCACTTCCCAAATCGAATATGTACCAGACCAAAGGTACACCCTTGGTGTTCCCACGATGGTGTCACCCCAACTGCGACAAGGTGATGGCGGTTGGAGAGGAGGGAGACACCGTGGCGGTGGTGGCGAAGAGAAGTGGCGGCGAGGAGAGGCCGATTCCACTATCGTGAACCAAACACTAATCAAAATGGCGAGTGGGGAACGTCAAAATGACGAGGGAGATGAGATGAATATTATGGAGCTGGCGGTGTGGGAGGACGCGCGGTGGTAGTGGCGGTTTAGGAGTAGCTGGCGGCGGCTTCGAGGATAGAGAGGCCGAGTTTAGGTTAGAGAGAGTTTTTTGATTTATGTAATTTTACTTTAAAATTGGTATAAATCTAGTTCTAGTGAAATAGCGGATATACCCTTTTAAAATCTTAGTTAACGGACGTTAGTGGGAATTGGTGGGCCCGGATGGACGGAGGACGAGCAGTGCATAACGTTTAGCGACAGGGCGTCGACAGTCTTGTTTTGGTCGAAGAATTAAAGCGGTCAGCCATAATAGCGAGGACGAACAGTGTAATTTACTCAATAGATAATGTTATCCTTAATATACTATACTAATTTCATATTTAAATAAGTAATAAAATATTCCCTCTTGCACCTCATGTCACATTAAATAAGCTTCAAGTCAGATTTGATTCAGATACATATCCAAACACCGTTTAAAACTCTCCCTAAAACACAGAATAAAACCTGTAAAAATTAGTCAACTTTTGATCATATTCATTCAAGATTCAAAGGTTTCTATATTTGGATGTTTTTTAGGTAAGTTCGTGTGAATTGACGAGAACAGCCTGACCCGTGTGACTTTTTAGGTAAGTTCTTTTCTTAACTTTAGATTTAAATGGGTGTTGCATGTTGACTTAAAGGGTTATTTTTATTAGAAATGGAGTAAATTGGATCAAATTTGAAAACGGGTCACAGCAAGGTTTGGGTTGGTGAAATGAGTGAAGAAGAATGAGTTTAGGCTCATTGTCATATGTGGACCTAGTTTGATAATTTACATTTTTGCCACATGTTTAAAAAACGTGTTCCAAATAACTTTTTGCTCAATAACACATACTTTACTTTAACTTTAGTTCAAAAGTATGCAAACTTTACATTTAGAAGCTGGGTCTATAACAAGGTTCACTTCATTGTCAGCGTCGCTCGCCAAATCAAGATCTCATTTTCCCACATAACCACAATAAACCCTCCTCACTCATACAAACCTCAGCCTCTTCGTTTGGTGCCCACATTTCTGGCTTTATTTTTTTATTTGATTTTCGTTTAAAGAATAAACCAAATAAATTCATTTCATTCAAATTAAAAATCTGATACGTTAAAAACAACACTTACTAATAAAGCGATAAAAAAAAAAAGCGACACGGGTAAAAAAAAATACAACACACGGGTAAAAAAAACGACACGGGTAAAAAAAAATACAACACATGAGTAAAAATACTACTCGTCCATGATTTGGCGATATTTATTGACTAGACGTTCCTGCGCTCTTGCGGATGATTTGCTTTCACCGGTCGGGATTGGTGCTCGGATCCATCGTGAGAAAATCCATCTCGATCTTCTCGCCCCGCTTTTTCCTTCTCCCGCCGCCGTAACAAGCCGTTTGAGCATCGGCTTTTGAGCATATATTTCGGATATATGTCCCAAAACTACTCGTTTGACTTCCAGGAGCTTGCGGTAACTGACGTTGAAGTCGACACTTTCTTTTCCTGTTTGCATCCATCTCTTTCGGTCGAGGTCGTTTGTCGGCCCGAATATATCCTCGAGACATGTAATGTCAATAGGATCTTGACATCCCACTGGGATAATTTTTCAAAAATACCCAACATTTTTCATACAAAAATTCCTCCCACCAAAACGTGCGTAAAGTTAACTTTGGCATTCTCGACATGATCTTGGTCATTTTCACCACTTGACCGAAGATGTCGTAAATAGCGTTGAACTTCGGCAATCACCGTTAATCCTTGTCCATTTCTGGGTTATCATGTTCTTGCCACTTGGTTATCGCTTGTCTTAGAATTGAACATTTCGAGAATGTCGTTCAAAAGAACTCGATAAGGTTTTAAAGGTACCTTTTAAGGGGTCATTTAAGCCTTATTCGATCACTTCAGTATCCGTTATTGCTTAATATCGTTCCTTTTCACTTTTAGGTCTCTTGAAGGCAAAATCTTTGGAATGATGCCTATTTGGACGAAAAGGCGCGAATATCTGAAGAAAATGGCCAAAGTCGAATCGAGACACTCAAAGTCTTTGAAACATAAGGCGACGGCGTCATCTGCATATCTGCTGACGTCGTCGGGAAGGAGCCCTATGACGGTCGAGCGAAATTGCATGTTTTCAAGGGACGACGTCGGGTTCTAAAGGAGTAGGCCGTCGTTACTCAGACGGCCTAGATGCGACCAAGACGGCGTCGAGGTGAAGGGACGGCGTCACGGTCATAAGGTGGCGCCCGTCGAAAGGTTTACGTGGCCAAGGCGAAACCCCAATGGCGGCGACACGGCGTCACGAAACATAAGGTGGCCGTCGCAGATGTAATCTTATATATAGAATCCAATTTTTCGTTTTGAGGGTAGTCTTTTGGGTAAAACCTAAAACCGAACCAAGGCTTTCTTGTCTTTGTATTTTAGGGTTCTAAACCTATTATACATCAAGATAAGTATTTACTTCATTAATTTAATTATGTCTTTGATTATTTGTGTGTATGCTTGCATGTTCTCCATGTCCCGCTAATTTATTTGTGTGTTTGCTTGGAATATGAAACTTAATTATTGAATATTGATTGGTTGATACTTATCTTAGTTGACTAATGATCTAGAGTGCGCTAGATTATTAGTTGTGTACTTAATGCTTGACATTTCTTTGTGAACTTTAGAATATAATTATCTAGGTAATTGTAGGATAAAGTATTCAAGGACAACCGTAGAGTAGGCGTCTATAAAGCACTAGAGGATTTGTAAACAAGACCTTTGGTAATTTCAAAGAGTTAGGAAACAAGCACGCCTATAGCCTTAGAATCACTGTGACTAGGAATAAGGACGTGACAAATCAACCATCAATAGGAGATAATTAAGGAGTAGTAAAACCTAAGTAAACACATCTTTAAACTATCATACGAGTACACATCAATTAGACATAGACTATCACAACCTTAGCTTAGATAATTAGATAATAGTAGAGTAATCGGTAGCAATACCAACCCCCAAATCAATACCGAGATTCGTACCTTTTCATTTTCTAAAAACATAAAAGATAAAAATAATCTTCCTCGACCTCGACCTTAGCGTAGTAACTTCTCACTAGCATTCCTATTCCCCAGAGAGCGATATCAATACCCGTGGCCACCCTAATTACTACACTACAGCGATTGGGTTCCGCCTGGGGTGTTATAAAACTTGCTCGAAGAAAAGGAAGTTTCCTTGACCCCGAACGACGCGTGTGGCGTTATCAAGTTTTGGCGCGCCATTTGCGGGAATAGAATAGCTAGTTAGTAGTCCATCTCGTTTAGGTTTCTTTGTGATTCCTATCAAGTAAACTTTTTCTCATTTTTAGTTTTTCTTGGTCTATCCCCTTCTTCGTGACCTTTGTTAGTAATCCCATCACTTTTCACCATGGAAGGTGACAACCAACCACCACTCATCAACCCACCACCAAACGACCGCCAAGAGCCCGTACTCTTGGTGAGTACTCGAGACAAACCACCTAGGTTATAGGAATACCATTGAGCTTCCGACCAAGCCCAAACTACGGCCTGCGATCCGGCACCATCCGGTTGGTGCAAAAGCGGATGTGCATTCCATGGACTTAGTTCAGAAGATCCAAATCAACATCGAGGATTTCTCAAAATTGTCGATTCCATCGACCTTGATGCTACTACTCGGGAGACCACGCGCTTGCGTCTCTTCCAATTCTCTACGGGACCAAGCTAGTAATTGGCTTGAGCGACTTCCCGTGGCTCCATCTCGAGTTGGGATGATCTTACTTCTCGCTTCCTTGCTCGATTTTTCCCACCGGGAGAACCACTAAGCTTAGAATGACATCTTGACGTTTGACAGCGTCAAGGTGAATCTCTGAAGCATGGACCCGATTCAAGGACTTACTTCATAAAGTCCTCATCACAAAGATTGATCTTTGGCTCCAAGTCCAAATCTTTTATGATCATGTCGGTCCTTCTCTCCGACAAACCATTGATTACGCCACGGTGGGAGACTAAGTGATCTTGTGTTGAGGCATCTTTGGGAAGTCATCGAGGACTTAGCTCAATCTGAAGAGGAAGGTTGGGAAATTCCGGTTGTCCAAGATAACGGGTTAAGTTCCCGAGCACAAGCAATTATGAGTATGGAGACCCAAATGAAAGCGTTAATGGATGTAACCACTTGGCCGACAAACATGTGAATACGGTCGAGGAATTCTTCACGCCGAGGAAGTCCGGCGGGATGAATTCGAGGACATAATGTTGACATTTGTCCACAAGCAAGAAGAGAAATTAAGCGCCTCGAGGATCAAATCGGAAAACTCATGACACTTTCTTGGGACTAGCTAACAATTTCATCTTGAGCATTCGTGGTGAAATTGCAAAAACAATATACCTAAAAAGCTAGAAAAGGTATATGCAATACTAGAAGCACTGTGGTGACTCCGAACCTCTCCTTTAGCAAATTCCGTCAAGAAGTCGTATTCTTGCTTGAACCCCGCTTTAACGTTCCCGCTTGATCCCTAGAAATACATTCATTGGAATGGTGCACGTATCACTTACCGACTTTCCCAATGTAAAGAAAAGTTCTTTCGGTTTAAACTTGGGAAAAGGAAACCTCACCTCAAAACTTGAATGTGTAAAATTACAATTGAACAACAAATTGACATGTGCATTACTTACCATTATATGGATTATTGGTGGATTAGCCAAATAAATTTCAAGAGGAAAACTAAATTCTTTTCAAAGATAGTAATCAAATTTTTGATCCGAGCGGATCGACAAAAGCTATTTTCTTTTGGCAAAATTTAGGCGTGACGTCGTCGCATACAAAGTGTGTGCCGTCGCTACCCGCATCGAGACGAATAAATACATCACCCATCTCTTTCATTCTTTACCACAAAATTTTTATCCGCCCCACACCCAACACTCACGTTTTTCCCACCTCTAATTCATCATTTTGCCAAAACAATTTCCACAAGGTAAGTAATGCGCATTGATCTTTGTGCATTTAATTGTCCTAATTCATGCTCGATTTCGTTTTCCTCTTTTCAAACCAACAACCCCAACTAATTTGATCTATGCTATATACCGCCTATGAATCCTATTAATTAGGCTAATGATTAGGCAAATGATAGTGTTATCATATGGGGGTTGACTTTGCTTGAGAACCTTGACGCTTAGGGATCGAACCCTTTGGCCATTATACCATTAACATGGGTGTTTGGGCTAAGGGTTGTGGTTAAAACACAGGTTTTCCTCGCATGGTCGGATTTGAATTACAGTGGTGACGGCGTCATAAGCGTTATGTGGCCGTCGTGATTATTCGACGCCGTCCTCGCTGTATTTGATTTTCTGTTTGGATGAGCGAGAAGAACAAAGAGAACAAGAGGATGATCCTCTAATGCTTGTGCAAATATCGACACAATTTACGAATGGGAGTGTTTCTTGAGGAAGATTGCCAAGTTCGTTATAATGATTTGCTTCATCAAACTATTGACTCGAGAAATTTGTTGTGGTGGGAGTTTCTTGAGGTCATGACCGCTAGGAGTTTGCGAATAGTTTTAGGAAGGACAAGTTCTTGATCCCGGTGGGAAAGGATGTTTAGGATCGTGAACCCGTATATGGGGAGTTGGTGCATGAATTCCACGCATCTTACACGTTGGATGTTAATTCGTGTCGTGATAACATTGAGTTTGTGGGGTCCGATTTAGGTTGGGAGGAGATTGGAGGCTATGTCGATCCTTGAGTTTGGATGGAGATTGGGGTTATATAGCCGAGAATGTTGGGAGCGATGTTTTCAGGGCTAATTTGGCAACCTGACTTACCCATAAGGATGAAATGTTGTGTCTTCAGTTCTGGAACACGATAGCTAATGGGGAGTACATCACTGGGGGTACTCTCGCATCTCAAATCCGGGATCCACGGATTAGGCTAGTGCACCGTTGCCTCACATTTTCTATCACGGGGCGCCGGAACACTAATCATCGTGTCACTTTACCAGATCTGTTCTATCTCTACTGCATGTTGGCTGAGGGTGTGCACTGTAACATCCCGTTCTGGTTAGCCGACTACTTGAGGACTGCCAGTGGAATGAGGGTTGAGGATAAAGTTTATGGAGGTATGTTCATCACTCGGTTAGCTCGGTCCTTTGGCATTTTGGCGGGGAGGCACCGTGATACCTTAATGAGGTATCACCATGGTCGTCAAGGCGAGTCCTTGAAAGCTATGGAGGTTATAATGGATTATGGTAGGCGTTGCTTGGTTGATCGCTCAACCCGTCATTGAGTAGTGATGACGATGATGATGAAGAGCCACATGCCGGCGCACCGCCGGGGGTGAAGCGAGGGAGCTCCGACGCCTCTGCATACATGTCTAGTGGAGATTGGCGAGCCTACCAAGGAGCATGGATGGGACGCATGGATACGTGGATGGCGGCGGGATCGAGAGGACTAATTGGACCTATGACCACCTTGTTAGGCGGATCGGCATTTGTCCGTGACGTGACCGACGATCACGCCTCCAGTTGATCCTTTCAGGGAGAGAGAGGATTACCCACCTTATGGGTATTTGGGCCATCTTCCCACGGTTATGACTATCGTGGACCCTCCCCGGTGACTCATGTTTTAGTTTATGTATTGTCTATGATTGTGTTGGTTGTTGAGACAATTTATGTTTGGGCATGTAATAATCTTTGACAACTTAACCTTATGGTGAACTATTTGATGTGTGTGGATACTTGCATGGTTTATCTAGCCTATGTGATGGATTGTTTGCTTGTTAGTGTCATATATCTTTTATTAATTGTTTGTCCTCATGTTTGAATTTGTAAAAATGCTTTATTTTGTTTTTAACCTCGTCTTAATTACATATAAAGGTATTTTACATAAAGGATAAGTGTAAGGAGGATTACACACGTTTTCATAAGAAACGTGAACATGAGAATAACAATTAACTAAAAGATATATATGTTTGTTTGTTCGAGTCAAATGCTTGTATCGAGTCATAATGGATGTTTTGCGAAGTTTTCCGATTCTAAAGATGTAAATTTTCGAATTTTTCCGGAAAATCGCAGACCGATTTTGTCGGGATAACTTTGACGTCGTCAGATTGCAACCGACGCGCCAGAAGGAATAAAAACATCGACTTACTTTTCTCGTTTTCGAGCTACTTGTAAAATTTTGGAATTTTCGGATCTTAACTTTCAAAACAAATTACGTAAACATCCATTCCACAAGCATTATATCCTAGTTTAAATCGAGTCTTATGTATATTATTACCGCCGATTTTACGCGAAGGTTTCGTTTGTTTTCTTCTAGTGTGCGAGGTTTAGTTTGTCAAGAAGAAGTTACACAAGTTTGGAAGGAGCCTTTCACGCAAAAACTCTTCTTGGAAAAGATTTAACCACCACTTTTACGGATCTACCGAGCTAATCGGGGAGTATTAGTTTCTTTCGCTTTTAATTACCTTCTATTATCATAACTTTGATATTTTCGGGAACATTGGGGACAATGTTCGGTTTAAATGTAGGGAGGAAAATAAGCGGAACTTTGAAACTATGCTTATCCTCGTTGTTTGCTTTGTCAAGTGTATTTGTGTAATAAACCATGAGAAAATGTAGGTTAGGGTAATTTTAGCCAAATTTAAAATTTTTCATGACGTATAAGAGTGGGCCATTAGTCTTAACAAAAGCGTCTCATGGATAGGAAGTTGCATGACTAGCACAAAACCCTTACCACCTAAATTCCACCCAAAATGTGAGGATCGCCACTTAGATTAGTAGGAATTAAAGCATTCATCTTTAATGCTTAGAGTGTGAACCGTAGTATATTAGATTCTAGAACCGGTTTTGTGATGCATTCCGAGATCATGAGTGAGGCTACACTTGTGTTGTTAGGAATAACTAAATGATAAGAGGCATTAGGATAAACCCTTGTTTGATACACGTAATATAATTACTTCTTCCATATCGGTTGAGTAATTCCCCACACCCGCTGCGTTGTACTCATCTTTAGTACACGATACCCTAGTTAACCTTGAGCCTATCCTTTTCGCGGTTCTCGTGATGTTTCGGTTTTCGGGATATCAATGAAGAGCATTGTTTACACCCCACCCCCGAATATACACCCAAATCGCTTTAGCCTACCTTTATTGCACTCACTTTTAGTGCAAATTTATGTTATCACCCAAAACCCTTAGTTCAATTATCGGTTGCTTGCATGAGTTGCTAAGTCGAGTCATATCCCTTGTGTCTGATTTTGGGATGATTGGGATTCATGGGAAAAGTTAAAGTTTATGAAACATAGGAAAGAGAACGTTAAACTCAAATTCCCTTTGTTTGCATAATAATGTACTCAAGTGTTTTAATCTTTCAATTCGGGTCAAATTAGTGTTAGAGTAATAAAAACTCAAGTGTAGGGATGTGTCTATAAATCCTATCATTTTGATGTACCGTAGAGGATGGTAGAGTAAAAGTGTATGAAAACAAAAAAAAAAAAAAAAAAAAAAAAAAAAAAACCATACGGGCTACCATCCTACATCTATCTTTTAAATTATGTTTGTTTATTTTCGTTGCCTAGAGTTTTAGAGTGTCGAGTCTTGGCTTAGCAACGCCATTCTTCGTATACTTGCAACATAGAGATTTTTGACTATCCACCACTATATAGCCTATCCCACCAAACCCTTATTTCCCTACCGTAAGCCTAACGTTACAACCCTTTAAAGACCTCTTTGATAGTCTTTCCTAGGTGCTTACGCCAAAGCGATGGAGGTTTGATCTATTCTCAAGCCTATGGTAATCTATGTACTAGGACCGGTTAATGAGTGTTTATCTTCCATTTCCGATTTGTTATATTTCATATATACACCCGAGAGAGATGTGAGTATCCAAACACCCCATGTGAGGTGCTAGTATGTAATTTCCGTGCTTGTTATGACTTTATGGGCTTATATGTGTTGTGGACCGTTTGAATGAATGCTTCATGACCACTAACTTATAAATTAATTGGCTAAAAGCACATTTGCTTGAGGACAAGCAAATACCAAGTGTAGGGATATTTGATAAGGTTTTAAAAGGTACCTTTTAAGGGTCATTTAAGCCCTTATTCGATCATACAGTATCCGTTATTGCTTAATATCGTTCCTTTTCACTTTTAGGTCTCTTGAAGGCAAAATCTTTGGAATGATGCTTATTTGGACGAAAAGCGCGAATATCTGAAGAAAATGGCCAAAGTCGAATCGAGACACTCAAAGCTATGAAACATAAGGCGGCGGCTTCATTGCATATCTGCGACGTCGTCGGGAAGGAATTTTGCGACGGGTCGAGTTTAAATTGCATGTTTTCAAGGGGCGACGTCGGGTTCTAAAGAGTAGGCCGTCGTTACTCGACGGCCTAGATGCGCCAAGGCGGCGTCGAGTGAAGGGACGGCGTCACGGTCATAAGGTGACGCCGTCGAAGGTTTACGTGGCCAAGGCGAAACCCTAAATGGCGGCGACACGACGGCGCCACGAAACATAAGGTGACGCCGTCGCAGATGTGATCTTATATATAGAATCCAATTTTTCAGTTTTGAGGTAGTCTTTTGGGTAAAACCTAAAACCGAACCAAGGCTTTCTTGTGCGGTATTTTAGGGTTCTAAACCTATTATACATCAAGATAAGTATTTACTTCATTAATTTAATTATGTCTTTGATTATTTGTGTGTATGCTTGCATGTTCTCCATGTCCGCTAATTTATTTGTGTGTTTGCTTAGGAATATGAAACTTAATTATTGAATATTGATTGGTTGATACTTATCTTAGTTGACTAATGATCTAGAGTCGCTAGATTATTCGTTGTGTACTTAATGCTTGACATTTCTTTGTGAACTTTAGAATATAATTATCTAGGTAATTGTAGGATAAAGTATTCAAGGACAACCGTAGAGTAGGCGTCTATAAATCACTAGAGGATTTGTAAACAAGACCTTTGGTAATTTCAAAGAGTTAGGAAACAAGCACCTATAGCCTTAGAATCACAACGCAACTAGGAATAAGGGCGTGACAAATCAACCATCAATAGGAGATAATTAAGGAGTAGTAAAACCTAAGTAAACACATCTTTAAACTATCATACGAGTACACATCAATTAGACATAGACTATCACAACCTTAGCTTAGATAATTAGATAATAGTAGAGTAATCGGTAGCAATACCAACCCCCAATCCAATACCCGAGATTAGTACCTTTTCATTTTCTAAAAACATAAAAGATAAAAATAATCTTCCTCAACCTCAACCTTAGCGTAGTAACTTCTCACTAGCATTCCTATTCCCCTAGAGAACGATATCAATACCCGTGGCTTACCCTAATTACTACACTACAACGATTAGGTTCACTGCCTAGGGTGTTATAAAACTTGCTCGAAGAAAAGGAAGTTTCCTTGACCCCGAACGACGCGTGTAGCGTTATCAAACTCCTCCGGACGGTCATTGCCCATATCTTTATCTTGGGAAATTTCTATCCAACACTGCGCAAGTAACATTTCTTCAGACTTGGTCCACTTCCTCCTGTCCACTTGTGCTATGACTTCAACATCTTCGTCATCGTCCTGTCCAATCCACTGCAGTTTTTGCCTTGACTTTTGCCCGCCTTTTGCGGTTCACGTGCTTTTGGAACTTTGAATTGTGAACCGGTCGGTTGTGATTCCATTTGGGGCAATTATGGAGACCTGGACGGGTTAAAAGCGTGGAGATTATAACGGGTTAAAAAGCTGCGGTGATGGAAATCGGTTGGGGTAACTTGCGAAACCTTGTTGAAACCGATATTGTTGGTTAAGAAAGATATCTTGTGGAGACGGGTTGGAATTGGTCGAAGAAGGGTAGACGGTTTGAAGAACCCCGTATTGTTGCTGGTTTGAGTTAAGTAGATTTGTGAAGTATCCTCCGTCGTGTGGGTTTTGAGACATTGTGTAAAATGATATTGTTGGTTAAGAAAGATTTTTATGTATTTTGGGTTTGAAGATGTGTAAAATGAAGAAGATGATGATAGTTTATATAGGGTGGTGGGTTTAAAAAAAAAAAAAAAAAAAAGTTAACGTTACAAAATTAATAACGTAAACTTTGCTTTGTGTCGATAGCTCCACTCGTCGTCCCCACGATTTGGTATCCGACGCGAGCCACAACAAGCGCAGGCGGTGGTGGCGAGCCACGGCGGCCGGCCACGTAGGCGACGGCGAGCCCACACCGTCCACTCTTAGCCTTGGATTTTAGTATGATTTTGTTAAATAACTTTGTTTTTAGCCAATGTTTTAAAAACCGGGTTTTTAATCGACCCGGTCGAGTCACCGGGCACCAGTTCGACCGCCGAGTCGAACCGGTTTTTTATTTCTTATTATTTTATTTTTTTCGACCGGGTCAACCGGTTCGACCTCCGGGTCTAACTGAGTCAACCGGTTTGACCGCCAGGTCAACCCGGTTTTCATAAAAAAAATATTGAAAAAAATCAAACCCGGCCGGGTTTCATGACCCGGGTCACTCAAAACCCGGCAGGTCTAACCGGTTGACCCGGTTTTAGAAACCCGGTTTTTTGACCCGTTTTAGTGGCCGGGTACCGGTCCGACCGGTTGAACCGGCCGTGTCGACCCGGGTTTGTAAACATTGTTTTTAGCTGTTATCACGTTTTAGTGGTACCAATTAATGGCCCGTTTGGTTTGGTTGAATGGGAATGAGACTATGACTTTCAAAGTCATAGTCTATGTTTGTTTTGTTTTGTTTTTTGGGTCCGGTAATGAAATGTGTATATCATAGTCATAGATTCATTACACACCAATTTGGTGTCTATGAAATCCATTCCCGTAGGCCCTTCTTTTTTCCACTACAAAATTCAAATATCTATACATTTTTTCATACCATATTTTATCAACCAAACATAAACAATCGTAATGATACACTTTTTCATACTCATTATCATTCCACCTCATTTCAAATCCGATACCCATTGTTATTCCTAGCAACAAACCAAACGGGCTATATGTTAGAACACTTAGGACTTGCTTGAAGTCATGGTTTTAGCCCCCGTTTCAAACTCCTATATTTATATTATGCTTTCTGCTAATGTGTGTCAAGTGGACACATGTTAAAATGATTTTTAAGGTTTGGTTAATGTTTATTAAATGCAGTTGATTTAAAGAAAGTGTGTTTTTATTAACTATGACAACATGTTATGTGTCATTCGCTCATTTGTACACACATTAGCGAGTTTATAATTAATAAGATAACCATGAGTTTACTTTATGAATTTAAAAGTAGTTAAATCTATATTTTTGAATTAATATCAGAATAGGAATATTCTTAATATCAGATTACATATCATCAGATATTCTTAATATCAGACAAACTATCAAAAAAAATTCTTAAATTCGAAATTAAGAAAATTACCTTAGTTTGATTCTGCAAAGCTTAAACTTGATGAAATCATTTTTTTTTTTATTTTTTATGTTTTTGTATGTTTTGTTATTCAGATCTACACTGATATTATAATAATATAGATTAATTACGAAAATGCCACCGCGTTTTTTTTAACGTAGATCAAATGGACGCTTCATCGTGCGGCTGACATTCATCCGTACCATCCGTACTTAAAAGTTGAAACGCACCGATCCCTTCCTTATATATATATATATATATATATATATATATATATATATATATATATATATACACACACACACATAATGTAAAGCAAGTATTTCGGTCCGAACGTATTTCGGTTCGGTTCTCGGTCCACCATTTTCTTCATATTCGGTCCTCGGTCCAGTTTGATTCCGGTCCGTTTTTACAAAAAATAAATAAATAAATAAATAAAAACAATATGATTTGTTGGACCGGACCGACCGATGAACTAGACCGAATACATTTCGGTCCGGTCCGGTACTCGGTTCGTTGTTTTGGGCCAAACCGGTTTCGGTCAAGTCCGGTTTTCGGTCATGTCCGATTTTTGTCGGTCTGGTCCAGTTTTGGACTATGCTCAGCCCTTCTTACAACTACTATAAAGTACCTAAACGCATCACAAAGTACCTATACGTATCACTATAAAATCACTCACAACCATCATAAATACATTCACCACCGCCATTTTCTTCTCATCGGTCGGATATCTGGTGGCTGGTTTTGTGATCACCACCATTCACTACCTCCACCACCATTCGCTACCTCCACCACCATTCGCCACCATCTGCTACCTTCATCACCACCGCCATCCTCACATTTACCTTCGCCATTCGTCAGAAACTTGTGATGGTTGAGAATGATTTTATATTGACAAGTATAGTAGGTATATTGTGACGAGTTTATGTATTCTATGGTAGTAGGATGTGATTTTATTGTGAGTGGTTTAGGTATTTAATGGTGGCGGAGGTAGTGAGTAGAAGATAATGATGATGGGTAGTGAAGATTGTGAGAAGAAAAAGAAAAAGAAATGAATAAAAGCGTTTAGGAGTTATTTTATCAGGAGATGTGTTTGACTTTTTGTAATAATAGAGACAACGGAGAAAAAATTGCGTTGACAGTTCTTAAAAATGTATTGTGTCTAACTTTTACTAACAGATGAATGATTATTGCCAAAATTTTCTAATAAAGATATCTAATGTAAATACTAACAAACCAGAAGGATATACTTTGTTGATAAGGTTTTAAAAGGTACCATTTTGAGGGTCGTTTTAGCCCTTATTTGATCACTTTTGTATCCGTTATTGCTTAATATCGTTCCTTTTCACTTTTAGGTCTCTTGAAGGCAAAATCTTTGGAATGGCACTTATTTGGACGAAAAGGCGCGAATATCTGAAGAAAATGGCCAAAGTCGAATCGAGACACTCAAAAGTGCTTTGAAAATAGAAGGCGGCGGCGTCTTTCTGCTTAGCTATGACGCCGTCGTGGGATTTTGTGACGGGTCGGAAGACAAAACTCGTATTTTCAAGAGAGGCGTCGGGCTTTAAAGGAGTAGACCGTCGCAACTCGGGCGGCCTAGATGTGACCCAGACGGCGTCGAAGGCGAAGAAGGGCGGCGTCACGGGCATAAGGTGGCGCCGTCGCAAGGTTAACGTGGCCAAGACGAAACCCTAATGACGGCGACACGACGGCGTCACGAAACATAAGGTGACGCCGTCGCATATGTAATCTTATATATAGAATCCGAATTTTTCAGTTTTAGAGAGAGTCTTTTGGAGTAAAAACCTAAAACCGAACCAAGGGTATCTTGTACAGTATTTTAGGGTTCTAAACCCTATTTTACATCAAGATAAGTATTTACTTCATCAATTCAATTATGTCTTTGATTATTTGTGTGTATGCTTGCATGTTCTCCATGTCCGGCTAATTTACTTGTGTGTTTGCTTAGGAATATGAAACTTAATTATTGAATATTGATTGGTTGTTTCTTATCTTAGTTGACTAATGATCTAGTAATGCGATAGGTCATTCGTTGTGTATAATGCTTGATTCATCTTTGTGAACCTTAGAATATGATTACACGAGTAGTTGTAGGCTAAACCATCCAAAGAGTGCCTTAGAGTAAGAGTTTATCATCCTAGTGGGTTTTGTAGGCGAGACCCTTTGGTAAGTTCAAAGAGTTAGGGAGAAAGCATACCTACAACTTTAGACACACAACGCAACTAAGAATAAGGGCGTGACAACTCAACCATCAATAGGAGATAATTAAGGAGTAGTAAAACCTAAGTAAACACATCTTTAAACTATCATACGAGCACACATTAATTAGACATAGACTCCCACAACCTTAGTTTAGATAATTAGATAATAGTAGAGTAATCGGTGAAATACCAACCCCCAAATCCAATACCGAGATTCGTACCTTTCAATTTCATAAAATATAAAAATACAAAAATAATCTTCTTCAACCTCAACCTTAGCGTAGTAACTCCTTACTAGCATTCCTATTCCCAGAGAGCGATATCAATACCCGTGGCTTACCCTAATTACTACACTACAACGATTAGGTTCCTTGCCTAGGGTGTTATAAAACTTGCTCGAAGAAAGGAAGTTTCCTTGACCCCGAGCGACGCGCGTGTGGCGTTATCAAGTTTTAGGCGCATTGGCGGGAATAGAATAGCTAGTTAGTAGTCCACCTCGTTTAGGTTCTTTGCTTGATTCCTATCAAGTAAATTTTTCTCATTTTAGCTTTCTCTTAGTCTATCCCCTTCTTTGTGACCTTTGTTCGTAATACCCATCACTTTTCATCATGGAAGATGATAACCAACCACCACTCATCAACCCACCACCAAATGACCCGCCAAGAGCCCGTACTCTTGGTGAATACTCAAGACCAAGCCACCTAGGCTATAGGAACACCATTGAGCTTCCGACCAAGCCCAAACTACGGCCTGCGATCCGACACCATCCGGTTGGTGCAAAGCGGATGTGCATTCCATGGACTTCGTTAGAAGATCCAAATCGACATCGAGGATTTCCTCAAAATTGTCGATTCCATCGACCTTGATGCTACTACTCGGGAGACCACGCGCTGCGTCTCTTCCATTCTCTCTACGGGACCAAGCTAGTAATTGGCTTGAGCGACTTCCCCGGCTCCATCTCAAGTTGGGATGATCTTACCTCTCGCTTCCTTGCTCAATTTTTCCCACGGGAGAACCACTAAGCTTAGGAATGACATCTTGATGTTCCAACAACGTCAAGGTGAATCTCTCTGAAGCATGGACCCGATTCAAGGACTTACTTCATAAAGTCCTCATCACGGCATTGATCTTTGGCTCCAAGTCCAAATCTTTTATGATCATGTCAACTTCCCCACTAAGCGATCCATTGACCAAGCGGCGGTGGAAAACTTAGTGATCTCACCGCGGAAGAATCATGGGGTATAATAGAGGACCTTGCCTCTACGACAACGAAAGTTGGGATGACCCCGTGAGCTACCTAAAACCGTCAAGGCAATCTCCTTGCCTTCCATCAACTCACAACCTTCCGACCGTAGGATGATCGAACTTGAAGATCAAGTTAACTTCCTCATGAGTTCTTACGAAAATCCTAAGTCTTCACACCATGTGAACAAAGTTTCTTCCTCGTGCGAGCCGTTTGTGATCCTCATAACACGCGCGCTAGCACCGATCCCGAACATGCTTCCGTTGACTCGCATCCTCGCGTATTAATGGAGCAGGAGGAAGATTCCCTACAATACCGGACCTAGGAATTTCAATGAAACCCGTGAGGCATGGAAAAGCAAGCCCGACTTCTCGGGGACAAACCAAAGAATTCACCTCAATGATTTCTCATGGCCCCACCTAACGGTCCTAACCAACAAAACATCGAAGGGATGTTGCAAAACCTAGTTGCATCTCAAGAAACCCAAATGGCTAAGCTCTCGGACCGCTTTAACCATCAACAAGCCGAGATGGATAGGAAGATAGACAACCTTTTGAAAGCCATAACTAATAGTGATAAGAAGGTTAGTGCTATCTCAACTCCCGAGCCTTCGGTATTGAGATTAAGGATCCAAGCAAGCTAACTAAGCACGTTCAATTCGTCAATACCATCGCCTTAGTGAAACCGGATAGGAACAGACGACGAAGAGGACCATACGCTTGTGGATGATGAAACACCGAGGAAGTAGATGAAGTAGACATTGACTATTTCAACAAATTTCCTACGGAAGAAGAACTATCCGCCACCCTCACTTAGTGCGTGACCTCCGTCACATGTATGTTAGGAAAAGCCCTAGAATCAAGTTTGGGAACCCTTGGAATCTTAACATACCATGTTGCATAGGACACCTTTTGTGGCAAAGGCCTACATTGATCGCAAATCCCAATCAACATAATGACTAGCACCTACTACAATTGGATAATGAAGAAGCCTATCCCAACTAGGCAAGACCCGATAATCCTAGTGATAAGTGCAATTTTCTTGGTAGAGTTAAGGGATTGCCCGTCTATGTAGGTAGTTTCACGTTCCTACGGACTTCATAATTGTGGATGATATTAGCACGACCATAGACCCTAGCTTGTCCCGTTATTCTAGGAAAACCATTCATAGAAAGCAGGGATGACCTATGACCCCTCGTTAGGAGTAGTGCGATTCAAGGATGAGACCGGCGACATAGCTTACCAAATGCCGTTTAAGATTGAGAAGTTTTCATCACTCTCTAATGATGAAAAGGAACTTAAGCTGTCGGTCTATTACAGGAATGATGAGGATAGGGAAAGGGAGTAGATTATGTTATGGCTAAGATTTTCGGGTTCTATAAAGATTGTTTGAACTTAGGACCAAAATATAGGACCGAGTGGGAGAGGGCGAACTCTTAGAGAGGTGCATCATAGGACACTTCTACAACATGGAATCCCAGATAGAGACCGTCAAGAGGCGGTAGTGAAGCAACGTGGGAGCACGACTTGAGTCTAGCTACAAGACTCTTAAATAAAGAAAAGCGCTTCGTGGGAGGCAACCCATGCTTAATTGTTTGCTTGTTAGTGTCATATATCTTTTATTAATTGTTTATCCTCATGTTTAAATTTGTAAAATGCTTTATTTTGTTTTAACCTCGTCTTAATTGCATATAAAGGTATTTTACATAAGGGATAAGTGTAGGGAGGATTACACACGTTTTCAAAAGAAACGTAAACATGAGAATAACAATTAACTAAAAGATATATATGTTTGTTTGTTCGAGTCAAATGCTTGTATCGAGTCATAATGGATGTTTTTGCGAAATTTTCCAGATTCTAAAGATGTAAATTTTCGAAATTTTTTCGAGAAAATCGCGAGACCGGTTTTGTCGGGATAACTTTGACGGCGTCGAGATTGCAACTGACGGCGTCGGGAAGGAGTAAAACATCGATTACTTTTCTCGTTTTCGAGCTACTTATAAATTTTGGAATTTTCGGTCTTAATTTTCTTAGAAATTTGTAAACATCCATTCCACAAGCATTATATCCTAGTTTAAATCGAGTCTTATATATATTATTACCGCCGATTTTACGCGAAGGTTTCGTTTGTTTTCTTCAAGTGTGCGAGGTTTAGTTTGTCAAGAAGAAGTTACATAAGATTGGAAGGAGCTTTTCACGCAATAATTCTTCTTGGAAAGGATTTAACCACCACTTTACGGATCCTACCGAGCTAATCGGGGAGTATTAGTTTCTTTCGTTTTAATTACCTTCCATTATCATAACTTTGATACTTTCGGGAACATTGGGGACAATGTTCGGTTTAAGTGTAGGGAGGAAAATAAAACGGGAACTTTGAAACTATGCTTATCCTTGATTATTTGCTTTGTCCAAGTGCATTTGTGTAATAAACCATGAGAAAATGTCGGTTAGGGTAATTTTGGCACCAAATTTAAAATTTTTCATGACATATAGGAGTGGGCCATTAGTCTTAACAAAAGCGTCTCACGGATAGGAAGTTGCATGACTAGCACAAAAACCCTTTACCACCCAAATTCCACCAAAATGTGAGGATCGCCCTTAGATTAGTAGGAATTAAAGCATTCATCTTTAATGCTTAGAGTGTGAACCGGTAGTATATTAGATTCTAGAACTTGTTTTGTGATGCATTCGAGATCGCAAGTGAGGCTACACTTGTGTAGTTAGGAATAACTAAATGATAAGAGGCATTAGGATAAACCCTTGTTTGATACCGTAATATAATTACTTCTTCCACATCGGTTGAGTAATTCCCCACACCCTTTGCGTTGTACTCATCTTTAGTACACGATACCCTAGTTAACCCCTCGAGCCTATCCTTTTCGCGGTTCTCGTGATGTTTCGGTTTTCGGAATATCAATGAAGAGCATTGTTTACACCCACCCCAAATATACACCCAAATCGCCTTAGCCTACCCTTATGCACTCACTTTTAGTGCATTATTGTTATCACCCTAAACCCTTAGTTCAATTATCGGTTGCTTGCATGAGTTGCTAAGTCGAGTCATATCCCTTGTATCTGATTTTGGGACGATTGGGATTCATGGGAAAAGTTAAAGTTTATGAAATGACGGGAAGGAGCGTTAAATTCAAATTCCTTTGTTTGCATAATAATGTACCCCAAGTGTTTTGATCTTTTCAATTCGGGTCAAATTAGTGTTAGAGTAATAAAACTCAAGTGTAGGGATGTGCCTATAAATCCCTATCATTTTGATGTTACCTTAGAGGATGGTAGAGTAAAAGTGTATGAAAAAAAAAAAAAAAAAAAAAAAAAAAAAATCGAAAAAAAGAAAAGAGAAAAAAAAAAAAAAAAAAAAAAAAAACATACGGGCTACCATCCTACATCTATCCTTTAAATTTATGTTTGTTTATTTCCGTTACCTAGAGTTTTAGAGTGTCGAGTCTTGGCTTAGCAACGCCATTCTTCGTATGCTTGTAACATAGAGATTTTTGACTTGCCACCACTAAAAAGCCTATCCCACCAAACCCTTTGTTTCCCTACCGTAAGCCTAACGTTACAACCCTTTAAAAGACCTCTTTGATAGTCTTTCCTAGGTGCTTACGCCAAAGCGATGGAGGTTTGATCTATTCTCAAGCCTATGGTAATCTATGTACTAGGACCGGTTAATGAGTGTTTATCTTCCATTTCCTATTTGTTATATTTCATATATACACCCGAGAGAGATGTGAGTATCCAAACACCCCATGTGAGGTGCTAGTATGTAATTTCCGTGCTTGTTATGACTTTCTTGGGCTTATATGTGTTGTGGACCGTTTTGAATTAATGCTTCATGACCCCAACTTATAAATTAATTGGCTAAAAGCACATTTGCTTGAGGACAAGCAAATAACAAGTGTAGGGATATTTGATAAGGTTTTAAAAGGTACCATTTTGAGGGTCGTTTTAGCCCTTATTTGATCACTTTTGTATCCGTTATTGCTTAATATCGTTCCTTTTCACTTTTAGGTCTCTTGAAGGCAAAATCTTTGGAATGGCACTTATTTGGACGAAAAGCGCGAATATCTGAAGAAAATGGCCAAAGTCGAATCGAGACACTCAAAAGCTGCTTTGAAAATAGAAGGCGCGGCGTCCTTGCTTAAGCTATGACGCCGTCGTGGGATTTTTGACGGTCGGAAGACAAAACTCGTATTTTCAAGAGGCGGCGTCGGGCTTTAAAGGAGTAGACCGTCGCAACTCGGGCGGCCTAGATGTGACCCAGACGGCGTCGAAGGCGAAAGGGCGGCGTCACGGGCATAAGGTGGCGCCGTCGCAAGGTTAACGTGGCCAAGCGAAACCCTAATGACGGCGACACGACGGCGTCACGAAACATAAGGTGACGCCGTCGCATATGTAAATTTATATATAGAATCCGAATTTTTCAGTTTTAGGGAGAGTCTTTTTGGAGTAAAAACCTAAAACCGAACCAAGGGTATCTTGTACAGTATTTTAGGGTTCTAAACCCTATTTTACATCAAGATAAGTATTTACTTCATCAATTCAATTATGTCTTTGATTATTTGTGTGTATGCTTGCATGTTCTCCATGTCCGGCTAATTTACTTGTGTGTTTGCTTAGGAATATGAAACTTAATTATTGAATATTGATTGGTTGTTTCTTATCTTAGTTGACTAATGATCTAGTAATGCGATAGGTCATTCGTTGTGTACTTAATGCTTGATTCATCTTTGTGAACCTTAGAATATGATTACCTGAGTAGTTGTAGGCTAAACCATCCAAAGAGTGCCTTAGAGTAAGAGTTTATCATCCCTAGTGGGTTTTGTAGGCGAGACCCTTTGGTAAGTTCGAAGAGTTAGGGAGAAAGCATACCTACAACTTTAGACACACAACGCAACTAAGAATAAGGGCGTGACAACTCAACCATCAATAGGAGATAATTAAGGAGTAGTAAAACCTAAGTAAACACATCTTTAAACTATCATACGAGCACACATTAATTAGACATAGACTCCCACAACCTTAGTTTAGATAATTAGATAATAGTAGAGTAATCGGTGAAATACCAACCCCAAATCCAATACCGAGATTCGTACCTTTCAATTTCATAAAATATAAAAATACAAAAATAATCTTCTTCAACCTCAACCTTAGCGTAGTAACTCCTTACTAGCATTCCTATTCCCAGAGAGCGATATCAATACCGTGGCTTACCCTAATTACTACACTACAACGATTAGGTTCCTTGCCTAGGGTGTTATAAAACTTGCTCGAAGAAAGGAAGTTTCCTTGACCCCGACGACGCGTGTAGCGTTATCAGGGAATAGGAATGCTAGTAAGGAGTTACTACGCTAAGGTTGAGTTGAAGAAGATTATTTTGTATTTTTATATTTTATGAAATTGAAAGGTACTAATCTCGTAATGGATTTGGGGTCGGTATTTCACCGATTACTCTACTATTATCTAATTATCTAAACTAAGGTTGTGGAGTCTATGTTTAATTAATGTGTGCTCGTATGATAGTTTAAAGATGTGTTTACTTAGGTTTTACTACTCTTAATTATCTCCTATTGATGGTTGAGTTGTCACGTCCTTATTCTTAGTTGCGTTGTGTGTCTAAAGTTGTAGGGTATGTGATCGATGCTGAACCGTCAAGTTATATCACACAAGCTAGCCACTTGTGAATGGCTAACCGTAATAAACTTCAAACAGCTCAGACACCAATGCAATGAAGATCTAGAGGAGTATAGTGTTTCCCCAGGTCGTTAAGTCCCAACGAGCTGTGCGATGAATAATCAAACGAATAGTGATCGAGAGAATTTGAACGGGAAAAGGGTTGATTGATTTATACGTAAAGAAAAAGTTTATAAATTACAGAGGCTTAAATGCAAATTAAAGAAAGTTAAAAAGATAAATTATATTAAATAAACGCTATCACTATTTTTAAAATCTGATTTTCTTAAGTACGTAAAGGAAACTAAAAACGAATTTAACAAAACGCGAATTAAATGCAAATACGTCTAATCTAACTCCTACAACTGAACTATTACTAAGCCTAAGGAATGATAAAACGAAGCTAAACTAAGTCCTAGAGTGTTCGGTGTAAAAGCGAAACCCGAGCTAATCCCGAGCCTTGAAAGTGAAAAGATGAAATTTAAGGTCTACGGGTGCAAAACTAATTTTCCTACATTCTAAATGACTAAAAATAATTTTATGAAAAAGCCGGGTATTTTTTTGACGTTTATTTTATTTATTATGATTTAAAAACTAGAAAATAGGAATTAAATGATTAAAAATATCAAAAATAATTGGAAAAATACAAAACTTTTCAGGAAAATACTTTTTGGTATACTAAATCTAAGAAAAATAAGAAACTTGAAAAATCAGCGACTAATAAGCAGAAAATAAGCTAAAGTCCTTATTTAGCTTTAAGATAACAATGTATATAAGATATTAAATGGTGCAATGGATGACAAGAAAGACCCAAGGGCACTAGTGGTTGTGGGGTTGTGGTGTGGAGCGTGTTCTTTGGGGGAGGAGACCAGGGTTCGAATCCCAGTTCTTCCCTTTTTTGCCTTTTAATTCCGTTTGGGTTTTTAAACTTAAGAATTCAAAATCCCTTAAGAAATTAATGATGCAGGTTAATAACAAAAAAGTTCCAAAGAGCAGATGGTGATGTGTTGTGTTTGTGGACAGTTTGTGCAGGAGGTCGCATGTTCGAATCCCCCTACATCCTTTTTTTTTCCTTTTGATTTTTTTTCTTCTTTTGCAAAACAAATTAAGAATAACTACACCTTTTTAACTCAATTTAAAACTTGGGTCAATCACAAACAAGCTGTAACAGCTTGTTAACAGCAAAATGATGAAAAAAATAATGAAAGGGGATGTAAAAGGTCCGTTTGGGACAGCGAATAACTAATGGATACGAGGCTAACAAAGAAACTTGTACAAGCTAAATCCTATGAAACTTAATCTCCAACATACCTTCGAGCATTTAAGGAATTTAATAAGCATCCATTAATCACTAAAAAGCTAAAAAATAAAATAAAAGAACCGGTTGCTAGGAAATTTCTTTGTAGCGATTGCAAAACAGAAAAAATAAGCACTTTGAGGGTCCTAAATAAGCAGGGAAATAAGCTTACTAAAATCAAATCCTTACATCTAACTACTGGTTGCCACTACTACTAATCCTAACTCTAACCTTAATACTACTTTAATCTAAGCTAAAAAAGGAAAGACTTCTGAAGGGAGTTGCGTGAGAAAGTGGGCTAAAGCGAGGATAAAATAAGCTACTAAGTGAGGACCTACAGGAGGCTATAAAGAACACAGATCATCTATGCAACTAGTTCTACTAATAGCAACAAGAATCAAGCAAATATAATAAAGAATAATGCAAACAATCTGATGAGAACATACCTACTTGAGTAAACAAAGGTGACAAACCTTAGTGGTAAGGGCAGAACAAATGGCTTTTAACACCAAAGATAAGTACTCTAAACTCCTTCAAATTCCAAATAAGATAAAAGAAATTAACCTTGGATATTAAGAGAACAAGAAAAATCAGTTTGAACTAATTTTGAAACTGTTTTTGACCTTAGAACTTGACTGAGAATAGGATTGTTTAGACAGAAAAAATGATTTGGACAGTTACTAAATATAAAATTGAAAACTCAAAATTAAAACTTAGAAACTCAGAGCTGGGATTACTGCATTCCTTAACACTGTTATCCAATCTCATATACTCAATCCTAACTTGACTATAGGACCAAAACTTTTAGAAATAATCTCAAACCAAACTCTCCGTTAAAATTCCAAATGCAATTGTAACTTGACTTTGTAATGAAACTGAATTGAAATCATTAAACTCAACTATTTTAATGATTTAAACCGGACTTTAAGCTCAAAACTCAATTGGCTTTAGATTTTGACTATATTTGACTTTAGTTGACTTTTATAAAACTTTTGAATTAAGACCGATAAAACAACAATAAGCTCAAAGAAGCTTAGCAAAGCTTATGAGAGTTTATAACTAAAACAACAAAGCGTATTAAGCAAGAAGATCCGAATAACAAGGTAACGACAAGGAATTTAAGAGAAAAATCGTAAATTGCATTCACTAATAAAAATGATATTACAATGAAAACTGAAATAACTATTTGAATAACTATAGATTAAATTAAAATGACAGGAATTAAAATGTTCAAAGCTTTTCTAAAAACATGAAAAAACTGGACCAGAACTAAAAGTCTAAAAAAAAACTAAAAACTAACTACTACTCCCCACTTCTCTGTCTTCTTTTCTCTTTATATGCAAAAGTCTTTCCACTTGACCTCTGATCAATTCCGACTAATAATCTCAGCCATTGGATGAGTTGAAGACATATTGGCCATTGATGGTATTTTGGCGGGAAAGTGGTATATTGCAACTGGTGGGGGTTGAGTGCAAGGAGGGGGGAGCATTTAATGCTTTTTGGATTGTTGGGTGAGGTGGAGGGATAAGGGTGTGGAAAATGAGCTGGAGGTGAGGGAGGTCTGTGTTTGCAGAGCAGGTGGGAGGAAGGAGGTGACTTGGAGGGAAAAGGGGTATATGTTTGACCGGGGTTTGACTGGGAGGGTTTAATATTAAAGCAGGGGGGGTCACAAGTGTTTGACAGGGGTCCAAAGAGGTTTTGACAAGGGCCAAGGTCCAAGAGGTGTATGTTTAAAAATAACAAGGACCAAAGATGCAATTTCTGATTCTTGAGGGACCAAAGCTGCCAAATTTCCAAAGTTGTTTCAAGGGACCAAAAATGACAAGTTTCCATAGTACAAGGACCATAATGGACATTTTCAAACTTCCAAGGACTATTTTTGCCAATTTTGAAACTTGAAGGACCAAACTTGTAATTTCTCAAAACTTTTGACATTTTTCACCAAAGGACTAATTATGACAAGTTATGATTTTAAAAGGACCTTTGGTGATTTTTCTTTTAAAAATAAGTGCTCATGGACTATTTATGACAACTTTTGAAACTTGGGGGACTGAAACTGCCAATTATGCAAACTTAGCTCATTTTTCATCTGATTTTAAACATTTTGCATCTGAAACATATAAAATGCAATTTTGAGATATTTTCGGTATTTTGATGCATTCGAGCATTTTAAGTGTTTTTAGTTCAGATTGACCAAAATGATGAGTATTTACACATTCATCAATCCCCACACTAAACTATTGCTAGTCCCTAGCAATCTTTTATGAAAACTTAATGGATTTGAATCTCTTTACCAAAAGCCATCACTACGGAGTAGCCAAATGTTTCAGATTCAAGTAAGAACTATGGTACATCGATAACCATGTGATTTTGAGCAAACCACCGACTTCCAACGGATTTGATTTGTCTTTACCGAAGCCGTTTACTCGGACTAGCCAACTCTTAGATAATATTTACTATCTTTGGTGAGTCGATTACAATTATGGTTTTCCAACCGCCTTTACCACAAGCCATAAACTTATGAGCTAGCCAACTCTTCACTTTTAAGGATATGGTGAGCTAAATACCATACAATTTTGGGCAAATTGCAAGCCGTCAACGGATTTGATAAATCTTTACCAAGAGCCGTTTGCTCTGGATTAGCCAATCCTTTTGTTTATTAGACATGGCGGATCGATAACCATAAGTTGAGTAAGTGCAAAACACTTACTCCAAAAAAAAATTTGGCCAAAATGGGGAATGGGTGGTATAATTACATGATAAAATTCGTGAGAATTCCCCACACTATAAATGAATATTGCCCTCAATATTACCGGCGGTTATGCGAAACAAAGAACGTAAAAGGAAATACTACGGCCTTTTATTTGAATTTTTTTTTTTTTTTTGATGAAAACTTATATACAACAATGGGGCAACTCCCCATACTAGGTGGTACACGGGTGAAAACCCATGTTTAACTATTGTTTTTGATTACCGAGTCGCTAGCTTGACTCGACCCGAATTAATTTGTTCATGGGAAGTAAGTGGAAGAGACAATCTCCATCGGACTTTCATTCAAGATGTTTGTATAAACATTTGAGCGTGAAAGTTCCACACCGATGAGATATATTCCGGCTCAAGATAATGGTACATGGAAATGCCGGGATCAAAGATAATGTCTTCATTCCGAAGGAGTGAAGAACAGGAGAAGTCACGGATAGGTGAAGAAGAGATAGAAAATCATGATAAACATCATGACTAACTCATCATCATCGAAGGAGAATTCATAATAGCATGAATCTCATCATTTAAGCTCAATTGGTCTAGACATATCCCGGTGTGTCTAGATCAAAGTAGAAGTTATCATACTCCGCGGAGATATGATATGAGTGAGTTCATCTGAGAACTCCTTGAAGGTGAATGAATCATATTCAGAATTGATATGAGTGGGTTCACTAGTGAACTCCTCCAATGTAAATGATTCATAATTGGGGAGAGAATTATGAGAATGAAAAGTGGTACTGCCACTAATCTTTTCTCCCATATTATCAAAACAGAAGGCTTTCATTTCCGGAATAGAATCATTGGAAAGAATGTCACTATCCTTAATGGGGATAGGAGATGAAATAGGTTTCTCTTTGAAAGCCTCGATTCTAGAAATGAGAAGATTAACATTCAATAATGTAAGACGAAGAGCTTCGTCTTGGATTTCAGTGTCAGTAACTTCATCATTCTCTTCTAAGCTAACAAGCTCAGAAGGTAAATCTTCTACATAAACGATGTCTCCACAAGATAACGAATCATCATCATCAGAATCGGAGAACATCTCAACATGATCTTTTGGGAAGACAAGAGGGGTAGGGATATCACACAAATGCTCGAGAATTCCCTGTGACTCTCTTGGGATTGGGACAAGGTTCTCAACACTAGACTTTATGAATTCGTCCGATTCCTTTTCGTGAACAGTGTCAAGATGCTCGTCCCCATGCTCGGAGAGTGAGTGTGAACCTCGGGTGTGATAGCAGTTGTTTGAGAATGAATCTCAAGCTGCTGGGATATCATCGATGAACTTGATGAATCTTTATAGAATTGAAGGATATCAAGTGTATCCTCATCATCACCGTCATCGTGAATAAAACGAAATTGAGAGCTAGATCGGCTGCGTTTTCTTTTGAAATTGATTCCCTAATAGATTTTTCAAACGCATTTGGGAATTTATTTTAGCACCGCTCTTGACTAACAATTCTTCCATGGATTTTTGATTTGGATTATCTTGGGAATGTTTACATTCCTTCAAATCTTCACTAAATCCAAAAGATCAAGGAGAAGATTTTGAGGAAGTGGCTCAGGTGAGGTGGTTCCTGATTCATTTAATCTTGTAGAGGTTGGTTATGATACGAAGAGTCGTAATTGTTACAAGGAAATGGATTCCTTGTTTGACAATCGAGCTACGATGTGGACCTCCACAATACTCACAACAAGAAAGCGATGTGGTTGTGAGTTATATGTGTGGTAGTCATAATTGTTATCGTGAACCGCTCATAGACAAGCGTGTTTCCGATTGACAATCGAAGCTGAGTGTGAACCCCACAAGACTACAACAAGAAAGCTGCCGAGTCTCGCGGTGTGGTAGCTGGTGGAATAAATCGGTTGTGTTATGGTAGGAATAGGGATCCCGGTTATAGATGGACCCGTTTCGACTCCACCATGATACAAGCGGGGCAATTGCCACCATTATAAGGACCACCACACCATTGACAACCAAGAGGGTGAGGATAAGACATAGAAAGAATCCAATTTTTGCGGAGAGGGTAGGGATGAAGAATCAAAGATGTGAGAGGGTAAAGATGGATATTTTTGGATTTTGGATAAACATTTTGTAAAAATAAGAAAGAAAATCTTTTGGGTTTTTGATTTATATATATGTAGAAACAAAAGAAAATATTTTTGTGTTTTATATGTTTTAAGATGTTTTTGGATTTTTGGATTTTGTAAAAATATAGATATATATAGATGGTATGAACAAGGGTGAATATTCAAATCACTAACTGCTAAACGTAAGATAATTAGCACGACTCCCCGTGCGCGTAAAAATTTAATCGATCTTTGAACCGTCAAGTTATATCACACAAGCTAGCCACTTGTGAATGGCTAACCGTAATAAACTTCAAACAGCTCGACACCAATGCAATGAAGATCTAGAGGAGTATAGTGTTTCCCGTGTCGTTAAGTCCCAACGAAATGTGCGATGAATAATCAAACGAATAGTGATCGAGAGAATTTGAACGGGAAAAGAGTTGATTGATTTATACCTAAAGAAAAAGTTTATAAATTACAGGGGCTTAAATGCAAATTAAAAAAAGTTAAAAAGATAAATTATATTAAATAAACGCTATCACTATTTTTAAAATCTGATTTTCTTAAGTACGTAAAGGAAACTAAAAACGAATTTAACAAAACGCGAATTAAATGCAAATACGTCTAATCTAACTCCTACAACTGAACTATTACTAAGCCTAAGGAATGATAAAACGAAGCTAAACTAAGTCCTAGAGTGTTAAGGTGTAAAAACGCAAAACCCGAGCTAATCCCGAGCCTTGAAAGTGAAAAAGATGAAATTTAAGGTCTACGGGTGCAAAACTAATTTTCCTACATTCTAAATGACTAAAAATAATTTTATGAAAAAGCCGGGTATTTTTTTGACTTTTATTTTATTTATTATGATTTAAAAACTAGAAAATAGGAATTAAATGATTAAAAATATAATAATTGGAAAAATACAAAACTTTTCAGGAAAATACTTTTTGGTAAACTAAATCTAAGAAAAATAAGAAACTTGAAAAATTAGCGACTAATAAGCAGAAAATAAGCTAAAGTCCTTATTTAGCTTTAAGATAACAATATATATAAGATATTAAATGGTGCAATGGATGACAAGAAAGACCCAAGGGCACTAGTGGTTGTGGGGTTGTGGTGTGGAGCGTGTTCTTTGGGGGAGGAGACCAGGGTTCGAATCCCAGTTCTACCCTTTTTTGCCTTTTAATTCCGTTTGGGTTTTTAAAATTAAGAATTCAAAATCCCTTAAGAAATTAATGATGCAGGTTAATAACAAAAAAGTTCCAAAGAGCAGATGGTGATGTGTTGTGTTTGTGGACAGTTTATGCAGGAGGTCGCATGTTCGAATCCCCCTACATCCTTTTTTTTTCCTTTTGATTTTTTTTCTTCTTTTGCAAAACAAATTAAGAATAACTACACCTTTTTAACTCAATTTAAAACTTGGGTCAATCACAAACAAGCTGTAACAGCTTGTTAACAGCAAAATGATGAAAAAAATAATGAAAGGGGCTGTAAAAGGTCCGTTTGGGACAGCGAATAACTAATGGATACGAGGCTAACAAAGAAACTTGTACAAGCTAAATCCTATGAAACTTAATCTCCAACATACACTGAGCATTTAAGGGAATTTAATAAGCATCCATTAATCACTAAAAAAGCTAAAAAAAAATAAAATAAAAGAACCAGTTGCTAGGGGCTGCTGTAGCAGTTGGTGAGGGAGGTCTGTGTTTGCAGAGCATGTGGGAGGAAGGAGGTGACTTGGAGGGAAAAGGGGTATATGTTTGACCGGGGTTTGACTGGGAGGGTTTAATATTAAAGCAGGGGTCAAACAGGGGGGGGGGTCACAAGTGTTTGACAGGGGTCCAAAGAGGTTTTGACAAGGGCCAAGGTCCAAGAGGTGTATGTTTAATAATAACAAGGACCGAAGATGCAATTTCTGATTCTTGAGGGACCAAAGCTGCCAAATTTCCAAAGTTGTTTCAAGGGACCAAAAATGACAAATTTCCATAGTACAAGGACCATAATGGACATTTTCAAACTTCCAAGGACTATTTTTGCCAATTTTGAAACTTGAAGGACCAAACTTGTAATTTCTCAAAACTTTTGACATTTTTCACCAAAGGACTAATTATGACAAGTTATGATTTTAAAAGGACCCTTGGTGATTTTTCTTTTAAAAATAAGTGCTCAGGGACTATTTATGACAACTTTTGAAACTGGGGGTAGGCGCCAATTATGAAAACTTAGCTCATTTTTCATCCGATTTTAAACATTTTGCATCCGAAACATATAAAATGCAATTTTGAGATATTTTCGATATTTTGATGCATTTCGAGCATTTTAAGTGTTTTGCGATTCAGATTGACCAAAATGATGAGTATTTACACACTCATCGATGCGTTCTCCCTAACTCTTGAACTTACCAAAGGGTCTCGTCTACAAAACCCACTAGGGATGATAAACTCTTACTCTAAGGCACTCTTTGGATGGTTTAGCCTACAACTACTCATGTAATCATATTCTAAGGTTCACAAAGATGAATCAAGCATTAAGTACACAACGAATGACCTATCGCATTACTAGATCATTAGTCAACTAAGATAAGAAACAACCAATCAATATTCAATAATTAAGTTTCATATTCCTAAGCAAACACACAAGTAAATTAGCCGGACATGGAGAACATGCAAGCATACACACAAATAATCAAAGACATAATTGAATTGATGAAGTAAATACTTATCTTGATGTAAAATAGGGTTTAGAACCCTAAAATCTTGTACAAGATACCCTTGGTTCGGTTTTAGGTTTTACTCCAAAAGACTCTCTAAAAGCGAAAAATTCGGATTCTATATATAAGATTACATATGAAACGAGCGTCACCTTATGTTTCGTGGACGCCGTCGTGTCGCCGTCATTAGGGTTTCGTCTTGGCCACGTTAACCTTGCGACGGCGTCACCTTATGCCCGTGACGCCGTCCTCTTGACTTCGGCGCCGTCTGGGTCACATCTAGGCCGTCCGAGTTGCGACGGTCTACTCCTTTAAAGCCCGACGCCGTCTCTTGAAAATACGAGTTTTGTCTTGACCGTCACAAAATCCCACGACGGCGTCGCGATTAAGCGATGACGCCGCCGCCTTCTATTTCAAAGACTTTGAGTGTCTCGATTCGACTTTGGCCATTTTCTTCGTATATTCGCGCCTTTTCGTCCAAATAAGTGCCATTCCAGCATTTTGCCTTCAAGAGACCTAAAAAGTGAAAAGGAACGATATTAAGCAATAACGGATACAAAAGTGATCAAATAAGGGCTAAAACGACCCCTCAAAATGGTACCTTTTAAAACCTTATCAAATATCCCTACACTTGTTATTTGCTTGTCTTCAAGCAAATGTGCTTTTAGCCAATTAATTTATAAGTTATGGGTCATGAAACATTAATTCAAAACGGTCCACAACACATATAAGCCCCGCAAAAGTCATAACGAGCACGGAAATTACATACTAGCACCTCACATGGGGTGTTTGGATACTCACATCTCTCTCGGGTGTATATATGAAATATAACAAATAGGAAATGGAAGATAAACACTCATTAACCGGTCCTAGTACATAGATTACCATAGGCTTGAGAATAGATCAAACCTCCATCGCTTTGGCGTAAGCACCTAGGAAAGACTATCAAAGAGGTCTTTTAAAGGGTTGTAACGTTAGGCTTACGGTAGGAAACAAAGGGTTTGGTGGGGTAGGCTTTTAGTGGTGGCAAGTCAAAAATCTCTATGTTACAAGCATACGAAGAATGGCGTTGCTAAGCCAAGACTCGACACTCTAAAACTCTAGGTAACGAAATAAACAAACATAAATTTAAAAGATAGATGTAGGATGGTAGCCCGTATGTTTTTTTTTTTTTTTTTTTTTTTTTTTTTTTTTTTTTTTTTTTTTCATACACTTTTACTCTACCATCCTCTAAGGTAACATCAAAATGATAGGGATTTATAGGCACATCCCTACACTTGAGTTTTATTACTCTAACACTAATTTGACCCGAATTGAAAAAATCAAAACACTTGGGGTACATTATTATGCAAACAAAGGAATTTGAATTTAACGTTCCCTTCCGTCATTTCATAAACTTTAACTTTTCCCATGAATCCCAATCGTCCCAAAAGCAGTATACAAGGGATATGACTCGACTTAGCAACTCATGCAAGCAACCGATAATTGAACTAAGGGTTTAGGGTGATAACAATAATTTGCACTAAAAGTGAGTGCATAAGGGGTAGGCTAAGGCGATTTGGGTGTATATTTGGGGGTGGGGTGTAAACAATGCGCTTCATTGATATTCCCGAAAAAACCGAAACATCACGAGAACCGCGAAAAGGATAGGCTCTGAGGGGTTAACTAGAGGTATCGTGTACTAAAGATGAGTACAACGCAAAGGGTGTGGGGGAATTACTCAACCGATATGGAAGAAGTAATTATATTACGGGTATCAAACAAGGGTTTATCCTAATGCCTCCTATCATTTAGTTATTCCTAACTACACAAGTGTAGCCTCACTTGCGATCTCGGAACGCATCACAAAACAAGCTCTAGAATCTAATATACTACCGGTTCACACTCTAAGCATTAAAGATGAATGCTTTTAATTCCTACTAATCTAAGGGCGATCCTCATATTTTGGTGGAATTTGGGTGGTAAAGGGTTTTTTGTGCTAGTCATGCAACTTCCTATCCGTGAGACGCTTTATGTTAAGACTAATGGCCCACTCCTATATGTCATGAAAAATTTTAAATTTGGTGCCAAAATTACCCTAACCGACATTTTCTCATGGTTTATTACACAAATGCACTTGGACAAAGCAAATAATCAAGGATAAGCATAGTTTCAAAGTTCCGTTTATTTTCCTCCCTACACTTAAACCGAACATTGTCCCCAATGTTCCCGAAAGTATCAAAGTTATGATAATGGAAGGTAATTAAAAGCGAAGAAACTAATACTCCCCGATTAGCTCGGTAGGATCCGTGTAAAGTGGTGGTTAAGTCCTTTCCAAGAAGAATTATTGCGTGAAAAGCTCCTTCCAATCTTATGTAACTTCTTCTTGACAAACTAAACCTCGCACACTTGAAGAAAACAAACGAAACCTTCGCGTAAAATTGGCGGTAATAATATATATAAGACTCGATTTAAACTAGGATATAATGCTTGTGGAATGGATGTTTACTGAATTTCTAAGAAAATTAAGACACGGAAAATTCTAAAATTTATAAGTAGCTCGTAAAACGAGAAAAAGTAATCGATGTTTTACTCCTTCCGACGCCGTCAGTTGCAATCTCGACGTCAGTTATCCCGACAAAAAGCGGTGCGATTTTTCGAAAAAATTCGGAAAATTTACATCTTTAGAATCGGAAAAATTTCGCAAAAACATCCATTATGACTCGATACAAGCATTTGACTCGAACAAATAAACATATATATCTTTTAGTTAATTGTTATTCTCATGTTTACGTTTCTTTTGAAAACGTGTGTAATCCTCCCTACACTTATCCCTTATGTAAAATACCTTTATATGCAATTAAGACGAGGTTAAAAACAAAATAAAGCATTTTTACAAATTTAAACATGAGGATAAACAATTAATAAAAGACATATGACACTAACAAGCAAACAATTAAGCATGGGTTGCCTCCCACGAAGCGCTTTTCTTTATTTAAGAGTCTTGTAGCTAGACTCGTAGTCGTACTCCTACGTTGCCTCGTTTTGCATCCTTAATGAGAATTCTATCATGTTGACAAAATTTTCATCGACTCTATACCTAGGCCCTAGGGTCAAGCAATCCTTATAATAATGCCTCCTTCTTTCCCACATGAATTTATAACCTTTTCAACATCTTCCTTGCTTTTGTCCTCAAAAGCTTTGATGTTGTCTCGATCATAAATGGACAAGTGGCCATACTCAGTTGTTTTCCAAGGCATCCTATAGGTGATCTCATCGGTTCCTTCCTTAAACCTAACTGTTCCATCATGCTTGTTATGGCTCATTCTAGATGTTTCAACAAACGGTTTCCTAGCACTACTTGGGATAAACTATAGTCAATGACGATCCCGCATCTTCTAGGACCATATAATCAACTAGGTAGGGAAATTTCCTATAAAGACATGCACGCCCTGACTCTTCCCACAAAGTTGCAAACTCCTCCGGATACTTAGGGTCTCTCCTAATATTGAGTCGCTCATTCATAATGTCATTGTAGACAAGCATATAACATTACATTGATGGGAGATTCCGTATCTATGTAAGCGTGGTCGACACTCCTATATCCGATCATACAAGGATTTTTAGGTTCCGTGGATTTCCTCTCCTAATCTTTGGGCATATCCTAATGATAGGTGATCGTGGATTATCGATTATGTATTGATGGTACGCAATCTCTTCCTTAGTGGGGTAAAGATTGAAGTAAGCACTATTTTCCACATCCACGTTGTTGTTTATCATGCCATTGTCCGAATTACTGCTAATCATAGAGCCAACTACAGCAGCGTTGACTACTTTCTCAACAGCTTCCCTAATTGTACTATCGAATATTTTCTGCAAATCCTGAAGGTCGGTGTTTCTACTCACATAGCGGCTTCGACGGTTGTGTTGGTTATTGGGTTGGGTTTTGAGTGACATTGATTTTTTTGGTGTTGGGTTATCAAGTGGTGGTTGGTTATCACCTTCCATGATGAAAAGTGATGGGTATTACGAACAAAGGTCACGAAGAAGGGGGATAGACTAAGAGAAAGCTAAAAATGAGAAAAATTTACTTGATAGGAATCAAGCAAAGAACCTAAACGAGGTGGACTACTAACTAGATATTCTATTCCCGCGCCGCGCCTAAAACTTGATAACGCTACACGCGTCGTTCGGGGTCAAGGAAACTTCCTTTTCTTCGAGCAAGTTTTATAACACCCAGGCAAATGAACCTAATCGTTGTAGTGTAGTAATTAGGGTAAGCCACGGGTATTGATATCGTTCTCTAGAGGAATAGAAATGCTAGTAAGGAGTTACTACGCTAAGGTTGAGGTTGAAGAAGATTATTTTTGTATTTTTTATATTTTATGAAAGTGAAAGGTACGAATCTCGGGTATTGGATTTGGGGGGTTGGTATTTCTACCTATTACTCTACTATTATCTAATTATCTAAACTAAGGTTGTGGGAGTCTATATCTAATTAATGTGTGCTCGTATGATAGTTTAAAGATGTGTTTACTTTGGTTTTACTACTCCTTAATTATCTCCTATTGATGGTTGAGTTGTCACGTCCTTATTCTTAGTTGCGTTGTGTGTCTAAAGTTGTAGGGTATGCGTTTCTCCCTAACTCTTCGAACTTACCAAAGGGTCTCGTCTACAAAACCCACTAGGGATGATAAACTCTTACTCTAAGGCACTCTTTGGATGGTTTAGCCTACAACTACTCGTGTAATCATATTCTAAGGTTCACAAAGATGAATCAAGCATTAAGTACACAACGAATGACCTATCGCATTACTAGATCATTAGTCAACTAAGATAAGAAACAACCAATCAATATTCAATAATTAAGTTTCATATTCCTAAGCAAACACACAAGTAAATTAGCGGGACATGGAGAACATGCAAGCATACACACAAATAATCAAAGACATAATTGAATTGATGAAGTAAATACTTATCTTGATGTAAAATAGGGTTTAGAACCCTAAAATCTCGTACAAGATACCCTTGGTTCGGTTTTAGGTTTTACTCCAAAAACTCTCTAAAACCGAAAAATTCGGATTCTATATATAAGATTACATATGAAACGGCGTCACCTTATGTTTCGTGACGCCGCCGTGTCGCCGTCATTAGGGTTTCGTCTTGGCCACGTTAACCTTGCGACGGCGTCACCTTATGCCCGTGACGCCGTCCTCTTCAACTTCGACGCCGTCGGGTCACATCTAGGCCGCCCGAGTTGCGACGGTCTCTCCTTTAAAGCCCGATGCCGCCTCTTGAAAATACGAGTTTTGTCTTGACCGTCACAAAATCCCACGACGGCGTCGCAGATTAAGCGATGACGCCGCCGCTTCTATTTTCAGCAGACTTTGAGTGTCTCGATTCGACTTTGGCCATTTTCTTCAGATATTCGCGCCTTTTCGTCCAAATAAGTGCCATTCCAAAGATTTTGCCTTCAAGAGACCTAAAAGTGAAAAGGAACGATATTAAGCAATAACGGATACAAAAGTGATCAAATAAGGGCTAAAACGACCCCTCAAAATGGTACCTTTTAAAACCTTATCAGATGTACTTATGTGTTTTGAGATATGTTTTGCTTCACCCAAAATAAATTATTTTTTATGTGATTTCATTTGGTGCTACTGCCTACTGTGTTTGGCATTGGTTCAATGTTTATGAATTTTATGGATTAGTTTCTATTTTGATAATTTGGTGTTGGTAGTATATGTTTTATGCTTGTTTGGAACTTTGTTGGTTGAAGTGATCGAGTCTTTAATTATAGTGGCAACGTTCATGTTTTTATGAATTTTTATTGAGTTTCTTTAAAAGTTGTTTGCTTACTTGAATCTTATTTGGATTTTCGGGGCACTAATGACTAAACCAATTAAACCGAAAGTTTAATTGGGTGGTTTGTGTTTTGTGTTTGTGGGTGGATTTTGTGTTTGCGTTTATAAAGATGAGGTGTTGGAGGTTTATATATAATGAGAGAATGAGATGGGTGTTGATTTTGGGGTTTTTGAAGGTTGCCGGAGGTGGCGGGATTGATGGTGGATGGTGAAAGTGGTGGCGGGACTAGTGGTAGATGGTGGTAGTGGTGGGTGGGAAGGTGTAAGTGAAGAGATATATATTAAAGAGAGTTAATTACATAAATCGTCCTTGTGGTTTGATCAAAGTTACTGATCTTGTCCCTATACTTTTTTTAGCGCGTTTCGTCCCTGTGGTTTACAAATCTTACGGATCTTGTCCCTGATCTGACCCGGTCCCAAAAAGGACCTCCTTGCAAATCTCTAACGTGAGGGCTAACGATCGTTATACAAACCATGTGGACGATTATGTAATTTACTCTTTAAAAAAAAGTTTTTTCTTTTTAGTTTTATTATTCAATTTTTTTTTTAATTTTATTACGATTAAGTTTTTTAATAATTTTTTTTAAATTTAATTTTAATTTTATTATAATAAATTAAAAAAAAACAAATTTTAATTTTATTATATTTTTTTTAAAAAAAAGCTGTTTTTTCTTTAAAAAAATTAATTTTATTAAAAACTGCGGTATTGTACATATCTTAAGACGTCATGGCATACTTGAAACTGAAGAAATAAGCTCGCTTTCCTTTTAGTAGTGAAAATGTTTTCAGTTTGGACTTTAATCAAGGTTTTTTTTTAAGTTTTTTCATGAAACAAATGTTCTCGTAAATTTTACAAGTACTTTGGTAATGTTATTATTATTTTTTCGAAAGGCTAAGATTTTATTAACAAAAAGTTCCAAAACAAAACCGAAATTGCAAGAAACACAAAACAAAAGAAATCAACCAAGAGATAGAACATCAAAAGCCTTCAAATCCATCATTTCAAGCTCGCCAAACCACGGTAGAACCGAACAAGAATAAAAAGCCTTCAAAAGTTTTTTTTTTTTTTTAATTTTACTTTAATTTTTTCTAAAATTAATTTTATAAAGAAAAAGCTTTTAAAAAAATATATTATAATAAAATTAAAATAATTTTTTTAATTTTATTATAATTTTTAATTTTTTTAATTAAAATAAAAATAAAAATAATTTTTAATTTATTATAATAAAATTAATTTTTTAAAGAGTAAATTACATAAATCGTCCTCATGGTTTGTATAACGATCGTTAGCCCTCACGTTAGAGATTTGCAAGGAGGTCCTTTTTGGGACCGGTCCGATCGAGACAAGATCCGTAATATTCAGAAACCACAGGACGAAACGCTAAAAAAAAATATAGGGACAAGATCCGTAACTTTGACCAAACCACAAGGACGATTTATGTAATTAACTCTATTAAAGAAGAAGAAAATGATAGGTGGTGGTGGGACCCCCCTGAAAATGTTTTTATATTTATTTGTATTTAAAAGGAAAAGAAAAAAAAATAGCAAATTTACCATTATACCCTCATTTGAGTATTAAATAAAGTGACTTAACGACAGTTAATGAAGACCGTTAAAGAGAAGGACCAACGATACATAAAGTTTCGCATTTAAGGACGGATGGTGCATTTATTTCGGTCAAAGGATGAAACTCGTCGGTCAACGAAAATCATAAGGACGAACGGTGTAGTTTACTCTTAAATTATTGACTATTATTCCCTCGTGCACCTCATGTCACATTAAATAATCAAAGCATGAAAAAAAAGGTTTCTAAATTTGGATGTTTTTTAGGTAAGTTCTTTTTTTAACTTTAGATTTAAATGGGTATTGCATGTTGAGTTAAATGGTTACTTTTATTAGAAATGGAGTAAATTGGGTCAAATTTGAAAACGGGTCACAACAAGGTTTGGGTTGGTGAAATGGGTGAATTGAAGAAAGAATGAAGATGATAAGTTTAGGCTCATTGTCATATGTGGACCTGGTTTCATAAGCTTGTATTTTAAGGAACAAATAGATAATGTTATCCTTAATATACTATACTAATTTCATATTTAAATAAGCAATAAAATATTCCCTCTTGCACCTCATGTCACATTAAATAAGCTTCAGGTCAGATTTGATTCAGATACATATCCAAACACCGTTTAAAACTCTCCCTAAAACACAGAATAAAACCTGTAAAAATTAGTCAACTTTTGATCATATTCATTCAAGATTCAAAGGTTTCTATATTTGGATGTTTTTTAGGTAAGTTCGTGTGAATTGGCGGGAACAGCCTGACCCGGGTGCCCTTTTAGGTAAGTTCTTTTCTTAACTTTAGTTTTGAATGGGTATTGCATGTTGACTTAAATGGCTATTTTTATTAGAAATGGAGTAAATTGGATCAAATTTGAAAACGGGTCACAACAAGGTTTGGGTTGGTGAAATGAGTGAAGAAGATGATAAGTGTTTAGGCTCATTGTCATATGTGGACCTAGTTTGATAATTTACATTTTTGCCACATGTTTAAAAAATGTGTTCCAAATAACTTTTTGCTCAATAACACATACTTTACTTATACTTTAGTTCAAAAGTATGCAAACTTTACATTTTTGCCTTGGATTTTAGTATGATTTTGTTAAATAACTTTGTTTTTAGCTGTTATCACGTTTTAGTGGTACCAATTAAATATGTTAGAACAGTTGGGACTTGCTAGAAGTTATGGTTTTAGCCCCTGATTCAAACTATTATTATATTTCCGTTCATATAACTTTAGAAATTTATCCTTAGTTACTACTTCTATTTTTATATTATGCTTTCTGCTAATGTATGTCCACTGGGCACATGATGTTTAAGGTTAGTTAATGTTTATTAAATGCAATTGATTTAAAGAAAGTGTGTGTTTATTAACTACTGCAACATATTATGTGTCATTCACTCATTTGTACACACATTAGCGAAACTCTTATGTAATAAAGACCTAGCAAGTTTATAATTAATAAGATAACCATGAGTTCAGTTTATGAATTTAAAAGTAGTCCAAAGTCTATATTTTTGTTGAAAATATTAACTTTGTCTTATTTTCGGATATAAAGCTTTCTTGTTGCGTGTTGGTGAATTCTTTAGACTTTAGTGAATTTTGGCATATATGCCAACTTATGTGTTTATATATTTTGGATCAGTTTTGCTGTTTTTGGGCTCATATGCATGGTGAACAATCTTTGGAGTTGCATTTATATTTGTAGTTAGAATCCTTATCATAAGAGTAGTTTGGAGAATAGAGATACCGAGTTAACGGTTAACCATGTGCGGTGGTACCATAGACATGTCATTGTGGCGCCAGTGGCGTGACACCATTCGTGGCGGTATGATCAATAACAATAATAAACTTCAATGGTTAAAGAAAGTATGTGTTTATTACCTAAACAAGAATTAAACACTCAACAACAATATGGTCTACCATACAAGACAATTTGTTTTGACACCTTTTGATAAAGCCAACCTTCGACCACTACCATGTTTTTTAAGGAAGAAATAAATAATTTTATCCTTAACATACTGTACTAATTTCATACATTTAAATAAGCATATTAAATATTTCCCTCTTGCACCCAATGTTATAAATAGCGCGAGGCGTGACGTGAAGGCATGATCAAGACGAAGCTTTTGCGTGTATAAGGAGTGACATAAAGCGACGCAACATATAAAAATATTTATATATTTTTATCATATTTCATATATATCAAGTTTACAAAAAAAGGTGACATAAAGCGGCGTGACGGCATGACATGACGACATGACCAAGCCTCACGAGGCCTTTGCAGCCCGAACCATGCTTGCACCTCATGTCACATTAAATAATCAAAGCATGAAAAAACAGATAAGCTTCAAGTCAAATTTGATTCAGATACATATCCAAACACCCTTTAAAACTCTCACTAAAACACAAAATAAAACCTGTAAAAATTAGTCAACTTTTGATCATATTCATTCAAGATTCAAAGGTTTCTAAATTTGGATGTTTTTTTGGTAAGTTCTTTTCTTAACTTTAGAATTAAATGTGTATTGCATGTTGAGTTACATGGTTACTATTTTATTAGAAATGGAGTAAATTGTGTCAAATTTGAAAACGGTTCAAGGTTTGGGGTTGGTGAAATGGGTGAAGAAGATGATAAGTTTAGGCTCATTGTCATATGTGGACCTAGTTTCATAAGCTTGTATTTTTCGTGAGCCAGGTACCAATAGTAATACTCCTTTTCACAGCTTTTGATAAAGTCAACCTTCGGCCACGATCGTGTTTTTTAAGGAACAAATAGATAACGTTATCCATAATATATTGTACTAATTTCATATTTATATAAGCATATAAAATATTATTCCCTCTTGCACCTCATGTCACATTAAATAAGCTTCAAGTCAGATTTGATTCAGATACATATCCAAACACCCTTTAAAACTCCCACTAAAACACAAAATATAACCTGTAAAAATTAGTCAACTTTTGATCATATTCATTCAAGATTCAAAGGTTTCTAAATTTGGATGTTTTTAGGTAAGTTCTTTTCTTAACTTTAGATTTAAATGGGTATTGCATGTTGACTTATATGGCTATTTTTATTAGAAATGGAGTAAATTGGATCAAATTTGAAAACGGGTCACAGCAAGGTTTGGGTTGGTGAAATGAGTGAAGAAGATGATAAGTGTTTAGGCTCATTGTCATATGTGGACCTAGTTTGATAATTTACATTTTTGTCACATGTCGTAGTAAAAAATGTGTTCCAAATAACTTTTTGCTCAATAACACATACTTTACTTATACTTTAGTTCAAAAGTATGCAAACTTTACATTTTAGCCTTGGATTTTAGTATGATTTTGTTAAATAACTTTGTTTTTAGCTGTTATCAAGTTTTAGTGGTACCAATTAAATATGTAGCCCCTGATTCAAACTATTATTATATTTCTGTTCATATAAACTTTAGAAATTTATCCTTAGTTACTACTTCTATTTTTATATTATGCTTTCTGCTAATGTATGTCCACTGGGCACATATTAAGAGAAGACTTTTAAGGATTAGTTAATATTTATTAAATGCAGTTGATTTAAAGAAAGTGTGTGTTTATTAACTACTACAACATGTTATGTGTCATTCACTCATTTGTACACACATTATTTATGTAATAAAGACCTAGCAAGTTTACAATTAATAAGATAACCATGAGTTCACTTTATGAATTTAAAAGCAGTTAAGTCTATCTTTTTGTTGAAAATATTACTTTTGTCTTATTTTTGGATATAAAGCTTTCTTGTTGCGTGTTGGTGAATTCTTTAGACTTTAGTGAATTTTGACATATATGCCAACTTATGTGTTTATATATTTTGGATCAGTTTTGCTGTTTTGGGCTCATATGCATGGTGAACAATCTTTGGAGTTGCATTTATATTTGTAATTAGAATCCTTCTCATAGGAGTAGTTTGGAGAATAGAGATACCGAGTTAACGGTTAACCACGTGCGGTGGTACCATAGACATGTCATTGTGGCGCCAGTGGCGTGACATCATTTGTGGCGGTATGATCAATAGCAATAATAAACTTCAATGGTTAATCCTGTTATTGGCCGTGTTCCTTGTGGATTCAACTAGTAACATATCCATTCAAGGAATAGACATAAAAAGATCAGATTTCCCGGACGGGTTCTTGTTTGGAGTCGCTACTTCTGCGTATCAAGTAATTACCACACTCTCTGTTTTTTTATTTCAATTTTCTGGTTTCTCAATAATTTCATTTATATAAAAACTGCTTATGCCTTTTGAAATAGTAAGTAATAAGATAAGATAAGCAGTTTGGAATAGGTGACTATACCACGCTGAAATAGTAAGGTTAGCAGTTTAAATAAGAAATCCCAAACACCCCCAACTCTGCTTATTAAAACATAATAAGCGTATTTGGAGTTTAATAAGTAATCCCAAACAATCTTTAGCCATGATTATTGCTGTATTGTAGAATGAAGGCGCGTATCTTGAAGACGGTAAAAGTCTAAACAATTGGGATGTATTTTCTCTTTCCCCAGGTAACGACACTTCACATATCGTAAGGATATCATTTATCTATCTGTTAATTAGTGTCTTTTTATGATTTGTTTCTCTTTTGTTTCCAACTAACTAGGCCACATTAGAAATGGTGACGATGGATACATAGCTAATGATCATTATCATCGATACATGGTATGTATGTTTTGTCTTTGTGTTTTATATCGACTTATAACGGGTAAATTTGACAATGGATGACAAAAGTTTATGCTATCGTCCTAAGATTGCAATGTACTTACCTTGGAGTTCCATATTCATCGTTGTACAAATTTTCGTGCAAATCAATAGTTGAAGTTTCCAGTTTGTCGTTTAAGATTAATTGTACAATGACATTGTCAATTGAAGGACATCAAAATGATGAAAATGAAATACTTTTACCAAGTTAAGCTAAGCTAAAAAGTGGCATGACAATGAGTACAAGGATGAATGTGGGACATTAACAATTAACATAAGTATGATACACAAAGTTTGCTAAGTACAAATTATAGTCATAAAAAACTTTTCAGTATCGATTTGAAGACGAAAACTCACCTCTCACAAGATTTTGGCTCTCACTGATTGATTGTTACAGCAAGATATTGAGATCATACAGTCTCTTGGAGTAGATACTTACCGTTTATCGATGTCATGGGCAAGAATTCTTCCAAGTATGATTTTAATTTATAAATCTATAAAAGAATCAAATATTGCGTTTCTTGATTATAGATCTTCGTGAGTTGTATCAGGAGGAAGATTTGGTGATGTTAATCCAAACGGGATAATGTTCTATAATAAAATCTTGGACGAACTCACACTCCGAGGTATAAAGCCAATGCTCTTTACATCAAGTCTCTGAATTAATAGAAAATAGACACTAACTTTAAGTTTTTTTTATCTGACACAGGAATTAAACCATTTGTAACCATTTACCATCATGATTTCCCTCAAGAGCTTGAAGATCGATATGGCTCTTGGCTCAGCCCATTGATGCAGTATGTTGAAACAACTCGTTCATCTTTTTAATACAAGTAAATGGAAAATTACTTTCCTAAAGAAACACACTAACAAAAATTCTGTCGTTGAAGTTTTAGTTGGTTTTATGTAGGGACGATTATGTTCATTATGCAGAAACATGCTTTAAGAACTTTGGTGACCGCGTGAAGCATTGGACCACCATCAATGAGCCAAACTTGTTTACAAAATTCGGCTACCAAATTGGAAAGTATCCACCCGCTCGTTGTTCACAACCATTTGGTGATTGTGATGCTGGAAATTCTGACCTTGAGCCTATAATTGTTACGCATAACATGTTATTGGCACATGGCAAGGCTGTGAACCTGTACCGGGAAAAATATCAGGCAAATAATTCACCTTAAAGTTGACTTACTTTCTATATGGTAGATATTCATTGAGTAAAAAGAATGTATGTGCAGCGTGAACAAGGTGGGCAAGTCGGGATTGTTGTTGATTGTATAATGCATGAGCCATTGACAGATAGTGTTTATGATCAAGAAGCCGCCAAAAGGGGTTTGGCTTACGCTGTCGGCTGGTACACACATGCAAATTTTAATGACTTTTTAGAATTAGAAAAATATATTTCTTTTATTATATTTTTGTTATTGTAAAACAGGGCGTTAGATCCACTAATATTTGGTGAATACCCCTCGGAAATGCGGCAGTTTCTTGGCAATCAACTGCCAAGATTTTCAACTGCTGAAACAAACTTTATGAAGGACAGCCTTGACTTTATAGCAGTCAACCATTACTCAACTACTTATGCCAAAGACTGTATCCATTCTAATTGTAGTCCAACCGCAACTCGACCAATTAGTGGTTTTTATGAGGGAGTTTCAGAGCGAGATGGTGTTCAGATTGGCGAACCAGTATGTACAAACTACCCATTTTACCCCTACTTTCATACATGTGTTTTAGATTTGTTTCATTGTTTAGTTGCGTTGACAGACAGGCATTGGATCGCTACCCGTAGTTCCAAGAGGCTTGGGAGAAGTTATAGACTATCTAAAGAAGAGATACAATAAACCGATGTTTGTAACTGAAAATGGTATGCAAAATGGTCGAGATTAACTTCTGAATATGGCTAATTAAATACCAAACCTTTTCTAGCTAGTTCTCGTTTATGAAATATAACGTATATGACATTTTTTTAGAAATAACAAAAGATTCATATCTACTTTGATGTCGAAAATCTTGTTTCTTTGACTTCTAAAGTTATCCGTTTTCATAATTTGATGTACGTGGTACCTGTTGCAGGATATTCAGAACCAAACACACCAGAGACACTTCAAGACGCACTTCAAGATTTCAAGCGGATCGAATTTCATAAATTGTACTTGTCGTCTTTAGCCCAGACAATCAGGTAATCATATCTCATCACTCATTGACTTTTTAGCTAGTCAAATAACAATACTAAAACCGGGCGTCGAATAGGGATGGTGCTGATGTAAGAGGCTATTTCGTATGGACATTGATGGATGACTTCGAATGGATTATTGGGTATGAAACTAGATTCGGACTGTACTACATTGATCGTCAAACGCTTGATCGAGTCCCAAAGTTGTCTGCAAAATGGTATCAAGATTTCCTGAAAAACAATAGCGGTACACTCGCAGTTCAAATAGCAGACTCGTAAAGATCATGTGAAACATTATTTTTTTTATGAATTTCAACATTTTATACCTGTAAGTGTGTAACTATGTATGCATTAGCTGTCGACACAACAATGTGCTCTACAGTACTAGAATAAAATTTCTAAGGTAAATTTTGCATGAAAGTTATAATACTACATAAACTACCAATATTGTCAATGTCCGGTTTTGCTAGCATGTGCCCAGTGGGCACCGGGCACGTGATAACTTGGTAATAAAATGAATGTTTTGGTTCATTCAAATGAAAATTATGTTCAAATATAGTAACTTATTATTTTATTTAATGTGTGCTTAATGTATTTTTTGGTTAATTAAGAAAGTTCGTGTTTATTAACTCTCCACTAACTTGTGCCCGGTGGGCACTTGTTAGCAAAACCCTTAAAAAAATTGAAAGTTCCATATATTTTAAGGAACAATGGTTTCTCAAATTTGTTCAATCTTGAAAAAGAACTTCAAAAATTGCGTTTAAAACTTAACATTTGTAACCATTGGAAGAACCCAGGTAGTATAGATATCATTATGGGAGAAGTTGATCGTTAAAATCATTATATCCTGAAATTAGTTCATCAAATTGATAGATAAAATTCATGGGCGTTCAAGCGGGCGTTATTCACGTCTTACACAACAACCCCTTAAAGGAAGGGCCAAGAAAGGGGGACAACGGGTAGGAGAAATGGAGGTTTGGGCTTTAGAGGGGTTTAGTGTTGCTTATATTTTAGAAGAGATGCTTACTTGTAAATTTGATCATATTAGAGCTTGCGAGGAAGTACTTGGTATTATAATCTTTGGAGGAAGAATAGGATGCTCCAAAATCTTTTGGTTAGTCGTACGAGAACTACCATCTTTAGCTCTTGAACTGAATCATATTCTATTTGCTGTGAGCCTCTTAGCAGGTTGGGCCTAGCCTGCCTTTGTTGATTGGGCACTCCATTAAAAAGCATTCTGCCTATCGGAAAGTGATTGCAAGGTGTTCATCGGTTCCGTTATGGAGTTGTTTGGTTTATATGGTTCGGTTAGTTCGGTTATTTTTTCTTAGGTAAAACCAAAAATCAAACCGAACTGAACTAGAATTCAATTGAACCGAACCTAAAACCGAATTTGAATTTGTTTCGGTTTTTGGCTTGACCCGAATAACCCGAATTACACCATTTATATATATATATTTTAATTTAATTATATAAATTTTTGTAAGAAAACAAATTAACAAATTATTTCAAGCATAAAAAGCGTTTTTCATATTAGGATAAAATTTTAATTTTAATTGTTTTTTTATATATAAATATATATAAAAAATATATATTTATATAAATTTGATTTTTGGTTCAAATAGCCAAAACCGTATCCAAGCCGAAAACCGAATTTTTAGTTTAGTTGGTTCGGTTTTGACAAATTTGGTTCAATTATAAGTTCGGTTCAGTTCGGTTCGGATTTTGGGTTATTCAGTTATTCCCCAAACAATGCACACCCCTAGCAAAATGCGTAAGAAATTGTATTGGTGTTTCAGCTGGTTGAACTTATGCTCGATCCAAAATTGTTACGAAAGGAATTATTAGTGGTCACAAGTGTAGCAGGTGAAGATGAAGTGCTATCAATGGGTGTAGAGGATACATTACCAGTTTCGTTCAACGTGCTTTCCTCGAGAAGTAGTATGTTGCGTGTGGTTTAAAACAAAGGAAGAGGTTCACCGTTCACCGTTTCTTATAAGACATGGAGTATGTTGATGCATAATCTGGCGCGGACTGGATTCAACGACTCTCCTTGGCCGTTAGTCGCCTTCTCGAGCCCTAGTAGACTGTCAACAAAGAGAACTCGTTAGAGTGGACCCGAGCCATAGCCCGGGGTCCACCTCCGACAATCCAGTTAGTATCTTGTTGTGGCATAGCAAAAGATGTTATATGATGTGTGTGTAACGTGCGAGTTACCGTCCTTTAAGAAGATCAAACCCTATATTTATAGGGCATGGATTAGGGTTTAGGCAGAGTGGGCAGACCTCGCGCTCGACCCATTCTCGCCCGGTCAGGACCATACGTCAACAAGCCCCCAAGTTTAGTATCGCGCGGTGCGTGATGCGGATGCTTGACTTAAGTTCGATAGCGTGGGTGAAAGTGGAACCGCGTGCCGCATCCAGGTGAGGCGTACCTTTTGTACCGGTAGCACGCGAAGATGGTGCGACGAAGACGATGCTACGTGGCGGTGCGCGATGTACGCGACAAAGAGGTGCGACGGAAGGCGTGTTCTGCAATAAGTGTCTGTTGCCGCGCGACAAATAGGCGCGACGTAAGACGTGCTTCTGCGGCAGAAGCGCGACGAAGACGTGCTTGCGCGCATAAGTGTGCGACAAATAGGTGCGACGAAGGCGTGCTTCTGCGCGGCAAAAAGTGCGACGAAGGCGTGCTTCTGCGCAAGATAAGTGCGCGACGAAGACGCGCTTCGCGCGTAGGCGCGCGCTAAAGATGTGCGACGTAAGACGCGCTTCACGCGCGGCGTCTTCACAACCGATGAGGACGTCTCCCTACGGCAAGTTGGTGCGAATATTTAAATTGCCTTCGATCCGCTTCCAAATACACCTGCATTTAAAACGGTGGTAGAACAGATACCCGGTAGCCCCCAAGTTTGATGGTGCTACTCGTGTAGAGCATTAAACTTATTTAATCTGCGAAAAACACTCAATGCAAAGATTAAAGTATATGCCGCGAATCGCAAAGATATAAAACTTAATGAAATTAAAAACACATAGCATGAATAATATAGTCCCACGGATGGCGCCAACTTGTTGATGCATAATCCGCGCGGACTAGATTCAACGACTCTCCTGGCCGTTAGTCGCCTTCTCGAGCCCTAGTAGACTGTCAACAAAGAGAACTCGTTAGAGTGGACCCGAGCCATAGCCCCGGGTCCACCTCCGACGGTCGAGTTAGTATCTTGTTGTGGCATAGCAAAAGATGTTATATGATGTGTGTGTAACGCGTGCGAGTTACCGTCCTTTAGAAGAAGATCCAACCCTATATTTATAGGGCATGGATTAGGGTTTAGGCGTAGAGTGGGCAGATCTGCCGGGCTCGACCCATTCTGGCCCGGTCCGGACCATACGTCAACAAGCCCCCAGTTTAGTATGCGCATGCGTGATGCGGATGCTAGACTTAAGTTCGATAGCCGCGTGGGTGAAAGTGGAACCCGCGTCGCATCCCGGGTGAGGCGCACCTTTTGTACCAAGAGTAACGCGGCATGGTGCGACGGAAGACGTGTTCGTGGCGGCGCGCGATGTACGCGACAAAGAGTGCGACGAGGCGTTCACAAGCGTAAGTGTGCTTGTTGTCGCGCGACAATAGGTGCGACGAAGACGTGCTCTGCGGCGGCAAAGAAGTGCGACGAAGACGTGCTTGCGCGATAAGTGCGCGCGACGAAGACGTTAACCTGCATAGCGCGCGCTAAAGATGTGCGACGGAAGACGTGCTTTACGGCGTGCGGCGTCTTCACAACCGACAGAGGACGTCTCCCTACGGCAAGTTGGTGCGAATATTTAAATTGTCTTCGATCCGCTTCCAAATACACTGCGTTTAAAACAAGTGGTAGCGTATACCACAGTAGCCCCCAAGTTTGATGGTGCTACTCGTGTAGGAGCATTAAACTTATTTAATCTGAAAAACACTCAATGCAAAGATTAAAGTATATGCCGCGAATCGCAAAGATATAAAACTTAATGAAATTAAACAAAGACATAGCATGAATAATATAGTGCACATAGCATAAAAATATAAAACCTATCGTGAGGTTGTACAAACTACATAAACAATTTTTGTATAAAATAAAACCTATCGTGAGATTTTGTTTATTTTTAATGTATATATAAAAACTTCGGATGGATGTCCGTGACCGCGACTCAATGAGACGCAGAGATTTATCGTAACCACATAGACTCGAACGTTTCGGATGATCGCAGATGTTTATACCACGGCCTTTGGTCCGGTCGCATCATGGCGATTGACTAGCATCGTGGTTTTCGCACGCGCGTTCTGCGAAGATCTCGAACGCACGGTCTTACGCAGTAGATTTATCACGATGCGGTGTTTGGCGCCGAACAGCGTACCAACCGTAAAAACAGTATCTGCACGAATTTATCGCGGCTAAAAGAGAAAATAGCTCCGATCGTGCGGGCTTTTCTTAGATCCAATCGTGCGGATCAAAAGATAAAATAGATCCGATCGTGCGGATTAAAAGATAAAATAGGTCCGATCGTGCGGACTGTTTTCTTTTCTGTTACATGTCGTAATAAAAGAATAAAATATGCAATTTAATAAAAGAATAATCCGATCATGAGTATAACAATATGCAATGCAATTTAATCAAACGCGCATGTGTTACGGATATAGGCCGACATATAATTGAACGTGCAATTTAACGTGATGTTTGACTTCGGCCGTGATAGTCGAATAGAACTTATCTACACATGGCAGAATGCAAAGTTTTAGGGTTACCGACTTTAGGAATTTATCTCTGCTTTTCGGTAATCGGAGAACACGAAACATAATTCATTCGTGGTCCCACGGATGGCGCCAACTTGTTGATGCATAATCTGGCGCGGACTGGATTCAACGACTCTCCTTGGCCGTTAGTCGTCTTCTCGAGCCCTAGTAGACCTGTCAACAAAGAGAACCCGTTAGGAGTGGACCCGGAGCCATAGCCCGGGTCCACCTCCGACGGTCAAGTTAGTATCTTGTTGTGGCATAGCAAAGATGTTATATGATGTGTGTGTAACGTGCGAGTTACCGTCCTTTAGAAGAAGATCCAACCCTATATTTATAGGGCATGGATTAGGGTTTAGGCGTAGAGTGGGCCGCATCTGCCAGGCCTGACCCATTCCTGGCCCAGTCCGGACCATACGTCAACAGAGTACCTTTCAATCGTGCATCAAGACCATTAACCGTGTAAATAACTGAGTTTTTGTCACTTACCGTTTCACCAAGGTTTTTGGATCGATCTGCCATAGCTTCTACCTTTGTGCAATATGCGTTAATCGAAAGGCTTCCAAGCTTGATGGAATGAAGCTCATTGTCAAGATTGATTCTCGTACATCTTTGTTATCGTGAAAAAGGTTTTTGATGTGATCCCACAGTTCTTTTGCATTCACGCAGGTGATGACAACTTGGTCTTGATACACTTATTTAAAATACCTAGTATCCACATCTTCACAAGGTCATCTACTTTACTCCACTCGGGGATCGGTGTTGATAGTGCTCGTGAATGTACCCTCAACAATTGTTTTGAGTGCAAGGCTTCCGGGGTGTATTTTATAGAATGAACTCAAAAAGTTATAGTTATGTTTTTTCTAAACTAGGTACATTGTTGGTGATGCTAGATACACTAAAAGGAATAAGTTTAACCACAAGGGTGACACAACGGTAAGAATATTAGCCTTTCAAATAGGAGCTTAGGGGTTCAAATCCAACGAGGAGAAAATTAATCCCCTTGTAGCCATAGAAGTTCACCTGCGTCGACTCCGGGCTATCTAAAAAGGTAGTCGCCCTGAGATTAGTCGGGTCGCAATGTCAAGTCGGAAACCCGGGTAACAAAAAAAAAAAAAAAAAAAAATTATTGAAAGAAGTTAGTGTTGTTATTACGATGTGTTATCACCCGCTATAGTTACCGAAAGAATGTTATTGGATATTAGGGTTTAAAAGTGGGGAAGAAAATACAGGGGGGAGGGTAATTAGATGAGATAAGTTAAGGATTGATACCTTTGGCTCTTGATCCCATAGTAAATTACTTTTTGCGTCTCAAAATTATTGTTTTCGTTTGACTTTTTCGGTTTTTCTTCTACAACTTTGACCTTAAGTATTTTTGTATGTGTTATGTAATACTTGATGGAAAATATATGAATGAGTTTTTTTTAAATGTATTTTCATTGGTATAATTTTCATCAACTATTGTATAACCCAAAAAAAAATATTTTAGGTCAAAGCTGAAAAAGAAAGACCAAAAACTTTAAACGAGAACAACAATTTTAAGACGGAAGTAGTAGGTAAATTGCCATCCATTATACATTTTGCATATATATCTCTTTAAAAATGCAAAATTGTAGACTGTAAAAACTAATCTAAAAGTAATGTAATCGGGCGAAAATCTTATAACTAAATAAACTAGTTATAATACTTGTGCACGCACGGGGTTTTGACAAAAAAAATTATTCTGTATTAATAATGAATATTGTGTCTTTAAAGGTAATTGCATATAATTATATAGTTATAAGTTTCGTGCACGCACGAAGTTTACGCATAAATCAAATTTATTTTAACATTTTACTTCAGTATATACACAAATAAGAATTTGCCCATTAAAATTGTGATATAAGTACAACTAACACTTATGCATGAGTTTTTCATTATGCATTAATATCCGTTAGAATTTGGTAAAATATTTGTAAAAATTTATGTTAGGTAACTCAAGATTTAATTTTATTTAGCTGACAAATATGTTGATGTTATTATTTAAATTTCACTCATCGATATTATATTTATACATGATCTGCAAGTTTAATAAGACACAATATAATTGATAAAATTAAAGTATACTCCTTAAAGTTTTTAAAATGTTTTCTAGATATCCTTATATAAATAAATAAAATTACATGAGTCATTGTTATAAGTACAATCGCGTATATTTATTTTTATACTAAAGTAACCCGTGCTTACAATTTGATAATTATATTTCCGTTTTCAGTAATTTGGCCGTATTTAAAATGTAAACTCGTGTCCACATAGGTTAAACATTGAAAAATGAAATAAATAAGTTGAACGTATATAGTAAAAAAATTGATACTTATAATCTTATACAAATTTATATGTTGTTATTTTAAAACAACATATACATTGTATTTTTTAAGATATAAAGTATAAAGGATATTTTTTTATAATCCAAAGTTATTAAAAAACATGGAGGCTTATAATTACACTTAACTCTATATAATTTTTAAAAATTCAACCACTAAAGTTTTATTAATCACCACCTCTTTTTTTAAGTTTTTGTTTTTTCACAAATTTGACACCTATATTTTTATGTGTTTTTTTTATTAATCAAATTTCTCCACCAAATTTATTAAAGTTTGATAAAAATCAATTTAATTTTGACTTTTATTAACTAATCACATCACATGATTTTGTTACGTGGCGAAATCAAGCTCTCATATTGGCCTAATTATTTTTTCAATAAGAATAAATTGACACAACCACTCCCAAATAATTTAATTCTTTTATTATATAAAAGATGTGCCAAATCATGTTAACTAACATTGACATCTTGAAAGTCGATTATACCATCTTTGTTATTATATATTTTTGAGTGAAAATCATGAAATAGTAACCAACTTTTAGTTTTGTTCTAATTTAGTGACTGTAATTTTTTTAATTGTAAAATAATAATTAAGTTTGAAAAAAGTTTTATTTATGTAACTTTTATGTTTTAGTGACTAAAACGAAACACCTTTTTAAACTTGGTTGTTATTGTATGACATATAGGAGTATCTCTTTTTACATGTGCATAAGTTGGTTGAGGTTAGTGAAATTCAAAGGGCGTGTATTTATTGTTAAAGATAAGTTTTTGAATAATTACACAATAATGGAACAATATTATAACTTGAATGGTTTTTGTGGTTAATTTAAGAGGAGAGTTATTTTACATACCAACCTTTTCTCACATATCAAGGGACTTATCCCCACCATTCATCTAAAAAGAAATCAATGGTTGAGATTAAAAGCATTTTATTATTTCACTTATTTTTTATAATTTAAGTATTTCTTAAACCGTTAATCGTTAAGCGAAAATAATTACACCATCGCGACGAGCATTTAATTATCTTTCTATAGACGGAAACTTTGATATACTTTTGAAAAAGAAAAAAAATGTTTTCTTCACGTGTTTTTGTCTTTTTTTTTTTTTCCGAATATGAGATTTGCGTGAAAATCACATGTGATTAAACACTATTTTGAATATCACATATGATATTAGTGTTAAATCACATATAATATGTAATATCACATGTGATATCAAATTAGTGTTTAATCACATGTGATTTTTTCATGCAAATTTCAGTAACGTAAAAAAAACAAAAAAAAAGGTGAAAAACACAACAAAAGAAAAAAGAAAATTGTCGAAAGTATATCAAAGTGCCTATCTATAGGATAATTAAATGCTTGTCGTAATGGTATATATTTTTTTCGCTTAACGATTGACGGTTTGAAAGATATTAATATTTGGAAAAAATAATTAAAATAAGTTTTTTAAATTATTGGGATTATCTCATTCATTAGATCAAATAAAAATGGAAGGAAGATGGAGGGTGCAGATTGATCTCTTGATATGTAAAAAAAGTTTTGTCCTCAAATGATTTTAAATCGTTAATTTAAAGTTTGGGTGACTTAATTAGAACAATTATCAAACTTTGTTACTATTAGACAACATTTTCCCTATATTCTTTTCTTATCTAGATATCAAAACCCGATGGGTATGAGTTTATCGTTGTCTTTCATGTATTTTTATTAGTCATCAACATTTTTTGAAAAGTGAATCATTTATTCATTTTAATATTAATCCTAGAGAAAATTATGTGGCCAAAGTGTATTTTATGATGTTTTTAACAGAATTTGTTTTTATCTCACAAATGTCTTTAATAAAACTAATCCACAATTTTTGGTTAATGAACCAGTCACATATCATTTGATTAAAGGCTTTGGGGGTGTGATTGTCACTCGGTTTATATAAATCTCTATATCTTTGATTGACACTCTGTTTCTATAAACCCTGTATCTTCATTGTAGTAACGTCATTTATTTCAATTTGACAAGTTCGAAAATTGTCAGTACTTTTAGAATAAATTTAAGCCCTTCACCCGCCGTTGTAATCGCGCCAGAACTCGTAGGATCGCATTGAGTTTCACGTGTTCTTAGCTAAAACCGTGTAGGATCGTGGTGGGATCGCATATGTGGTAGGATCGTAAGTAAGATCGTAGGATCGTCACGCGATCCGAGTTCACTTTTTTTTTTTTTTTTTTTTTTTAAGTCCATCTCACTCACAGAAAAAACAAACGTGTGTTTTACTAATGTCTAACAAGAGGCATTAAGACACTCCTCTCAAGTCTAAACTATTAAGATCTTACTGCCTCTGACCGCGTCTGAACGGGAAAAAAAACAATCGGTATAAACGGTTCAGATTCAGACACTGTTAAGAGTCTCTTTTTAAAAAACACACACAACCTAAGTTGACGATTATAATGTTGTTTACCATTACACTAAAAGGTACTCCATCTTTTTCAAAAATAATTTTTCAATTTCAAATTGCACAAATTTTTTAGAAATTTTTTATTTACTAAGCTTTCCATTAATAAAATATTACTTTTATCTACTAAAATGTTTTATTAGTGAAAAGCGTAGTTAATAAAAAAAAATTGAATTTGTACAATTTAAAATTGAACAATTATTTTAAAATGAACAGATAAAAAGCAATATTTTATTAGTGGAAAGCGTAGTTAATAAACCATTCTCAAAGTGATATTTCTTTGAGATAACACAAAACATAAAGTGATATTTCTTAGTCGACTGTCGACATCCTATTAATTAAGAAGAATCATTTTAATTTATTTGACAATGAACGGCTGAAATTCCCTCAACTTTAACATTTGTACTTCGGCAAAACAAAAAGAAAAGCAGCTAGGAACCAAGCATAGCGGTTGGGAAATCAATTAAATCACTCTCTTACCACTCATAGTGACCAATAATATGTATATAGTTATGTCGATGGTAGCTTAAAGGTGAGACAAAGCATAGTGTAAAACGAATGTCATGAGTTTACGTATGTGTCTTTGATTACCTAAAGGGTAGAGTTTACATATATATGTTTTCTCTTACTTTATCCTAACGTAAAAGACTTGATAGTTAAACCAAAAAAAAAAATAAAAAAATAAAATTGATAACCTTTTTTACATGTTGTACACGGACTAGTTAAACCGGGAATGTTGAACGTCCTACAAGTACACCCGTCCCAAAACGATGTGTGATATACAATGTTGTGATTGATTCTGCGGTGAAATGTTTCGATGTCCATCTTCTTGCAAAGGTTTCTCATTCGGAACCAACTTGAGCTAGGGGCCGAGCCAAGATTTTAAGTCAAAGGGGCCGAACTTGACGTAAAAACTATAGTAAAAAAATATTGCTTAATGATTTTTTTTAATTATTATTTTTTTATTTTTTATTTTTTTTAACCATGATTCAATCTAACACAAGAATGAATAAGAATAAATTAAATTTTAGGAAAACATAGTTTGACAAGTAAATTCATTTAAATGTTGTATTTGTAGCTAAAGTTGTTCGTTTTTGTACTTTAGTCAGCATACCTATATGATTAAGGGGGTTGATTACAAAAGTTTTAAAAAAACTAGCTATTACCTAATAACTAAAATGAGTTAATTAGGGGTGGTTTAGCACCCACTAGTCATAGCTCCGTCCATGTTTTGAGCCAAACTAGAGTTGATTGTAAATCTAAAACCCGTTTGTACTAGTATCTTGCACGTTTTTTTTGCAATTTTTTGCCAAAATATGTTCATATACTCCATTTAATATACTAAAATATGTATATGCATGCAGTGTGATAAAAAGTTGCAAGTACCTTCTCACTTCCTGTATATATAAAGCACCAAGCATTAAGAGTCTAACCAAAAACATCGAACTCCAATGTTTGGTTTTGTGATGTCACTTTTCTTGGTCATGTTCCTTGTGGTATTAGCAAATCAAGCATCACTTCATGGAGAATTTATCGATAGACTAGATTTTCCAGACGAGTTTATGTTTGGTGTTTCTACTTCCTCATATCAAGTAATCTTTAATTACTTTTCTTTTTTAAATATATATGTACTTATAACCATTTGTCTGACTCATCACTCATCTATGGGGTTTGAACCCGTCGGCGTCTGCCACACAGACTCAAACTAGGTAAAACCCTCCATTATTCAGGAGGTTGATGTGACCACTTCAGGATTGTTTGCAACTAGCAGTTTTTAAACTTGACACCTCACACGTTTTAGTGCTTACGATGGTTAGTTTTTGTGTTTTAGATTGAAGGGGCATATCTTGAAGATGGTAAAAGTATAAACAATTGGGATGCTCTTTCCCCTGGTAAAAATACTTTTTATTTTCATTTGGATTTTGTTAGATAGGGTGTTTGGGAATGTGTTTAGAAAATAGTTTAGTTTGTGTTTAGGAGTCCCTGGTCAGTGGTCACTATGGTAAACACTTATCAATCTTGTAAATTTTCATGAGGTTATTTCCTTATTTATGTTTTCTTTTCTTTAATGTGTAGGCAAGATTGATAATGGTGACAATGGATTCATAGCTAATGATCATTACCATCAACATTTGGTATTTATTTATTTAGTTATTTATTTATTTTTTTGATATATACACGATATATACACCATAATATTTGAAATGTTTTAAAATTAATTGACACATGCAGAAAGATATTGAGATCCTACAAACTCTTGGTGTAGATGCTTACCGTTTCTCTATATCATGGGCAAGAATTCTTCCAAGTATGTTAACAACTTCATAAACTATATATTAGAAGAAAGATCAAGTATTTTTGTTTCTTCATCGAAGTTCTTTTTGAGTTGCATCAGGAGGTAGATTTGGTGAAGTTAATCCAAAGGGGATAATGTTCTATAACAAAATCTTGGACGAACTCACACTCCGAGGTAGCATGTCAATGCTCTTTACATTAAGTCTTAAAGTTTACGGATGGTAGAAACTAACCTTAAAATTCGCATATAACGCAGGCATCAAGCCATTTGTAACAATTCACCATCATGATTTCCCTCAAGAACTTGAAGATCGATATGGGTCTTGGCTCAGCCCATTAATGCAGTATGTTTAAGGCACTTGTTCATCTGTTCATTTCAATTAAACGGAAATGTACCATCTAAAAGAACACAAAATTTTAATGGTTTCTTGTAGGGAAGATTATGTCCATTATGCAAAAATATGCTTCAAGAACTTTGGTGACCGGGTGAAGCATTGGATTACAATCAACGAGCCAGTCTATTTTACAAACACGGCCTACCAGAATGGCTGGTATCCACCCGCTCGTTGTTCACCACCATTTGGCAATTGTTCAGCCGGAAATTCTGATATCGAGCCAATTATTGTTATGCATAACATGTTATTAGCACATGGCAAGGCTGTGAAACTATACCGGAAAATGTATCAGGCAAGCAACTGACCATAAAGTTTGCTAAAGAGTTTATGTGTTGAATGTTATTTGACAAGATACTTGTATTGGCAGCGTGAACAAGGTGGCTTAATCGGAATTGCCGAAGTTTGTGGGATGTACGAGCCTTTGACAGATAATGATTATGATCAAGAAGCCGCCGGCAGGGGTTTGGCTTACTCTATCGGCTGGTATACACACGTACATATTTCTTGTTTTTCAAGATTGAAACAAAAAATCCATAAGTTTTTGTTTTCTTGTCATTCTTAAATAGGGCGTTGGATCCAGTAATCTTTGGTGATTATCCCTTGGAAATGCGAGAAATTCTTGGAAATCAACTACCAAGCTTTACAACAGCCGAAATAGAGTTTATGAAAGACAGCATTGACTATATTGCAGTCAACCATTACTCAACTACCTATGCAAAAGATTGCATTCATTCTAGTTGTAGTTTAACCGCAGTTCGACCTATTAATGGTTTTGTTGACAGAGTTAGAGAGAAAAATGGTGTTCAAATTGGTGCACCGGTGTGTATACAATTCCCCTTTTGCCGCCTCTACTAGTTTAGTTTAGTATTTTAGTTCTCTTTTTATTCATTTGGTTTTTTGTGCTAACAGACAGGCGTTGCAACGTTGCCCGTAGTTCCAAGAGGCTTTGGAGAAGTGATAGACTATTTAAAGAAGAGATATAACAACAAGCCAATGTTTGTCACTGAAAATGGTATGCAAAATGGTCAACATTGACTTTCTAAAAATAAAATACATTGACTTTTTATATATGCAGGATATTCTGAACCAAACACTCCAGAACTACTTGAAGAAGCACTTCAAGATGACACGCGAATCGAATTTCACAAAATGTACCTGTCGTCTTTGGCGCAAGCAATCAGGTAATCATAACGTATTACTCTGACTAATTTATTTCGCCAAATATTAATAACACGGGTATATTACAGAAATGGCGCTAATGTAAAAGGCTATTTTGTGTGGACTTTACTGGATGATTTTGAATGGCTTAATGGGTATAGAACAAGATTTGGATTATACTACATTGATCGACAAACGCTTGATCGGATCCCCAAGCTGTCTGCAAAATGGTATCAAGATTTCTTGAAAAACAAGACTCGACCACTTACAGACAGAATAGGAGACTCATAAAGATGCTTTGTGACAATCTTCTTACTGTAACTTATCAAAATTTTACATAAGAGATGCATGCTCTTCTGTAGCGTTTTACTATTTTAAAAAGCTATTGCAATCTCTTCTCGTTGATTATTATCAACGTATTGCCAAGATACTGCCGTTTGTAGCAGCTGTGCCCCCAGCCCGCCATACAGGATATAAACTAGTGATGTAGTAATATGTGCAGAGCCATAACCCGGAGATGCTCACGCAGTTATATCACCTAATAATACCTTATATATGTCTCAAGTGAGACTTGAACTCACACAACCTCTCGGTTAGCAAGTCATTCACATATTGATACGCCAAATACCCTTTCGCAAATGAAACACATTTTGATTCAGGTGAACTGATGTGAAACTAAATGATAACATAAGATTATATAATTCTTGATATGCTTATGTGAAACCTGATGGTCACATAAAATCTACCCTCACGCCCTTCATGTCAAATTAACTAATCAAAATATCAACACTCATGATCATCATATGTAAAAGAGGGGTTGGTTAATAGTTGAAGGACTCATATTGGAACATTGAAATAGTGTAGGGTTTGTTTTGTAACTTTTCTGTTATTCTTTTCTCCTTCCTCCCATCTCCTTCCTCCCATCTGTTTCTGCTGTATAAAACCTTTGTATCTTTCATTTTGAAGTAATAAGGAGAATCATTTTCACTGTGTGAACTGTGTGTTTCTCTCTACTCATTACTGTCAACATGGTATCAGAGCTCAGTAATGAGTTCTTGATCAGTTACAACCGTTACAACCACCGTAACTAACTTTTCCGATCACCATAAACCACCGTAACTAACTTTTTCCGATCATTATCAAATCATCATTTCTCCATCATTTCTATCATTCTCATCACAATTCTTTCATCAATAACTATCAATTTTTCATCTACATTCTGGTAAAGTGATTCAGTTCAAGTGTCTTATTCAAGACTGAATTTGTTGAATCATCTCGTTGTTATAACGGTTCTTTCAAGATTGTTGAAGCTTCCGCAACGTGTTAACAATGGCAGCATCATCTTCTTCAACTGATGCTACTAGCCAAAACAGTCAATCTCTTTTGTTCCAAAATCCATCAGATTTGCATCCTTCGATGGCCCCGTACTCTTGTGGTGAATGAAAATTGTTAGAGCACAAAACTATCGTTCTTGGAGAAGATCGGTTGAAATTGCGCTTTCTACCAAAAGAAAGTTAGGTTTCATCGAGGAGCAGCCCAAGATCACAAGATGATGGGAATTTACAAGAACGATGGGATACATGTAATAATCGGTGATTAGTTGGTTAATGAACTCAAGATCTCGAATCAATTGCAAAGTCTATTATGTTCATTGAACCGCTTATGCAATTTGGATTCAACTTGAGAAAAGATTTGCTCTCAAAGAATGGGTCACATAAGTATAAGTTGAACAGAGAAACTTATGAGACTATGCAATCGGGAAGATCCGTGAGTGAGTACTATACAAGTATGAAGTGTGTTTGGGAAGAATTGGATTCAATGAATGAATTGCCAAGAATAGTCAATATTACTCCGTAAATTGTTGTTTTCTAACCGCTTTGAGTACTCGTAAAGAAGAACAAAGATTGTTTCAGTTCTTGAATGGTTTGGATGAAAAATTTTCTCATCAAAGGAGTCGATTGTTGTTAAACTCTCCTTTACCAAGTGTTGAAACGCTTGTGCTTTGCTTGACAAGAAGAGTCTCAAAGGGAGTATTTGGATCAGACGGTCAATTGTTGAATCTGACCCTCTATAGCAAAGGTGAGGTCAAAGAGAAGTGTAACATATGTGGCTACAAGTGGCATCCACCGGATAAATGTTGGGAGAAAGTTGGTTACCCTACATGGCATTACAAGTATAAGCAACACGTAAAGGTAAAGCTCCTCGTAAGGTGGTCCAGTTATGTGAAAAGATAACCGCAATGGTTGAAACGGTGGTCATGTGGTCTTCACTTCAAAGCAATTTGAGCAACTAATGAAGAGTATTCCTCATTTCAATCGGACCATCGATGAGACCAATGCATTGGAACATCCTTTTGGAGAAGGTACACTTTTTTTTTTCTTGTGTGAATGGGGTTATAGAAGGATGGATAATTGATATGAGGCAAGTGATCATATGTCACCAGATAGCAATGATTTGAATGATGTTGAGGCTCTTAAGTGTAAACAGTTATTAATTTGCCAAATGGACATACTTCATCATTTCCAAAGTAGGCAATGTTGCTTTACAAAATGGACTTAAGCTAAACAATGTTCTCATAGTTCCTTCCTTCAAATTCAAGCTTTTGTCGCCTCTAAACTAACAAAAGATTCTCATTGCTTTGTTACATTTTATGAGAAATTACGTGTTATCCAGACTTGAAAACCGTGAAGGTGTTGGGCTTGGGTAAAAGCAAGTCGGCCTCTATCATCTACTCAATCTTCCTCTGGATCAAATTCATTCTCAACTTTCTTCAATGGTTGTGTCGCCCTTGAAGATTGTAGTCTATTTTCATTTTTCTCAAACTGCTTGCTCCAACAAACTATGCTTTTAGTGTTTTCAATAATTCTTACAGTTTGTGGCATCATAGACTTGGTCACATTTCGATTCTACTTTCAAACATATTACTACATTCTCGAAAGTGTATCTCATTCTAATGAGAATTCTTGTTTGACTTGTCCAATGGCAAAATTCACAAAACTTCCATATTCTCGCTAGTAAATCTCATTCCAAAGTTCCATTTCACTCATTCATATAGACATTTGGGGACCCTATAAAGTTCCAACCATAGGGAATCATAAGTATTTTCTCACTATAGTTGATGATTGTAGTAGATTTGTTTGGACATATTTACTAGTCGAAAGTCGATGCCTTTGCTACTTTCAAGTCATTTGTTACTTTTGTGAAGAAGCGGTTTGAAAAAGATATAAAAGTGGTGAGATCGACAATGCCTTAGAATTTCTCAAAGGATCTATAGGCCCTTTTATGGACTCACTGGGAATAGAGCATCAAACTTCATGTGTTGATAGACCTCAAAGAAATGGGAGGGTAGAAAGGAAACATAGAAACATATTGGAGATAGCTAGAGCCCTAAGATTGCATGCTCATTTGCTCGTACATTATTGGGGTGATTGTGTTATCACCGCAACATATCTCATTAATGATTTCCCACTTTGTGTTGAAATTTAAGACACCTTATGAAGTTTTGTTGCAATCTAAACCCGAGTATAGTCATCTAAGGGTGTTTGGTTGTTTAGCAATGGCTAGTAATCCTTCCGAGTTCCGACAAATTTGATTCCGAGGTGTACCTTGTTTATTTCGGGTTATCCACAACATCAAAAGGGTACAAACTTCGAATTCTTGAATCATACAAGGTTTGTGTCAAGAGATGTTGTCTTCTATGAACATATATTTCCTACTCTAAAACAAGTATGTTGCAAGTTCTTCAACCCGTGCTCGCACCCATTTCTTCACCATTGTGGTATGAAGATTTTGTGTCCACAACACAACCTGTTCATGAGCCCTTTGTTATCTTCATGATTTGAAGTTGTTCATGAATCACTGAAGTTGTTCATGAATCTGCGATGTTGTTCATGATTCTGCGATGTTGTTCATGAATCTGCGATGTTGTTCACACTACACCATCTTTCATTCCCATCACTAGTGTTCAAGATGCAGAATCGAAGATCCACTAGAGTGTCAAGTGCTCCAAGTCGGCTAAAAGATTATGTAACACCAATTCATCAACCAAAGGCTAATCAAGTGTCGATTACTCCTCTTCGCCTCAATTTCATGCTTTTCTATGTGCTTTGGTGGCTCAACAAGACCTACTTACTTCAAAGAAGCAGTTAAAGAAGAAGATTGGTGTAATGCAATGAATTTGGAGCTAAGAGCATTAGAGGAGAATGATACATGGGAAGTGACTGTTCTACCTAAAGGGAAGAAAGCTATTGCTTGTCATTGGATCTACAAAATCAAACTCAAAGCTGATGGTACACTTGACAAGAAGAAAGCTAGACTTGTAGTGAATGGGAATAGGCAAAGAAAAGGTGTTGACTATGAAGAAACTTTTGCTCCAGTGGCAAAATGGTGACTGTTAGAGCTTTACTTGCATGGCGACCATGAAAGGTTGGGAAATTTGTCAAATGGATGTGTCTAATGCCTTTCTCCATGGTGATCTCTTTGAAGAAGTGTATATGCAAATGCCTCAAGGGTATATTGGAAAGGGAGAGTGTGCAAAATGTTCCTGCCGATTCAAGTTTAGTATGCAAACTCAAGAAGTCCTTGTATGGCCTCAAACAAGCACCTAGACAGTGGTTTGCTAAACTCTTCAAAGATTGTTATCCTTTGGCTATACTCAATCTAAGGTCGATTACTCATTGTTCATCAAGACAGATTTGAATCCTTTACAGCAGTTCTTGTTTATGTTGATGATCTTCTAATCACCGGTTCTAGCAACACTCGATTCAAGCTCTTAAAACACAATTAAGTACTCATTTTCACATGAAGGATTTGGGTCGATGAATTATTTCTTAGGACCTGGAGGTGCAAAAGTGACCAAGGCATTTTCATCTCTCAAAAGAAGTACACTCTCGATTTACTTCAAGAAGTTGGTTTGACTAATGCAAGACCATACAAGTTGCCTATGGATTCTCATATCAAGTTGCAAGCGCATATGGGAACTCCTTTACCGATCCAGTATATGAGAAGATACATAGGCAAACTCATATATCTCACAATAACAAGACCGATATTTGCTATATTGTGCGGTTGTTGAGCGCTTTATGCAAAATCCTACATCGATGCATATGCAAGCAAAGTGAAACATTTGATGAGATATTTGTTGAATTCACCAGTCAAGGTATATTATTAGCTAATGGTTCATTGTTCATTTGATCGCCTATTGTGATGATGATTGGGCTAGTTGTCCTATGACAAGAAGGTCCACCACCGCTATTGTATTTTCTTCGGGTCAATCACCTATTTCATGGAAATCTAAGAAGCAACAAGTGGTGTCTAGATCATCGGTGAAGTGAATACTGAGCTATGGCCCTAACATGTTGTGAAGTTACTTGGTGGTGACATTGTTGAAAGATTTGGGGCTCAAAGATCTTGGTCTGTAGATTTGAAATGTGATAATCAAGTCGCCATATATATAGTCGCCAATCCGGTCTTCCATGCCGAACAAAGCATATAGAAGTGGATTGCCATTATGTAAGGGATCAAGTCAAGAATGGGAAGTCCTACCTTCTCATGTTTCCACTAAAGACCGGTGGTGATGTGTTTACTAAAGTTCTTCCAACAGATCAAGATTCTAAATTAATGTCCAAGTTGGGAGCTTGCGGTCCTTCCACCTCTCAACTTGAGGGGAGTGTAAAGAGGGTTGGTTAATAGTTGAAGGACTCATATTGGAACATTGAAATAGTGTAGGGTTTGTTTTGTAACTTTTCATTATTCTTTCTCCTTCCTCCCATCTCCTTCCTCCCATCATTTCTCACAGATAAAACCTTTGTATCTTTCATTTTGAAGTAATAAGGAGAATCATTTTCACTGTGTGAACTGTGTGTTTCTCTCTACTCATTACTGTCAACATCATATGATATTTGATTCATATTAATTATTAAGTGATCACATAAAACAAGTTTAACAACCCATTCACTCTTTATACATACAAACTAGTGGGCATGATCACCCACATAAGTTCTTTAAGATCATTGACAGACTTTTGATCAAGCTAGCCAGTTCAAGATTTGAGGTTTTGGGTTGAACCACGTGTTTGAGGTAAAGTCTTGCCCTCCTTAAGTTAATGCAGCGTCAATGTTCATTAACGGTGTATCACATGTTAATAAACGAAATGTTCTCTAAAATTTGGCAAATTCTCAAACCAGGTTAACTAGGTTTGGGTTGTTTGGGTTTAGCGTCTAAGGCTCAACTTTCATTAATTATACTTATGCGAAAATTTAGTACATAATATGTAGAAATTCTGGATAGATGTACCATGGTGACATTCTCCGGTACTAGTTTGTATGTTAAGTCGTGCACATATATAATCACTCTTGCGACTAACATAGGCTATTTAACAATATTCAAGCTGCTAGATATATACAGATCATCGATGTAAAATGGGAATTTAGTTTGGGATGTATGGCTATCAACCACTGTATTTCCAATTGGCCCATAGTCATTTAGTCTCGTCTAGTCTTTAGGGTCTAGTCTCTTATTTTTCTATTTAATCTCTTGTACTATTATTTGTTCTAATATATTTTAAGTTTCTCTCTGATTTATACATGGTATCAGAGCTAGGACTTTTAAAAAGAAAAGAAAAAAAAAGATTTTTCCGAATTAATGTGTTTGCTTTGTCGTCACTGTATATGAATTAATTCCGATCCTCCCGAAGAAAACCTGATGCTTACTTTCTTTATTTGGTCATCTAATTAAAGAATATGCGTGAAGAGGATTTGTTTGGTACAATGAGTTAGTGGGGCGGCTAGAAGATCTAGTTTGGTGTGTATCTTAATTAGAGGAATTCGTTTACAAGTATACCATATGTGTTTTGCTGTCATTTATTTGTCAGTTGTTTGATTCGGCATTGTTCGACTCTTGTGATTGGAGTATTTTAAGGGTTAGTGATGATTTCATTTGTAGTGCTCATATTTATTAATTTTTGACTTTGAATTAGTTGGTCAAGATATATGAAGGTTACTATTTGATACGAAGGATATGATGGCTACCGCCTGAATTCCGATTTTCTTTAATATTGGTTTGATACCAAGGATATTAGGGTTTCATAAATTAGGTTTAATATTGGTTCAACCGAGTTTGATTATTGTTTGGTTCGGATTTTGGTAAAAGTTTGATAATATCTTGATTGGCATGCTAGGTTTATTGTTCGAAAGTATTCATTTTGGTATTGGTATTAGTATTGATATTGGTTTGAATTAGGAATTGATTTGTATCGGTGATGGTGATGAAACAATCTTAACTAATCTGACTATATCTTGAGTAGTTATGCGTTGCAACTCGCCATCAATAACATTTTTTAGTTTCGCCCTGATTCTGCCTAGTTCTGCGTTTGGTTACTTCTGGCTCTAGTATGGTTCTCCATATGGTATGTTTGCCCGAATCTGCTCTGTCTGCATCTGCCAGTTTGAATATGCTCTGGTTCTTCTCTTTAGCTGTGCGACTCTGATGTGCTCATGTATTTGCACCTGTCTGCCAGTTCTACTCTTTCCCATTTTCTGATTTTGTGCTCTGCACCTGTCTGCATCTGCCTGATTCTGCTTTGCATATGGTTCCGCCTGTTCTACTCTCGTTCATCTCCGCACTTGTGTTGCTATGCTATAATACTGGATTTGGTTTTGGTTTTGCATCGACTTTGGTCCGTCTTTTTTCAGACTTGACTGACATCACGGTGTTGGTACTACGCAGTTTAGATTGCTTCAGTCTGAGACTCCTTTTAGCACCGTGTTTGCGCTATTGGAGGCTATGAAACTATGTGTTTATTTATCACTTTTAGTTTATTTTTTGTTTGAAAAACACTCGATGTTTAACGTTGAAATATTGTGAGTTTGAGAGGGGGTGTTAGCTTAATAATGCCTATCGGCCCGTAGTCATTTAGGCCCGTCTAGTCTTTAGGCTTTAGTCTCTTATTTTTCTATTTAATCTCTTGTTTGTTCATTGAATCTAATATATTTTCCAGTTTCCCTCTAATTTTACACTGCAATGTACCTTTGTGGTAGCTTTTATTGTTGCTTTACTTGTGATTATAATCGTTTACTCCTAGCTACTCACTAGTCTTATACGAGTATTAGTATATCTCTTTTTCGTTGTTCAAAAACAGCAACATAGGCATGTCAGTATGGCACCTATGGCGCGACACCATCAGTGTGAAAGGTTTTAATGGATATTTAAATAATAGTATGTCCGGATTCGAACTCGAGACTTCGGGATTGCACACATTACGTATGAGAATTGATGTACATAATTAATATAAATAAAACGTTATTGTTATTAATTATTAATCACTAAATAAAACATAACGATAGTTAAATAATTAACGAGGTTTGGTTAACGGTCGTTAAATATTAACTAGAAGGACTAAGAATGAAATTAGTAGTCGGGAAGGTTCTAGAATTCCTTTTGGAAGCCTTGGCCGATCGGTGGGGGGGTTTCCAAACCCAATCCCACTCAAACTTGGACTCCAAGATATGTTAACTATAAATACAAATCAATGTATTCATTATTGACTAACCTTGAATTACCAATAACCTAATTTCTTCTCCTTCTCCTCTCTTCTTTGTGTGGCCGGTCGAACACCCTCATCCCAAGGGTTTTTGATTTTGTCTTAGCTCAAAGATAAAGTGTTTGGTTTATTAGTGATTCAAGGAACTAGCTTCTCCACATCAAATCGCTATTAGTACGTGTGTACAAGAACGAAGAACAAGCACACTTGAGCTTGTAATCCTTGGTGGTCGATTTTTTGGGTTGGACGATTTGTATAAACCCTAGTTTAGGGTTTTGGGTTTTGTTACTTGATCACATAATCGTTTGATTACTTGAATTGCTAAAAGGTACGCACTTTCTTGTTTGGTTAATTAATTACATATATTATTCCTATTGTCTTCCGCTGCTTGCTTTGATGGTGTTATTTGTTTTATGTATAATTGTTATGAGTATAAAATTCCAACAGTGGCATCACGAGCCGTTAATATGATGTAATTAATTATCAAACACATAAAATTGGATCTTTATGATTATATGCATGTTTTTTTATGGTTTCTAGGGTTTTGAATTCGAAACCCTAATTTTTATATATATGGGTCGATTACCCTAATATTTATTTAATTAGGTTTTAATTTTGTAAAACTTGTAGAAACCCTAGGATTGCATGCTTATTTTATGTGGATTAATTAATGAATAATTGTTATGTGCCATGTAATATGCGTATCTTGGGTGATAATTGTTATGCGGAATCCATGGTGGAACATGCATGTTTTGCCATGGAGTATTGTTTATTGTATATTGATTAATTGTTAAGTGATACACACATGTTTTATTTATTTAATAATTATTGAATTGGGAAGACCTCAATTATAACTAATAAAATTAGTTATGTGCTAATTGGTATACTATTAACTTGACTACGAATCGACTTGTCGATGTATGTAGCTCATCTACCTTGCGAGATGAAAGTCCTAGTTAATGTATGCATTTTATTTACGCCTAGAATTGTTATTAGAGTTTATTGAAATAATTATGCATGTGGCTAATTGTTTTACATATGTTAAATTGTTTAGTTATATGTTTATATTATTTGAGTGTGTTTAATTTTTATTAAAATGCTTTTTGTTTATATATTGTTTTGACATGTTAGTAAGCAAAAGGGTTTTTATGAATAGAAAATTAAATGGACTAAATAATAGCGAAATTGATTTGTTATCTAAGAATTATTCTTGAACTTTTAATCGGTGATGCGATTGTACTAAATGGTTAGAACGGATCACCCACTAGAACAAACTATAAAGGGTATTTAAGAAGTGAGCATAGTCTCACCGAATGGATGTCTAAGGTTATGCTTGGTGCTTACGGTCCTCTCGCCCCCGTATGCTCGATTGGAGCTACCTAGTATAACCATTATATGTACGAAGCATCTTAGTGCAAAGTTGTAAGTTTCTCAACGCATCGATTAAAACTTTGTAGAATTCAATCTTAGCAATTAAAATCTTTTAGTAAGTTTTTGAAAATTTTATGTTATAAAGTTGTATGCATGCTTCTTTATACATAAGTTTTGATTACACATCAAAAATTGTACCCTTTAAAATTTAAGTTTATGCCATCTAATGATATGAAACACTTGAAGTTGTAATTTAGTTATGTGAGACCTTGATCTAGATTACAATAACGAGGTGAATTATTTTGTTGTGTGAGACCTCAGCTTTATGATTTGCAGTTTCTAAATTAGACAACTTAATTAAGTTAGTTAGTGAGACCTATAACTTAAGGCATAAGATGGGATAAAACATGCTTACGTTTTGCATTAATTGTTTTGGCAAAATTGTAAATCCCATAATTTTTTGGAATTGAAAACTTGTTTGTCAATTATCGTTTTTCAACGATTACCTATTCTATACTTTCACCACTAGCAGATCAAGTGATGTGGTGGAACTATGATAATGAGGATCCAAACTTCAAGGAAAATTCTATGGTTAATATGAATATTGACCAAAGGGTATTTTATTTTCTTGAATGTTTACTTATCGAAAGTACTAACTTTTGAACTTTTATTTACGTAGAAATGGCTCAAGTGAATCCATCGCACTAGCCTCGTCGTTCAAATCTATGTTTGATCGAGAGAAATTGACCGTAGCGCAATTTCAATGATTGGTATCGGCAACTCGTAATTGTCTTGAGGTTACCAAAAGACTCAATTATTTGACTACGCCTTGTCCTCCGAACTCGCGGTGATGCTCTTCTTTCAAGCACGAGCCGCATGGCAACTGAGTATGACAAGTATAATGAGGTCGCTGCATTATGCTCGGGAGTATGAACTCAAACTTGCAAAAGCAATTTGAGAGTTACTTCCTAATCTCATCTTTGGATGAATTGCAAAGGTTGTTTGAAAAGCACGTGTTGTAGAGTTGTATGACTTGATTGATGCTCTTCACGGTTGCAAGCAAGGAGATGGAAACTGTGGCGCCCAACGCGGAAATGATGAGTTACATGGACCGGTTAGGCGTTTGAACTATGTCTACCCTAATGACATACAAATTGACGATCAACGGATCCCTTAACGAGGAATTTGATGGTTTCGTGCGCAATTATAATATGCATTGCACGGGAAGGCGGTCGATGAGGTACATGCAATGCTCATTGATTACGAAAAGGTTTGCCCAAGAAGGCCTCTACACTGCGGTTTTGACCATCCGAAGGGTAGAATTTCTAAGCCTAATAAGCCGCTAGCGAACAAGAAAGGGAAAGGCGAGGGTAAAGGCGATAAGGAAAACAAGTTATGACTTATCGGCAAGAACCCAAGTACCCTCCCAGCGTGAGAATCAAGAAGGATCGGGCTTGTCATCATCGCACCGAGGTTGGACCTTTGGAAGAGGAATTGTCCATTGTACCTTGATGAGTTGCGCAATAAGAGGTATAAAAATCGCACCGTGGCCGATGCTTGTGTACTCTTTTGATGATAGAATTATTTGCTTTTCCTCATAAAATAAATTCACGGGTATATAATCTTTGGATGTGGTGTTCACATATGTAATATACTGCAGGGACTTAGAGGAGCAAGGAAGCTTGCCTATGGACGACAATACCGCACGTGGGTAATGGAGCACATGCGATCGTTGAAGCTATAGGCACGTTTGATTTAGTTTACCTTGGGTTTAATCTTGTCATTAAACGATTGTCATTACGCACCTTCTATTGTTAGGGTGTCGTTTCATTTCCTTGTTAAAAGATATTGGTTTCGTTCATACATTTCTTGATTATGGAATTTCATTTCTTTAAATGATGTTTTTACTTTAATGTTATTCCGATAAATGGTGTGTTTGAAATTGATTTGCATGATAATGTTGTTGATAAAAATAATTACATCTTTAGCATCAATAATAAAAGAATCAAAAGTGATTTGGATTCTTCATTTCTTTGGCATTGTAGACTTGCTCATATAGGCAAGAAACGCATGCAACAATTTGCAACACGATGGGCTTTTGCAAGACATCAATGATGAATCATTTGATAAATGCGAATCTTGCATATCCGGGAAGATGACCAAGAAACCTTTACAAATAGTTTAGAAAGGGCTTCGATCTTCTTGGTGTGATACATCTTGACGTATGTGGACCACTAAGACATGTGTCAAGAAAGGGTGCTAGCTACTTAACCTTCTTGATGATTTCGATCGTTATGGTTATGTTTATTTACTTAAACATAAACATGAAGTCTTTGAAACATTTAAGGTTTTTAAGAGTGAAGTAGAGCGCAACTAGGAAAGAAGATTAAAGCTCTTGATCGATAGAGGTGGTGAATATTTAAGCCAAGAGTTTAAAGATTATCTAGTCGAGTGTGGTATTGTCCAAGAACTCACATCTCAATATACTCCACAACAAAATGGTGTATCCGAGAGAAGAAATCGTACATTGCTAGATATGGTGCGATCGATGTTTAATCTTACTACTCATCCCTTATCCTTTTGGGATTATGCTTTGAAGCTACTTTGTTCGCATATTGAATATGGTTCCAACTAAGAAGGTTGATAAGACTCCTTATGAAGTGTGGTATGGGAAACCTCCCAACTTGTCTTACTTAAAGGTGCGGGGTTGTGAGGCGTTTGTTAAGCGTGACTCTGGCGATAAGTCGCAACAAAGATCCGTTAAGTGTGTCTTCATAGGATACCCAAAGGAAGCGATGGGTTACTACTTTTACTTTCCACACGAAAACAAAGTAATTGTTGCTAGGTATGGAGACTTTCTTGAAAAGGATCTCATATCTCATGAATTCATGGGAGAGTATATGATCCGGAAGATGATCAAGAAGATACAACACCTTACGAGAACACTAGCCAACCTCGAGTAGAACACGAAAGTCCAGGCGTTCCACCGAGATTGAAGTGATTCCCATTCGTAGATCCGCAAGGACTACTGGCGTGCACTGACGTCTATGTCTCAGCGTAGAAGGCGAGGAAAATATGTTGGGGATCTTGGTGAACCCGCTAACTATAAAGTCGCCATGATGAGTCACGAAAAGGAAAAATGGCGAGTTGCAATGAATGGGAAATGCAATCCATGAAAGACAACGAAGTCGGATAGAGGTTGACTTACCTCCAAATGCTAAGGTAGTTGGAAGTAAGTGGCTCTTTAAGATAAAGACCGACATGGATGGCAATGCACACACCTATAAAGCTCGTCTTGTAGCTCAAGGTTTTACTCAAACCTATGGGGTGACTACGAGGAGACATTTTCTCCTGTGCGAGACATTAGAGCTATTAGGATTCTTATAGCCATAGCTGCGTACTATGACTATGAGATATGGCAAATGGATGTCAAGCGCCTTCTTAAGCGGTCGCCTAGATGAGGACATCTATATGGCGCACTGAAGGGTTTGTGAATCCTAAATTTCCAAAGCGTGTATGCAAACTTCAAAGATCCATTTATGGGTTGAAGCAAGCATCAAGGCAATGGAACAAGAAGTTTGATGAAGAAATCAAGAAATTTGGTTTCACTCAAAATCTTGATGAGCCATGTGTATCACAAAGCTAGTGGGAGTAATGTTATTTTCCTTGTCTTATATGTCGATGACATATTGATCATGGGAAAAGACATTCCAAGTATGCAAGATGTAAAGTCTTATCTTGGAGAAGATGTGTTGAAACAGACACGAGACCTTGATAGATCTTGAGCTCGTGGATCGTTATATATGCCTATGTAATCACAAGCACAATAAAGACAATCTCTACTACTAATGTTTATCGTGAATATAAACACAAGTAACAAATAACTAAGAACTTCTTGATCCTCTATGGATCTTTATATTAACTAAAGCGAGTTTTTCCAATCGGTACATAAACCTTTCTAATGTGTTCCTTTTATAGATAAGGAACCCTAAACAATATCGCTAAACCGTTTTCCAAGAAAGCGTATAATCATAAAACTAAACAAGATATACACAATCACTTCCTAATAAAGCTCATGTATATCCACACTAAATAAACTAAATACGGAATAAACACTTCCGAGAATCAAACTAATCACTATTATTCTTGATTGAGAATAAGTCTTGGCGAGAATCCACTTCACTTGGTAGAAACCCTTGACATTAAGTTCGACATAATCGAGACTTTCACATAATTCCCAACAATCCTCCCTAAAGCGGAATTTGACTGGTTAAGTTCCGGTTTCTTGATAGATCTTCTGACACGGAGGATTGGACACGAACAACGACAACGACAAAGAATCCAAAGAACATCTCTATGATGAAGAAACTCTAAAACTCCATATCTTTGCGGCAACAAATGACAAAAGGTACATCAAAAGCAGTTAGTTTCATACTATTCTCATCACATCCGGTGTGTTAACTCTGTGAGAGGTGAATCATTGAAAATAAATGGATTTGATGTCTCTTTACCAATAGCCATCACTCTTGGAGTAGCCATATGTTTTAGTTAAGTAAACTATGGTACCCGATAACCATCGATTTATTGGCAAACCGGCAACCATATAAGCGGATTTGAAATGTCTTTACATGGCCGTTTGCTCGGGACTAGTCAATTCTTAGAATTGGTGAATTGAGAACCAAATATGGAATGCCACTTGCCTTTACCACAAGCCATATACAAGTGGGCTAGCCAATTCTTGGATTCCAAACAGAATAAACCATGGTGAATTGAAAACCATACAACACTCAACAATGAAGCATGGGTGGTTGCAGACCCTATGATTTTGAGCAAATCATTACACTATCAACAGATTTGATGTGTCTTTACCAAAGTCTGTACCCTTTGGACTAGCTAACTCTTTGACATACACAAAGTATACCGGTGAGTCAATAACCAAAATATACAACAAACACGCAAGAAAAGTTAGATAAAACCAAAAACACAAATTTTTTTTTTTTTTTTTTTTTTTTTTTTTTTTAACTAATAACAAAACAAATATTACAAACTAGTACAATCAAGATGAACACGTAAGTGATATGGTGATTCTTAATCAAACCAACACATTGAGTAGCATGCGGTCATCATTGCCAGCGAATTAGGAGGCACTACCAACTTGTGTTTCAACAATCTTTCCATAAAAGTATCGGATAAAGGATAAAGCTTATCGATAGCATACACAAAATCATCCCACATGTAGTCCGAACTACATGAACACAAAACAAAGGATAAAACCTCCAACTTTCAATCTCCCATTTATGAGAATTCTTCCAAATAGAATACCCTTTACCATTTGGAGAATTAGAATCAAACATAACGAAGATCACCTAATGAGATATAAACGAACCGGTTGCTTGATGAAACTTATAATCTTGAATCACATGATCATAAAGCATTTTCAAATCATGTCGATTCACTAAATGAAGAATATCTTTCAAGAAGTTAAACTCGAGGACGGTATCATCCAGCCTAGACACGGTGTTAAGCTTTCCGACTTTCCAATCAACCAATGTCACATGAGTTCCTTCATGAAAATCATCAACAGTTCCAACTTCAATAAAAGTAGACTCATCGACCTTGATATCAAAATCGGTATCCCTTGAAGCTGTTTCTTAGCCAATCTGTCGAACATCTTGTAACCAAACTCTGTTGTTCCATATCATCACTGTTTCGGTACCTATCGTAAATCGGTCTCACGAATCGAGAGAATCATTAAGCTCCACATTGGACAACATGTCGGAAGAAATCAAGGAAGATTCGGTGAAACAACGATTCGAGAAGAAGGAGTAGCATCGAAAGTGTTTGAAGGAACAATGAAGATTCCACGAAGGCAAAACGATATCAAAATTATCCACAATTTCAACTGTTTTACGTCTCTTGGTGTAGGAACATCGGTCATTGAATCACGATTTTCCAATGGAGAAGAAGAAGTAGTACCTCGTGAAGAAAACGCATAACCGATTATACTCTCGAATCAAAGTATCATCGAGACCAAGTCATGACTTGCTTCATGGATAAACCGAATTATGCATAGAAGCATTCTTCACAACTCTTCTCATATAGTTCCTCTTACGAGCAAGCTGTCATAGGTTTTCTCTTTTGGCTTTATTTCTACGATCAATAAGAGCTCTTCTTTTAGCAATGATTCTAGTTTTCTTTGATTACCAATTGCCTTCATTTTCTCCACAAAATCATCATCATTAAAAGAATCTCCTAAGATAAGTTTTGCAAGAGTAGGATCGAAGCACCTTGAGAAATATAACCATCCCATTGATCATCGATGTCGTAGGGAAGAAAGCATCAAGTTCTAATTTCCTTTCGGAGACAAATCGAAGCATCTTGATCTTGAAGAAACTTAGCCACAACACGACTCTTACGGATATTTTCATAATTAGCAAACAATCCACTGAGCTTGATATTGTTCTTTAGTCACTTTACGATTTTAGCAAATCATCAATCACGGAATCACATTACGTCTAGAAGATGTCTCAAGAAACCAATTTCAGTGAGAACCAATTTGAGCTTGGAAGAACCAATCAAACCCACATCGGAAGAAGCAGGTTGAGACAATTCCTCAAGTGGTGTAGAAAACTTCGGAGAAGCATTCAATTTATACGTTCTACCAAAGAAGAAAAACTTCTTCATCATCTCTGAAAGTGAATCATTTGAATGTTACGGTATAGATGAAGTCGACCATCGGTAGTAACCTCGTTCATTAAACCATCGGTAGATGCATCCTCCATATTTAGCTCCTTTGATGTATCGTGGATACCTTATCCAAAGAATGTCTTCTTCTTTTACTAGTATATAGAATAGGCTCCTTGCTAATCTCCTTTCTTCGTGAAGATTTAATAATAGAAGAAGGAACATTAGATGTTAATGCCACATCGGCCAATATATCAAGAGACTCATTAAGATTCTCTTGACCTCCTCCTCGGAAGAAACTAAACATCTCTTTTACCCTTCCGACTTAGCAAATTCTCCAAGTGTTCAACTTTAGACTCCAATTCCACAATCTTGACCAAAAGCAGACTTAGTTTACGTAAGTTCGTCTTAAGACCGATCACCTCACACAGTAAGCTTGTTCACGGATCATATAATGATGTAAGTGAAATAGGATCTTCATCGACTTCATGTGAATGTTCGGTGGAATTGGAACTTCATTAGGCTGTTCGGTACAACATTAACACGATCAACATTAGAGCATCCTTCATCAAATGGAGTCCTCACGGGACTTGGTGTAAGCAATCTGTCGATATCAACACGAACTTCATCAATTTGATCACGAACTTCTTCAATAGGAACTTGGATAAATTTGGACTAGAACATGGTCTTGGTGAAAGTATAGATGCTTGACAACAACAGAAGGACCTCACTCACCATCTCTTGAAAGAGTTTCGTGAGAAGGATTGGAAGAAGGTAAAACTACATTAAGCTCATTATCGGTCTCATTCTCACGAGGTAACATGGCGACCAACAAAGGATAATGTGTCCTTCAAACTTAGTCCTCATTGAAGCAAATAACTTGGGAGTCGAACACTTATGGGATGAAAAGCACGGGTTTGTGTAGAAACATTCAATATTATCTGTAAGAACCTAGGGTACATCAAAACTTACCCTTTTTCCTAGTGATGTTTTCTACCATATTATCAAAGATATACTTAGAGAAATTATAAGTCAAACCCTTAGATAAGCAAACAATACCACATCCAGGTTGTGTTGAAAATTGATCCCGACTTCGGTTATTGCTCATGCATTGTAACAAAGTATGAACCAAGAACCTCCACATAGGACATAGCTTATTTTTCAACCACATATCGTCCTCGTGCTTTGATATCCAATAGCTCTAAGTCCTTCAAGCACCATCGTAGAATCGAATGATAAACCCCATTCTCATCGTCCAAGCGAAGTTGTCTTGATCAAATCTTACGTCACCACATACACTTGTCCATCAACACTTGCAACTATCTCATTATCTCCTCTCTTTTCGCCGGCGCCCAAAATTGAGTAATCAAAGTTTCATATATAGCATCGGAGAATGCGTCAATGCATATACAATCTTTGATCTTAGTAAGAAAGAAATCATCGGCCTATAAAGCTCATCACCTCGAGATCCAAGAAAAGCGACCTTATTATGATCGTGTTTAAATTGAAGTGCCATGAGTGATTTTGAGGTTTAGGGTTAGGATTTTGCACCAAAGGAAGTGTTTTAATGATAATAGTAGCGAATTACTTATGTGGGTGAAAATATATCGTAACGAATAAATAGAAGTTTCCCAAATTTAGTCAAAGTTGACCAAGGATGACGTGGACTTCTACTTTTACTTGAATTCACTTATAACCGGTGAAATGAGAACCATTCTGCTTTGAAGTAGAATAATCGGTGAAATGAGACGAAGACTTACTCTCAAGCTTGATAAATATCTTTTCTTGTTTCACCCACACGCATTAATTCTCTTACCACTTGAACCCGTCTATAAAACAATCCCAATGCACCTTGACTTCATTATCAAAATCCCCAAATAATATATCAAACCCTAATCTCTTCAATCCTTCAAAATTAACCGAATAACCATGAGTACCAAACACGAGATCATAGATCTCACAACAACATCCTCATCATCATCCTCATCATCTAGTGAAGATACCAATACATGGTTTAACTATTTTCCAAAACCATATCCTTTACCAAAAAGTCACCTTTTCTCTCCTCATCGGAAGATGAAAGTGTTGAGAAACCAAGTGTATCTGTTGAAGATTACGATGAATCCTATAATGAGGAACATCTTACTCCCAACCCTCGGCACCTAGGCCTCAGCGAAGGCCACGGGCCAAAATCCTCCACTTCCTATGGGAAGAAAGGTGGTGCTTGGTCTCTTGGCATCATGTTTTGGTGCATCATCACATATCGTGTCGAGGAATGGAAAAAGGAAAATGATGTAAGTTGATGTATGATTGAAAGAGTAGATGATGCACAAAGGAAAATCTTTCGGTCTCATCTCTACCACAATCGACTTGACTTCTTCGTTTGCATCAATCCATCCTCTCCATTTTGATCCTTAGCATCTGTTAGGGTTGGTTATGCTTTCACAAAGGCATAGCCGACATTTAGTGCCAAAAGATGTGAGCGATCGTGCATATCCAACGACTATTAGTGTGAAAGATGTGAGCCGCCATACTCATCGTGCTCATCTTTAGATGTTGGAATAGATGATATGTAATAGATTAGGACTATTAGATCATGTAGATGCTTTTGATGTTGCCATACTACATGTAATCGATGGTATGGCTGTTTCTTGAATGAATGAATGATCTATTTGTACATACTTCTTTTGATTGAATCATATAACTTGATACTTCAACTTGGAGGAAACAAATAACACACTTGAGACAATGAAATCGGTGGAAACCGACTTAAGCTTTCTTGACCATATCACAAGCGATCGGGGACAACCATTACGCAAAACAAACACGAAATATACACAAACAAACATAGAAACACACTAAAATTACATTAGCGAGGTTAGAGTTAGTTACCAAATCGACCAAATATACAAAATTACATAGCAAAATGCAAAGTTATACACAAATCCTCCCACAGGCATATGCCTCCCCGAGGCCTATGCCTCCCTTAAACTTTGCGGTTAAGGGTTAAGCATGCCAATATGGACCACAAGGTGTTGAAACCTTGGTCCTTCAAAAGCCTTTGTTAACAGATCGCCACATTATCATCGGTATGAATTTTGACCACATTTATCAAATTTTATCATATGCATCTCTTATAAAGTGGTGCACGATTTCAATATGTTTTGTTCATTGTGAAAAGCTGGATTTTAACAATGCATATGGTACTTTGATTATCAATAAAATTGTTGTGTTCATGAAATTATACCCATAATCCAACAAGCGATTTTGAATCCAAAGAACACATCACGACAATTAGCGTGACCACATACTACGCTTGATAGATGAGGTAGCCACAATAGTTTGTTTCTTGCATTGCCAAGAAATCGGTCTTTGCCAAGGAATTGGCAACCTCGATGGTGGACCTCCTATCCAGTTAGCACCGGCATAGTCACTATCACTATAAGCTTCCAACTTAAAAGGAGACTCTTTTGGGTACCAAAGACCTAGAAAAGGTTGGCCTTTAAGATACTTAAAGATCTTCTTATGACATTGAGATGTGAAGTCGGTGGAGTAACTTGATGTCGCGAACAAACACTCACTGACAAAAGTAATATCGGGCTGGAAGTCATTAAATACATCAAAGACCCTATCATAGACTGTACAAATGAACATTCACGGTGGATCGACTTCATTATTGGTCTTTGACTTTGGAGCTTCATAAGGTGTAGTGTGATCCTTACACCCTCCATACCAAACTTCTTCAAGATGTCCTCACATATTTGTCTGGTGATAAAGATACCATCGAGTTCTGCTTGAACTTGAAGACCCAAAAGAAAGTCATCTCTCCCATGGCACTCATCCGAAACTCTCCTTCATAAGCTCCTCAAACTCCCCGCACCAAGCCTCCTTTGTGGATCCAAAGATAATATCATCCACATAGACTTGCACAAGAATAATGTCGGTGGAATTCTTCTTTAGGAAAAGAGTCTTATCAATTGCACCTCTTACGTAACCATGCTTTGAGAAATGTAGAAAGCCTAGCATACCGGGCTCGGGTGCTGATGTAGTCCATAGAGAGCTTTGACCACCTTATAAACATGATTTGGATGATCCGGATCTTCAAATCCTTTAGGTTGAGTGACATACACCTCCTCTTCAATTTCACCATACAAGAAGGCTCCTTTAACATCCATTTGATAGACCATAAAGCCCATATAGGATGCATAAGCTAAGAAAATTCAGTATAGCCTCAACTCTTGCCTTTGGTGCAAACACTTCATCATAATCGATCCCTTCCTCTTGTCTATAACCTGTGCAACCAATCGGCTTTGTTCTTGATGACAACACCCTAGCATCTCTCTTATTCTTGAATCCATTTTGTCCCAATAGCATACTTACCATCGGTAGTGGTACCAATATCCAAACCTGCGATTTTGAAATTGTTGCATCTCATCTGCATTGCTTCAAGCCAACTTGAGTCTTCAAGAGCACGAGTAACTTGGTTGGTTCCACTTGAGAGAAAACAAGCAAGCAGACAATGTTGATAGTCGTGTGATTGTCTCTCTGCGATTTGAGACATAAGAGACAAAAGCCACTGTCCATATTTAGAGCGCCACGGTGCCTCTTGTTCTAACGGTGCATTAGGATCACCAATAATATTAGGCGTGGATGAACATTGTTGATCCTTGTAGTAGTGGTGGTGTTGACATCAATGGAAGAATCAAGATTAGTCCTTTGTAGGTTCAAAGTCGATATCATAAGAAGGTGTGTTGAAGATGCACGCTTTAGGTTGATGATGACCAAGATCGAAGGTTTTGGAAACCTTGTATAAGGTTCACCAAGATCTGTTGACACTTTAGTAAAACTAGGAGTAGTGTCACCATATCTTTCACCGAATTGGAGAGGTGAGGAGAAAGCAGAACTATCTTGATGAGAATTGAAGTTTCTGCGAGAGCTTCATTTGTACTATTTTCAACATTCCTCTCGGCATCTAAATTGGTGCATACTCTTGTTTCTTGATCGGCAAGGTCCTCGGCATAATAGAATTCATCTTCACCCACATCAAGTATAATCTTTAGAAGTGTCACCTACAAAATTGTTAGGAGAGAAGGAAGGCACTACAATGGGTTGTTCATCATCGGACCAGCTGTCGAATTAGCATCCAAAGTGTACGTATTAGGAGTTGGAGATGCTTGAATCGCATTTTGATCGACCTTATGTCTAGCATATCCCAAGTAGTCGGTCAAGTAGTCAAGATCAAATGACCAAACATGACCTTGGCCTTGAACATTAGGCTTGTCTTCAAGATACCTCGATTCAATGTCTCCTCAATCTTTTTTGCGGATACATTGTAAACTCAGTATGCCTTACTATGAGCGAATACCCACAATGTAACCATCATCGACTTTTTCATCAAATTTGCCCAAAGGATCCTTTGGTATTTAAGATTGTCACTGACGACCAAGCGGTTTAAGGTAATGAATAACGAGGAACTTTTCAAAGAGAAGTTCATATGGTGTTTTAAGATGTGGTCTAGTAATGGACACTCTATTGAGTACATAACAAAGTTGTACAATGACCTCGGTCAAAACATGGTAGGAAGTTTAGAGTGCGCTAGCATTGATCTTGCGACTTCTATTAAGGTTCTATTTTTCTTTCGCCACCCCATTTTGTTGAGGGTTCTTGGAGTGCTATAGTCCCTTTTGATTCCCTTTAACCTGCAGAGTTCTATCGAATGGCATTTTGAACTCGTACCATTATCACACCTAATTCCTTTCACCTTTTGTTCAAGCGATTCTCAATAAGGGTAATGAAGTCTTTCAATATTTCGGATGTTTCATCTTTGGTCCTTAGAAAGAATACCCAACAAAATTTACTAAATCCATCGGTGATCACCGGACAAAAATATTTATGATCAATGCTTCTCACTTTAGTTGGACCAAACAGATCCATATGAAGCGGTGAAGAGGTTCGATAATAATGGTTCTACATAATGAGAACACCTTTGTAGGAGGCTCTGTCTTGCTTTCCTTTGTTGCATGCAACACAGTTATGATCATTGGTGAATACTTTGGCGGAAGTCCTTGAACAAGGCCCGTTTAGAGAGTGGTTGATGGTCTTGAAATTGACATGGGCCATCCTTACATGCCATTTGGTGGACTCATCCACGGATGCTTTAGCCACCAAACATGTTAAGTCACCTTTGGTTTGACATTAGTTAAGTTGAATGTATACAAATTGTGACTACGAGGAACCTTGATGAGAATTGAAGTATCTTACGGGAGTTTGAAGTCTTTAGACAAAGACAAGACATTCATCCTCGTGAAGAGTACTTTGTTCTTAGTGTCACAAATTTGTGAGGCCGAAAACAAATTGAAGTGTTGAAGTTCCTTAACATAGTAAACATTCTCAAAGTCCAAGCGAGGTGTTTTGATGGTCCCTTTTCACGTAATTAGTCCATCACTTCCTCCAAAGGTTACATTGCCTCCACCTTCAATAGGTATAAAGTTATGCATCATGTCCTGTTTCGACATACTTCTAGAACAACCACATCAACAATTCCAACATCTTTATGCTTAAGGGATGATCCTACAACAACAACAAAATATACAAAGAATTAGTACACTATGGAGGCTCAAGTCATTCTTGACTTGAACACCTTGTGGATCATATGAGTTATGCCATGTAGAAGTATAAGATCCACTATTGTTCTTGGGTTTCCAATGAAACTTAGGTCTCTGTTTATTCCAAGAACAACTTCTTTGAGGTCTTGACAGTGATATCCAATACCACTTTCCCATTAGTCATAGGGTTAACATATCTAGGCCAAAAACCATTTTTAAAATATTCACTTGTTGGTTGAACATATGGTTTACCAAAAGATCTTCTCCAAGGAAAAGATGTATTATAATTAGAAGCTTGTGGAACATAAGGTGGTATTTCATGCACATTGGTCCACATAGGTCTAGATTTCCTAGAATCACCACACCTACTCATTCTTTGCTCATGATAATCACAATCCTTAATTAAGTGAGATTTACTTCACACACAAAACATTTCTTACGAGAGAAGATTTATTCAAACCAAAGAAGTATTCTTACAAGCAAAAGTATTCAAACCAAAACCATGAAAAGAATTGTTTTAACGGTATTATTATGCAAAGAATTAAAAGCAAGTCTTGAGGCAAGCTGTCTTGGAAGGGCATTCCTTGGCGACAACTCTGTCATGCTTATTGGTAGTCTTGGGTGTGCGGGGTGAAGACTTGGGAAGGTCGGACTTGGGAAGGTCGGACTTGTCATTTGAATCACACTCTGTAGACCCTTGCTTGGAGGACTTGTCCTTTGTTAACACAAGAGACAAAGTCATTAGTAGAAGTATTAGGTGCAGCAAGTCTTTTGACTTTTGCCATACGAGATGGTGTGATCCATCAAAGTCATTAGTAGTGGAAAGGTCAATGGGCATGTGCTCACCTCTAATTGGTCCACGAACGGCATGTAGGTCACCTTCTTTCACAAAATGTGCTAGGCACTCTTGGTGTAGATCTCGTGTGTCATCCCTAGCTTCTAGGCCTACATATTTCTTAAAACCTAAAGCCCTTTGTAGAATTGGGAGCTTGGTTGCTATAAATGAGACTAGCCAACTTACTACCATTCATCATCCACTCATTATTCCTAGCAATTTCCTCCTTAAGTTTTTCCTTAAGCTCTAGATTTTCGACTCTACATACGCTCTTAACTTCTCGGACCATTTTAACTCATTTGTAGCACATTCAAGATCTCTTTCTAAAACACCTATTTTCTCACCATAAGCTATTTCATTCTTACGTAACCAAACCTTTTGTCTTTCTAGTGTTTTTAAAGCTTTGTTTATAAGCTTCTACTTCCACATAGTATTCATTATATTTTGGTTCCATAATATCATAAGCTTGTTTTAGTTCATTATAACGCTCACTACAACCAAACAAAGCAGTTTTGTACACGAGAGATGCCCATCAAGGCAATCGATCATGCCTATCCTCTCGAAGTACGACTGCAATCAACCCAACATTATCGAACCATCATTATCGGACTCCTCATGTAGCTTCCGGTCCACATTGCTATCAAGAGTGACCAATGCGGTTGATCCCTTTGAAGTTCACGCATCCTTACGATCTGGCGATAAGTAGAGTATCGTACTTCATCACCGACTTTCTGTCTTTGCATTCTCTAGAAAAGTGACCTATCGGTGGCATGTGAAGCATTTAACCTTCCTTTATCAAACCTTCTTTGGATCGCGTCCTTTGAAATCAAACCGTCTTCCGACTTTGCGCTCAAAAGTCTTGATATCCATGGAAAGCATGGCCACTTGCCATTTCGACTTCATCTCTTCAAAATCAAGTGGGTCCACTTGATCAAAATCCTCATAAGCCGGTTCTGCGAGGATCATAATCAAGAAAGAAAGATCCAAGAACATCTTCCATAATTCCTTTGGATCTAGGAAGAGAGCTTGATGAAGGAGCGACATTAGATGATGATGGATATGAGCTTGGAAAATAGCTTGACTTTGGAGTAGAGGCTCCAACAAATGCGATATGATTCGCGATGAAGATGATCGAAAAGGGCTTCTCACATCATGTTCAAGAGCTTTAAGCTTGTTGTACTGACTCATCAAAGGTCATCATGTCCAAACCACCTTTAGCTTTTAAAGCTATGCTCACATGTAGCCGGGATGGAGTAATGACCTCGAAACTTAGAGTTCTGATCATCATTATCCGGCTTAGCCTTTGAAGGTGGTGCAAGTGACTCAAGATCTTGTGAAACTTATCATAGCCCTTGTGAATTCCTTCCTCTTGAGATCCGAAAGTCCTGAAGCTGTTGTGCGAGCATGGACTTCTTGACCTTCTAGACTCCTCATTCCCACCGAACTTTGCTTTAATAGCTAACCATATATCCTTGGCGTCATGCATGAAGTGAAAATCACTCAAGTGATCCTCGGGAATAGCTTGCGAAGAATAGTTCGACCTTTGTTTCTCTCGAGCGCTAGCAACTCTTGGCGATTTTGGGAGGAACATTAATCATGTTCAATGACATCCGTGGTAGTTCTCTTCAAATTGTTCCCTTCAAAATTATCGCCATAGATTCCAATCAATGTTGGAAATCCGATTCGCATCTTCATAGCCCAAAGATCATATTCCTCCCTTTTAAGGTAAGGAAACTTAGCATTGCTATTAGCAAGACTTAGTTCTTTGCAGATGGGTGGAGTTTTGGTTGTTGGTGAGTTCGGTTCGACATCCGAACCGGGCATGGTGTTATTGTAATGGTTGTATTGGTGTTAAGAAAAAGCTTGTCCTTAGTATCGTAGAGACTCTCACGAGGCTCGATACCACTTGTTGAAACAGACACGAGACCTTGATAGATCTTGAGCTCGTGGATCGTTATATATGCCTATGTAATCACAAGCACAATAAAAGACAATCTCTACTACTAATGTTTATCGTGAATATAAACACAAGTAACAAATAACTAAGAACTTCTTGATCCTCTATGGATCTTTATATTAACTAAAGCGAGTTTTTCCAATCGGTACATAAACCTTTCTAATGTGTTCCTTTTATAGATAAGGAACCCTAAACAATATCGCTAAACCGTTTTCCAAGAAAGCGTATAATCATAAAACTAAACAAGATATACACAATCACTTCCTAATAAAGCTCATGTATATCCACACTAAATAAACTAAATACGGAATAAACACTTCCAGAATCAAACTAATCACTATTATTCTTATTGAGAATAAGTCTTGGTGAGAATCCACTTCACTTGGTAGAAACCCTTGACATTAAGTTCGACATAATCGGACTTTCACATAATTCCCAACAACTATGTTAGAACAAGTCGACATAGGTGAAATCAATCTACTCAAAGTTCATACGGATGAAAATCTAGTCGATCCCTTTACGAAGCCTTTGCCAAAGATAAACTTCTTGACCATGCCGATGGGATAGGACTTCGTTTAGCTAGTAATTTCATGCGGATCTGTGATTAGTATTTGGATAAAGGATGTTATGAACAAATATTACTTTATTGAAATAAAATAGTGGTTTATGTTTATTTTTCATTTTCTTAATATTATATCCTATATTTGCATGTTTAATCCATGAATAACATTATGTTATTCTAAATAGTCCGTTGTCGATCAATGATGTGGGAAAATCATTGAATTAAGACAAATCTGAGTTTTGGTAGAATATACTTTTAAAGTATATTGATGCGTGGGACATACCGGATTCACATGATATTCAATGAATTGAATATAGGACTCATCCCAACTTTACATGATGATACTTTATGGGTCTTTGTCATTAAGTATATCATAAAGTGTTTATCCTCATACTTGAGATACCAGATAACGGATATGAATGTAGTGCATTTGTGTAAGATAGTCTAACGCTATCCGAATCGGTAGTTATAAGGGCTATTTTCTAAGTGTTGCAAAATTCATGAGTTATGTTTGTAGTCAAGAGAATTTGTTCCTTTGAATTTGTTTCAAAGCATAATACTATATTTGGGCCCTCGTAGGGTTGACAAGATGTTTGTATGGCCATACCCAAGATCTATCTGGAATACATTCGAGATGATTTGGTAATCTTGTTCAATCATATACAACGAGAAATGAATATTAACTTATGAAATGACTTGATCCATATTCATAGTTAATGTAGTATTAGTAACAAAAGGATAAGTAAAATGATGAATCATTAAATGGTTTTTCCAGAGACCATGCTCGATTCGATCCGGGGCGTTGGCGTGTGAAAGCTAGACTAACCAATGTCATTACTATATTAGTAATATCCAAGTGGGAGCTGAAAGGTTTTAATGGATATTTAAATAATAGTATGTCCGGATTCGAACTCGAGACTTCGGGATTGCACGCATTACGTATGAGAATTGATGTACATAATTAATATAAATAAAACGTTATTGTTATTAATTATTAATCACTAAATAAAACATAACGATAGTTAAATAATTAACGAAGTTTGGTTAACGGTCGTTAAATATTAACTAGAAGGACTAAGAATAAAATTAGTAGTCGGGAAGGTTCTAGAATTCCTTTTGGAAGCCTTGGCCGATCGGTGGGGGGGTTTCCAAACCCAATCCCACTCAACTTGGACTCCAAGATATGTTAACTATAAATACAAATCAATGTATTCATTATTGACTAACCTTGGATTACCAATAACCTAATTTCTTCTCCTTCTCCTCTCCTCTTTGTGTGGCCGGTCGAACACCCTCATCCCAAGGGTTTTCGATTTTGTCTTAGCTCAAAGATAAAGTGTTTGGTTTATTAGTGATTCAAGGAACTAGCTTCTCCACATCAAATCGCTATTAGTACGTGTGTACAAGAACGAAGAACAAGCACACTTGAGCTTGTAATCCTTGGTGGTCGATTTTTTGGGTTGGACGATTTGTATAAACCCTAGTTTAGGGTTTTGGGTTTTGTTACTTGATCACATAATCGTTTGATTACTTGAATTGCTAAAAGGTACGCACTTTCTTGTTTGGTTAATTAATTACATATATTATTCCTATTGTCTTCCGCTGCTTGCTTTGATGGTGTTATTTGTTTTATGTATAATTGTTATGAGTATAAAATTCCAACACAGTGGAGGTATAATCAATTGCAATAGAAAATTCAAATGATTAATTTTGTCTTGGCTTTGTTCCAAGTGGACTCAATAAACCGCACATTCATTAATGGAGAAGATGTAAAAAGATCAGATTTTCTGGATGGGTTTTTGTTTGCAATTGCAACTTCTGCCTATCAAGTATCCGCTGCTACTCCCTTTTATTCTTGTAGTTTTTTATTTCTATGACTGGATTTATATAACAATTGATTGTTTGATACATTTGTAGTCCCACATCGCACATAACCGGAGGAGATGATGATGGGTATTTAAAAGTATAGGCTTTTGATCACTGGACGTGTTTTGGTACAATGTGGATTTGTACCAAGAACAAATGCATTAGATAAATGTCCGAAATTGGGCAATATTCTTCACTACTTAACGCTCAGTTCTAGAGTTGAAATGAAAGAGGAAAGTAAAAGAAATGGAAAGTGTTTTGTGTTCTTGAGTCTATTTTAAAGGAGGAAAGGGAAATGGAAAGGAAATAGGGAGGAAGATTTGTTAAGTAAATCTTCCTCCCACTTTTGAGAGGAAAGGGAAAGGAAACGGAACCGTATGTTGAATAAAGAATAATATACCCTTTTTAAAACATTTGACATTAACAATTAAAGGACATATATGTAATTTGACCAAGTTATTTTCTTTTTCCTCTCACTCAAGAACATGATTATGATTATTTTCCTTTTCCTTTCCACTATCTCAAAAACATAACAACTAACAATTACTTTCCTTTTCCGTTTCTTTTCCCTTTCCTATTCTTTTCCATTTCCCTTCCCTAAAAACTCGAGAACTGAGCGTAAGTGAATTGTGAAACAGATAAGGGTCAAGTCTATTTATTAGAAACGTATTTTCTTCAATATACATATCTAGTAAACCAACTTGTTTTATTATTGATATAGTCATTCAAACTTTCATATTGTGAACAATATCGGAAACTTTCTTCACATACACCTGCATCGTTAGTCCTTTTTACTAACGGTCGTTAGTAAATAACTTAAAATTTGGTTTTCTTAAGTTTTCGTTCGTTTATATACGTTTTCATCCATTTTTGCACGTTTTACACGTTTTTGTCCGTTTTTGCACATTTTCGTCTATTTCTACACGTTTTCGCCCGTTTTTACACATTTTCGTTTGTTTTTACATGTTTTTGTTCGTTTTTACATGTTTTCGTCCGTTTTTACACGTTTTCGTTCCTTTTTACACATTTACGTCCGTTTTTCACGTTTTCGTCAGTTTTTACACGTTTTAGTCCATTTTTACACATTTTCGTCTATTTCTACACGTTTCGTCTATTTTTACACGTTTTCGCTTGTTTTGGTCCAGTTTTACACGTTTTCATCCGTTTTTACACGCTTTTGTTTGTTTTTACACATTTTGACCGTTTTTCACGTTTACGTTCGCTTTCATACATCTTCGTCCAATATTACACGTTTTTTTATCCGTCTTTGCACTTTTTTTTTCGTTTTTACACGTGCAAAAATAGACGAAAACGGGTAAAAAATAGACGAATACTTGCAAAAGCGAAAGAAAACGTGAAAAAACGGACGAAACCGTGTAGAAATAGACGAAAACTTGTAAAAACAGATGAAAATGTGCAAAAATGGACGTAAAAGTTTAAATATAGCGAAACATGTAAAAAAGTATTTAACGGCGCAAAAAAGAGAGCGAATGTGAAAACGGAAAACCCGTGTAAAACAAACGAAAACGTAAAACAGTATTTAAAACGTAAAACGAATCTAAAACCCGCAAAATGGATGAAAACGAGCAAAAACGAACGTAACGTGCAAAAATGGACGAATACGTGTATAAACGAACGAAGACGTAATAAAACCTAAGCTATTTACTAACGACCGTTTGTATAAAAGACTAACGATGCAAGTGTATGTGAAGAAAGTTCACAATTTAAAAGTTTTAAGGCCCGTTTAGTATATAGGTGGATTTAGGATTTGAATTTGGATTTGAATTATAGTTAGAATTTGGGTTTGGATTGAAAGAATAAAAGTTGTTTGTTTAGTGTATTTGGCATAAAAGTTAAAATTAATAATAAATATTTTTAATATAAAATATAAGAGATAGCCCCACTAAAAGTAAGATTGTCAACCAAAAACTAACAAGAAGACAAAAAAGTTTATATAATTCGTACAAGTGGATTATATGGTACAGTAGAAACATATAGAAATACATTCAAAAGTCACCTATTTGGACTGGATTTGCACATGCCCTATAAGGGGTTCAACCCCAAAAGCAAAACCTATAACTGTCAACCAAATAGCATATTATAAGTCCAAAGTTAAATCTAATGCCAAATGTATTAAACCAAACGGGCCCTTAATGACTATTTCGGTAATAAAACTAGTTGGTTTACTAGATGTGTATATTGGAGAAAATACGTTTCTAATAAATAGACTTAACCCAACAGATAATGGCATTGTTTATGCTTTTCCAAATATGTATTATAACGCAATAAGCTGTCTCAAACACCCTTAACTGATGATTAATGCTGTGTTGTAGATTAAAGACCCGTATCTTGAAGATGGTAAAAGTCTCAAAAATTGGGATGCATTTTCTCTTTCGGCAGTTACCTGTTGGTTTTATGGATATAAATTAGTAGACGTGAGTTATGATCGAACTCGAGACCACGAGATTGCACACTTTACGTATGAGAATTAAAGTTAATAATTAAATATAAATGTTGTATTCATTTATTAATTAAACGAAATAACTAACGGACGTTAAGTAATTAGTGTAATGGACTAACGGTCGTTAAATATATTTGGAAAAGGACTAGATTGCAAAAGTTGGGAAGGTTCCGGAATCCCTTGGGGATGCCCAAACCGATCGGCTAAAGGGAGGACCCAAACCCAACCCAACTCAGACTCAAACTTGTTCACCAATTTTAGTTTAGTATATATACAAGGCTAGGGGTCTTGTGTTTTGCATCTCTTGTACTCATTAGCTAAAACCTAAAAGTGTTTTGTGTGTGTTTTTGCTCCAAACGATCGGCCACACCTTGTGGGTGTCGATCCTCAAACTTTTTCCACAACAAGTTATTTGTTTAATCAAAACTAGCATTACTTTAATTCGGTTTAGTACGTGTATACAAGAAAGTGGTACTAACACCATATTGTTAGTATTCTTGGATTGAATTACAAAACGGTAAGGGGTAATTCACATAATTCTAATTAAATCAAATTAGGGTTCTTCCATTGCTAGTTTGTGGATTTGATTCTTGTTCGACTAGAATCAAGTAATGTACGCATATTCTTGTTTATGTTAATTAATTATTCGATTAATAAATCATATACGCTTCCCCATGTATACTTTGATATTTTGTGATTATTTATTGATTGTCATGTTATATAATTCCAACAGTGGCATCACGAGTCATTGGTTTTTAATGAGTAATTAATTACTAAACGCGTAAAAAACGGATAATTGTATGTTGTTTGATATGGTTAATCTAGGGTTTTTGATTATTTTCTTATATGGGTCGATTTTTTTTTTAAATATGGGGCGTACCCTTTTAATTTTTTTAGTCGTCATCCTTAAAAATTTTAAGGTTTGAAAATTGTTTCTAACCTTATCGAAACCTAGAATTTATTTATATGTTACGTGATTAATTCATGAATAATTGGTTATGTGACATGTGATTTTTGATATGCGATCTTGTGACTATTTGTATAATTGTAATGATATATCCATAATGATACATGCATGTTTGTCATGGATAGTTGCTTTGATATTTGTTTAATTGTTAAGATATATTTATCACATGTTTATTTTCGATAAATCTTGAATTGGGAAGACACCAATTATATATATATATATATATATATATATATATATATATATATATATATATATATATATATATATATATATATATATATATTAATGAATCAATTATGTGCAATTTGGTATATTATTTATTATGGGTTTACGCAATCGATTCATCGATGTATGTGGCTCACTTTCAATTGAGAGAGTGAAAGCCCTAATTAATATATACATTAATTTAACCTACACATTGATTATTAATAGGGTTTTATCGAATAAGTTGCATGTGGCTACTTGTTTACACGTATAAATTGTTTATTATGTGCACATTATTTTTTAGTTGTTTATTTTTTATTTGTTTACTTGTTTGTTTATTATGTTAGAAAATTTTAAGCAAATGGTAATTTTGAATAGAAAAATAATACGGACTAAACAATGGCGAAATTTGATTTGTTTTTGAAGAGTTAAGTTTTCAATAGTTTAATTGATTGATGATTTTGGTACAAAAGTGAGAACGGCTCACCCAATTTGACGGATTGTGTGGGAAGTACTAGGAGGGCGCATTAAATTGTGACCCTAAAGAGGAGGTTATTGCTTGTGACGACCAAAGTCTCCGCTTGTTTGCGAGTCAAATTGGAGTTACCAAGTAGGCTATGTGTACAAAATCATCTTAAGGGCGAATTAGTTTTAATTCCATGCACCACTTCGGTGGTAATTACCCGGAACACTAGGTGTTTTCACTTATGCAAAAGTACGGTATAATGGACGATAATTAACGCTAAATTCATTGATTGGTGAACCCAATACCTCAATCAAAACTTTGATAATTTGATCTTTATGAATTGGTAATAAAAAGTTTTTTATTAAAATTATGCTACAAGATGAATGCATGACATCTTTGTACATATTTGATTTGACCACATAAAATCAAAACTAGTACCATTTTAAAATTAAGTTATATGCCATCTAATTAAAGGGACACTTGAAGTTGCAATTTACGTCATGACAGTACCTGGCGAGATTGTAATGGAGAGGTAAATCTCTATGTAAAGTCAGACCTTACATGGACATATTTGCAGTTCTTTAAGTTAGACACTTAAGTTGAGCAGGAAGTTAGAACTGGACTCATGGCATAAGATGAGATGAAGCATGTTTATATTTGCAATAGCGTTGAAAAATATAAATCCCATAATGATCTAGGAGTTAGAAATTGTTTGCCAATTAATGTTCGACATATTACCTTATTATATGCTTTCGTTACTAGCAGATCAACTGATGTAATGAACCTATGATAATTTGGATCCTAGTTTTCGAGAAAATTATATAGTTATATGTTTATATTACCGTTGGGTATATTTTATTTTCTTGAAAAGTTGTATTATCGAAAATACTAATACTTGAATTTTTTTCTGTAGAAATGGCTCAAAACAATGATAACACTAACACTGCACTAAGTTCTGCGTTCAAAAACTTTTTTGATCGAGAAAAGTTGACTGGCTCTAAGAATTTCAATGATTGGCACCACTCTTTGAGAATTGTGTGTAGAGTTGCTGACCGATTGAATTATCTGTACACGCCTTGTCGTGCTGAACCAACCGGACCTGAAGCTACTCAAGCTGAAAAGGACACTTGGAAAATTGAGTATAAGCGTCATAATGATGTGGCTTGTCTTATGTTAGGAACGATGGAACCTGCTCTCCAAAAGCAGTTCGAAAATTATTTCCCATTTAACATGCTCGATGAACTTCGAACTATGTTCGAGAAACCATTCTTGTCGAAATTTATGATTTGATCGATGCATTACGGTACGCAGCGGGGAGAGGTAAACCCGTAAGTGCTCATGTATTGGAAAGAAAGGTTACATGGACTAATTAAAAGCACTTGGCAAAACTTATGAAGATGATATGGCGTGAACTTGATCAACGGATCCCTTAACAAGGATTTCAATGGTTTTGTTCGAAACTTCAATATGCACTGCGTGGGAAGGCGAACATTGACCTACACGCATTGCTAATTAATTATGAAAGGGTTACCTCAAAAGGCTCCAACTCCCGGTACTTGCTATTCGGGGTGGACGGATAAATATGCCAAAACCGCGCGTGCGAACAACAAGAAGGTGAAGGGCAAAGGAAAGTTGATAAAGGTAAAGGTTATGGCCTATCAACCGTAACCCAAGTACCCTACTCCCTAGGAAGGAAAATCCTAAAAGGATCAAGCATGCCACCACCGCAAGGTCGTTGGGCATTGGAAGAAAGCGTACTCTATCTTGATGAATTTCAGGAAAATAAGATGAAGTACGACGGGTCCTCGGGCGTCGGTTCTTCAGGTAATTTATTTGTCATTGAATTATTTACTCTAAATCATAAAAATTCTTGGGTATATGATACTGGATGTGGTATTCACATTTATAATACACTGCAGGGGTTTAGAGTGGAAAGGAAGCTAGCCTATGGGGAGCAATATCTGCACGTGGGAAATGGCGCACATGCATCTGTTGAAGCCATAGGAATGCTTAGTTTAGTATTGCCTTCGGGCTTAGTATTGTTATTGAACAATTGTCATTACGCACCTTCTATAATTAGAGGTGTTGTTTCCTTTTCAGTTTTGTTGGATGATGGTTTTACTCATACTATTTCACGTAATGGAATTTCTGTTTCTTTAAATGGTGTATTTTATTTTAATGCGATTACTGTGAATGATGTGTTTGAAATTGATGTGATTGGAATGAATCTAACAAATATAATAATTCGATGTTTAGCATCAATAAGAAAATAAAGTTGGACTTGAATTCTTCTTATCTTTGGCATTGTAGACTTGCTCTTATAGGCAAGGCTCGCATGCATAAGCTGCAACAAGAAGGGATTTCGCAAAATATCAATGATGAATCATTTGATAAATGTGAGTCATGCATATCTGGGAAGATGACAAAGAAACATTTTCATAGCAATAGGGAGAGGGCTTCTGATCTACTTGATCTTATTCATACTGATGTGTGGACCACTTAGACATGTGTCAAAGAGAGGTGCTAGCTACTTCTTAACCTTTACTGATGATTTCAGCCATTATGGTTATGTTTATTTACTTAAGCATAAACATGAGGTGTTTGAAACATTTAAGGTTTTCAAAGCGGAAGTAAAACTGCAATTAGGAAAGAAGATTAAAGCTCTTCGATCCGATAGAGGAGGCGAGTATCTAAGCCAAGAGTTTAAAGATTACTTAGCTGAGAATGGAATTGTCCAGAATCTCACTTCTCCATATACTCCACAACAAAATGGTATATCTGAGAGAATAAATCGTACATTATTGGACATGACACGATCTATGTTTAATCTTACTACTCTACCTTTATCCTTTTGGGATTATGCTTTAGAATCAGCTGTTCGCATTCTAAATATGGTTCCCGCAAAGAAGGTTGATAAGACACCATATGAAATATGGCATGGTAAAGCTCTAACTTTGTCTTATTTAAAGGTGCAGGGTTGTGAGGCATATGTTAGGCGTGACTCACAGATAAACTCCAACAAAGATCGTAGAAGTGTATCTTCGTAGGATACACTAAGGAAACTATGGGTTACTACTTTTACTATCCAACCGAAAATAAAGTAATTGTTGCTAGGTATGGAGATTTTCTTGAAAGTGATCTCGTATCTCAAGAATTCGGTGGGAGAGTTTATGATCGGAAGATGATCAAGAAGATGCATTACCTTCGAAAACACTAACGCATTTCCGGTAGAACCCGATAGTCGTCCTCCACCGAAGTTGAAGTGATTCCCGTTCGTAGATCCGTAAGGACTACGCGTGCACTGAACGTCTATGTCTTAACGTAGAGGTTGAGGAAACTATGTTAGAGATCTTGGAGAGCCTACTAGTTATAAAGTCGCCATGGCAAGTCCCGATAAGGACAAATGGCAAGTTGCAATGAATGGGAAATGCAATCCATGAGAGAAAATGAAGTCTGGGAAAAGGTTGACTTACCTCCAAACGCCAAGGTGGTTGGAAGTAAGTGGCTCTATAAAATTAAGACTGACATGGATGGCAATATACACGTCTATAAAGCTCGTCTAGTTGCGCAAGGTTTTACTCAAACTTATGGCATAGATTAAGAGGAGACCTTTTCTCCTGTAGCGGACATTAGAGCTATTAGAATTCTCATAGCTATAGGAGCGTACTATGACTATGAGATATGGCAGATGGATGTCAAAACCGCCTTCTTGAATGGTCGCTTAGATGAAGACATCTATATGAAGCAACTGAGGGTTCGTGAATCCACAATTTCCAAACCCTCAGATGCAAACTTCAAAGGTCCATTTATGGATTGAAGCAAGCATCAAAGCAATGGAATAAGAGATTTGATGAAGAAATCAAAAGGTATGGATTTATTCAAAATCTTGATGAGCCATGTGTATATCACAAAGTTAGTGGGAGTGATGTAATTTTCCTTATCCTTTATGTCGATGACATATTAATTATGAGAAAAGACATTCCAAGTTTGCAAAATGTTAAGGCATATCTTAGGAAGTGTTTTTCCATGAAGGATTTAGGAGAAGCTGCATACATTCTGGGAATCAAGATCTACCGAGATAGGTCCAAGGGGTTAATTGGTTTAAGTCAAAGCGCTTACATTGATAAAATATTGAAGCGATTCAATATTCCAAGAAAGGATATTTGCCGATGGAAGTAAAGCATGGCTTATGTAGCGATATGTGTGCTTCAACACCTCCTGAGGTGGCACGCATGCAGAAAGTTCCTTATGCTTGACAGGGATCTATTGTGTATCTTGTGAGATGGACAAGGCCGATGTTGCGTTCGCTCGTAACATGACCAATCGATATCAATGTAATCCGGGTGAACTTCATCTGATCATTGTTAAACATATTCTAAAGTATCTTAGGAATACGAAATATATGTTTTTAGTTTATGGTGGAAATCTAGACACGAGCTTGGTGTTACAAGTTATTGTGATGCCTGGCAATGTGATAAAGATGATACGAAGTCTCGACGGGTTATGTCTTTATCATCAATGGAGGAGCATTGATCGAAGAACAAGAAGCGAGTATGATTGCGATGTCGTGATGTGTTCGAATACATAGTCGCTTGAAAGTTGCAATGGAGGTCGTTTGGATAAGGAAATTCATTTTAGGGCTTGGTGTTATGCCTTCAATTGAATCGCCTATTGATATGTATTGTGACAATTCTGCTGCAATCATATTTGCCAATGAACACTCGAGTCATGAAGGGCACGTAAATTTTCTACTAAGTATCACTATGTTCGGGAACAAGTCCGTGAAGGTAAAATTAATCTATTGAAAGTTTACATGATGATAACTTAGCCGATCTTTTCACTAAGGCTTTAGCTAAAGACAAGCTTATTGGACTTGCCAATGGAATTGGACTTCGTTTAGCTAAAAGTTTCATGCATAAGCGTGATTAGTATTTGGATAAAGGATATTGTAAAACATTTATTATTTTGATGAAATAAAGTTTGGATTATGTTTATTTCCATTTATAATATTGTTGTCCTATATTTGCATGTTTAATCCGTGAATAACTAAGTTATTCTAAATGTCCGTTGTCGATTAATGATATGGGAGTATCATTAAACTAAGACAAATCGAGAATGTGGTAGAATATACTTGAAAGTATATTGATGAGAATGCATACCAATTTGGATGATATTCAATGAATTGAATATATGACTTATCCCAACTACATAATTTACTTTGTGGATATTGTTATAAGTAAATTATGATTAGTTATCCTCGGACTTGAGATACCGGATAAGTGTCATGAATGTAGTGCATTTATGTGGAGCAACTTAACGCTATACGAATCGGTAGTCATAAGGGTTGTTTTCGTAAATGTTACAAAGTTTGTGGGTTAGTCTCGTAGTCAAGATAGAATTTGTTCCTTCAAATTTATTTGGAGTTTAATATCTTGGGCTCTCGTAGGGTTGACAAGATTTTTGTCGGCCGCACCCAAAATCTCCCTAAATATGTTTAGAAGATTTGGTAATCTTGGTCAATCACTTACAACGAGAAATGAATAGTTTTATAAAGAATGACTTAATTCCATATCTTTATTTAACGTGGTATTAGAAACAAAAGGATAATAATAATGAGAAATCATTAAAAGGTTTTCCAGGAGCCTTACTCGAGTTGTACTAGAGGCATCGAAGTGTTGCTAGACGTTAACCGATGTGATCACTCTATTAAGATATATCCAAGTGGGAGCTGTTGGTTTTATAGATATAAATTAGTAGACGTGAGTTATGATCGAACTCGAGACCACAGTATTGCACACTTTACGTATGAGAATTAAATTTAATAATTAAATATAAATGTTGTATTTATTTATTAATTAAACGAAATAACTAACGGACGTTAAGTAATTAGTGTAATAGACTAACGGTCGTTAAATGTATTTGAAAAAAGACTAGATTGCAAAAGTTGGGAAGGTTCCGGAATCCCTTAGGGATGCCCAAACCGATCGGCCAAAAGGAGGACCCAAACCCAACCCAACTCAAACTCAAACTTGTTCACCTTGTTCACCAAATTTAGTTTAGTATATATATACAAGGCTAGAGGTCTTGTGTTTTGCATCTCTTGTACTCATTAGCTAAAATCTAAAAGTGTTTGTGTGTGTTTTTGCTCCAAACGATCGGCCACACCTTGTGGGTGTCGATCCTCAAAATTTTTCCATAACAAGTTATTTGTTTAATCAAAACTAGCATTACTTTAATTCGGTTTAGTACGTGTGTACACGAAAGTGGTACTAACACGATATTGTTAATATTCTTGGATTGAATTACAAAACGGTAAGGGGTAATTCACATAATCCTAAATAAATCAAATTAGGGTTCTTCCATTGCTAGTTTGTGGATTTGATTCTTGTTCGGCTAGAATCAAGTAAGGTACGCATATTCTTGTTTATGTTAATTAATTATTCGATTAATAAATTCTATACGCTTCCGCATGTATACTTTGATGTTTTGTGATTATTTATTGATTGTCATGTTATATAATTCCAACATTACCAACACTTATTTTAATCAATTGGGGTACATTTATTCGTCCACCTTTTTTTCAATGTGTAAACTAGTTTCCTTTTATGTTTCTTGATTTGTTCTACCACGTGTAGGGAACATTCGAAATGGTGACAATGGATATTATCATCGATATATGGTATCTATGTTTTAGCTATGTTTATAGAGATTTCTAATTAACTCACTTCTCGAGTGATTTTGTTTATAACTGATCAACCTTTGCGGAAGATACTGAGATCGTACAATCTCTTGGTGTAGATGATTGCTTACCGTTTCTATATATCATGGGCAAGAATTTTTCCAAATATGATAACAATTAACAACTAAAAAGACCAATAAAAAAAGTCACATATTTTCGTTGCTTGATCAAAGTTCTTTCGAGTTGTATTAGGAGGAAGATTTGATGAAGATAATGCAACTAGGATTATGTTCTATAATAGAATCTTGGACGAACTCTCACTCCAAGGTAACGTGGCAGCGCTCTTTACATCAAGTATTTGACCTTATGGAAATTCAACACATTAACCTTAAATTTCTATGTAACACAGGAATTCAACAATTTGCTACTATTTACCATCATGATTTTCCTCAAGAACTTCAAGATTGTTATGGCTCTTGGCTCGGCCCGTTAATGCAGTATGTAGATAGAATTCATCATATTTTCATTTCAATTAAACTAAAATTGTCCTTCCAAAAGAAATACGGATACAAAATTTATGTGGCTTGTTGTAAGGAAGATTATGTCCATTATGCAGTAACATGTTTCAAGTACTTTGGTGACCGAGTGAAGTATTGGTCGACAAACGAAGCTTAAACTTTATTCAAATAGACGAACCAAATACATGTTCCTTTGACTTTCTAAAGTCTATATTGATAAGGTTTTAAATGGTACCATTTTGAGGGGTCGTTTAAGTCCTTATTTGATCACTTTTGTATCCGTTATTGCTTAATATCGTTCCTTTTCACTTTTTAGGTCTCTTGAAGGCAAAATGCTGGAATGGCACTTATTTGACGAAAAGGCGAATATATGAAGAAAATGGCTAAAGTCAAAATCGAGACACTAACGATTCTTTGAAATTAGAAAGCGGCGGCGTCGGTGCTAATGGCGACGCCGTCAAAAAATGTTGTGACGGTCCGAACCCAAAACTCGTATTTTCAAGCGACGAAGTCTAGTTGTGAAAGAGTAGGCCGTCGCTACTCGTGACGGCCTAGATGCAATCCAGACGACGCCGGTGAAGAGGACGGCGTCACGGACATAAGGTGACGCCGTCGCAAGGTTAACGTGGCCAAGACGAAACCCACAATGGCGGCGACACGACGGCGTCACTAAACACAAGTGTGCGCCGTCGCAATTGTAATCTTATATATAGAATCCGAATTTTCGGTCTTTGTGTGGAGAGTCTTTGGAGTAAAACCTAAAACCGAACCTAAGGTGTCTTGTACAAGATTTTAGGGTTTTAAACCCTATCTTACATCAAGATAAGTCTTTACTTCATTAATTCAATTATGTCTTTGATTATTTGTGTGTATGCTTGCATGTTCTCCATGTCAAGCTAATTTATTTGTGTGTTTGCTTAGAAAGTATGAAACTTAATTATTGAATATTGATTGGTTGTTTCTTATCTTAGTTGATTAATGATCTAGTAATGCGATAGGTCATTCGTTGTGTACTTAATGCTTGATTCATCTTTGTGAACCTTAGAATATAATTACCTGAGTAGTTGTAGGCTAAACCATCCAAAGAGCGCCTTAGAGTAGGAGTTTATCATCCCTAGTGGGTTTGTAGACGAAACCCTTTGGTAAGTTCAAAGAGTTAGGGAGAAAGGCATACCCTACAACTTTAGACACACAACGCAATTAAGAATAAGACGTGACACTCAACCATCAATAGAAGATAATTAAGGAGTAATACAACCTAAGTAAACACATCTTTAAACCATCATACGAGCACACATTAATTAGACATAGACTCCCACAACCTTAGTTTAGATAATTAGATAATAGTAGAGTAATCGGTAGAAATACCAACCCCCCCCCCCCAAATCCAATACCCGAGATTCGTACCTTTCCATTTCATAAAACGTAAAAAGATAAAAATAATCTTCCTCACCTTAACCTTAGCGTAGTAACTCCTTACTAGCATTCCTATTCCCAGAGAACGATATCAATACCGTGGCTTACCCTAATTACTACACTACAACGATTAGGTTCATCGCCAGGGTGTTATAAAACTTGCTCAAGAAAAGGAAGTTTCCTTGACCCCGAGCGACGCGTGTAGCGTTATCAAGTTTTTGGCGCGCCACGGGAATAGAATAGCTAGTTAGTAGTCCACCTCGTTTAGGTTTCTTTGCTTGATTCCTATCAAGTAAACTTTTTTCTCATTTTTAGCCTTCTCTTAGTCTATCCCCCTTCTTCGTGACTTTTGTTCATAACCCTATCACATTTCATCATGGAAGGTGATAACCACCCACCATTCATCAACCCACCACCAATTGACCCGCCAAGAGCCCGTACTCTTGGTGAATACTCGAGACCAAGCCACCTAGGCTATAGGAACACCATTGAGCTTCCCGACCAAGCCCAAACTATGGCCCTGCGATCCGACACCATCCGGTTGGTGCAAAACGGACGTGCATTCCATGGACTTCGTTAGAAGATCCAAATCAAGATCCGAGGGATTTTCAAAATCGTCAATTCCATCGAACTTGATGCTACTACTCGGGAGACCACGCGCTGCGTCTCTTCCAATTCTCTCTACGGGACCAAGCTAGTAATTGGCTTGAGCGACTTCCACGGCTCCATCTCAAGTTGGGATGATCTTACTTCTCGCTTCCTTGCTCAATTTTTCCCACCGGGAGAACCACTAAGCTTAGGAATGATATCTTGATGTTCCAACAACGTTAAGGTGAATCTCTACGAAGCATGTACCGATTCAAGGACTTACTTCATAAAGTCCTCATCACGGCATTGATCTTTGGCTCCAAGTCCAAATCTTTATGATCATGTCAACTTCCCACTAAGCGATCCATTGACCAAGCGGCCGGTGGAAAACTTAGTGATCTCACCGCGGAAGAATCATGGGGTATAATAGAGGACCTCGCCCTCTATGACAACGAAAGTTGGGATGACCCCCGTGAGCTGCCCAAAACCGTTAAGGCAATCTCCTTGTCTCCTTCCGACCGTAGGATGATCGAACTTGAAGATCAAGTTAGATTCCTCATGAGCTCATACGAAACTCCTAAATCTTCACACCATGTGAACAAAGCTTCTTCCTCGTGTGAGCCGTGTTGTGATCCTCATAACACGCGCAACAGAACTCGCTCCCCAGAACATGCTTCCGTTGACTACGTATCCTCGCGTATTAATGGAACGGGAGGAAGATTCCCTACAACACCCGGACCTAGGAATTTCAATGAAACCCGTGAAGCATGGAAAAACAAGCCCGATTTCTACTGGAGACAAACCAAAGAATTCACCTCCAATGATTTCTCATGGCCCCCACCTAACGGTCCTAACCAACAAAACATCGAAAGGATGTTGCAAAACCTAGTTGCATCCCAAGAAACCCAAATGGCTAAGCTCTCGGACCGCTTTAACCATCAACAAGCCGAGATGGATAGGAAAATAGACAACCTTTTGAAAGCTATAACTAATAGTGATAAGAAGGTTAATGCTATCTCAACTCCCGAGCCTTCAGGTATAGAGATTAAGGATCCAAGCAAGCTAACTAAGCATGTCCAATTCGTCAATACCATCGCCTTAGTTGAACCTGATGAAACAAATGACGAAGAGGACTATACACTCATGGATGAGGAAATACCGAGGAAGTAGATGAAGTAGACATCGACTATTTCAACAAATTTCCTACGGAAGAAGAACTATCTCGCCACCTCACTTAGTGCGTGACCTCCGTCACATGTATGTTAGAAAAGTCCTCGAATCAAGTTTGGGAACCCTTGTAATCTTAACATACCATGTGTCATAGGACACCTTTGTGGCAAAAGCCTACATTGATCGCAAATCCCCAATCAACATAATGACTAGCACCTATTACAATTGGATATTGAAGAAGCCTATTCCAACTAGGCAAGACCCCAATGATCCTAATGATAGTTGCAATTTTCTAGGAAGAATTAAGGGATTGCCCGCTTATGTAGGTAGTTTCACGCTTCCTACGGACTTCATAATTGTGGATGATATTAGCACGCCATAGACCCTAGCTTGTCCCATGTTATTCTAGGAAAACCTTTCATAGAAAGCACCGTATGACCTATGACCCTCGTTAGAGTAGTGTGATTCAAGAATGAGACCGGCGACATAGCTTACCAAATGCCGTTTAAGATTGAGAAGTTTTCATCACTCTAATGATGAAAAGGAACTTAAACTGTCGGTCTATTATAGGAATGATGAGGATAGGGAAAAGGTGTTGATTATGTTATGGCTAAGATTTTCGGATTCTATAAGGATTGCTTGAGCCTAGGACGGAATATAGGACTGATTGGGAGAGGATGAACTCTTAGAGAAGCGCATTTTAGGGCACTTCTACAACATGGAATCCCCATTAGAAACCGTCAAGAGGAGGTAATGAGAAAACGTGGGAGTACACGACTACGAGTCTAGCTACAAGACTCTTAAATAAAGAAAAGCGCTTCGTGGGAGGCAACCCATGCTTAATTGTTTGCTTGTTAGTGTCTTATATCTTTTATTAATTGTTTATCCTCATGTTTAAATTTGTAAAAATGTTTTATTTTGTTTTTAACCTCGTCTTAATTGCATATAAAGGTATTTTACATAAGGGATAAGTGTAGGGAGGATTACACACGTTTTCAAAAGAAACGTAAACATGAGAATAACAATTACATAAAAGATATATATGTTTGTTTGTTCGAGTCAAATGCTTGTATCGAGTCATAATGGATGTTTTGCGTAAATTTTTCCGATTCTAAAGATGTTAATTTTCCGTAAAATCGCACCGCTTTTGTCAGATAACCGACGTCGAGATTGCAACCGACGCGTCGTGAAGGAGTAAAACATCGATTACTTTTTTCTCGTTTTCGAGCCATTTATAAATTTTGGAATTTTCTGTGTCTTAATTTTCTTAGAAATTTGTAAACATCCATTCCACAAGCATTATATCCTAGTTTAAATTGAGTCTTATATATATTATTACCGCCGATTTTACGCGAAGGTTTCGTTTGTTTTCTTCAAGTGTGCAGTTTAGTTTGTCAAGAAGAAGTTACATAAGATTGGAAGGAGCTTTTCACGCAATAATTCTTCTTGAAAAGATTTTTAACCACCACTTTACACGGATCCTACCGAGCTAATCGGGGAGTATTAGTTTCTTCGCTTTTAATTACCTTCCATTATCATAACTTTGATACTTTTGGGGAACATTGGGGACAATGTTAGGTTTAAGTGTAGGAGGAAAATAAAACGGAACTTTGAAACTATGCTTATCCTTGACTATTTGCTTTGTCCAAATTGCACTTTTGTAATAAACCATGAGAAAATGTCGGTTAGGGTAATTTTGGCACCAAATTTAAAATTTTTATGACATATAGGGTGGGCCATTAGTCTTAACAAAAGCGTCTCATGGATAGGAAGTTATATGACTAGCACAAAAACCCTTTACCACCCAAATTCCACCAAATGTGAGGATCGCCTTAGATTAGTAGGAATTAAAGCATTCATCTTCAATGCTTAGAGTGTGAACCAAGAGTATATTAGACTCTAGAACTTGTTTTGTGATGCATTCCGAGATCGCAAGTGAGGCTACACTTGTGTAGTTAGGAATAACTAAATGATAAGAGGAATTAGGATAACCCTTGTTTGATACACTGTAATATAATTACTTCTTCCACTTGGTTGAGTAATTCCCCACACCCTTTGCGTTGTACTCATCTTTAGTACACGCACCCTAGTTAACCCTCGAGCCTATCCTTTTCGCGGTTCTCGTGATGTTTCGGTTTTTCCGAATATCAATGAAGAGCATTGTTTACACCTCACCCCAAATATACACCCAAATCGCCTTAGCCTACCCCTTATGCACTCACTTTAGTGCAAATGTTTGTTATCACCCTAAACCCTTAGTTCAATTATCTAGTTGCTTGCATAAGTTGCTAAGTCGAGTCATATCCTTTGTATACAGCTTTGGGATGATTGGGATTCATGGGAAAAGTTAAAGTTTATGAAATGACGGAAGGGAACGTTAATTCAAATTCCCTTTGTTTGCGTAATAATGTACCCCAAGTGTTTTGATCTTTTCAAATCGGGTCAAATTAGTGTTAGAGTAATAAAACTCAAGTGTAGGATATGCCAGAAATCCCTAGTATTTTGATGTTACCGTAGAGGATGGTAGAGTAAAAGTGTATAAAAAAAAAAAAAAAAAAAAAAGGGCTACCATCCTACATCTATCCTTTAAATTTATGTTTGTTTATTTCCGTTACATAGAGTTTTTAGAGTGTCGAGTCTTGGCTTAGCAACGCCATTCTTCATATGCAGTAACATAGAGATTTTTGACTTGCCACCACTAAATAGCCTATCCCACCAAACCTTTATTTCCCTACCGTAAGCCTAACATTACAACCCTTTAAAAGACCTCTTTGATAGTATTTCCTAGGTGCTTATGCCAAAGCGATGGAGGTTTGATCTATTCTCAAGCCTATGGTAAGCTATGTACTAGGACCGGTTAATGAGTGTTTATCTTCCATTTCCTATTTGTTATATTTCATATATACACCCGAGAGAGATGTGAGTATCCAAACACCCCATGTGAGGTGCTAGTATGTAATTTCCGTGCTTGTTATGACTTTTGAGGGGCTTATATGTGTTGTGGACCGTTTTGAATTAATGCTTCATGACCCCTAACTTATAAATTAATTGGCTAAAAGCACATTTGCTTGAGGACAAGCAAATAACAAGTGTAGGGATATTTGATAAGGTTTTAAAAGGTACCATTTTGAAGGGTCGTTTAAGTCCTTATTTGATCACTTTTGTATCCGTTATTGCTTAATATCGTTCCTTTTCACTTTTAGGTCTCTTCAAGGCAAAATCTTGGAATGGCACTTATTTGGACTAAAAGCGCGAATATATGAAGAAAATGGCTAAAGTCAAAATCGAGACACTCGCGATTCTTTGAAATTAGAAGGCGACGGCGTCAAAAGCTAATGGCGACGCCGTCCAAAAAATGTTGTGACGGTCCGGAACCCAAAACTCGATTTTCAAGCGACGACGCCTAGTTGTGAAAGAGAGGCCGTCGCTACTCGACGGCCTAGATGCAATCCGACGACGCCGGTCAAGAGGACGGCGCCACGGACATAAGGTGACGCCGTCGCAAGGTTAACGTGGCCAAGACGAAACCCTAATGGCGGCGACACGGCGGCCACTAAACATAAGGTGACGCCCGCAATTGTAATCTTATATATAGAATCCGAATTTTTCGGTCTTTGTGTGGAGAGTCTTTGGAGTAAAACCTAAAACCGAACCTAAGGTGTCTTGTACAAGATTTTAAACCCTATCTTACATCAAGATAAGTCTTTACTTCATTAATTCAATTATGTCTTTGATTATTTGTGTGTATGCTTGCATGTTCTCCATGTCAAGCTAATTTATTTGTGTGTTTGCTTAGAAAGTATGAAACTTAATTATTGAATATTGATTGGTTGTTTCTTATCTTAGTTGATTAATGATCTAGTAATGCGATAGGTCATTCGTTGTGTACTTAATGCTTGATTCATCTTTGTGAACCTTAGAATATAATTACCTGAGTAGTTGTAGGCTAAACCATCCAAAGAGCGCCTTAGAGTAGGAGTTTATCATCCCTAGTGGGTTTGTAGACGAGACCCTTTGGTAAGTTCAAAGAGTTAGGGAGAAACGCATACCCTACTACTTTAGACACACAACGCAATTAAGAATAAGACGTGACACTTAACCATCAATAGGAGATAATTAAGGAGTAATACAACCTAAGTAAACACATCTTTAAACCATCATACGAGCACACGTTAATTAGACATAGACTCCCACAACCTTAGTTTAGATAATTAGATAATAGTAGAGTAATCGGTAGAAATACCAACCCCCCCCCCCCCAAATCCAATACCCGAGATTCGTACCTTTCCATTTCATAAAACGTAAAAAGATAAAAAATAATCTTCCTCAGCCTTAACCTTAGCGTAGTAACTCATTACTAGCATTCCTATTCCCCTAGAGAACGATATCAATACCCGTGGCTTACCCTAATTACTACACTACAACGATTAGGTTCACTGCCTAGGGTGTTATAAAACTTGCTCGAATAAAAGGAAGTTTCCTTGACCCCGAACGACGCGTGTAGCGTTATCATATATGCATTTTGGTGATATGATGTGTGCAGGATATTCTGAACCAACCACACCCGAAACAGTTTGAGACACACTTCAAGATCTCAAGCGAATTGAATTTACAAAATGTTTTTGGCACAACTCACAAGCAATCAGGTAACCATATCGTATTCATGAATGACTTTTTTATCTAGCCAAATAATAACAAAATCGGGCATCTTGCAGGGATGGTGGTGATGTAAGAGGCTATTTTGTGTGGACTATATATGATGGATGACTTCGAATGGAGTATTGGGTATGGAGGGAGATTTGGATTATACTACATTGATCATTAAAAGATTGATTGGATTCGCAAGTTGTATGCATAATGGTATCAAGACTTCTTAAAAAACAAAAATAAATAAATAAATAACTTATTTTTGTTGCAAGTTGATATTATATTACTTAGTAGTTAGTACATTTAAATAATACAACAATGTGCATAAGATTAAACAAAAAAGCAATTACCAAAATAATCCTTATAGAGAGTGATTTACCGGACTGAACTTTTTTAATATGCTTTACCTAAATGACCAAAATATGTCACCATCAATGTTTTCATTTTTCATTCTGTGATACTCTCGCCCAAAAAATGTATTCGCCTGATTCTCAAATTTAATAAAGATCATTTAATTATATTTGAAAATTGAAAATAACATCGCCCATGTTTAAGACCCTCTTAAATGCTTTGTTTTATAGACTTCTAAGCTAAAAATTTGATCTACATCATTGGTGTTTTAAGTTTATTCCTTGATCTAATGGCATATGCAGGATGAATAGCACAAATAAAGATTCATAGGATAGTTTATCCTTTATACGTATGTCTATTTTATGGTTGTTACGTGTTGCATGCTCGGTATCCCCGTACATAATTCTGTAAAGTCTTGTCCAATGGCACCATGCAACAAATCAATAATCATTACTTGCGTCTTGATGATTATATCTATCACATTTAGCAATACTATTGATACTGATATTAACTGCCTAAAAGCCTTCATTACATTTGAAACAAACATTTATGTTGAAGTTATTAACTCAACCTGGAATAATAATGTATAGGGACTAATGTTGCCTTTTCTAATTTTGCAGTTATAGCTTTAAAATAGTTTTCAGCCAAAGTTGACAAGTAGATGGAACTCTGAGGGCTCAAGTTGGCTAAAGCTGAAAGTTCTATTTGGAGGCTATATAAACTCGTATCTGGATTAGGGTTTGATATCTTCTTCCACACATTATTCACACGCAGTTAAAGCTTCTTGTTATCAGCCAAGTTAGATAGTTCTGATCATTGTGTTTTGATCATTCTTGTTATTGTGAGTTGAGTGTTTGTATTGATACTATTGGCAAGATAGTCAATAGATCTGCACATGTGTAGCAGTGGCAGATTTGTGAGTATTCTTGGTTATTGATTGTGTACTAATTGAGATCAGTATCTCTCTGATCTTGTAGTTGGTTTGGTTGATAATAAAAGTAACTTGAATTGAGATTCAAGTTGTGTTTACAGTTCTGTTATAAAATTTTACATGGTATCAGAGCCAGGTTCTTCACCTTGCTATGATAAAATTGATTTCAGGAAAATTAGGGTTTCAAAAATTTGGGGGTTTTTCAAATTAGTTTGATTAAACCTAATTAATTGTGATTAACTAGTGTTTTTTGGCTCTAATTGATCGATTCTAAAAGTTTTTACAAAACGCCTAATTTTTGAGAAAATTAGGGTTTGGGTATTTTTGGGGGTTTGTTCTCTAGCTTCGATTGGTGGTTGTTCTTGGTGTTCTTGATCCTTTCTGGTGAATCTTGGTGGTTCTGGGTTGATTGAGATCTTGTGGTTTGTGATTCTTTTCTCAAGAATTATAATCAGGGTTCTTGTTCCGCTGCTTTCTGGATTTACGTGCACTGTAACACCTCTCGCACCCTTTATATTTCTCTTTTTTATTTCTTGTTTAGATTGACGGGGAGTAGGAGTTGAGAATTGTTGGAGGTGATTGTGATTGTTGTTGGAGTGTGGTTTATCTGTTTTAGTTGTATATTTTGTTTTTTTGAGTGATCTGCCCTTGACCTACCACCTTGAGTGGCAAGGAAGCCTGGGAACTACCTTATTGTCTTTTCTTGTGTGTTTGTTGTTCTTGCTTATTTTCCAAAGATGTCTGCTCATGGTTATACCGATGATGAATATGAGGTCATGAGCTCACACTTTGATTAGCAGATTGGATCTTAGTAATCCATTGCATTTGCATCATAATGACTTTGCCACCCATACTGTTGTATCTATCAAATTAAAAGGGACGGAAAATTATAATGTGTGGTCTAGTGTTATGTTGTTAGCATTAGAAGGAAAGAATAAAATTGGTTTTATAGATGGGTCTTGTAGAAGATCTAATGCTGATGAGGCTCTAGGTAGACAATGGGATAGGGTGAATGCTGTTGTTTTGGGCTGGATTTTAAATTCTATTTCAGAAAAGTTTTTTGTTGGGACAAATTTTTTCTAAAAGAGCTTCTGATGTGTGGACTGAATTAAAAGAAATGTTTGATAGAGTTGATGGTTCTGTTACTTTTAACCTGCATCATAAGATCAACTCTTTGTCTCAAAATGGTAGTACTATTGCTGAATATTTTAATAAGTTGTCTACTATGTGGAAACAGTTTGATGCCTTGGTTCAGTTTCCTAGATGTACCTGTCATGCTGCTGACGATTTTAAAAAACATAATCAATTGATGAAATTAATGCAGTTCTTAATGGGATTAGATGACTCTTACATGCAAATAAGAAGTAATATTTTGTCTAGAGACCCTCTCCCTGATGTTAAAGGGGCTTTTGCTGTCATTTCTAGTGAGGAATCTTACAGGTCTGTGGTCACTGGTTCAGATGGTGGGACTTCTAAAAAGTCTCATTCATCTGTGTTCAACTCCAGTGTTCCAAATAGAGGGAACACACAGAGGTCTTCTACCTCTGGCCGTTCTTTTAGACCTAACAATGGCCCTAGAAATAATGATACTAGGAAGAATGCTGGTGGTCCTGTCTTAGTTTGTGAACATTGTGGCTTCAATGGTCACACTGTGGATAGGTGCTTTAAGATCATTGGGTACCCTGCTGATTTTGGAAAAACTAGAAAGAATAATAACAATCAGGGTGCTCAGAACTTTAATAAGAGATTTGTGAACAATAATAATTCTGTTGGATCTAGTTCTATCTCTGCTTTTTCTGATGAAAAGATATCTAAACTCATTTCTTTGATTAAGGAGAACTCTGTTAATAATAATGGAAATGGGAAGACTGTGCATGCCAATATGGCAGGTATTGTCTTCAATAAAAGTAAATTTTTTAATCAAAATTTTAAAAGGTTCTTTGGTCATAATAGTAAAATGAGGGCTGCATTGGTTGCAGCAGGTATTATTGTTGATTCTGGTGCAAATCAACATCTTACATATACTGATAAATATTTAGTGAATGTCATTGATATTTCTAAGCTTGGTATTAAGGTGTCTCATCCCAATGGGACTGAAGTCTTAATTACTAAGGTTGGAAATATGGTTCTCACTAAACATTTAACATTATATGATGTGTTGGTTGTTCCTGAATACTGTGTCAGTTTAATGTCTGTTCATAAGATAGCTAGAGATAGTAAGTTTGTTGTTGCCTTTGATGAGAACAAATGTTATGTTTTACCTCAGGATTTGAGGGGAATGAACGTTCTGGGGATTGTTAGACAGATGGATGGTCTATATTACTTTGATGGAGATCAAGGTATTGACCTAGGGGTTCAAAATTTTAAGTCTGCCTGTGATTTGACTAAGAAAACTTGGCATTGCAGACTTGGTCATCCCTCTGAGCAAGTCTTAATAGTGTTGAAGGGTGAAATCAATTTTCAAAATAAAGATGACATTGAGCCTTGTGACATTTGTCAACAGGCTAAACAAACCAGAGATCCTTTTCCTCTAAGTGACCATAAAACCTTGGCTTTAGGTGACTTAGTTCATCTAGATCTTTGGGGTCCTTATAAAATAAAAAGTAAAGAAGGTCACAGATTCTTTTTAACTATTGTTGGTGATTTCACCAAGGAAGTTTGGGTTTACTTTCTTAAGAGTAAGCAAGAGGTGTTTGATTATATTCAAATCTTTTATAATCTTGTTAAAACACAGTTTGAAAAGTGTGTTAAAATTTTTAGAAGTGATAATGGTACTGAATTTGTTAATGCTCAATTTAATGGATTTTGTGAGAAAAATGGTATTGTTCATCAAACATCTTGTACTTACACACCTCAACAAAATGGGGTTGTTGAGAGAAAACATAGGCATCTCTTAAATGTTGCCAGATCCCTTATGTTTCAGGGGGGATTGCCTTTATATTTGTGGTCTGAATGCATTCTAACTGCCACTTACTTGATTAACAGATTGCCTTCTTCAGTGCTGAATGGATTATCTCCTTTTAATCTTGTTTTTAATAGAAAACCTGAACTAAATCATTTAAGATCTTTTGGTTGGCTTTGCTTTGCTACTATTCTTACCAATAATGATAAGTTTAGTAGTAGAGCTGAAAAATGTGTTTTAGTTGGGTATTTCAATTTTCAAAAAGGTTATAAACTTTATAGTCTTGAAAGGAAACAGTTTATATTCTCTGGAGATGTAAGATTTTTTGAAAATGTTTTTCCTTTCAAGATTAAAACCTCTTCTGCTGCTCCTGACCCTCTCAGTCAGAGTTTGAATCATGGTAACTTCTTTAATGAAGTAGCTTGTGACAACTCTGACACACCGAATGATGATATTACTCATAGTGATCATCATGAGAGTGAGGGCAGCCCCTCCTTGTATCTAGGCAGCCCAACTATTGACCATGAACAGGGTGATTTGGGGCACTCTGATGGTTCCAATGAGGTTACCAGTACAAGTGAGTTGGCTTAAACTCCTCTTGGTGTGAGCAGTTCTGAGGGTGTAAACAGTCCCTTAACTAATCAAGCAGAAGAGTTGGTTTTGGAAAGTAATAGTCAGCCTTCTTTAAGAAGGTCTGATAGAATTTCTGTTTTTCCAAATAGATATAATGATTTTGTGGTTGAGTCTAAGGTAAAGTATGGTCTTGAAAAATTTGTTAATTACTCAAAACTAAGTTCAAAACTCGCTTTGTTGTTGAACTAAATAAAGTCGTTGAACCAAAATCTTTAAAGAAGCTTCTAAACATCAAGACCGAGAGATGCAATGGATAAAGAAATGCATGCTCTTTATAGTAATGATACTTTTGAGATATGTGAGTTGCTTGTTGGTAGAAAAGCCATAGGAAATAGATGGGTGTATAAGATTAACTATAAGTCCACGTGAGAAATTGAAAGGTATAAGTGGTAGATTAGTTGTCAAGGTTATAGTCAAGGAAGGTGTTGACTTTGATGAAACCTTCTCTCCGTGGTCAAAATTGTTACTATTAGATGTGTTGTTAATCTTGCTGTTCAGATGTGTTGGCCTATTTTTCAGCTTGATGTTAATAATGCTTTTCTTTATGGTGATCTTAATGAAACTGTGTATATGACATTACCTGAGGGATATTTTGATGTTAATGATAAAAGAGTATGTAGACTTAAAAAATCATTGTATGGGTTGAAACAAGCACCCAGGCAATGGAATGCTAAGTTAACTAGTGCCTTGCTTGAGCATGGTTTCAAACAGAGTAAAAGTGATTATTCTTTGTTCACCAAAAGTGACTCAGGTAACTTTGTTGCTTTACTGGTTTATGTGGATGATATAATAATTACTGGGAACAATTTGAAGGAAATTGAAAGTTTTAAAGTTTTTTTGAAATCTAAGTTTCAAATTAAGGATTTGGGAAAACTTGAATACTTTCTTGGCATTGAAGTTGTTGACACTGAAAAAGGTGTTTGTTTAACTCAAAGAAAATACTGTTTGGATTTGTTAACTGAATTTGGGTTATTGGCTTGTAAGCCTTCTGCCTTTCCTCTTGAACAGAACTTGTTTTTAACTAGTGAACCTACAGTTAGTGATCCAGTAATAGATAACTTAACTGAATATCAAAAGTTAATTGGAAAATTGATTTACCTAACTCATACTAGACCTGATATTGCTTATTCTGTTCACTGTTTGAGTCAGTTTATGCATAAGCCTCTTAGGTCACATTTTAAAATTGCACTTAAAGTCTTGAGGTATTTAAAAGGCTCTCCTGGTAAAGGTGTTCATATTACCAAATGCCCAGATGTTTCTCTTAAAGCATTTGTTGATGCAGTCTGGGCTAAATGTCTTACAACTAGAAAATTTGTTACTGGTTACTGCTTATTTTTAAATGGTTCACTAGTATCATGGAAAAGCAAAAAACAAAATACCATTTCTAAGTCATCAGCAGAGGCTGAGTATAAAGCTATGGCCTCTGCTACTTCTGAAGTTGTTTGGGTTCTCAAAATTTTAAATGACTTGAACTAGGAACATTTTTTACCTGTTAAGCTTTTTTGTGATAGTCAAGCTGCTATCAAGATAGCAGCTAATCCTGTCTTTCATGAGAGAACTAAACATTTAGAAATTGATTTACATTTTGTGAGGGAAAAATTTTGGCAGAGTTATTAAGATCGAAAAGATTAATACAATGATCAAACTCACGATATTTTAACTATGGATTAAGCAAGCTTCAACATGAAAAGCTTGTTGGTAAACTCGGCATGATTGATTTGTTCCAGGTTGGAGTTAAGGGGAGATGTTGAAGTTATTAACTCAACTTGGAATAATAATGTATAGGGACTAATGTTGCCTTTTCTAATTTTGCAGTTATAGCTTTAAAATAGTTTTCAGCCAAAGTTGACAAGTAGATGGAACTCTGAGGGCTCAAGTTGGCTAAAGCTGAAAGTTCTATTCGGAGGCTATATAAGCTCGTATGATATCTTCTTCCACACATTATTCACACGCAGTTAAAGCTTCTTGTTATCAACCAAGTTAGATAGTTCTGATCATTGTGTTTTGATCATTCTTGTTATTGTGAGTTGAGTGTTTGTATTGATACTATTGGCAAGATAGTCAATAGATCTGCACCTGTGTAGTAGTGGCAGATTTGTGAGTGTTCTTGGTTATTGATTGTGTACTGATTGAGATCAGTATCTCTCTGATCTTGTAGTTGGTTTGGTTGATAATAAAAGTAACTTGAATTGAGATTCAAGTTGTGTTTACAGTTTTGTTATAAAATTTTACAATTTAAGAGTCCATTTGCATTCATTCGCCTGACATTAAATCATCCCCTCGCCCATGCAGCTTCCTCGCCCAACCTCTCGCCCATGTCTAAATATAGTATTTAAGAGTACTTTGGCATTTTCATTCGCCTGGCATTAAACTTACCTCTCGCCCAGACTTGCTCCCCTCGCCCAGCACCGCCCATCACTCGCCCAACCCTAGCCCACGACTCCAACACTCTTTTTTGAACACGTGTATGGTTATAAACTATCTACGAATCCATCTAACGGATGTTATTAAAAGTTCATTTTGGAAAATTTCATGAGGTTGAATTTGGTAAACTACTATACTGTATTAAAAAAAGTTCATTTAATAAAGAGTTAATTACATAATTGGTCCTTGTGGTTTGTCAGATCTTGCAGAAAATGTTCTTGTATTTTTTGACGAGTCATGTTCTCGTGGTATGCAAAAGTTACGGGTTTGGTCCTTTGACCAATAATTCTGTTAGTTGACTGTATACTTGAAAGTATTTTTGACTTTTCACATGTTTTGGCAAACCACAGAGACGATTTATGTAACTAACAAAAAAAAAAAAAAAAAATCTAAAAAAAAGCATTTAAAAAAAAAATATATTTACTATACTTAAATTTGGGCTTATTTATAATGTGAGGCTAAAAATATTTATTAAAACTTAAAAAATTTATTAAACAGCTTTTTATACGCTTAAAAGAAATTATACGCTTAAAATTTTTAATTAGTACTTAAAACCTATTTATTAAAAAATGAAAGGGTATAAAACGATAAGAAGCGATAAAATTGATAGAAACGATAAAACTTATAAAATGTATTTAAAATGTATAAAAATGGATGAAAATATACAAAATCGACATAAAATTTTTTAGGCCTCATGTTGCATATGTTCAAAATTTAAGTATTAAAAAAAAAAAAAAAAAAAAAAAAAAAAAAAAAAAGATATCTTAGGCCTCACATTATACATAAGACAAATTTAAGTGTAATAACTATTTTTTAAACGTTTTTAAAGAATTTAAGGTTTAAAAAAAAAAAAAACTGCTTTTCGTTTTTTTTAAAGTTTTTTAGTTAATTACATAATTGGTCCTCTCGTTCATTTGATCTCGCAGAAAACGCTCTGGTTTCACAAAACACGCGAAAGTCAAAATACCCTTCAAGTTAATCTATTAACTATTGTAATTATTTCACAAAGGACCAAACCCATAACTTTCAGATACCACTTAGGACATGACCAAGAAAAAACACAAAGACATTTTTTGCAAGATCCGACAAACCACAAGGACCAATTATGTAATTAACTCTTTAATAAATTTCCTCTTAAACAAAGCTAATTTTTTTCTAATGTGTTATTCATTATGTACTTATGTAAATGTATGATTAATCTATTATATTATTCGTGCTTATCGTTCCAGTAATTAAACAACTAAAAATGTATTAGTAGTCTGTTATTGACCGAATAACAGTCATTAACAAGCCAATAATTGTTCTTTGGTTTGTTTTGTCATTCTGTCACTTTCCTGATGTATTGTAAAAGCGACAACGAAATAACATATATTATGTGACCTTAAATCCTAGATTTATTAAGATACGGTTTCGGTTTTATATTATAGTTGTTTTTATCATACATTTTTATATATATTTTTGCAACTACACGACTCGTGCTACTAGTGTGCACGTTTTTCTTTTGCGTAGGAAGAGTATACGATACTACTTTTACCACAATCAATATTAGGAATAGTTTGCACTTAGCGTTAACTTGACACTGCGTTATATTAGATGGATAAATTAGTTGGGCCAAGCCCGACTCACTGGGCCGGCCTATTAATAAGCTTTCTACTATTTTGACTTTATTCAGACCGATCAATAATAAAGATAACCTACGAGGTTTATAATGTTCTAACACGTTATAGCATATGTACAACTCGGTATAAATCAGAGGTGAGAAGATGAGCGGATCAGGCTAGGTCAACATGACCAATTATGTACTACGTACTATTTTATTTTACATATTTAAAATTTTATTTGGCATTGTGAGGCTCAAATATGTTGTAGTATTTCACAACGTGACCAATTATGTTGATAATGACCCTTAAAGATTTTGCAGACATTTTTAATGGAACTTAAAAAAGGAGGTCCAACTTGCATATAAAGCATAACCAACATCAATGAAAACTTCAGAACCAATTGACATCAATGTTTGGTTTTGTACTATTGCTTCTTCTTGGAGCTCAGGTATCCATTCATGGACAAGACATAAAAAGATCAGATTTTCCAAATGGCTTTATCTTTGGAGTCGCTACTTCTTCTTATCAAGTATTCTTTATTCTGTTTCTATTCTTATTGTATTATGAATGCTTAGAGATTGGTTCTTTGTTAGCTCATGCTTAATGCAATAATAATGTTTGCTTTTAGATTGAAGGAGCTCAACTTGAAGATGGTAAAAGTGTCAATAACTGGGATGCTTTTGCTCTTTCCCCTGGTAAAAATCACTTTTTATTATGCCATGTCACATTATCATGCCATTCATCTTTATATTTTTCCATAGGACAATAATTTTTTTTTTCCTCGTTCATGATAGGCACGATTGAAGATGGTAGCAATGGATTCATAGCTGATGATCATTACCATCAATATTTGGTATTCATGTTTTGGCTATCCTTTTCCATTGTACCCTATAGAGGGGGCCGTCTGTATAAGATTATCGTTTGCGCTTAAGCTTATTATTAATAACTGCGTATGATGAATAAGCTTATAAGTTTTTACCAAGTGTTTAGATTAGCTTAGGAAAAAAAGGTGGGAAAAGAAACTTACAAAGTCTAAATAAGCCCATAAGCCACAAAAGAGAGCTTATTAAAACCTCTCTTTTTAAGCTCATAAACCTATTATCTGCGCTTATTTTTTACTTCATTCTAGTTTCCAATATAATTTGGTGTTGAGGAACTTTATTCATATCTTATATCTCCATTATAGAAGTGGTCCCCTTGACAGAATTTTGAGTGTTGCTTGTACTCTTTGGGACACCTCTATAAGACTAGTAGTAGTAGGAGTTACACCTTCTCATTAACTACAAGGATAAACAAATTTATATCTCTTGTATTAGGAGATATTACAAACTCTCTAATTAACACAAAGACTAGGAGAAAGAATGAGACCAAGAACACTATGTGTTGCTTTGGAATGGGATGCCAATTGAGGTTGTGAATGCCTCTATTTATAGTAGTAGTCCATGGCATTGGTTCATGCATCTGGTACATACTAATCATTTGCCAACTTGTCCACTTTGTTTCATTATTGGCTCACCAACTTCTCCACTATCTTTAACAATCTCCCACTTGAAGATCTGATTGAAGCTAAATCGATCTTCACACCGTTATCCTTCCTTGCACTTTCATGTTGCTTACGTTTCCGCTAGGCCGCATGAGGATCGGCACCATATGAACTTGTCACAGATGATTGCTTTTATCAGATAATCTGCCACGTTATCATCAGTATGAATTTTCTGCATATCCACGGTTCCTTCTTCCACTTTCTCACGAACGAAGTGATAATGAACTCGTATATGCTTTGTCTTTGAATGAAATGTCAGATTCCTTGCCAGATACAAGGCACTCTAATTGTCACAAAATAGAGTAATTTTCTCTTGTTCGTGCCCGAGCTCTTCCAACAACATCTTCAACCATATCGCTTTTTGTCGGCTCGAGCGGTGCAACATATTCTCGCTTCGTTGTTGATATAGCGACAACCGATCGCAGCTTTGAAACCCACCATCGTTTCGCCGAAGTGTAAACACATACCCGGTGGTTGATTTATTTACGCCAAGATCACCGCATAATTGGAATCAACATATCCTCGACATTTAAACCCGATTCCCCACAACATAATGCAACATCGAGGTTCCTTTAAGATATCTAAAGATCCTCTTCACGCCTTCCCAATGTTTCTACTGTGTTCCTCCATGTACCGACTCCTACTCCCACCGCATGTGCAATGTCCGGTCTTGTACAAATCATCGCGAACATTAAACTTCCCACTGGCGATGCATAGGGTACTCGAGACATCTCCATCTCTCCTCTTCACCGCTAGGACTCATCTTGAGGATAACTTGACATTAGTAGGAAACGGGTTGATATTGGCTTACAATCCTGCATATTGAATCTTTGCAAGATTTTCTTCACATAATTTTTCCGTGAAAGCCAAACTTTCCTACTAACTCTATCTCGGTGAATTTGCATCCCTAGAATCTTGTTTCATGGGTCCAAGGTCTTTCATCTCGAATTCCCTAGCGAGTTGTGCCTTCGCCACCGACACGATCTTTGTGGGGCTCGCAACCAACATGTCGTCAACATATAACAAAGAAGATGACAAAATCATTGTCTCCAAACCTCTTGTAATAAGCACAAGGGTCTCATGTAGTCCGTTATATCCAAGGCCAATGATGAAAGAATCAAATCTCTTGTACCAACACCACGGGCTACCGCTTTAAACCGCATGTAGATTTGTTTAACCCTGCAAACCAAGTTCTCTTTTCCTTTTTGTTTAAAACCTTCGGTTTGAGCATGTAAATTTCTCCTCAAGATTTCCATGAAGAATGCGGTTTCACATCTAGTCGCTCTAGATGTGAATCATACGTAGTACACATTGCCGTAACTACTCGACAGTTGTCATTCAACCACAAGGAAAATATTTCATTGAAGTCGACTCTCTTTCTCGAGCATATCCTTTAACTACCAATCTTGTACGATACCTCTCCACCGGTCATCACCGCTCCTCTTGATCTTATACACCCATTTGTTTCCAATAAGTTTTCTACCTTCGGTAGTGGCATTAGTTCCCACGCTTTATTCTTATGAAGAGCTTCAATTTCTTTTGCATTGCTTCCATCCGTAATCTAAGCATCCAATTATTCAAGCTTCTTCAAGAGTTGATGGCTCTCCTTCCTCTATAAGAAGACAGTATGCAACATTGCCCTCCATAACATAATCCGAGTGCCACACCGGGCGTTTTCTTTCATGATTAAGAGTACGAGTCGTTGGAGCTTGAGACTCGGTCGTCTCATTCACCTCGTGCTGTGGTACGACTTCATAACAATCATTCGACTGAAATTGCCTTTCCATATGTATTGATGTAGTTTCTCTTGTAGTGCTATCACCTTCTTCAATCTCTTGACTGTTGTCTTCCTTAAAGACAACATCTCTGCTGACGACTACTTTGTGGGCAGTGGGGTCCCACAAGCGATACCCCTTTGCTCCGCAGCACTCCCAAGAACAAACATTTTCTCGGATTTCGATCCACTTTGTAGTTTCCCGAGAATTGTACATCACGCATACGTGACTTCCAAATATATGAAGGTCTCAATAGTCGATCGCTTTCCCATCCACATCTCCATCGGTGTCTTCAACTCAACTGCAGTTGAAGGTGACCGATTTATCACATAACATGCGGTATTGATCGCCGCCCGTAGCCATTTTTCCAAGCTTGCGAGCCACAACATTGCTCTTGCTTTTTCCAACAAGGTTCTGCTCATCCGCCTACCACTCCATTCTCGCTGAGGAGTGTATCTTTGTAGTGAATCGCTTTTGATTCCTTCTGCTCGCAAAAGAATCAAATTCATCACCAGTGTATTCACCTCCATTATCTGTCCTCAAACACTTGATCTTCTTTCCAGAATCAAGCTCAACCCGCGCTTTGTAAACCTTGAAAACTTCAAACACATCAGACTTCTTCTTGATTGGGTACACCAAACATCTCCTGGAATAGTCATCAATGAAGGATACAAAATACTTTGCTCCTCCCAGGGATAGAACCGGTTCCTGCCACACATCAGAGTGAACCAATTCTAGAACAGAGACACTTCTAGAATTTGATGTCTTGAATTTTAGGCGATGCTGCTTGCTGATAACACAATGCTTACAGAAAGGTAAAGAAACCTTTGTGAGGCCAGGAATTAACTTCCTTTCAACAAGAATCTTCATTCCTTGTTCTGACATATGTCCAAGCTTCTGATGCCATGTTACAGCAACTCTATGACTTAAACTATGTGAAGCAACAGATGCTTCCGCCTCCTCCATTACCTCTCCTTTCAGTTAGTATAAGTTTGCAACCACCTTTTCACCTTTCATAAGTATAAGTGCGCCTTTTATAACTTTCATGATCTTGTTTTGTATTTCAACCTTACAACCAAGATCATCCAATTGTCCCAGAGACAATAGATTCTTTCTCAAGCCCTCCACGTGTCGCACATCCCGAATAGTACGAACTGTACCATCATGCACCTTCACCATGATATTTTCAATTCCAATGATCGTAGTTCATGATCATTGCAATCAGACACGATCCGCCTCCGTAGATAGGTTTATATTGATGAAACCATTCTCTTCGATGCGGTCATATGAAAAGTAGCTCCTATATTGAACGACCATATATCTACAAATCTTTTCCTCGCCTTCATTTGCAACCGCTACTTCACAACACGTAGCTGCTACCATCTTCTCAAGTGCTTATGAAATTTCGAGGATTAGAGGTATTTAAACCCCGACAATCTTTCTTAAAGTGACCCGCTTGCCACATTTGTAGCATTTAAAACTCTTCTTCCTTCCTCGCTCTAGATTTACCATGATTGTGACTCCCATCGATCCGTGTTCCATTGACCTCCTCTCGTCACCACCAAAACCTCCACTGCCTTGAATCGGTCCGTCTGTCTCCCTATTGTTACGCCTGTTTTCTTCTTCCGTAATAGCAATGCAACATCATTGATAACTAGATAGTCGAAAGAACATTACCGTTGTTGATTATGAGTTGGTCATATGAGTCAGGTAAACTTTGAAGTAGAATTTCAGCACGTTCTTGAGGCTCTATTTTACAACTCAAAGATGTGAGCTGAGAAAATAAAGTATTCAGGTTATTAACGTGCTCAGTTCTGTCATGCACAGAGCATAAAGTTTCCTCTTAAGGGAAAATTTTGTTGTGGAGCGATCTTACCTCGTACAGTCAAGCAAGATGATCCCAAATCTCCTTTGCACTTTTATTCTCCTCTATGCTTGACAAAACTCCATCTGCTAATCCCAGATGAAGGTTTGCAATAGCATTTCCATCCATCTATTCCCATTTACTATCATCCGTGACCTTAGTTGGCCTTTCGTCAATGGCCGCTAAACATTTATCCTTTCGAAGGATAGCCTTCATCTTTAATTTCCACAACGAAAAATTATTCCCATTCAATTTTTCGATTTCAAATTTCGCCGCCATTGCTACAATCACAATATACTTTTCGACAAAACTATTATTTGTTAATAATAGTAACGAACACCTTTTGAGTGAGTATAATTTTATTTATCTTTTGATGTGGAGTGTAACACCCCAACCCGACAAGGGTAAAGATATCACAATACGGTTTCATATCAGAACTAAAATACTATACAATAGAAAAAGCCTTACAAAAATACTCAAGAGAAAAACATAAATAACTAAACTTCAAAATAAATCTAAGATCTCTATAATCAAATCTCGCTCTCATCTCTACTCTCAACCCGGATCGCCTATCCCATAAGCTTATCTTGAACGCTTAATACCGCCGCAGAAAAGAAATGCTACCGAGCTTACAAAGCCCGGTGAATGATATAACTAAACAAAAACTAAAATGTAATAAATATACAAATACGAAATCAAAATGAAATAATGACGAAGGATCTTTTAGGATTCTCGGAAGCACAAATATACGTAAATCCAAACAACCACATAACAGCTTTAGACATCACATAGCACATCAATGACACAAACACAAACATATCGTAACAACCAAACACATTGCATACCAAAATAACAGACACGATAAGCCAAACGGAATGTCTAGAGACTAACGGAAAACACTTCTAAACAAATAAACATGGCATTCATACAAATCAAGAAATCAACATTTAATACACTTAATGCAATATTGTAGCAATGAATTATCGACAAGTCATGGCGTATATAATAGCTAAACCAGCTCTCGATCAATTCCTAATCTTAGCGTAGTTTTAAAATGGCGTGTCGGATATATACTGTATAGGTATATTAATGAGTAATTAAGTTTCACAATATTAATCGAACCGATTATACGGGATGAAATTACATAACAATCAAATACACACTAACATAGTCATCTTACGATCAACGAATTCACGTAACAATAACAAATCATAATATCGAATATACGAATCATGTCTTAAACATATTAATCCTATCCTAGCATGGCAACTAATAATCACTTGAACAAATACGCTATAAGCACATTCACTAACATATCATATCGAATACATAATAAAACACTAAATACCGAATCATACGTAATACTTAACACGTAAGTAACAGATAAAGATTTAGTCAACTACCACGAGCCCGTAAACATATCGATCATAACATATCACAAGTAACCAATGGAGTAGCTAGTTCTCAGAATTTGTGAAGACGCGATTGCATTACCGACATCATTCACCGATAACATATCGATAACAGATCGATCTAGGATGCATCCATACGCCCACGTATATAAATAGGTAGTATAATACCAACTGAGCTCATAACAAATAACAGATAAGGGACGTGGCAGAACATCACTCTACTGCCCTAGAGTCATGTCAGAAGTGCATTTGCTGACACGGACATGGAACCCCCATGACTAGTTATTATTTGGCTCGGGTGTCAAACTAACTTAGGTCAGACAAAAGTTCAATCATAACATAAATCTTAATCAAACACATGGTTCAGCAAGGAACATATCAATATCTCATATCATAAGGTTCATATTCAGACCTAATAAGGTTCATCAGCTACACATATCAAAGTCTTTTAACGTAAAGTTAAGTCAGGTATCTCATAGTTCCATAAAACACAAGTTCAGATAAGCAACAAATCACACAATCAGAAAAGGATTCATAGCAATGGCATTGGAAACCCTAATAAGTAAAATGGAAATACTAACGAAAGAACATCATAAGGAACCTTTACTAAGAAGGTCGAATATATGTACGATAACATAAGTGTCTTAAGGTAAGATGAATATCCGCACCTTAAAGCAATCGAGAGAAAAATAACGAATGAACGAATACGAAGATGTAACGTCGCCTCCTCCAAACGAATCTACACGGATTATGATTTATTTAATACTTATTAGCATCATTAATATTATAACGGATTTATCGCATTAATACTTTTAGAGTTGTCGATATTTTCATTTTAGTGATGATTTAAATCACAACATTTTAGGGTATTCCTCATTAATTCACCAACTTCCTATTTAGGTTCTAGGGTTTCTCATACTCTTTAAATATTACTAAAATACGATTAAATTCACATATTACTTCTTTTAATGATTTCAATTTAACCTAGAACGTAAATGATAACAAACCGAAATTAACTTAAACTCACGCGTGTCTCTACAAAATCAACTTACACTTGTTGAACCCATAATTGCTCGTAATTTGAATTACACCCTTGACATCTTTAATTATATGACCTAACCTTATATTATCGATTTTACACTTTTAACCCAAAGGTTTTAGAATTTACAAACGCACCTAATAAATTAAATACAATTGAATGGCCTCTAAATATCCAAAATTACACGTTTAACCCCCATACTTATTTTTATACGTTTAGGACCTTTATTTTACTGTTCACAAAAATAACCCTTAAGTTTCATAATTTACAAAACCAACCCAAAACTTTTATTTAGGAACGAAAAGACATAATTCAAGTACAAACCCTAAACCTAGGTTTAACCCATCATTAGCTTATCATTATTACTTCATTAATTACCTATAATGATTACAAGAAAACCCTAATTCATGCAAACCCTACTCGTTCCTTTTTAAAACCTTCCTTTTTCCATGTTTAATCGAACCATAAAACTCAAAACAATTCACACAAGCTTCGAATTCATAAATATGTATTTTATTCAGGTCTTATAACATGTAATAGCTTCTGGAAAAATCAATTCATGATCTCAAAAATTATTATATGCCCATTCGTTATTTTATACGATTTCTAGGGTTTTAGATTCTAATAATTCCATACGACTTATTAAACATGCATGGCTAATTTTTACGTGTTATATATGACTTATAGGACTGAAATCAACATTAAGAACTTACCCTTGATGAGCTTGGATCGTTAGAACAAAAGAAGCACAAAACATCACTTGCCGAAACCCTAATTCACTCAAAAACTCACCACGATCAAAACAGCAACTTAGGAACTCGAAAACTATTTTTTCCACCTTCTTTACCTTCAAAATTGTCCAAGAAAAATGGTCTCAAGCTCTGGAAACTGGAAATCGATTTGTTTAGGGTTTTGGGGTCGGTTTGGGATAATTCGGTTATTAGGGATTATGTGAACCGAATAATGGATTTTATATAGGATTTACAATTTTTCTTGTGGGCTTTATAATGTATTGGACTTAAAATAAATGGACTCTTAGTAATGTAAATTTATTTTGGGCTTTTATTAATTAAATTCTTTTATACAACTATTAAATATATTCGGCTAATTATTAAAATACATAATTGCTTTTATAAAATTATAATCCATAAAATTAACTTTACAAAGTCATTTAAAAATTTATTTGGATCATATGTGATATTTCTTGATAATTTTCTGAATTTACATAGCTTATTTGGTATTCTTTAATTTTAATTATTCATACTTTTGATTATGAGGGTATTTTGGTCTTTTTGTGAATTTTAGAAATTCAGATATTACATGGAGGGTCCACTAATTAGTGGCAACCACAGAGCATACGATAAATAATTATACACATACCCAACCTTAGCTCTTGATACCACTTGTTGAGAAAAATGACACCGGACTGAAGCAAACCCACAACTAAAATATGAAATATAATAAAAGATACACGGATATAGCGTGGAAAACCCCAAAAGTGTAAAAACCATGGGCAAGGAAAGATACGTTTCACTATGATGAAAACTAGAAGTTACACCTTCTCACTAACTACAAGGATAAACAAATTTATATCTCTTGTATTAGGAGATATTACAACTCTCTAATTAACACAAAGACTAGGAGAAAGAATGATACCAAGAACACTACGTGTTGCTTTGGAATGGGATGCCAATTGAGGGTTGTGAATGCCTCTATTTATAGTAGTAGTCCATGGCATTGGTTCATGCATTTGGTACATGCTAATCATTTGCCAACTTGTCCACTTTGTTTCATTATTGGCTCACCAACTTCTCCACTATCTTTAACAATGAGTTCTAGATGACTAACTGAAAGTGTTTGTATGTATTTATTGAGTAAAGATCAAATAAGAAATAAAAGTAAAATGAGAAGAATGAGAAATAAACACAACCGCACATTTCAGATGCATCTACAAAAAGATATGCATCTTCCATGAAATTTTCCTTCTTCATTTGAAATGTGTGGCTGAAAACATCTGTATTTAAATGTATACTTGTTCATAGTTTGATTTTTCTTGTGTATGATGTGATCTAACGTCAAGTTATAATGTTTCGAAGTAACTCACCAAATCTTGTACTAGGTAAATGCAAATGATATTACTCTAAATATACATGTTTATTCCTAACTTCATTATTGATCAATCGACCGTTGCAGAAAGATATTGACATCGTACAGTCTCTTGGTGTAGATGCTTACCGTTTCTCTATATCTTGGGCCAGAATTCTTCCAAGTACGACAACTGCCTTAAAAACTATTGAAATAGGATAAAGTATTTTCGTTTCTTGATTAAGAGTCTTCTTGATTTGTGTATCAGGAGGAAGATTTGGTGAAGTTAATCCAAATGGGGTTATGTTCTATAACAAAATATTGGATGATCTCATACTCAGGGGTAACATTGGAATTTTTCTTTGTTAAATTCTTCGACTTTATAATAATTAACTCACTAAAAGTAAGCTTGCGATTAATGCAGGAATTAAACCATTTGTTACTATTTACCATAATGATTTCCCTCAAGAACTTCAAGATCGATATGGATCTTGGCTCAGCCCGTTAATTCAGTATGTAAAACTAGCTCATTCATCTATTCATTTTAAATCAAGAAAAATTTACCTTCCATTAACAGTCAGAAAAATGGACCCTTTTTAATGTGCTTAATTAAAACAATAAGCAGTAAACCAGATAAGCACTTGAATAAGCAATCCCAGCACCTAATATTTTTTTTGCAGGGAAGATTATGTCCACTTTGCAGAAACATGCTTCAAGAACTTTGGTGACCGAGTAAAACATTGGATCACTATCAACGAGCCAAATTTGTACACAAAAATGGCCTACCAAACAGGAAAGTTTCCACCGGCTCGTTGCTCACCACCTTTTGGCAATTGCTCAGCTGGAAATTCTGACATCGAGCCTCTAATTGCCATGCATAACTTAATATTGGCACATGGAAAGGCTGTGAAAATATACCGAAAATATTATCAGGCAATCCACTGTCTACTGACCTTAAAGTTGACCTTTTTTATCTTATATATATGGAGTACCCCGTAAGGACACTATTCATTGACTAGATAAACGTAATTGCAGCGTGAAAAAGGTGGGTCAATCGGGATTGTTGTAGATTGCTTAAATTATGCGCCTCTAACGGATAGTGATCTCGATCAAGAAGCCACTAACAGAGGCCTGGCCTTCTATATTGGCTGGTATACACTATCAACCATAACACAAATAGATTTTGTTGAATTTTAGAAGTCAAACATCATTTTTTCCTTATTTTTTTGCTCTTTTGGTATTGTTAAACAGGGTGTTGGACCCACTAATATTCGGTGACTATCCATTGGAAATGCGCCGGTATCTTGGAGATAGTCTGCCAAGGTTTTCAAAAGCAGAAAGTAATTTTATGAGAGACGGTGTTGACTTTATTGTAGTCAACTACTACACTACTCAATATGCAAAAGATTGCCTTTATTCTAGTTGTAGCTTAACTGGAAACCGTCCAATCAAAGGTTTTGTTGATGCAACTAGTGAACGAGATGGTATAGTACTTGGTGAGCCAGTATGTACAAAATGACCTTTTGCGCTTTGTGTCATTTTGTTTATTTTTCTTTTTCATTTTTTAACTGTTTAGTTGTGTTGACAGACGGCCATAGAGACAATGAAGGTTGTTCCAAACGGAATTGGAGAAATGATAGACTATTTAAAGAAAAGATACGACAACAAACCCATGTTCGTCACTGAAAATGGTACTGCTGACGTTTTGGTTTTAGTCATATTCCATGATTTTGACATTCAAAATTGATATGGATACCGTTACTAATTAAAAATTTCTCGGTTTCAGTTTTCTGTCCTTATACGCAACTTATTTGTTAAAACTTATATCGAAACAAAAAGAATTCGTAGCAATTTTAAAGGTCAAACGGGTCAAATCATGTCATTTGACATCTAAAGTCAATTCTGAAACAGGATATTCTGAACCAAATGTTGAAGATCAAGTTCAAAATATACTCAACGACGAAAAGCGAATAGAATTTCACAAAATGCATATGTCGTATTTGGCTCAAGCAATCAGGTAACCATATCATGTTTAAAGTGAAGACTACTTTGTTCAACCCAATAATGTAACAGAAACGACATGTTGGCAGGGATGGCGCTGATGTAAGGGGCTACTTTGTGTGGACATTGATGGATGATTTTGAATGGATGCATGGGTACATTCCTAGGTTTGGATTATACTACATTGATCGAAAAACGCTTGATAGGATCCCCAAGTTGTCTGCAAGATGGTATCAAGATTTCTTGAAAAACACTACCCAAACTATAGAAACCCTACTAGCAGATTCATAAGAATTTGTTCCAACAAAAAAAATCATGTTGCAGCTCGTACGTTTGTATCATTGATTTATATCGTAACTAGTACTACAGTAAATTTAATTTGCTTGTTACACGCTGTTATTATATTATGGGACATGATAAGTCCTATTACTACACATGCACTTATAAGCCACAGGACATGTCTCGGCCTCGGCAGGTCCCACGGCACAAATGAACCGCACCCTGACTAAGCGGCAAGGTGAACATGACCCACACGCGTGCATGCAATCTGGCAATCTTGAACCCGCGATTTGCAACGTATCTGCTCTATGACTTGTTAAAACAACCCTTGCACCTTGTGCTTGAAAACCATCGAAATGCCTGTTACATGCACCAAAAAATAACATAAGTAACTATAAACACAAACCATTAAAAAAAAAAAAAAAAAAAAAAAAAAAAAGTACGCGTAACACAAATGATAGTAAAGGGTTTATTTTTGGCTAAGCGTGTGTGTGTATTTTGGTGAAAACTATGGTGTAAGTAAACTATAAAACGAAAGGTGAGAATAAAGGAAGTCACAAGGAATTGCTTTTTCACAAGATAGAAATGCTTTCACATGGTTTTTAGTTTTTAGTGAAAAGGTCAAGGATATGGAAGTTCATTTCGACATGACTGTGAGACAGATTGCAGTTTTTGAGTGTCTACAGGCCTCACATGCCCGAGATTTTCTATTAGCTATCCCCATAGACGGGCTAGGTCAACATATGTCACCGGTCGAATATCTTACTATCCTAAAGTATCGTCTTATGATTCATTTATTTCCGGTTGATGAGATATGCCTAGTTTGTCGCAAGGCCTGTTTAGATTCCTTTGGGGAACACGCAGCTCATTGCAAAGAGCTCCCGACTTCAAGTACATACACGATATGATTAGGGATGTTCTTTTTGACGTTTGTAGGCGTGCTGGGATCTCCGTCAAGAAAGAAGCACCAGTGAACTTTTTGACTGACCCGTTGGATGGAAGATACACACTCAGATCGACAGACGTTTTGATGTTTGGATGGGTTAGAGGGAACATGCATGTGTGGATCTAACAAAGGTTTCTCTTCTCGTAGGTTTGAGTAGCCGGGGTTTTACAGTAGGACAAGCTGCTTTGAAAGTCGTCTCGTACAAAATGGCTAAACACGAGAAAGTGTGCATTGAAAATTAACATGTTTTTATTCCTTTCGCATTTGATACCTTTGGTTTCCTTGCACTTGAGGTTGTGGAGCTCCTCAACAGAATCCAACGAGTTATGCATAGCAATGTTATGACACCTAGATCTACAAATGTAGTTTTTAAAAGAATTGGCTTTGCAATTTAAAAGGGCTAAGAAGACAAATTCTTCTCGTCATTTCAGACTTCTATGTAAATCTGAAAAATATATGTAATTATACGGATCTAATTCTTGGAGAAAATGAACATCAAAGTATATACGAAAGTGTAGGAACATATAATTGCGATTAATTAATTGAAAAATAAAACGTACGCATTTGCAATTCCAAGCTAGCACAAATCGGATCAAGATTAAAACCCTAATTAAGGTTTGTGGTTTAACGAATGGACCCATACCTTTTTTCAACTCAAACTAAGATACAAACAATAGTGTGTTGGTACCACATTTTTGTACACACGTACTAATATTGAATTAAAGTAAATGCTAGTTTAAGAAAACACAAAACTTTTTGTTTGATAAACAAAAAAACCGATCACACCTTAAGGGTTGTATGATCGGTCAACTACTACAAAGAAAAATGGAGGAAAACAATTTTTAGGGTTTAGTATGTGTACAGGAGACCCCTAGGTTTGTTTATATAGTATAGAAAACTTAGAGCTCAAGTTTGGGGATTTCTAATCCCTTATTCGACCGGCCATATACCCTTTGGGGATTTCAAAAGCTTCTTGAAATCTAATTTCATCTATAGTCCCTCTATAACAGTCGTTAGTCAATTTCCTTTAATTACTTTAACGCCTGTTATTCGTTGTTGTGTTTTTAATAATTAAACATAACTTTGTATATTTAATTATTTAAACTTTAATTTTTTATACGTAAAGTGTGCAATCCCATGATCTCGAGGGCGATTCTAGATATACACATATAAAATATCGTCCATTAAAACTAACAATCTTTGGCACAACTTACAAGCAATCAGGCAATCATATCGTATTCATGAATGACTTTTTTATCTGGCCAAATAATAACAAAATCGGGCATCTTGCAGGGATGGTGGTGATGTAAGAGGCTAATTTGTGTGGACTTTTATGGATGACTTCGAATGGAGTATTGGGTATGGAGGGAGATTTGGATTATACTACATTGATCATCAAAAGCTTGATCGGATTCGCAAGTTGTATGCAAAATGGTATCAAGACTTCTTAATAAACAAAAATAAATAAATAAAAAACTTATTTTTGTTGCAAGTTGATTTTATATTACTTAGTACATTTAAATAATACAACAATGTGCATTAGATTAAATAAAGCTATTTTTTCTTCCTAATGTGTTATTCGTTATGTACTTATGTAAATGTATGATTAATCTATTATATTATTCCTGCTTATTGTTCATGTAATTAAACAACTAAATTGTATTAGTAGTTTGTTATTGACCGAATAACAGTCATTAACAAGCCAATAATTGTTCTTTGGTTTGTTTTGTCATTCTGTCACTTTCCTGGTGTATTGTAAAAGCGACAACGAAATAACATATATTATGTGACCTTAAATCCTAGATTTATTAAGATACGGTTTCGGTTTTATATTATAATTGTTTTATCATACATTTTTATATATTTTCTGCAACTACACGACTCGTGCAACTAGTGTGCACGTTTTTCTTTTGCGTAGGAAGAGTATAAGATACTACTTTAATCACAATCAATATTAGGAATAGTTTGCACTTAGCGTTAACTTGACACTGCGTTATATAAGATGGATAAGTTAGTTGGGCCAAGCCCAAGTTGTGGGTTGGGTCTATTAGCGTTTCTCTATGTTGCTTTGTACTCTATTTATAGTGATCAATAATAAAGTATAACCTACGAGGTTTATAATGTTCTAACACGTTATAGCATATGTACAACTCGGTATAAATCAGAGGTGAGAAGATGAGCGCTAGGTCAACATGATTTGAACTTGAAATAGTCATTTTGTAGTATGGTCCGGTCAGGGTCCGATTAACTCCTATAGACTTGAAATAGTCATTAGTCACTAAACTTCCATACATTTCGAAACAATTATTGTGTCAATAAAGTTATCAAAATCATAGCAAAAACAGTTTCTTTGGAACAAGATTATATTGTCGGGTTGCTTCAATCATTGTAGTATTTTACATATTTAAAATTTCTTATTTGGCTATATTGTGAGGCTCAAATGTCTTGTAGTATTTCACAATGTGACTAAATATGCTGATAATGACCCTTCAAAATTTTGCAGACATTTTTAATGGCACTTAAAGAGGGAGGTCCAACTTGCATATAAAGCATAACCAACATCAATGAAAACTTCAGAACCAATTGACATCAATGTTTGGTTTTGTACTATTGCTTCTTCTTGGAGCTCAGGTATCCATTCATGGACAAGACATAAAAAGATCAGATTTTCCAAATGGGTTTATCTTTGGAGTCGCTACTTCTTCTTATCAAGTATTCTTTATTCTGTTTCTATTCTTATTCTATTATGAATGCTTAGAGATTGGTTCTTTGTTAGCTCATGATTAATGCAATAATAATGTTTGTGTTTAGATTGAAGGAGCACATCTTGAAGATGGTAAAAGTGTCAATAACTGGGATGCTTTTGCTCTTTACCCTAGTAATAAGCACTTTTTATTCTCAATTATGCCACGTCACATATGACATATATAATCATGCTATTCATCTTTATTTTATTTATTTATTTATTTTTGTTTCATGTTAGGCATGATTGAAGATGGTAGCAATGGATTCATAGCTGATGATCATTACCATCAATATTTGGTATTTATGTTTTGGCTCTCCTTTTCCATTTATCATATAAAGGAGGTGTTTGTCTAAGCTTATTATTAATAACTGCTTATAATAAAGGGTAATTGAATCTTTATGTATCTTATTTGCCACGTTTTCTAACTTTGTGTAGCGTATTATTTTTTTTATTTTTATTTTGGTATATCATACTTTTGAATTTCGTCTTCTTGGTGTATCATATCATAGACCAATTGTATGTACTACATGACCATTATACCCCTGCCATTTACACACTCAAATTAATCGGGTAGGGGCAAAATGGTAAAAAAAAGATACACACAATTGGTCTATGATACATTCAAGATGGCGAAATTCAAAACTATGATATACCAAAAATACGATACACAAAGTTAGAAAACATGGCAAGTAAGATGCAATTAGGATTATAATAAATAGTCTTATAAGTTTTTGCTAAGTGTTTGGATTAGCTTAGGAAAAAGAAACTTGCAACTTTGCACCCCTACATAAGCCCATAATCGTAAGCTTATAACCTTATCCAAACACTAATATGAGCTTATTTTTCACTTCATTCTAGTTTCCAATGAGGATCTTTATTCATATCACCATTATAGAAGTGGTCCCCTTGTCAAAATTTTAAGTGGTGGTTGTTCTCTTTGGGACATATATAAAGTGACATTGTCTTTACAATTAATATAGTATAAATGTGTATATATATACATTTAAATGTACGAGGCTACAAAAACCCGTGCGTTGCACCGATTGGTTAAGGGTTGAATATATACGTGTTTTTTACGTAATATTATATGCAAGTAGTTACATATAAGGTATTGCAATTGATGTTATCATAAGTTTTGTATTTAAAGTAGTTTATTTAATATTTTAATATGGATTATGATAAAGATCCATTGAACATAAATGACTAAAATCCATCAAAACAAAAGTCATGTGTAACCATCAAGACATATATAATCATGGATCTTTAAAACAAGGTTTACGATGACCAATGTCTTCACGATGTCATCATCAAACTACCTGACTTTGCGATGTGGTAGAAGGATCTCTTAATAAACCGATAAATCATATCAATATATAGTGAGTAAAATAGGTAAATAGAACGACTTGAGAATGACGATGATGAATTATATTATATATTATACATAAGAACTTTTGAAACCACTTCCGGTGTTTACTTAATTCTCTACATCATACTTCTTTCATCGATATCATGTGCACCGAAAATATTTACACATATTACCAAGATGAAGTGCAAAGTAATTGTTAAACAATTAATCATTTAATTAGAATTATCAACAAAGCATGCAAACTCACACTAAATACTTAACGATCATATATTAACATTCCTACGAACCACTAATAGCAAACAATCAATGAACCATTAAAATTAATATGAACCATTTAATGTGAATAAGTTGAATGGAAGGAAAATATATGATCGTTATCGGCCGCCCCATGAATCATGAAATTTTTGGCCACTCATGCGAAATTATATAATGAGGCGCTTTCGTTAATGATATTATATATAAGCAGTCACCGTTTATAAGATATAATGCGTTAGTTATCTAAACGTTTCTAACATATTACTAATTTAAGATATTTTCCTATATAAATACTTTTTCTTCATGAAAATTATGTCTACAATCGTATAATTATTAACGGACAAATTTTGGGGCCCAAAATTTCGAGGCCCGAAAGCGGTCATTCACCCAGTGCCTCAAAGACGGCGCCGACTGTTATGGACTATTGAGATATCAATCGAGCTTCATTGTCAAACATGATATGAAGCAAATTGCCAATTAATATTATCATTACCTGCGATGAAGATAAAGATCAATGGCTTAACTTTTAGATCATTTTTCTTCAACTCACTTTGTACATACCAATTCAATAATATTGAATAATATTAGGAACATAAATAATTAATAGAATTACTACATATATCATCAAAAAGAAAATAAACTACATAGAATTAATTAATTAACACTTGCACTTTAAGAGTGGATGTTGTTCCTAGTTCGGCAAAAGGTGCCACCTTTAATCTGCGAATAATATTGATTTGGAGCATAAATAATAGAATTGCATATTGATAAGGCACTGAAAGATGAACTAACAGCCTAAATGACGATATATATACAGCAGGTGCATGTAGCAATTAATAACCAGATCGCAGGAACAGTAAGAGGTTTGAATATGTAATTAGAATGAACAAACCGAGTAGACAAAGAAAACCCTAAAAAACAATTAAAAGTAAACCCTAAAAAAAAGAACACTAATCAGCCGATTAATCCAAGTCCAATACCAGGCTAAGATCGATCATAAGAAGATATAATCTCACATAGAATGAATCGGAACCAAGAATAAAAGTCGATTAGAAAACCAGAATTGCGATTAGGGTATGTGAGAAAATCGCCATACATGAATCGTTTTTAGGGTTGGAGGATTTAACTTGTTATGGATTTGTATTGTTTGTTGAATCTGGTTTACGTTTTTTTTCTTCGCCTCTTTCCTTTTTTTTTGTATAACTTTTGACTGATGATGTTAAAACTGAGGTCGCTATGACTGGTCATCGAGCGAGGTTTTGTGATCATATCGCCATTTCAGAAACAACTGCGGCCTCATCAACCACTTTTTCTTCTTGGCTGAAAATTTTGAACAAAAGGTAAAGACTAAAATACACCGTTGGTCCCTAAACTTGTATCGGAGGATCGCGATGGGACGAACCACGACTTTTCATCGCCACTGGGTCCAAACAAGACCCATTAAATGCCGATTCGTCCTCGACCGTAATGGGACGGTCAAACCGAGGGTATTATAGACCATTCACTTTTTGACCCAAGCTAGAACCAGGGGACCAATTGTGAGTATGGATATTAGCCGCTTCTTCCCGATACGTGATTTAATTTCATGGAACAAATACACCCACCCAACAAACAACTTTGCCAATCACATAAAACCACATTATCCGGAAAAGATAAAGCGCAAATCGAAATCAAGAATATAAATCCTCATTTTTTAATCGAAAGACCAACCCAACTTCCAACAAAACCATGTCGATCGATCGTTTTACCAACATGCGGATGAAGTGATCACTAACATTTTGAATCGGTTGCCTTTGTTAGAGCGGTGAGAACCTCTAGTTTAGCGAACGGAGGTCTAAGTGGACTTTGCTCATCGATGTCATACTTGATGAGGATTTCTTTATTATTTAACATACGAGTTTGATGGTAGGCTTGTTACTAGATTCTTAAATCGCCATGGGTCCAATAAGAAAGTTTGTCTTTCTTTGTAGAGCCAAGATCAATTATTGGAATAGACAACTTTCATTATGAACACATTCATGAGTGGCTCTTGTTTTGGTACCGACAATGGAGTTGAGGAGTCGATTATTACAAACCGGTATGGTGACCCGATTCGTTCCCGACCCAACTTTACACTCGCGATGAGTTGAAACATCGGTACTTCATGTTTGTGCTATGGCTACTTTGGAATATTTTCATGGCTATCCAAATCTATCGAGCCTAGAATTGATTCATGTCAATTTTCTAAGCGATACAGTTTGGGACTTTATTCTTTGGTTGTCCTCACTGAGTCTCTTAAAATAAATCGTCCTAGTACTAACGAGATGAGACTATGGGATATTGCAAAACTTGGGAATTTGAAGAAGTTACATTTGTCATTAGGTCGTTATAATGTTGTGACCACAATCACAACATCCGATATCTTTCACTTGACAAGACTTCAAAATCTTGAGACCCTTACATTGGATTTTGGTGATTGCACGGTAAGAACAATTTCGGTTTACAACTTATAATGTTATAGAGATGTGTAACAAGAATGAAATTTAATCAGTAAAACTTCTTGTAGTTGATACATGAAGCTAATCCTAGGATGAAGGTGCCATTTGTTTCTCGATTAACCTTAAGTCGTCCGATGTCGATTTTGGGAATAGTGTTATGGTAGCATTCACCATTGGAATGATTCGGTCATCTCCGAATTTGAAAATCTTTGATACGAGTAAGTGTAATGATGTAATGAATATGTATCAAATAAAACATTCCTAAATTGCCATGTTTGTGTATCTCAACACTATTTGATTTTTCAGCCGCAAACACGCTTAGTGATCTACCTTTGCCCAATTTTTCCATTGTTGTAGATAGAAACACATTCGACCATGGGCGACAGACGGTGGTGTTTCGAGCTTTTCCCGCATCGAGCATGAAATAACTTTAATAAAGTGTATACTTGCATGTTCCCGACCGCTAAAGACAATCAATATCGTGGAAAGCGATAGGAGTCATGATGGGAATGAAAATAGCGAGAACAACCGGGAGTTGGCTAGGAAGTCTTGAAACTCCCGAGCTTCCCCACGGTAGTTGTAGATTTCTTTGTTGGTTGTAGTTTAAGTTTGGGTTGAATACCCTTGGACAATTAATGTTTCAAAATAGTTTTAGTAATTTTGTGCAAGATTTGTTATATGGTTTGCTTAAAATTAGATTGTTCATATGTTGTTGTTTGTGCGTATTCTAGGTGATGAAAGTTTGACACATTTAGCATTTTATTTGATTGAAGCAAGTAAAGCGCATTTCGCTTTACTTTAGTTAGTCAATACTTGAAAATGTTGAATGGGTTAACCGTGAGCGAGAGTTGTAATGTCGGAAGGATTGAAAACCTTTGGAACATTAAGTGCAAAAGTCATAATGGTATTTGAAGTTTGATGATGAGGATGGCTATTGGAATGTTCAATAATATATACAATGGTATTTGACTTTGTAAAGTCAATATTGCAAAACCATTACTAAAATATTTGTTTTGGAGTGAATTGATAATTTGACATGTTTTAAGTTTGACTTAACAAAGTCAAACTCTAATGGTTTTACTGAAGTTGGCAACTCGAGGGACCAATTGTGTATCCTAAAGTGAATATTGGGCGGGAGTTTTAAGTGTGACAAATTGACAACAACCAACACAAATTCGAGGACCGAGTGTGAAATAAAGGAAACTATTAAACCCTTCACCGTCTCTTACCGTAGACGATATTAACTAGTGCACAACTAACGAGATACTCATCTACCACTTTTTCCACACACACACAACTTTCCAATGGCGATTTCCTATTTTAAACAAACTCATGGAGGCGGCCGATTCGCCAAATCTTAATGATCGGATGGCTATCTGGTTTGAAGATGAAATTTGCCGAAAAGGATTCTAAGGAAGCTACTTCTTGAAGGTCGCCAAGATCTAAAGACAGAATCATCAACCGTAGGAGTCGATACAAGAGAATCAAGCTCGGGACCTCGTGGAATCGCGCTGACCGTGTGGATGCTGTTGAACAAAATCCAGTCTAGCAGACAAACCAACTTGCCCAACTCATACAGATTGTTGGTCAAACGGATGAAGGTTTTCGGTTCAACCAAGAGTTTGTTAAGAAAATGGTGAACATAGTGCTCAATTTTTGGTTTTCCATGGGGTAGATAAAGGCGTCTTTTAGGTGATAGTTTTGCTAAAAATGGTATGTAAATTAGATTTGATGTAGTTGGTTATGATGTTTAATGTAATTTATTAATGATAAAATATCATTTGGGTTATGTGTTGTTTAACTGTTGTATTACGATATGGGTTGTATTTTAGTGTTATTAGTATAAGAAACCAAACAGGCCCTTGTATCAAGAAACCAAACAGCCCTTGTATCAAGAAACTTTAATCAAGAGAACCAAACACCCTCTTGTATCGAAAAGCAAAGGCAATGGTTTAAAAGATGTGGTGAAAATGCAAATACTTTGGCACTAAATCATAATGTATCAAATAAAACATCCGGTTGTATCGGCTAAACCAAACGGCCCCTTTTATCGCACAAAATTCATTATAAAAAACCAAACACCCGTGTCGGAAAAATTAGGCGGTGGTTTCAAAACACGGGTTCAAAAGGCAAACGCTTTAGCGAGAAACAACAATGTATTGACAATTGTGTATTGTAACATCTTGAATTTTGACTTACCAAAGTCAAACAAACTTATGAAAACCAACAAATTGTGACTTGGGTAAGTCAAACCTATTAAGATATGCAAAACGATTTCAAACACAATGATTAAATAAGATCACAAAATTTATTTCATCGATTTCAATAACTACAAATGTTTACTATCATCTAAACATACACTTACCAGACCCACATTCTCCCTATCATCGCTTTTCCTTCTTTTCCTTCCTTTCCTTAAGATATTTAAACAAAATTTCAGCTTTGTAATCCTTTCTCCCAAATCGTTAAACTTTGATAACAAGATGTCATCCTCTTCCTTCTCCTTCTTAACACCCAAACGCTTTTCATTCAAGCGATCGCTTTCCTCAACGAACTCAACAAACCCTTACCCTTATCGTTTTGTGCCATTATTGTTTTTCTTTTGCTTTGGGAAGAATGTGTGTTGATTGTATTTTAGGGTTCACTCTTGCTCGCTCATACATATATGGTTGAAGGTTGGGTTACATTTTAACCAACTTGGGTCAAAAAGTGAATGGTCTATAATACCCTCGGTTTGACCGTCCCAATTCCGGTCAAGGGACGAATCGGCAGATTTAATGGAGTCTTGTTTGGACCGGTGGCGATGAAAAGTCGTGGTTCGTCCCATCGCGATCCTCCGATACAAGTTTAGGGACCAACGGTGTATTTTAGTCAAAGGTAAAATAAGTAAAGAACAGAAATAGAAAAATAATAACCTAAAATGGTATATAGAACTAAAGAAAAATGACCATAACTTCACCTGCAGGAGGAGTCGAAAAACTTGCTTTAATTTCATGTTCTTCTTCGTCTTTGCAGCTCTCATTTTCTTTGACATGCTTGCTTGTGTTTAAAAGATAAAAGTAAAAGAAAATAGATGATGCTGATCAGGGTAAACAACTAACACACTCACTTTGGCATAAAACTAAAAACTTAATTAATCAAAGATCCTAAATCAAATTAACTGATTCTACTACTCAAATATTGAATAAGGAACTATTAACATGATTACTTCAAAAGCTAATCCTTAGTCGATTATAAACAAACTTGGCCTCTATAAGGTAAAAAAAGACTCATAAGAGGCCACTTGACATCATCCTAAACATCTGTTTAGACCAAAATCAGGAATAATCCAAATCCTACACACACAAATAATGCATAATATCATATATTTGAAGATTGCAATAACGGCTATAACATAAAAAAAATCATAAAAACATAAATTACGTAAACGTGCAAAACAACTTACCCGGTGTTAGTTATACTTAAAAATTATTCCTTTCAAAATAAACAATTGATGTTGTGAATATTATTCCTGCAAAAATAAACAATTGTGATCACTATAATACCATATTTCCTCTATAATCTCTCATCATCTTCCACTTAAACCAACCCTACGTTCTCTTTTCTGTGTGCTCTTACTCATCGATCTTTCAATTATCACTCACACTCTAACCTCAAAATATCATTGGTTCTACATGGATAACGTTACCTCTCATCTTTTCGTCGTGATCTGTGTACTATTCCAATAATAAAGAAAACAGTGCAATTTATAATATCTTCTTTGAATTTGATCATATCAAGTTTCATGAATAGAAACATTACATATTTTATTTCTCTAGTGGCATATGTGGTCTCTTTGGTTTACATGAAGATTAATTATTGCTAATGCTAAATAACCAAAGATAGCAATTAATAATGCATGGAAATCTAACTTACCTTTGATGTTTTCATGTCCGGAATTCAAAGTCATTGCTGTAGATAAATTACCTGTAAACATAACCGAAGATAGAAAGAAGAAAAATAAGTTGAAGTGGTAACATAAATGTGTTGTGGGTGGTGGAGATATGCAAGACTAACAAAGTTTCATCTAAACAAACACATAAATGTTTCATTTGTCTCTAAAAACAACAATCACCTATGGAACTGCTTACCTGAGAAGTAATATTTTGCAAAAGGTTAAGAAATGCATGTGTTATTTATAGGCTTGTTAAGATGAATATGAAGTGTTGCAACAACTAAATGTAGTGTTTCTTTGTATACCTCCAAGTAACTTCATGTTTCTTCATATACCTCCAATTAATGATCATACATGAATGTTGCAACCTTCAAAGAACACTTCATATTCACCTTCATTTCATTACATTCAATTGAGAGCTTTTGTGGAGCATTGACATGTTGTACCGTACATGATTTTGTGCACAAACCCCCTTGCACATTAAATTAAGGGGTTCAACTTTATAGTATTATAGATACTTGTTCATAGTTTAAATTTGTCTTGTGTATGTTGTGATCTAATGTCAATTTATAATGTTTCAAACTAACTCAACAAATCTTGTAGTCTTGTACTAGATGAACGCAAATAATATTACTCTAAATGTATTTGTTTAGTCCTAACTTCATTATTGATCAATCGACCGTTGCAGAAAGATATTGACATCGTACAGTCTCTTGGTGTAGATGCTTACCGTTTCTCTATATCATGGGCCAGAATTCTTCCAAGTACGATAACAGCCTTAAAAACTATTGAAATAGGATAAAGTATTTTCGTTTCTTGATTAAGAGTCTTCTTGAGCTGTGTATCAGGAGGAAGATTTGGTGAAGTTAATCCAAATGGGGTTATGTTCTATAACAAAATATTGGATGATCTCATACTCAGGGGTAACATTGGAATTTTTCTTTGTTAAATTCTTCGACTTTATAAGAATTAACTCACTAAAAGTAAGTTGCGACTTATGCAGGCATCAAACCATTTGTTACTATTTACCATCATGATTTCCCTCAAGAACTTCAAGATCGATATGGATCTTGGCTTAGCCCGTTAATGCAGTATGTAAAACTAGCTCATTCATCTATTCATTTCAAATCAAGAAAATTTTACCTTCCGAAAGATAACAGTCACAAAAATGGACCCTCTTTAATGTGCTTAAAACAATAAGCAGTAAAGCAGATAAGCACTTGAATAAGCAATCCCAACACCTAATTTTTTATTTTTTTTGTAGGGAAGATTTTGTCCACTTTGCAGAAACATGCTTCAAGAACTTTGGTGACCGAGTAAAGCATTGGGTCACTATCAACGAGCCAAATTTGTTCACACAAATGGCTTACCAAACAGGAAAGTATCCACCAGCTCGTTGCTCACCACCTTTTGGCAATTGCTCAGCTGGAAATTCTGACATCGAGCCTCTAATTGCCGTGCATAACCTGTTATTGGCACATGGAAAGGCTGTGAAAATATACCGAAAATATTATCAGGCAATTCACTCTCTTCTCTACTGACCTTAAAGTTGACCTTTTTATCTTATACCGAGTACCCCGTAAGAAGACTATTTATTGACTAGATAAACATAATTGCAGCGTGAACAAGGTGGGTCAATCGGGATAGTTGTAGATTGCTTAAATTATGCGCCTCTAACGGATAGTGATCTCGATCAAGAAGCCGCTAACAGAGGCATGGCCTTCTATATTGGCTGGTAGACACTATGAACCATAACACAAATAGATTTTGTTGATTTTTTGAAGTCAAAACAACATTTTTATTTCTTAACTTTTTGCTCTTTTATTATTGTTAAACAGGGTGTTGGACCCTCTAATATTCGGTGACTATCCATCAGAAATGCGACGGTATCTTGGAAATAGTCTGCCAAGGTTTTCGAAAGCAGAAAGTAATTTTATGAGAGACGGTGTTGACTTTATTGGAGTCAACTACTACACTACTCGATATGCAAAAGATTGCCTTTATTCTAGTTGTAGCTTAACTGGAAACCGTCCAATCAAAGGTTTTGTGGATGCAACTAATGAACGAGATGGTATAGTACTTGGTGAGCCGGTATGTACGAAATGACCTTTTTACGCTTCTGTGTCATTTTCTTTAACTGTTTTGCTGTGTTGATAGACGGCCATAGAGATACTGAAGGTTGTTCCAAACGGCATTGGAGAAATGATAGACTACTTAAAGAAAAGATACGACAACAAACCCATGTTCCTCACTGAAAATGGTACCGTTAACTTTTTTATTTTAGTCAAATTGCATGATTTTGACATTCAAAATTGATATGGATACCGTTACTAATTAAAAATTTCTCGGATGCATTTTTGTGTCCTTATACGCTACTTATTTGTTAAACTTATATCGAAACAAAAAGAATTTGTATCAATTTTAAAGGTCAAACGGGTCAAAAGCATGTTGTTTGACCTCTAAAGTCAATTCTGAAACAGGATATTCTGAACCAAATGTGCAAGATCAAGTTCAAAATATACTCGACGACGAAAAGCGAATAGAATTTCACAATATGCATATGTCATATTTGGCTCAAGCAATCAGGTAACCATATTATGTTTAAAGTGAAGACTACTTTGTCCAATCCAATAATGTAACAAACACGACATGTTGGCAGGGATGGCGCTGATGTAAGAGGCTACTTTGTGTGGACATTGATGGATGATTTTGAATGGATTCATGGGTACATTCCTAGGTTTGGATTATACTACATTGATCGAAAAACGCTTGATAGGATTCCCAAGTTGTCTGCAAGATGGTATCGAGATTTCTTGAAAAACACTACCCAAACGCTAGAAACCCGACTAGCAGATTCATAAACATTTGTTCCAACCAAAAATAAAATAAAATAACATCGTGTTGTAACTCGTATCACAGTAAATTTAATTTGTTTGTTGCACAACTGTTGTGTTATTATATTATGGGACATGATAAGTCCTATTACTACACATGCACTTATAAGCCACAGGACATGTCTCGGCCTCGGCAGGTCCCACAGCACAAATGAACCGGACCCTGACTAAGCGACAAGGTGAACATGAACCACACGCGTGCATGCAGTCTGGCAATCTTGAACCCGCAATTTGCAATGTATCCGCTCTATGACTTGTTAAAACAACCCTAGCGCCTTCCGCTTGAAAACCATATGTATCAAAAATGCCTGTTACATGTACCGAAAAATACATAAGTAACTATAGACACAAACCATAAAAACAATGACGCGTAGCTTAGTTGATTCCGAAATAAAATACTTTGCGAGAAATGATGAAAGCTTACCCATAAGAAGTAAAGTGGAAATCAGTAACACAAATGATAGTAAAGTGTTCATTTTGGCAAAGTGTGTGTATTTTGGTGAAAACTATGTTGTAAGTAAGCTATAAAAGGAAAGGTGAGAATAAAAGAAGTCACAAGGAGTTGGTTTTTCACAAGATGGAAATGCTTTCACATGGTTTATCAGTTTGCAGTTATGAACAGTGGTTTAACCCATAAAAGTCTGTGTGACATTTAGTTGGATCTTAGTGGGCTGCAGTCCTAAAAAATGTAGTGTTGTTATAGGGGCTAGCACCAGCCCAACTCATAGCTTTAAGAAATGCAATGTTTATCTGTCACACTTTCACACATGCATAAATTTGTGAGCTCTCTCACTCGCACATTTAATAAGGTTTTTCTTAGAGTAGTCTTCTTATTTTCGAGTTTATTTTGAGGTAGAGGTAGAATCTGTTTAAATTTTACCTCCTTATACCCTGCTTCGGTGTATGAGGTTTATGAGACTGGATTTCAAATTTAGTTAACGTATGATGTTTTTAAAAATGCAAATTTAATTTACGTAAGAAGTTGGTTAGAATCCTATAGAAAGTACTCAATAATTAGGAAGGAAAGAAAGTACTCAATAATTAGAAAGGAACCTGAAGCTGACATGTTTTCCGCGATGAATAAACCCGAAAAAATAAGTTTTCTAAAACATTTGAATCGTTTTTATAATAAAGTGAGAGATAAACATTTAGAGTAGTTGAAAATAATTGACCTCAGAGACCAATTCAAAACTCGTTTCTGACATTTTCATGTGTTTGATCATCACTTTTTCATGTGTATATCACATTTTCATGTGTTTATCACATCTTTTATTCCTAAAAACATAGCGTAAAATTTAAAATTTCATTTCTTGAAAACTATCTTAAAATGGATTTTTTTATGAGTTTGGCATTTTAATTTTTTTTTTGTAACATATTGGATTTCACAAACACATCAAACCATAAACACAAGAGGCGTATAAATGATGTTTTAGAGAGAGAAGAGTTAGAGGTTTTGGGAGCTTAGTGAGAGAAAATGAAAATATTATTATGATTCCAACTCTACCCAGGGAGGTAGAGAGTATTTATAGTTCTTACATAAATCGCCACCACACGTGGATCGAGCGTCTGATGGGTAAGACTCGTCCGTCCTCCACGGTGTTCTTAAACTAAATATTACTAAACATTAAATAATCTACGACTACGAAATTTTCTAACGATTACATATCTTGAGATGACCAATTCTTTAATAACTGGATTTACTAAATCCTAACATTTTTGTTCCTCTAAGTTTATAAAATCCAATCACCGTATCTTTCATCACTTTTTATAATTGTTCTTTTTAAATAGGAAAAAGTTTAGGGAAACTATTTTATTCAAGTTTTGGACACCAGAAAACGTGAATTTGAGTTAAGTTGGAATGTTGGATTGACTTTGGTGAATGGTGGGTCACGTGGCAGGTACTCTCTACCAGCCTTCTTAGATATTTATTCCTTTTTAATTAATAACTTTGTTATTTTATTTTTGCATATCATTTGTTTTATGAGAAATGATACATGGACTTAAATTTAGGCTTAAATTTAAATTTAAAATCAAGTGTCAGCATCTTGATGGCAGCAGACAAAGACTCACTTATTTTACAATTTATCAAGAATGATGACAATTGATTTTAAGTCTAAGTTTAAGTTCATGTATCATTTCTCTTGTTTTATACTCAAAAATTCATTTTTAGTAGTTTGGCGGATTTTGTAGTACACTAAAATCTCTTTAGTTAAAGATAGTATGAAAAATGACATATGTTTATAACTTATACTCCTTTCGTTTTAAATTTATTGTCCACATTTTTTTTATGTTGTTTCAAATTAATTGTCCTTTATAAAAAATAGAAAAGAAATTTTGATCGAGTTTACCATATTTCTGTCACTTGAGTTTGATATTACAAACTTCGAAGATATCATTAACTAGTTAGTTAAAGACAAAACTGTCATTCTGTAAAAAAAAAATAATAAATAAATAAATAAATAAAAGAAAGAAAAACAATAATAATTGTATTTTTTTTTAAATTACATGTTTTTTATTAATGGACAATAATTTTAAAACGAAAAGAGTAAGCTGTAAAATATCTTCTTGAATGAAAGGTGATAGACTGAGCAAATTTCTACATTTATGATATGTGACATTAGAATATTAAAAAAAATGTATTTAAGAGGGCATAATATAACATCATAAACTCTTGAAAAGTCAGTAAGTCACTATATAATTAATAAGAATATAATATAAAATTACAATCACTGAAATTTTATCTTCACAATTAAAATGTTATTCAATTGGTTGCGGAGAGAACATACCAAAATAAATGATGAACAGTAGTCTAAGTAGTACTTTTTTTAAATTTTGTGAAGCATTACAACTGCAATGGCAAAGCTTTTCATAGCTTTTTACTATTCCGTCAAGTTTTTTGAAAATTTTTTTACCATTGTGACTAAAGTTTTTACAAAAGCTTTTTGTGAAAGACTTGGTGTTTACCAAGTTATTGGGAAAAACTTTTCCACTCTCACCTTATCATTTAATTACAAGTGTTAATATATATACAAAAGCTTTTGTAAAGCTTTTTAGCATTGGAGACAACATTTGTATATGACTTTCTAGTATTCAAACATTAATGAAAAGATGATCTATTAAATCAAAGAGTAAGGTTGGATCAAGTGGTTAGCACTCTCTTGCCTGGAGGCAGAGGTCAAGGTTCGATCCTCAGCCGCGAGGCTGAGGTCCTTTTCTATCGTTGGTAGAACCGGAAGCGCCTCTCTACCTAGGTAGGGTAAGGTGTCTACGTCTTAACCTCCTCATATCTCGTGGAAGGCGGTATTGGGAATCTACAACGTGGAAGGCGGTATTGGGAGTTACTTTACTTTACTTATGATCCATTAAATGCAAAAGTCTTTGGAGTTTGAGCATTGTAGATGCTCTTACTACATCAAACATAACATTGTTGGTGGGAGGTTTTAATTGTTAGATAATAAAGGGAGAGAAAGACAAAATAAGTCAAAATCGTTTTGAAGTTCTTTTTGGTCACTTTTAACTCATTGTCCAAAATGGTCATGCTTGCAACCACTCGACCAGACTCCACCTGAAAATTGTTGATTGACCGCTCATTCAGCTGACTTCCACCCAAAATTCGCCACGTGTCCAAATGAAAGTACAAAAGTACAAATAATAAATAAAAAGTACAAAAGTGTACTTTCATTTGGACACGTGGCAATTTTGAGTGAATCATGAAATCAATTATGGTCATAATGACCATTTTGGACATTGGGTTAAAACTTGACCACAAAGGAGACTTCAAAAAAAAATTTGGCTTATTTTTGTACTTTTCTCTAATAAAGGTCTATTGACCCGCAGCAGTTACGCCCATTTAGCCTACAGGGTTTCGTTCGCTTATTCCTATTTAATGTCATTGTATTGTACTGTAATAGTTTAGTCAAATCTTGTTAAAATTTAGGGTAATAATCTGTGGCAAACATGTCACTCTATCAATTGCTAATGGCTTTCAAGCTATGTTCTTTGCGGGCATATTACGGGGTTTAACACGGACAAAGCATAAGTGGTTTATAGTTCCAAGACTATCATTTCTCACTGAAGCTCTCTTGCCCTCTTGAAGTTCATTTTATTGTTTCACTGTAGTTCATTATTATAGCCGTTAGAGGGTCTTAGTGTAACTTAATCCCTATTTATTTAGTCCTTTATTCTAGGGTTACAAACACTGAGTGTGCGATCTTTTGTATCACTCTTCTCTCTCTTAGATCATTTCGATCTTGTCTTGTCTTTACATTCATATGATTATTGTCTCATTGACATTAATCTAATCTTGTAACATTTGGATACTATTAATCTAAGTCGACTATAGCGCCTTAGATCCGAATAAAGTTTCATTGTTTATCTAGTGTTGCCTATACTTTCGTACATGGTATCGTAGAATCGTGCTCATTGATTCTCTTTAGCAACAAAGGTGTGGTTTGGGGTTCTGCATGGCGTAATCACTGGTTATCTTCTTTCATATTTGCCCTAGACTAAGTGAATCTAGGGTGAGTGTGATTTGTTCTTCCATTGCATATTTCTCTGTAAGTCTAAGTCTTACCTCTTCTTTAAACATACTGATACTTAAGTCTTGTGGTGCAAACGGGTAGACTAACATCTTGATCGCCACCTTTGAGTGGTGCAATACTGCTTCGGTTTATCCTAATCCACGTGCTTAGTGCTTGTTGTTTCTTATTACAAAGTCTTATCTTCTTGACTATTTATTCTTATTATCTCGTCATTGTTGTCGATTATTCTTTGTCCATCTTCTTATATCATCTCATCTTATTGTTTGTATTATGGTTTGTTGGTGATGATAATATTGGTCGTTCTTCCACCGAGAAAAGTCTTGTCTTTGGTGATGCTTTGTATTTGCATCCTAACAATACAAATGGCAATCCATTATTACTATTAAACTCACTGGAACCGAAAATTACAAAATATGGAATATGGCCATGACTTTTGCTTTAAGGAACCATAATAAGTTAGGGTTTATTGATGGTACTTGCATAAGAGATGATTCGAACCCTAGTCTTTCTAATCAATGGGATACCTTAACTTTCTGTTGTGGTTACTTGGATTCTTAATTCTCTTAGTCCCGAATCGTCTTTGGTGCTATATATGCTAAAGCGCTTATGAAATGTGGAATGATCTTAAAGATACCTATGACAAAGTTGATGGTTCAAATATTTTTAATCTGCATAAGAATATAAACTCTCTTAGTCAAAGTGGGTCCTCTCTAGTCGATTACTATAACAATCTTAATTCTTTATGGAAACAATTTGATCAGATGATTAGCTTGCCTCCACGCACTTGTGAGGTCGCAAAACATTTTGAAAACACAATCAACTAATCAAGTTAATGCAATTTCTTATGGGTCTTGATGACTCCTATGTTCCCATCGAAGCAATATTTTAACCGAGACCCTTTGCCTAATGTCAAAACTGCTTTCTCTGTTGTTTCGGAGAAGAATCTCACAGAATGTTTCATCCGGAATAGCTCGCTAAACCCAATGCTACGCTTTTTAATGCAAAACCTCGATGGAGGAAATTTTTTGATAACAAAAGAGGTTTTAACAACAAAGTTTCGGTTTTAACACCAGTATGACTCTAATAGCGAGAGGACCAAATATGAACCTCAAATGTACTAATTGCAAAAAGCCCGGTCATCTTGTTGATAGGTGTTATGAAATTATTGGATATCCCTTTGGATATGTTAAGAGAAATTTTAATGGTAAACCTTTCAAGCAGTAACAATGTTTCACTGAAACTAATCATGTCACGATAATAGTGCTAGCAATTCTCCGTCTCCTTATCTAATGAACATCTCTCAAGACTTATGAGTCTTCTCAATGACAACAATGTGTCATCTGCTAATGCCAACTTAGCGGTAAAATTTTTCAGAACCTTCTTTAATGGCGGTGTCAAGTTTAATGTGAACTTCAACAAGTTTTTAACAACAACGCTAAATCCTTAGCGGAAACATCGGTCTTGGTTGGATTGTTGATTACGGTGCAAATCAAACACATAGTATGTGTTCGAAAATTTTTAATCAATGTTGTTAACATTTCAAATCTTGGCCTAACTGCTGGACATCCCAATGGTACTCGTGCCTTAATTACTAAAATTGGTGATTTAAAGGTCAATAATGACCTAACTCTTTTTATGTTCTTGTTGTTCCCGAATACAATGTCGGTTTATTATCTGCTCATAAGATTGCTAGAGACAACAAGATGTTTGTTGGATTTAATGAATCTAATTGCTATATGGGATTTACATCAAAAAGGATTGTGGGGATTGGTAAACAATACAATGGGTTATATATTTTGATATAGACTCTACATGTAAGATTACCTCTAATAATTGCATATCTGTTTGTCATGTCTCTAGAAATCTCGGCATCAAAGACTTGGTCATCCTACGACCAAGTCCTACACATACTTAGACCCACTCTTAAATTTGATAGTTCATCCGAGGCGATCATCTCGTGATACTTGTAATAAAGCCAAACAAACCAGAGAACCATTTCTCTAATTGAACATAAATCCACTAAAATTGGTCAACTTGTTCACCTTGATGTTTGGGGACCATATAAAATTACTAGCAGAGATGGTTATAAATATTTTTAACTATAGTTGATGACTATTCTAGGGCGGTGTGGGTTTATATGCTTAAGGGAAGGATGATGTTTATGTTTCCATTGTTAACTTTACTCATATGCTATCAAATCAATTTGAACACAATGTCAAAGTTTTTAGAAGTGATAATGGGACGAATTTGTCAATAATAAACTTCAACAATTACGTCATGAAAAGGAATTCTACATCAAACTTCTTGTGTTTATACACCTCAACAAAATGGCATTGCAGTAAAGGAAACATAGGCATCTCCTTAATGTTGCTAGATCCCTTATGTTTCGTGGGAATTACCTCTAAATCTTTGGCCCGAATGTGTTCTAGCTCACGCATATGTCATAAACAGTTGCCTCTTGATTCTATCCGCAAGTCCCCTTCTTTGTGTATGGGCATGACCCTTCTCTCTCTCCTTAGAGTCTTTGGTTGCTTATGCTATGCTACCATTCTCAACGTTCGACAAATTTGGTGGTAGATCCGAAAAAGTGTTCTTATTGGTTACTCAAATGAGAAAAAAGGCTACAAACTCTTGAGCCTAGAAACAAAAATATTTTTATTCCGAGATGTCAAATTTATGAAACCGTGTTCCCATTCAAAATGAAAATTCGTGTCAAAACCTTTTGTTGAAACTTATGTGCCTAAAGATTTAAACCACAAAAATTTCTTTGACTCACAAACATGTCCCAATGATGAAGGAGAGTGACATCCTATGATGATAGCACGGTGGTAAGTCATCCCACCAGATTGATGAACCGGTTGCAACATCTATAGATGATAATACACACCCCGAGGGCAACATATCACATGAATCACATCCTGGCGATGCATCTTACGATTCTCACGATACATCTTCGGATTCTCATTGAACAAGAAAGAGGCTTGCCACCACTCTTCGGTAGGAGGTCAACTAGAGTTTCTAAGTTGCCCAAACAATCTAAATGACTTTATTGTTGAAGGAAAAGTCAAATATGGTGTTGAAAAAGTTGTTAATTACTCAAATCTTAACAAAGACAATTCTTGCTTTGTTTAGTCTTAATAAAAGTATTGAACCTACTTGTTATGAAGAAGCTATCCTTGATAGTAATTGGGTAGATGCTATGAATTCAAATTGAAGCCTTAAATGAAAACCATGCTTGGGATATAAGCGATCGCCTCCCAATAGAACTCCTATTGGCTACAAATGGATTTTAAAATCAAATATAAAGCTAATGGTGAAGTTGATAGATACAAGGCTAGATTAGTTGTTAAAGGTTACAACCAAAGGGAAGGAATAGACTATGATGAAACTTTTTCTGTTGTAAAAATGTCTCATCGTTAGATGTCTTATTGCCTTAGTCAAAAAACAAATGGCCTCTTTTTCAACTTGATATTAACAATGCTTTCTTGTATGGAGATCTTGATGAGGATATCTATATGACCATTCCTAAAGGGTTCTGTAATGAGAACAATAAAAATAAAGTCCGTAAACTTGTTAAGTCTCTATATGGTCTAAAACAAGCTCCCGTAAAATGGAATGAAAACTTGTCGGTGTTTTAAAGGAAAACAACTTTGTCCAATCATCAATGATCACTTTTGTTCACCAAAAAGAGAATGACAAGTTCATTGCTCTTCTTGTCTATGTGAATGATATAGTTCTTACTGGAAACTGTGTTGATGAGATAAACCTATTCAAACAGTTTCTAAAATCAAAATTCCATATCAAAGACTTGGGAAATCTAAAATATTTTCTTGGCATTGAGGTTTTAAAACTGGAATGACATATGTCTCTCCCAAAGAAAATCTCGCCTTGAACTCCTCAAAGAATTTGGTCTTCTTGGTGCAAACTCGTGTCCACCCCTATGGAACCCAACTCGTGCTTCCATACATTCCCACCGATGATGACCCTTACTTGTCAACATAGCTGGTTATCGAAGCTTGGGAAACTTATCTACCTCACCCATACAAGACCGACATTTCATACTCGGTTCATTGTGCGCACAATATATGCATTCTCCCTTGAAATCTCATCGGAATGTGCCCTCAATGTTCGAGGTATCTAAAAGGAGCTCCGTGGAAAGGTCTAAGGTACAATTTTAGCAACTCGAAAATCATCTTGAAGGATATAGTGATCTTGATTGGGCCAAATGTAAGAAAACCAGAAATCATTACAGTTATTGTGTTTTCTTTAATGATTGTTTAATCTCATGGAAAAGTAAAACAAAACACTCTTTCAAAATCTTCCACGTAGGTAGTATAGATCTCGTCTCTGCTGCTGTGAAATCATTTGATTCGTAAAATCCTAAAAGATCTAAAAGTTGATATCAACCTTCTGTTAATCTTTTGTGATAACAAATCGCTTTACAACTTCTTTGTCAACCCTGCTTTTCCATGAAAGATCAAAATATTTTGAAATTGATGTTCACTTCATCGTGGGAAAAATTGCTAGAGGTGTTATAAATGCTAAAAGATTGGATCTTCAAACCAAACTACGACATTCTTACAAAGAACCTCCCTGCCTATCAACATAAATTTTTGTGAAAAATTGATATTGTTTGATATGTTTGCCCATCGATTAAGGGGAATGTTAAAATTTGGGGTAATAATCTATGGCAAACATGTCACTCTATCAATTCTAATGGCTTTCAAGCTATGTTCTTTGCGAGCATATTACGGGGGTTTAACATGGACAAAGCATAAGTGGTTTATAGTTCCAAGACTATCATTTCTGCCGAAGCCTCTCTTGCTCCTCTTGAAGTTCATTTTATTGTTTCACTGTAGTTCATTATTATAGCCGTTAGAGGGGTCTTAGTGTAACTTAATCCCTATTTATTTAGTCCTTTATTCAGGGTTACAAACACTGGTGTGCGGTCTTTTGTATCACTCTCTCTCTCTCTCTTAGATCATTTCACCGATCTTGTCTTGTCTTTACATTCATATGATTATTGTCTCATTGACATTAATCTAATCTTGTAACATTTGATACTATTAATCTAAGTCGACTATTGCGACTTAGATCCGAATAAAGTTTCATTGTTTATCTAGTGTTGCCTATACTTTCGACAAATCTCCATAATACATTTTCAGTATTCCTTCTGAAATCTGTATTAACTACAAAAAGGACATATGTAGTTATGTAACAAGTAATGGTGGTTAAAGAAGTTATTACTTTTAATACAATAATGCTTCCACCAACAATTAATATTGAAAGAGTGATCATCAAGTAACATTATATCTTTATTCACAACAACTAATAAGTCATGATCACATTGGGTACATAACAACCAAAGAAAGGACATTTCACCAAATTCCGACTCGACCATGGTCCTTAAACAAACATGTAGCTATACAATGTGTGTTTTTGCATCACGCGTAACGGTTGCATCAGCATTTTGTGGTGTATCGAATGACGATGGATTCAAGAACACGGCTCGATTATGCTTTGTTTCAGCTAACGCCTACTAGAACAAGGTATATGAACCTGATTCTATATATGCTTCTTGTTTATATAGACATATGGTAAAATAAGAAATATTTCAAACTTCAAAACCAACAATTATCACATTTTTCTTAATTTGAGCCCGAGATGAAGGATATTGGGCTTGTGACGCCAAAATGTCAGGTGACAGCATTTGATCAAAATATGTCTGTATAAAGGGTCTTCCCACATTTTGATTACTGATCCATATATATATATGCATGTAGTCTGAGTGATCTAATGTTATTTTTCATTTCTACATTTTGATTTATGAAATGGAAGATGTGATCTGGTTATATGTGCTGGTGATTGCAAAGAGAAACTTGCATCCGGACTGTTGGAACCTTTCATTGCTCATCTCAAGTACGCAAAAGATCAGGTTTCAAAAGGAGGCTACTCGATTAAACTTTCTGCACCAGATTCCGCTTTTTGGTTTACAAAGTCCACTCTTGAAAGGTCTAGTCGTTATTCTGGTTGTACTTGGTCTCTTGGTTGCAATGCTTTTTAAAAGTAATATATATATTTTTTATCACATTTTGTTCAGATTTGTGAGATTTGTAAGTACACGGAGGTTCTTGAAAGATTCGTCATCATTGAGAGAGAGATCGCAAACATAGACTGCTCAATACTTACCAATGTGCCATCAGAATCGCAATGTAAGTACTCTTTACATATGTTTTCTTTAAATCATGTTCTATCCCATAATGTCCTAAACTATGATGCGACGTTTGGGTGTGCAATCTCAAAGTGATTAGTTTGATATTTAAGATATTATGATCAAATAATCAGAAAGTATTTGTTTTCGTTAATCGTAAGTAGCTGTCAATGGATTGGATGAATACTCAAATAAGTCAGCTCCGTTTGCCTACAAGGTATATCATCATGTCTCTACGTTTTCCACACTTCCATAGAAGATATCTCACACAATTTGAACCTTTGTTACAATTATAGTTTGAAGATAACACAAGTGATGCGGCTCATGAAGATGATTCCAAGTAATGTATACTTGCGTTTAGTCTAATTCAATACTATTTGTTGACCAAAAAATGACCCGTTTGACCTTAAAAGTCAAATGTGGATTTTTTTTGGATGAGAGAATGTATAAAAGCTATCTTTGTTGATTGTTTAATGTGTTTGTGATGGATAGGGTTCGTCTTCAACGTATCCTGGAAACAAGAAAGGCAGTGCTTCAAAGAGAGCAAGCCATGGTCTATGCTCGGGCTTTAGTTGCTGGTTTTGAAACAGATAATCTAGCAGATCTCGTCTGTTTTGCTGATGCTTTTGAATCTCCACGTTTGAGGTATGGAAATCTCTTCAACTTAAGGCATACTCAAAAATAAGTAAAAGTTTATGAGCTAAAACTAGTGTTACACCAGAGACGCATGCTTGAATTTCATGGAATTATGCAATACAAAGAGTAATGATACGGTCTGGATGGATGAGGTAGCAGCAATGCAGGCATACTCTCGTTCACAGTACGATTATATGGAAAGATCTGGTGGAATTTTAGAATATGATCATGGAAAAGAACTTAGGATCAATGTCAAGCAACAGAACGGCTCTGTTGATGGCGCAACTGACTCGAGCATAAGTCATGGAAGTCATTTTCATCCGTATATGCAGACATATCAGGCGGGCCCCACGTTTCAGCCTCCGTATCAAGGGTACCCCTTTCCAGGCATGGTTGTCCCTCCATATTATCAAGGGAATCTTCCATGGCCTCCGAGTGTGGAAGATTCCAGACATAGAGGGAAACTGTCCCATATGAAAGGATCACAAGATGACAACTTTGACTCGAGTGACTCTAGTTCTGAAAGTGATTCAGGTAGCGATGTAAGGACCTCATCACGAAAAGTTGTAATCAGAAATATTAACTACATTAATCCTATGAGCGATGGAGGTTCAGATGCAGAACGAGAAACCGGTGTCAACCAGGATCTTGTTAGATCAGCTGAAAATAAACAGAAAGAAGACACGATAACACAACAATGGAATATCTTTCAGAATCTTTTAATGAAAGATGCAAATGACAATGAGTCTAAGGAAGTGACGAAACGAAGTAATGATCGGGATTCTTTGAACAGAAACAAGAACCGTGTAGGAAACCTGAGATCCATGGATGATGCAAGTCCAGTCATAAAGAGACGCAGCACATTCAAGGAAGAACTTGTTTCTCCTAAATTGAAGAACCAGATGTCATTCCATCTGTAACTCGACCCAAAGAACGAGACATCTTTGAAGACAATTTCAAGTCTGCTGAAAGAACAAAAGATGTACTTGTTGACGATCCTTTGGCTGTTCAAGCTCGATCTTTGAGTGGGTTGTCTGATTCTCAGTTACGAACACAAGACGTTTTGATGGTTTCAGAGACTAATCTGAATACGAAAAAAATTGAAGCTACATTTGTTAATGAGCCAAGCGACCTTTACATTGTGCTTGAAAGAGATACATCTTGTCAGGAAACTATGGCGGCTTGGAATCCAGAGATGGAGTCCGCAAGTAGTAACCAAAAGGTCGTAAAAATGGATTTTGCTGCAGACGATAAGTCAACCAAGTCTAGGACCAAGACTTCGGTCGGGAAAGGTCTTGAAAGGAAAGGTACCCCCATTGAAGCAAAGTCGAAATCTTTAGTTGGATCAAGAAGCAAGAAATCTACAGCAGCTAAAACAACAACACCGAAGGGAATATCAGAAAAGGTACTTACAGTTTCAACCTGTTTTCTATCTGACCTCATCTGATGATTATCTTTACTTTGATCTTATTGATCGTTTTCACATAGGATGAAGCAAAAAGAAAGAAAACGGAGGAACTGCTAACTCAACGTCAAAAGAGAATCTCTGAAAGAAGTGCTTTAACGTCTAAGACAACAAAGATCGACAAGTCAAATGCACAGCTTATGTCCCGAGACATAAAAAAATCAAATAAGCCAGCCATTAAGAGTTCCACCATCGACCGCCTGTCAGCTGCACGTGTAGTTAATCCTAAGGTATTACCTACTAAATCAAAACCTGATAATATACCTATGAAAGCGACCATAAAAAAGAATGCTGGATCAAAACTTGGTAATAAACCTGCAAAGGTGACAACCAAAGAGAATGGTACTTCACGTGCTTCTTTTTCACAAAAAGCAGAAGGACCAAAGAAAGTTAAGCCTGCCAAGGTGACCACCAAAGAGACTGGTACTTCGCGTGCTTCGTTTTCCCAAAAAACGGAAGGAGGTGAAAAGAAGAAAGTCAAACCCGACAAGGTTAAACCTCTTAATAAGAATATTGGTTCAACGGTATCCAATGGACCGAAGAAAAAGACTGTTGATATAAATACTGGCAAGCAGTTGCCAAAAGCATCTTCAGTCAAGAAACTTGGCAATGGGGTTGCTCAAATTGGTTTATCTACACGTCCACAATTGGATAACAAGAAAGGCGTGACCGAAACATTACAAAAGCCATCTATAGTTATTCAACGAGATAAAGCTCGTTCTGTTACTTTTAGCATCAACAAGGATAATGGTGCTAAAGATAACGCGAATGTCAAATTAAACCCTGAAATTCCTATGATGAAAAACTCGACTCCACTACCAGGCAAATCAAGTCCAGGAAGAAGCAATTCCAGGAAGAAATGGACCAAAGCTGAAACGACAACTAAAGTTCTTAGTGGTTTCAAAAAGCTTCTATCTTTTGCCAGGATGAGTTGAAACTCTGATATGACGAAAAATGGTTAGTTGTTGATGCTATGTTGTGGCTATGATTTTCGTGTGACGTTTTCAAGATGAAGAACCATATAATGTATTGTATTCTGATTCATCATGTAGCTTATTTCTGACAATAACATGTATAAATCTTATTCGATATTTGTGAAACGTATTGACAATGTACTCAATTGACACCAACAAATAAAGTACTAAATGGAAGAGCTTGAAATGACCCGATGAATAACATCGAGTTATACATTATCATTTTGGATCAACGGAATCATCTTTCTTCTTAAAGAGCTTGTGTTCCATATGCTGATGAAAGGTTCGTGGCGGAAAGAGTGGTGGGTTCTCCTCAGAAATGGTCTCCGGGAGTGGTTTCAGGATGATCTTGTCCTTGGGTGGTTCACAGAAAACCGCCCAAGAAATCCTAACCTTCTCCTTATTCACAAGTCCTCTATGTAGGATGCTTTTATACTTGCCATTACTCAAGATTTCAAGAGTGTCACCAATGTGCATGATGATGGAGTCTGGAACACATTTTGCAGTGACCCATTGTCCATCATAGAGCAGTTGGAGCCCCGGAACCATGTTATGGAGTATGAAAGTGAGTGCACTCACATCTGTATGAGCCTCAACACCAAGTGCTAGCTCGGGTTGAGGGCATTTTGGGTAGTAGTTGATCTTAAATTGAAGAATTAGTTCCTCCAGCCCTCCGACTTCATTCTCGAGCCTGCCCTCCTCAAGTCCTAATCCTAATGACAGCACTGAAAGTATCTTGGTGGTGAGTGCTCGTAGTTGTCTAGCATAGTCCGCGGTAGCAGGTCTGTTTAAGAAGAAAAATCAATAGATATATCATTTGCAAGTACTTTTTTTTGCTTATATATGTGATAATCGTGTACCGTTTATATGAACTCCTATATATTTCTGGTTATGAAAGTTGGTAATATGCATCTTATACTTACATGTAATCGCTAGGTGTCGAGGGCCAAACAGCCAAATCACGTTTCTCCTCAGGAAACACAAGGTGAAAGAAGTAATCTTCCCATTCAAGTTGCCCACAAGCATTGTTAGCTAGCTTACTTCCATACCCTTGAATCTTCCCCGACGCAATATCATTAGAGTACTTCTCTTTCTCCTCGACTGGCTGATCAAAGAAACGCTCCCCTGCATCCTTAACGCGGTTGATCAAGTCACTAGAAATCCCATGGTTAACAATGTGCATGACACCCCACTCAGTGGCTGCGTTCACGAGCTCATTACAACATTTCTCGCGTGTCTTTTGGTCGTTTGAGCTGATGTTGTTCAAGTCGATGGTTGGGACTTGTGGTCCTAGTTCTTTCTTTTCTTCGTCGAAGATGTTGGTGATTGTTGTTAGCTCATCTTGTGTTCGGATGTATTCTTTTGGGATTTGATGAATACCACTTGTTGCTAAGGTTTCAACTCTTGTGTTTGTTGGAATCACCATTTTGTAAGTTTTGTATTCTGAGGATTTTGTGGTGTTTTTTGAGTGATATTTATATATAGGTGGGTTGCGAAGAATGGTGGGTTGCGAAGAATGGTGAGTTGTTTAAAAATGGTTGGTCATGTGATGCAATTCCCATTCAAAGAACTAAAATGGAAAGTATCAAGGTTTGACTAATTGACTTGGGAAACAACTCTTTCAAATTACAATTTTATACTCAAACATATATGTGCTAAAATTATATTTATTTTTAAGCAATTTTATACCCTTTGTAGCAATTTAAAAAAGAAAATTGTTTAAAGTCAGCAACAATACTTTGGTGATACAAAAATAATAAAAGAATATATATATATATATATATATATATATATATATATATATATATATATATATATATATATATATATATATATATATATATATATATATATATATATATATATATATATATATATAAAATATATTCATTCTATGTAAAAGATGTTAGCCCATTCAAGGTTCATAATTGATTATGTACCCTTAAGAATAGCCTCAACAAGTGTTGTAACTATAATTAACGATTCCACCCAACGAGGAAATTTAGGCCTTTCTAATATGTTAAAACATATATCTTCTGTAAGGATTTTGCTAATATGTGTCCAATGAGTACATGTTTACCTCTTCATATATAAAAGATTTCAGTTAATTAATATCATATTTCTATTTAATCAAAGTAATTTTAGAGCTTAATTAATGTTCATTAAATGTATTTTTTGATTTAAAAGAAAATTTTATGTTTATTAAATGCATTTTATAGTGTGCCCAATGGGTACATTTTTATTAGTGTGTCCAATGGGTGCATTTTTATTTAGCTACAAAACTAGAAATTAATCATGGTTGGTGGGTTTTACTTTAAGGCAAGTTTCATGAACAAAACTGATAGTATAACCAATTTAATATACAACTTACATGAAATATACATACCGAAATGTAGAGACTTGCATGAAATATTATGTATGGTCGGATCAAAATATTTTGGAGATCTTATCAAATCTCATAGATAGTATAAGATTATCTAAATCCAATCGTATAATATCCAATCTCATAGATAGCAAAAGATCATCCAAATCCAATCGTATAATATCCAATCTCATAGATAGCAAAAGATCATCCAAATCCAATCGAAAGTGCAGTGGAGGAAGTAAAAAAAAAGTTTGGTCATCACGAGAAGGAAGGAAAAGAGTTTTCAGAAGCGAAATTGAAGCTTACTCAAGAACTTGTTGCTCACGAATCTAATTGAATGAAATTAAAGACAAGTTTGATCGCAAGATTGACCGAAAAGATCGACACTAAGTCGGTTTCATGCTAGCAAGAAAGAATTGATGATTTGACCGAGAAGTTTACCCGGCGGCGAAGCTACGCCCCGTATATCACCACTCATAGGAAAGAACAACATGCTGAATGAAACACATGAAAAGGCTAAAAAGGAGTTTCAGACCATCATAGCTACACTTGAAGTACAACTGAAAGAACACACATCTAATGTTATGACTCTAAAAACCGGGCTTGAACATCTCAAGGCAGAAATCCAAGATCATGTTGCAATAAAGACCAACCTAAAAAATCTTGATGAAACACATGACGCAACCCGTTCATTTCAGTCTCGACGAAACAACAAGAACAACATCGTCACTTGACGATCAGGTTTGGCTTCTTAGTTTCATGTGCATATAAATTAATCATGCCATACTCGAAAGTAGATGATATGACTATGAGTCTATCACTTGTGGCTATACAAAAGGATATAATCATTTTATATCTATCTATATAAACTGATATAACAAGAAAAAAGGGAATAATTTTATGTAACTTTTGTAGGAAAAACTACATAATGATGCAAGAACGAATAAATTACGTAACAATGCAAGGCCTTTTCAAAGACGTGAAACCATATCACACAAAAGAGGAACAACCACTCCAAAGTTGTGAAACTCCATCACGTAAAGGTGGCATGACCACTTCGATGATTATCTCCCGACATTAAAGGGATGAAAAGCTTCAAGTAGCTAACAACAAGCTTAATATAAAGCTAAGCGAAAAGGTCCGGACCAATATAATATCCCGCCATTAAAGGGATAAAAAGCTATAAATAGCTAATACACAAAGTGGCATGTCCACCCCAAAGAAGCGGAATCATAGCACGCAAAAAGCGAAAAACCGCTTTAAAAACGTGAAATTTCATCAGGCAAGGCAATAACTACGTTTAGAAAACGCGAAACTCCATCGTGAAAAGACATTAATCCTGCCATTAAAGGGATTAAGAAAGCTATAAATAGCGATATGTACGTACATAAAAAGGTACCAAAAACCATCCCACCATTAAAAGGGATAAGAAGCTATATTGCTTACAAAGACGCGAAACCTATCGTGCAAAGTGGCACGCCCACTTCAAAGTAGCTGGACTATATCGTGCAATAGCGGGTCCATAAACATATCCGCTACAAAGACATGACATTCCATCATGCAAAGCAACAAACCAAGTCAAGTATCCAAAATGCGTCATTCTAAAAACCGACCCTTGAAAATAAATAAGTCCATACATGTTACTTTCATAAACATGCATGGACTAGGGGGCTTGATAGTATAACCAATTTAATATACAACTTACATGAAATATACCTACCGAAATGTAGAGACTTGCATGAAATATTTTGTATGGTCGGATCAAAATATTTTGGAGATCTTATCAAATCTCATAGATAGTATAAGATTATCTAAATCCAATCATATAATATCCAATCTTATAGATAGCAAAAGATCATCCAAATCCAATCGTATAATATCCAATCTCCAATATATAGCAAAAGATCCGATCAAATGAGAAAGAGAATATATTTAAGATATGTTGAAATCTTCTAAAGATTATATTTGATTGCGTTAAAGATATATTAAGATTATATTTGATCAGGTGCAAATCTTTTGTTATCTCTCATCCTATAAATAGGTGTGATGATGAACGACGAAAGGGATTCTTACACAACATTCTCACATAACTCTCATCTATAGCTTTGCTTTCTAGCTTCTAAGCATGCATGTTCATACTATTACGATCAATACTGACTTGATCGTTGAGGGGTTCCCCTACCACCCCGGGACCTCTAACGATCTTTCTTTGTCTTTTCAGCACTGTTACCAAAGACCCGAAAGGTCAAGGTCAAAACAAGTTAGACGGCAAACCAAGCACCTTGATGAATGCGGATTTTGGTAGCATCAAAAAGCATACTCAAGTCTAACATAATAGTATTGTATTAAAAATCGAATGTCAGTGTTCTTAAAGGCATAAAAAGAAAAGTATACAAATGAAAAGTATATATAAAAGTTGTGAAAAATGATGGGACAGGGGTTGGTATATGATGCAAAATATGCAATTCCAATTCACATGACTTTAAAAGCAAGTGAAAATGGTTTTGCCAATTGAATTGAAAGGTTCAGCTTAAGAAATGTTAGGTTTAAATTCAACACAAATAACTTTTTCATATTCAATTTGATACTGAAATATTTATGTATTTTAATTAGTCGGTTTAACAACCTTTTCTCATTTTTTGTTTATTCAAAGCCAAGTTCTTTTATTTTCTCATTTCAACGTATTTAAAATTAATTCAACATTTAAGTCGAATTTTACTCTTAATAAGTAAAACAAGTTTAATTGTAACGATAAAGCAAACAGTCAAAAAAAAATTGAATAAAAATGTTGTTGACTTTTCTGAAGTAAACATGGCACAAATATTTACTTCAAAAATCCAGAAACAAATAACTTTTTCATATTCAGTTGTATACTGAAACATTTATGTATTTAAATTAGCCGGTTTAACAACCTTTTCTCATTTTTAGTTTATTCAAAGCCAAGTTCTTTCATTTTCTCATTTCAACGCATTTAAAATTAATTCAACATTTAAGTCGAGTTTTACTTTTAATAAGTAAAACAATTTTAATTGTAACGATAAATCAAACAGTAAAAAAATTGAATAAAAAGTTGTTGACTTTTCTGAAGTAAACATAGCGCATATATTTACTTCAAAAATAGAAACAAATAACTTTTTCATGTTCAGTTTGATACTGAAACATTTATGTATTTAAATTAGCCGGTTTAACAACCTTTTCTCATTTTTAGTTTATTCAAAGCTAAGTTCTTTCATTTTCTCATTCCAACATATTTAAAATTAATTCAACATTTAAGTTGAATTTTACTCTTAATAAGTAAAACAAGTTTAATTGTAAGGATAAAACAAACAGCCAAAAAATTGAATAAAAAAGTTGTTGACTTTTCTGAAGTAAACATAGCGCAGATATTGGATTTCACAAACACTCTAAACCATAATCAAAGTAGGCGATAAGTATGTTAGAGAAAGTTCTAGTGAGAGAAAGAAGAGAGTTGGGAACTATAGTGAGAGAAAGAAAATATTATTATTGAACAACCTCTATCCCTGGAGGTATAGAGTATTTATAGTCTTACAATATTACGCCACACAATCGTGGATCGTGATCGATGGGAGAAAGACCCGTTCATTCTCCACGGTGTTTCTTAACAAATTACTACTTAACTTAAAAGAACTACGACACGAGCTTCTAACGATTACATATACTGAGGTGACCGACTCTTTTATAACCGAATTTAATTCCTAACAATCTCCCTAAGGAGGTCACTCAATCATGTACTAAAATTACATCGAGTACACGGATATTACATTAAAAATTGTTCTTGCATTCTTGATGTAGTACTTTGCTCAAGCTCGTAGTCATTGATTCTTCTCATTGCATGTTTGGATAATCCAAGTGGAGGTCTTCACCGATCCACGTGATAAGAATTCGAGCCGACTTTTGAGATCATCAGAATCAAAAATCTCGAGACATCCATTGTGGTGTTGGTATTATATGAAGTTGTGAATTGGACCGACATGCTCGATCACATTCTCGATCATGATTTCTTTTCATCAAAGTAGCGAAGATTTTGTTGATTCATGATATTGGCGCAGCAGAGCAGCGTAAGCATGGAGTGAAAATATCGAGTCATTGATGCACTAATCATGATAACTTTCAAGGTGAATGTGCAGAGTGAGCATGCGGCATGGATCGACCGCTTCATTCGATCACCGCAACCGTAGGAGTACCGCATAAAACATTTAGCAATAAAGCGCACGAAGTGTCTTTGATCACTTTCGCTGAATCGAGGTACACGCCCACGGTTCCCCGCTGATCAAGACAAGTATCGCTCGCGATCGTGTAAAATTCAAGAATTTCCTTGATGTGGTTTCAAACTATTCTAACTGCTCAAACCGGAGCGCCTCAAAGAAGACAACACGGAGCGAGTGAACCAAATAATAGAGATTCACCGATTAATGAAAAGAGATTTGAAAACAATCGTATTGCTCAATGGAAATTTTTGCAATACAACAAGGTTTTAATGAAAATCAATTATCAATCATAAAATACCTTTTAATTTGAAATATTAGTACACGGTCGATGCGCTAAAGAAAGAGTTTTGAGCACAACGAACCGGTTTTCAAAGGTATCCGCAATCCATAACTCGAACCAGATTGATTCAAGAATTGAATCGCCCCATTGTTTCTGCTCGGTTGTCACATGGTTGATCTAATGAGTAGATCTCACATGCCACCTACCAGAGCTTGTTTGATGTTGGCTCTGCAGGCTTTCCATCTTCATTGTGAATATGTAAGCATATCACTTCCTGATGTTCCGCAATACCACAAGGATAATGCGTAGGACTCAAGATATAATCTCTTCCACATTGTGTGAAACAGAGAGTCTTCATTGAAAGTGTCCTAATGAGATTTATTGATGATCTCGTGGCTCTAGACTCAATTTGTGCATCTTTGGATCCTATATCGAGACTAGGAGAGTGTCTCTTCACAAAATCAACAATCTCTAAGAGAAAGTCGATAGATAATGCTCTGTTCCCGTGAGAATGAAATAAGTCCTTTTAAGAGGAACTTGAGTGGTTTGGAAAGTTGAAGTGCAGTCACACCGGGTCCATGACGCCTTGTCTTCAATACCAATGTTACCATCGATAGTATATGAATTGAACCAGATCGCCCTAAGGTTGAATAATTGGAGGCTATTTGTTTTCACCCTTTTCTCACTCAATTCTTTTTAATTCTTCAACCCCTGATGCTTACCGAGACTTCATAGCTAGAACCTTGTTGGGTTTATTCCAAGACTAGCTCGGCCTTAGTCCGCACTCTTCCCATATCTCATTTTTCTCCTTTTATCATCATACCTAAGAACTCTACACTAACTAGTGGATAGTCCCTGGTAGATCCCTCCGATTCTCAGCGGATCATGGGAACAAATACCTAACCTTATCATCCTTATATCACCATACATAAAGTAAAGTTGGTCGGTCTATTTAGTATTGTTCATCTGCCATTGGAACCAATTGAAAACAATTTGAGAATCAATCCAGGTGCTTGTGATATATTTATCACAGAATTTTGCACCTAAATTGTTTTTGATATTTTTTAGAGTAAGAACTCCCCCTCAACATGTGCATGAAGTATTTGAAATTGTTTTGCACACGGAGGCAAGAGAAAGAATTAACTTCTTTGATTACCATTTTCTAAAAGATATCAACATCACTTCCCTAATCAAATCAAGTAGATAAAGCATTTTGGGGAAAGATGAGGTTTTCATGATTTTGCTCCCCCTCAGTATGTGCCTCGAGGTTTGAAAGGAGTTTTGCACATACTAGAGGGAACCTGCACATTGTGATAAATGATCACGATTCAACTCATTTTGGTTAAAGATAGATGCTCCCCCTCAACATGTGCATGAAAAATTTAAGATCGTTTGGCACATGTGGGAAGGAGAGCATGTACATCCTTATAAAACCATTTACCAATATATCAGTATAAATCAGTATATCAGTATAAATCCAATTTAAATCACAAATTCTCCCCCGATCACAATTATCAAATTATTTGAGAATTGTGATCTCTGTAGATTTAAATTGATTTTGAAAGCTTTTAAGGAGAATTGTGACTTGATTATGAAAACGCTTTAACTGATATGGATCGGATATTAAGACTTTAAACTCCATTGATTGAACATGCATGATTATCTTTTGAAAACAATTGAATGACAAATAACATTTTAATTTAATTGAAATCATTCTGATTGAGAGATGGATATTTTGACAAATAAGTCCAGATGATTATCAAAAATAGGGTCCGAGTTATTTATCAAAACACTTAGTTTTCAGTAGATAGCTGTTTATAGAATCAGAGCATGTTGGATCGATGTACTCTAACCAAACTAACTTAACTAGCTTGTTTGAGGTTTAATAACCTCTGATAAATCCTAAGTTATTAACAATGAAACAACAATAATCTTTATCAAGCACGGAATTTACTCAATAAATCTAAGAAGAATAACTTTTATTAACTCTAAATCGCTCCTTATGCGGATACTTCAACAATACTAACAATATCGAACTCTAAACTCTAAACAACTTTGTAATCGTGAACACTCTAAGACTTGTGAATTCGCACTCTAATGCCAATCTAGGGGTCCTTTTATAGGCTCAAGGATAACCCTAGTCGGTTTACAATTGTATCCTTGTACGACAAGTAATCTAATCTAATACTTTCCATAAACGAATAAACAGTTCTTTAGCTCTTGCAAGATTACTTTGACCTTCATGCGTGCGATTTTGACTTTATCTTTAGCAAGACTTTGACTTGTTGACTTTCTCTAGTTCTTTGCCAATCTGCGATCATCGCTTTTTCTTTTCTTTTCAAACTCTTCTTCCTTGACCATCCAAGCGACTTCTTCTTTATAGTCTTTGATGCTTTCAACATTCTTCTTGTAAGCTTCAATCTCAAAGATCATACAATTTCTTCATGTTAATGTAATTCAAATCAGAGACCCTTATACCCTCTAGCTTTCAAGTAAGCCATCATTGCATTCCTCTTTGCAAGATTTGGTCTTCTAGGTAGAAAGGCACAGGAGTTCATGACTATAAAGGTTCAAAGATTCACCGCTTGTAATTTCCTAGCTATTTCTTCATCCAAAGGCTCTTCACCTCTACTTTAATTAAGCTCTTCTTGAACTTTCTTTGCAGCTTCCTCATTCCTAGCAATTTCCATTGCTCTAATCTCTGCTAAAGTTAGCTTCTTCTTCTTCGCTTCAACTAAAACGCCCTTTCCTTTGTCTTTGGGATCAATAGCAGGTTGAGATGGCCTTGTTTGTTCCTCTGCAACTTCAGTAATAACAACATGTTTTGGTCTTGATAAATCATTTAGAATAGTTGCAATTAGCTCATCATCACTTGCTGTCCTTTGAGGCTCATCTGGTATAACAGTTGTTGAAGGACCAGCTTCTTCTCCAAAATCCAAAGCTCTAGGAGTAATTAAATCTTGTCTGTAGGTTCCATGAAATACAGTACTTTGATGTTCAGTACCTTGATCTTCAATAACTAATTCTTCAGTACTTTGAGGTTCTTCAGTCCTTTCATCAGTACCTTCAGTATTGACCAGTTCCTCAGTACCTTGTGATCCATTCTCCTTGTCATCTTCTTTCTCCTTATCATCTTCTTTCAATTTTTGTTCTTCTAATTTCCTCCCCAAATGGATGTAAGATGATTTAGGAACCTTGTTACCTTGCTTCTTTTTCTAAACTCCTAACAGTCGCCCTAGCCTTTTCCGAGATTTGACCCATAAGCGATGGTGTTGAACCAATGGCTGATAAACTTCTTGAGTCTCCTAAACTTAACCTTCAATTTGTGAACCTCAAGCCTCGATCTTCAAAATATTTCTTTAACCGTGTCAATTCCACGGTTAGTGATATTGATTAAGAACCTCTTCCTCGATTCCATAGAAACTTGATCGCCTTTGTGAGTGAGCTTGTTGAGATTCTTGAATGGATGGTGAAGGTGTAACATCAACTTGTTCTTGAGCATCGATTGATTCTTGCCGAGAGGCAAGACGTTGAGGTGCATGACTTGAGTGCCTTGTACCTCAACACTTGGTGATGCAGTCTTGAGAAGCAATGACTTTGTGTTGCAAGACTTTGTGAAGCAAGACCTTGTGCAGAGTCAAGACCTTCACTTTCTTCATCCTCTCCACGCTTCTTACAGCTTGAACAACTTCCATCATAGTAGGAGTCAATGGAGTATCTTCTCCTCCAACAAGTTACTTCTCCCAGCCATAAATGTGAATATCTTGGCTTGTTGCACAATAGTAACAAAGCAATGGGTTCGGTATATCTTCCAATTGCTTGTTAAGAAAACCTGATAAACCTTGGGTACATTAACCATCTTGACCCGGAGGATATATGCGACAAACATCCCATCCAAGATGAGTCAGGAAAATTAAACACCTCGTTTGTAGCTAATCCAACCATCGCAGACGCTGAATGTTTGATCCAAATTGCTCCCAAAAGTACTTTTTAGCATCGATGCGAATGGAGCAATGTATGAATAAGAAACTTCCATTGAGGATGTAAAAGTGGTTTCTTGAATGTTTGTTCCGCCAAAGGCCCTTCATAACCAATATCTCTAAACGTATCCCAAATCAATTGCTTATCAAAGTTAACAACCCTTCATCATCTCCAAAGAGCAAATCTTCACTAATAGAGGACTTTAATCTTCATTCTTCCAAGAATCGAGATCGGATATAATATTCATCCTCTTCCATGTTGTCTCTAGCATTAGCCCAAAACTCTTGAATCCGTGGCTCAATGATATCCTACCAACCAAAGAGCATAACCGATCGTGACCAAGAAGATAATCGATGATGTCATGAAATGCCACATTCGCCTCGGTTTGTCTAAATTTGCCACCATGTTGTGCTTTGAAACAGCTTTGTCGATTCGCCATTGATGAATAATAGCACAATGAAAAGATTTTATCGAATAATAAAGAGATGGTGAATGGTAAGATAAGTAAGGAAAGTATTCGAAAGTATCAATATTAGAGGAAACTCGAAAGTAGTTATTTATGGATGAGATTTGAAAAATCACAACTTATAATAATAAAGTTACCGTTATTTGAATTACCCTCAATATGACCGTTGGAACAAGATTTTAAAACGACAAACAAGATTTCCACATCGCAAGAGACTTTCCAAGCAAGATTTCATGAACACAAAAGCAAGACTTTCCCAAATATCTCAGTACAAACTAAGTATACAACATATCCTCCCCTCAAACAATGCACAGGACTATACTAACACCTTATAGTCCTCCCCTCAAATGTAGCTTAGTAGTTAATCATGCCAATGCTCACGACCAAGTGATTGAATCATGAAACATCAAAACCTTTGGTTAGTAAATCACCACATTATCATCTCGTGCGAACCTTGACCACATTAATAAGCCTATGCTCATAACAATCTCTGATGAAGTGATGCCTAATCTGAATGTGCTTGGTCTTGGAATGGTAAACTGGATTCTTCACAATACAAATTGTACTCTCATTATCAATGTTGATAGGAGTATTCTTAAAATTAAAACCATAATCCAAGAGTTGATTCGGCATCCACAACAATTGTCCACAACGACTGCAGCAGCCTACATATTCGCCTTGATAGATGATGTTGCCGCAATTGTCTGCTTTTGCATTGCCAAGAGACTAATCTTATTCCAAGATATTGGCATCCACCGTGGTTGATCTTCTATCATAGTTATCACCGCATAGTCACTATCCGAAAAAGCTTCTAAGTGAAAAGGTGAACTTAGATACCACAACCCCAACTTGGGTTGTTGCTTCAAATAACTAAAAATCATCTTTATCGCATTCATATGAGAGACCTTTGTGAGACTTGATATCTTGCACATAAACATAATGCAAACATGATATCGTGCCTTGATGCAGATGAGATACATGAGACAACCAATCATAGATCCGATAACTTGACTTCAACAGTTGTCCATCTTCATCCTTGCCCAATGAGTTGATTGATTTAATAGGTGTAGTTACAGCTCATAGCATCAAAATCGAACTTCTTAAGTATGTCGGATATACTTGTCTTGACTTATAAAAATACCGCCCTTTGATCGCTTAACTTGAAGTCCCAAAAGAAAGTTAACTCACCCATTGAACTCATTTAAAATTCCTTCGCATCACCGCTCAAACTCCGACCATGGACCATTTGGTAGCCCCAAAGATGATATCATCAACATACACTTGAACTAACATGATATCCTTCTTGTCTCTCTTGATAAACAAAGTCTTGTCAATAGCCCCCCTTCCAGAACCATGTTGTAGTAAGAATGTGGAGAGCCTCTCATACCAAGCTCTAGGTGCACGATGAAGGCCATAAAGAGCCTTAACCACCCTGCAGACTTTGTTAGGATGAGTAGGATCTTCAAAACCTCGAGGTTGCTTAACATACACCTTTTCTGTAATAGTGCCATAAAGAAAGGCACTCTTGACATCCATTTGGTAAACCTGAAAACCCATATATGAGGCAAAGGCAAGAAATATTCTAATTGCCTCAATCCTTGCCACAAGGGCAAATACTTCATCATAATCTACCCTTCTTCTCTGTCTCAGAACCTCGAGCTACTAACCTTGCTTTATTCTTGATAACATTACCTCTTTCATCTCTTTTACTCTAAAACCCATCTCGTTCCAATAACTCTCTTCCCATCCGGAAGATCACATAAACCCAAACTTTTGAAGTTTAAATTGAAGAAGTTCTTCCGCATGGCTTCAACCCAGCTTTCCTTAGTCAATGCCCCGAGCAATATTCTTGGGTTCTCTCTGAGATGAAACATGTAACAAGCAGTTTGATGATCCTTATGATTCAAATTGCTTTGCTTGTACACAAAGCTAAGTAAAGCATTGTGAGGATTAGTGTAACTCTTAGCTTTGTGTCTTGTCATAACTCTAGAAGTTGAAGGACCAATGATTTGATCAGTTGGATGATTCTTATGAATTCTTGAGATTGGAGACTGTGGGACTTCATAAGTATCATTCAAGTTAGTGAAATCAACATCTTCATTCACTAACACTAACTAATATTAGACGTTTATAGGAACACGTCTACTAACTAAACTAATAACCTAGGCGCTTACAAGACAATACGCCTAGGGACACACACACACCTTTAGTCGATACATTATGGAAGACTTAATTAAAACCCACACTTATGTCCTCTTTATATACTAGAGGATAAGGACTAAATAATAAAACTTCCATTGCAAGAAAGTCCTTCCATCTTTTAGTAAGTTTCCCTTGTCATATTAAGTCCTCTTGTTTCATTCTTTTTGTCTTATCAACTCAAACATATAATTCCCAACAATCTTCCCCAGTTGATAATGACAAAACCATTCTTGAACGAACTTCCTAGGCGGTAGAGAAATTGAGATCGTGGATCTCACCATGAATGAAACAAGTATGTCTTCCTTGTCTTCCTTTGTCTTCCCTTAATCCATGCCTTGTCACTCAAACATCTCTTCCCCTTTTGTTATTATCCAAATAGGGAACGATGCAAATAATGATCTTGACCACCACGAACCAATATCATACTTCCAATATAAGACTTACAATGCTTCAAATCACCCACCATTACGCACTATAAGAAAATGGATCCAAAACACTAGAAAACTTCAACTAGCGTAGTAATAATGATCAACAATAGTAAAATCAAACACTTCCCTTGAGTGATGCATGTAGATGGTTAAATATTTAACAATAAGCTTCTCCTAAAACCATATGTTAACCATCTTCTTGATTCTTCAAAATCAGAGGCTTTATGTAATGATCACTTATGAAGAAAACCAAATATAACGAACTGATGAAGAAGTAGAATTTCCCAAACTTGTGTCTTAAATATTTTACTATCCACTTTAACTCCATAATGATACGAACCAACAAATATAAGTAGACCGCAATCCCTTGACAAAATCCTCAACTAATATGAGACAACGAAGACTACAACGTAACTCCTTTAAGTGATAGTTTACTAGGTCTTCATCCATCCAGCCTCTTCGACCTATGAAAACTAGATTTTGCAAATCTTATATAATAAGAACACAAACCAAGTAATTCCACTTCACCTTCAAATAAGTGATAAATAATCCTCTTCGTGAATCTATTCTTAAATAAATCTCATAATGAGCCTTTTTACAATCCTTTAAGAACAAATAACCAAACTCCATGTGTGACGAACAATAACTCGTGTGTGTGTCGTCCAAAAATCATAACAATAATTATGATCGACTTCCCCTTAATTCCAAATCTCTATGAGAAGCAGTACTTTTAATTTATAACAGTACTTTAAATTTAGCAGAGCAGTTTGTTTAAAACATGAGCAGCAGCAGCAATACTTTATGGACATCAGTACTTTCAAATTGAAGCAGTACTTTTAAAAAACTCGACCAGCAGTACTTTCATCGAAGAATCATCAGTATTAATCTTTAATGCACGGTACAAACCAGAACAGTATTAAGCCTGTTCTAAACTTAATCTCTTGGAATTAATATACCCACCGTCCAAGTCAACAAGTGAAATCAATAAAAGAACTTGTAACTCACCGTCCACGTACCACCAATCAAACAGAGGCCAACTTCGAATAGTACATGAATCAATTACGAGAAATCTGGCCACGTGAACCAATCATTGATATCCCCATAAAATCAATATTCACCGCCCACTTGAATTTAAGGACCAATAAACAATTACCCATATGACACAAGCACATATATGATGAACAGCGAATGACCCACAAAGATATATAAATCATGCCACATTAATTTAACCACGTGAAGTACCAACACAAACCAAATTAGTCGTAGGTCCCATCAAATATACACAATTCCAAAAGCAATTCACTGCAATCCCATTAATTATATTGACCTTTCTTTAATTTGCACCAATCCAATTGCATACACAAAATAATATCGTTAAAGTGATTGGCCACCACAAACGACAAACCATTATGTGTACGAGGTAACATTGATCACCCAATTTTAATTTTCACAGATCAGATAAATATTGATTCGACAAATAGTTTTTATCTTTTCCCAATCTGAATTTAAAACTTCATCACATCTGCTTCAAAACGGCTTTCTTCGACAATTTTTACTGCTCCAATTTAACGACATAAAACCTTGCGAATCCCTATATCAAGAGCTCCCCGTTCTGATACCAATTGTGAAAATCGTTTATGAGCTCAGCTAGGGATCAATAACGAAGATAATAACCATAATACGCAGCGGAATAATCAAAACAATACTTTGTTATTGAACAAGGGTTTCATTCACTAACACTAACTAATATTAGACGTTTATAGGAACACGCTCACTAACTAAACTAATAACCGCAGCGCTTACAAGACAATACGCCTGTAGACACACACACACCTTTTAAGACTACATTATGGTAGACTTAATTAAAAACCTACACCTATGTCCTCTTTATATACTTAGGATAAGGACTAAATAATAAAACTTCCATTCATAAAGAAAGTCGCTCCATCTTTAAAGAGGTTTCATGCATCATATTAAATCCTCTTGTTTTATTCTTTTGTCTTTATCAACTCAAACATATAATTCCCAACAGAGCATGGAATTTGAAAACATGATAAAGCATGGCTCGATCTTTCTTTTAAAAGCGGTTATCTGCTGAAATGACAATAAACCATTGTTTCTCTTTCTCCCAATTTTTTTTTTTTTTTTTTTTTTTATTTTTTTTTTTAATAACATGAGAATTCGAACAACATCTAAAGTCCCGTGTCATTCTTTGAATGACAAAGACAAAGACCGTAGATATAATCAAACCGAGAAAAACATGACAAATTGACAATATTTTTTTTTGAAGATTTTTCACTTTTTGATTTTTATGGATTTTGAAAGTTTTATATTTTTCTATTTGATTTTTGAGGGTTTTATAATTTTGTATTTTGTTTTCGAATAGATATATAAGAGATAGATGAAGATAGACCTTTACTCCTCGTCTTCCTCACGAAGACGTTTGAGTGCTTCTGGTTGAAGGCTTTTCATGCTCAAGTCGTGGAAGAATAAACTCAAAGCGTTCTCTTGGAAGAGCTTTGGTGAAGATGTCGCTAAGCGGTATTGATCCTCACAAAATAGTAGTTCCACCACACCTTTTTCCACTTGTTCCCTCGATAAAATGATGTCGTATGTCGATATGCATAGCTCTTGAGTATTGAGCGTTATTGCATGAGAGAGCAATAGCACTTTTATTATCAGCGCATGAGGATTTTGTTGAATACAAAGCCATAGTCGATAAGCGAGATCTCATCCAAAGGATTTGAGCACAACAAGATGACATGGCTATGTATTCACCTGTAGAGGAAATAGAAGTACTCATTTGCTTCTTTGATGACCAACTTACAAGCTTATCACCCAAAACCGAGCACCTGCACGTATTTTGACGAGTATCTTGACACCGCATGATCTCAAGATCTCGCATATGTCGTTAGTGACATACGGTGTCTTTCGGTACCAAAGTCCCATATTGATGGTTCCTTGAGATACCGAAGACCGCTTAATCGCTTCAAGGTGCTTTTAGTAGGCTTAGCACGGTATCTAGCACATATGCAAACAATGAAACAAGATGTCGGTCTACTAGCAATGAGGTACATCGAGGATCCAATCATACTACGATATTTCGCTTGGTCTATCATGATCCCGAGTGGTCCTCATCTAGTTTGGTTCGATCAATCATGGGAGTGTCAACCGTCACTTGAATCAAATCCAAATTTCTTTAAGATCTCGGTTGCATATATATATTGATTTATGAAAATGCCTCGGGACTTTGTGAAATTTGTAATCCCAAGAAAAATGACATTTGTCCCATCATTGACATTTGAAATTTTGAACTCATTTCATTTGAAAACGGTCACATTTCATTGGGGTCATCGAGGCAAAGATGATATCATCAACATAAATTTGAACGTGAATTAAATGTTTGCACGACTTCACGGTGAACAATGTTGGATCAATCGCTTCTTTCTTGAACCTAGTAGATAGAAGAAACTTTGATAGCGTATCATACCATGCCTGGAGCTTGCTTTAACCCGTATAGAGCTTCTTCAAACGATAAACGTGAGTAGGATGCTCGGGATTCACAAAGCCTTGGTTGGGCGACATAGACGACTTCTTTAAGATCTCCGCTCGTAAATGCCGCCTTTACGTCCATCCGATAGACTACCATGTTCTTACTAGCAAGATTAGCCAAGAAGATTCGATTGCCTCGATACGAGCAACGAGCAAATGATTCCTCAAAGTCAATACCCTCCTCTTGACGATATCCTTTAGCAAACCAATCGAGCCTTGTTCTTTAACACATCACCATGCTCATCAAGTTTTACTTTGAAGATCCATTTTAAAGCAATGATCATAGCACAATCTGGAGCGGTACTAATTCCCATACATCAAGTCGATCAAACTCATGAATTTCTTCTTGCATGGCATGGAACCAAATTATCTTCATCCATGGCGGTTTTAACATCTTTGGTTCGATCTTAAATAGTACAGAGTTAAAGAAGCACCATAAGGCATCTGTTGCAAGTTGTTTACGAGTGGATTTGGACGAGAGGATTTCAATGATGTTGTCTAATGGATGATCGTGAGCCCATTTTACGAGGTGTTCATGTGGTTGTAGTTGAGGAACCAAGTAATTTGAATCGATTTCTCCCGATGAAGATGGTTACGAGGATGATTCAAGAGCAAATATATTTTCAAACGGAGCATCTTCATGAGTAGCAAAGGGATTTTCTTCATTGTTGATACCAGATACCATTTCCTGATGTACACTCGATGATTGATGATTTGTTGATGAGACAGATTGATCAGCAGCAGGCGCTTCTTGGCTTAATGATATTGAGACTGAAGGATCAACATCATTTACTTGGATAGGAGCACCCTCTGTTGTAGGAATTGACACATCATTAGCACTTGGCTCATACTGTTCATCAAACATAGGATCAAACAATTTTCTTAATTCATCTTCTGATGGAGGTACATATAGAGCTGATGGGGAGAAAAATGGTACAAGGGATGAACCAATTGGACTGTTTTGAAGTGCGGGTCCAGAACTAAATTGTCTAGGAGCCATTTGACCGGTCAGCTCATCAAACATAACGTGAATTGTTTCCATGATATTTCGGTTCTTTTGTTGTAGATTCGGTATCCCTTTTGTTTGGTGCATACCCTACAAATACTCCGATGTCCGCTTTAGCTCTAAGTTTGCCTAAATCTTGACCCTCATTAGTTGGATAATACAATGCTCCAAACACACTAAGAAAAGAGATTAGGTTTTCTGTTGTGGACAAGTTCATATGGAGTTATTCCATGAACGGTGTGAATCAGGAACGATTTTGTGTAGCATGCGGTGGCAATAGCTTCACCAGAGAAACATTGGAACCTTTGAGTAAATCAAGATTGTTCTAGCGGCTTCCACAAGGGTTCGATTTCGTCTTTCAACTACACCGCTCATTGAGGAGTTCGTGGAACACTTCTTTGATGGTCGATTCCAATGCTTTCATAAAATTCACTAAGTTGTTTGTTAACAAACTCGGCCCATTGTCGGTTCGGATAATTCGATTGTTTTGTTAAGTCAAACTCGCAACTGCTTGATGAGTTTGATGATGATATCAGGAGTTTCATCCTTTGTCCTAAGAACTTGACCAGGTGAATCTAGAGTAGTCATCAACCACAAGTAACACATATTTCTTCCCAAAGATATTATGCACTCTCATTGGTCACATAAATCCATATGAAGGGTATGAAGAACTTCAGAATTGAGTTTGTAGGTTTGGGTTTATGGGCATACTTTTTGCTTTTTCCCAATTGGCATCTTGAACAAAGATGATCCTTTTCATACTTTAGTCTAGGTAAACCTACAACTAAGTCCTTTCTCGGAGATCATTGATGGTCTTTGAAGTTTAAGTGATTGAGACAACGATGCCATAGCCATGACTTTGTTTTGAAGCCTCGACAACAAGCAAATTAGAAGACTTCATCATGTCATCGATAGAGATGGTGTAAAGATTTGAACCATGAGTTCCTCTTAACAGTTCCTTACCATCATGTTCTCTAACAAAACAAGTATGTTTTACGAAGGTACTTCTAGATCGAGAATCACGAATTGACCAACGAGAGAGCAGTTATGACCAAGACCTTCCACATAGTATACTAGAGATAACACTATCACCTACAACATAATCTCCATAACCCATAATTGCAATCGAAATGATCATTACCGAATCTAACTCGTCTCGATGAATTTGCTCACGAAGTTCATGAGCGCGACCGGTCTCCAGTCATAAGCTTGTGTTGAAACAGACAAAGACCTTGATAGATCTTGAGCTCGTGGATCGTTATATATGCCTATGTAATCACAAGCACAATAAAAGACAATCTCTACTACTAATGTTTATCGGTGGAATATAAACACAAGTAACAAATAACTAAGAACTTCTTGATCCTCTATGGATCTTTATATTAACTAAAGCGAGTTTTTCCAATCGGTACATAAACCTTTCTAATGTGTTCCTTTTATAAACAAGGAACCCTAAACAATATCGCTAAACCGCTTTCCAAGAAACGATAATCATAAAACTCAATAAGATATACACAATCACTTCCTAATAAAGCTCATGTATATCCACACTAAATAAACTAAATACGGAATAGACATTTCGTAGAAACCAACTAGTCACTATTATACTTCGGTAGAATAAGTCTTGGCGAGAATCCACTTTACTTCAAGAGAAACACTTGACATTAAATTCAAAGATAATCCGGACTTTCACATAATTCCCAACAATCCTCCCTAAACTGAATTTGACTTGTTAAGTTCCGTTCTTGATAGATCTTCTGAGACCGGAGGATTGGACACGAACAACGACAACGACAAAGAATCCAAAGAACATCTCTATGATGAAGAAACGCTAAAACTCCATATCTTTGCAAAGAACAAATGACAAAAGATACATCAAAAGTATTAGTTTCATACTATTCTCATCACATCCGGTGTGTTAACTCCCGTGAGAGGTGAATCATGGAAAATAAATGGATTTGATGTCTCTTTACCAATAGCCATCACTACCGGAGTAGCCATATGTTTCATTCAGAACTATGGTACATCGATAACCATCTCGATTTATGGACAAACCAAAGAACCATATAAACGGATTTGAAATGTCTTTACACCGTAGCGTTTGCTCGGGACTAGTCAATTCTTAGAATTGGTGAATTGAGAACCAAATATGGAATGCCACCGCCTTTACCACAAGCCATATACAAGTGGGCTAGTCAATTCTTGGATTCCAAACAGGAATAAACCATGGTGAATTGATGACCATACAACACTCAACAATTAAGCATGGGTGGTTGCATACCCTATGATTTTGAGCAAATCATTACAGCTATCAACAGATTTGATGTGTCTTTACCAAAGCTGTACACTTTGGACTAGCTAACTCTTTGACATACACAAAATATATCAGGTGAGTCAAGAACCAAAAAAAAATATACAACAAACCTGCAAGAAAAGTTAGATAAAACCAAAAACACATTTTTATTTTTTTTTTATTTTTTTTTTTATTTTTTTTTTAACTAAAAGAAACAAAACAAATATTACAAACTAGTACAATCAAGATGAACCTGTATGAAATAGAAGCTGATTCTTAATCAAACCAACACATTGAGTAGCATGCAGGTCATCATTGCCAACAGAATTAGGAGGCACTTCCAACTTGTGCTTCAGCAACCTTTCCATAAAAGTATCAGATAAAGGATAAAGCTTATCTGATAGCATACACAAAATCATTCCACATGTAGTCTGAACTACATGAACACAAGGCAAAGGATAAAACCTCCAACTCTCAATCTCCCATTTATAAGAATTCTTCCAAATAGAATACCCTTTACCATTTGGAGAATCAGAATCAAACATAACTTGAAGATCTCCCAAAAGATATAAACCAGAACCAGTTGCTTGATGAGACTTATAATCTTGAATAACATGATCATACAAGACATTTTAAATCATGTCTATTCACTAAATGAAGAATATCCTTCAAGAAGTTAAACTCAAGGGATATTATCCGGCTAAACACGATTTGCTTTAGTGTTAAGCTTTCCGGCTTTCCAATCAACCAATATCACATGAGGTTCCTTGGAAAATCATCATGATTCCAACTTCAATAAAAGTAGATTCATCGACTGGATATCAAAATCGGTATTCACGGAAGCATGTTTCTTAGCCAACATGCCGAACTTCTTGTAACCAAACTCGCTTTCCCGTATCATCAATGTGTTCGGTGCCAATCGTAGATCGGTCTCACGAATCGAGAATCATTAAGCTCCACATCGACAACATTTCGTAAGAAATCAAAGAAGATTCAGTGAAACAACCGGATCGGAAGAAGGAGTAGCATCGGAAGGTGTTTGAAGGAACAAGCAAGATACCATCAAGGCAAAACGATATCAAAATTATCCACAATTTCAAGCTGTTTTCGTCTCTTGGCTAAAGGAACCTCGGTCATTGAATCACGATTTTCCAATGGAGAAGAAGAAGTAGTACCTTGGGAAGAAAACTTCATAACCAGATTATATCGTCGAATCAAAGCATCATCGGACAAGTCATGATTTGCTTCATGGACATACCTAATTATACATAGCAACATTCTTCACAACTCTTCTCATATAATTCCTCTTACGAGCAAGCTGTCATAGGTTTTCTCTTTTAGCTTTATTTCTTTGATCAATAAGAGCTCTTCTCTTGTGATTCTAGCTTTCTTTGATTGCCAAGTGCCTTCATTTTCTCCACAAAATTATCATCATTAAAAGAATCTCCTAAGATAAGTTTTGCAAGAGTAGGATCGAGCACCTTGAGAAATATAGCCATCCCATTGATCATCAAGAATCGTAGGAAATAATGCATCAAGCTCTAATTTCCTTTCAGAGTCAAATCAAGCATCTCGATCTTGAAGAAATTTAGCCACCACACGACTCTTCCGGATATTCTCATAATCAAGAAACAATCCAAACTCGAGCTTGATATTGTTCTTTAGTCACTTTACCGACTTGACAAATCAACAATCACAGAGTCCTGTCTCCTCTCTCGTAAGATGTCTCAACATAACCAATTTCAGAGAACCAATGTGAGCTTCAGAAGCAATCAAACCCACATCAGAGGAAATAGGTTGAGACAATTCCTCAATAGGTGTAGAGAAATATTCAGATAAATCATTCAACTTGTACATTTTCCCCGCAATAAAGACCTCTTCATCATCTGCTGAAGGTGAAACATTTGAAGGTTCTGGGATAGACGAAGTTTGACCATGATTAGTAGGAACTTCCTCCACTAGAACTTCAGCAGATGCATCAACCATATGTGGCGCCTTTGAAGTATCAGCATGTACCTTATTCAAATATTGTCTTCTTCTTTTGCTAGCATAAAGAATAGGCTCCTTGCTCTTTGAAGATTTAGCAATTGAAGAATGAACATCAGATGTAAGTGCCACATTAGCCAATATCTCAAGAGATTCATTAAGATTCTCTGTATCCTCCTCTTCAGAAGAAATCAAACTTCTCTTTGTACCTTTCTGACTTAGCAATTTCTCCAAGTGCTCAACTTTATTCTCCAATACCACAATCTTATTACAAATAATAGACTTGGTGTCTACAAGTTCTTTCTTAAGACCAGTCACCTCACCTGTGAGCTTGTTCACCAGAGCATATAATGAGGTAAGTGTAATATGATCTTCATCGACATCATGTGATTGTTCGGTGGAATTGGAACTTCATTAGACGGTAGAGAAATTGCTCTGTACAACATTAACTCGATCAACATTAGAGCATCCTTCACTCAAATGGAGTCCTAACAGGGACTTGGTGTAAGCAATCTGTCAAGATCAACCTCGAACTTCATCAATTTGATCCCGAACTTCTTCAATAGGAACTTGGATAAATACGGGACTAGAACATGGTCTTGGTGAAAGTATAGATGCTTCAAAGAACAACGAAGGACCTCACCACCATCTACGAAGATTTCCATCGTAGGATTGGAAGAAGGTAAAACTACATTGAGCTCATTATCGGTCTCATTCTCCCGAGGTAACATTGCGACTAACAAAGGAAAATGTGTCCCTTCAAATTTAGTCCTCATTGAAGCAAATAACTTAGGAGTCGAACACTTATGGGATGAAAAGCACGGGTTTGTGTAGAAACATTCAATATCATCTGTAAGAACCTAGGGTACATCAAAACTTACCCTTTTCCTAGTTATGTTTTCTACCATATTATCAAAGATATACTTAGAGAAATTATAAGTCAAACCCTTAGATAAGCAAACAATACCACATCCCATTTGTGTTGAAAATCGATCCCATCCTCCGGACTTATTGCTCATGCATTGTAACAAAGTATGAACTAAGAACCTCCACATAGGATGAGCTTATTTTTCAACCACATATCTCCTCGTACTTTGATATCCAATAGCTCTAAGTCCTTCAAGCACCATTGTAGAATTAGAATGATAAACCCCATTCTCATCGTCCAAGTGAAGTTGTCTTCTGATCAAATCCTCTGTCACCACATACACTTGTCCATCAACACTTGCAACTATCTCAGTATCACCTCTCTTTTCTGCCGACGCCCAAAATTGAGTAATCAAAGTTTCGTATATAGCATCTGGAGAATGCGTCAATGCATATACAATCTTTGATCTTAGCAAGAAAGAAATCATCGGTCTATAAAGCTCATCTCCTCGAGCAGATCCAAGAAAAGCAACCTTATTGTGATCATGTTTAAATTGAAGTGCCATGAGAGATTTTGAGGATTAGGGTTAGGATTTTGCACAAAAGGAAGTGTTTTTAATGATAATAATAAGCGAATCACTTATGTGGAGCGAAAGTATGTCGTAACGAATAAATAGAAATTTCCCAACTTTAGTCAAAGTTGACCAAGGATGACGTGGACTTCTACTTTTACTTGAATTCACTTATAACCGGTAGAAACGAAACCATTCAATAAGTAGAATACTCAAGAGAAACAGATGACTTACTCACGAAGCTTCAAGAATATCTTTCTTTGTTTCACCCACATGCATTAATTCTCTTACCACTGAACCCGTCTATAAAACAATCCCAATGCACTCGACTTCTTCATCAAAATCCCCAAATAATATATCAAACCCTAATCTCTTCAATCCTTCAAAATTAACCATAATCATCATGAGTACCAAACTTGAGATCATAGATCTCACAACAACATCCTCATCATCATCCTCATCATCTAGTGAAGATACCAATACATGGTTCAACTATTTTCCAAAACCATATCCACTACCAAAGAAGTCACCTTTTCTCTCCTCATCGAAGATGAAAGTGTTGAGAAACCAAGTGTATCTCTGAAGATTCGATGAATCATATAATGAGGAACATCTTACTCGACCCTCAAAGACCTAGGCCTCAACGAAGGCCACGGGCCAAAAATCCACCACTTCCTATGGGTAGAAAGGTGGTGCTTGGTCTCTTGGCATCATGTTTTGGTGCATCATCACATATCGTATCGAGGAATGGAAAAAGGAAAATGATGTAAGTTGATGTATGATTGAAAGAGTAGATGATGCACAAAGGAAAATCTTTCAGTCTCATCTCTCTGCCACAATCAGCTTCAGCTTCTTCGTTTGCATCAATCCATCCTCTCCATTTTGATCCTTAGCATCTGTTAGGGTTGGTTATGCTTTCACAAAGGCATAGCCAGCATTTAGTGCCAAAAGATGTGAGCGATCATGCATATCCAACAGCTATTAGTGTGAAAGATGTGAGCAGTCATACTCATCGTGCTCATCTTTAGATGTTGGAATAGATGATATGTAATAGATTAGGACTATTAGATCATGTAGATGCTTTTGATGTTGCCAGTACTCTGTAATGTAAGCTGTAAACTGTTTCTTGAATGAATGAATGATCTATTTGCTTCATGCTTCTTTTGATTGAATCATATAACCCGCGACTTCAACTTCGAGGAAACAAATAACACACTTCAAAGACAATGAATTCGGTGGAAACCAAATTAAGCTTTCTTGACCATAACACAACCGATCGGAGACAACCATTACGCAAAACAAACACGTAAATATACACAAACAAACATAGAAACACACTAAAATTACATTAGCAAAGTTAGAGTTAGTTGCCAAAACAACCAAATATACAAAATTACATAGCAAAATGCAAAGTTATACACAAATCCTCCCACGAGGCATATGCCTCCCCGAGACCTATGCTCCCCTTAAACTTTGCGATTAAGGGTTAAGCATGCCAATATGGACCACAAGGTGTTGAAACCTTGGTCCTTCAAAAGCCTTTGTTAATGAGATCGCCACATTATCATCAAGATGAATTTTGACCACATTTATCAAATTTTTATCATATGCATCTCTTATAAAGTGGTGCACGATTTCAATATGTTTTGTTCGATCGTGAAAAATCGTATTTTAACAATGCATATGGTACTTTGATTATCAATAAAATTGTTGTGTTCATGAAATTATACCCATAATCCAACAAGCGATTTTGAATCCAAAGAACTCGTCCACAGAATTAGCAAAGACCTACATACTCTGCTTGATGAGATGAGGTAGCCACAATAGTTTGTTTCTTGCATTGCCAAGAAATCAATCTCTTTCCAAGGAATTGGCAACCTCCGGTTGTGGACCTCCTATCCGATTAGCACCAAAGATAGTCACTATCACTATACGCTTCCAAGTTAAAAGGAGACTCTTTTGGATACCAAAGACCAAGAAGAGGTTGGCCTTTGAGATACTTAAAGATCTTCTTAACAAGATTGAGATGGGAAGTCGGTGGAGTAACTTGATGTCGCGAACACACACTCACAAAGAAAAGTAATATCGGGCCCGGAAGTCGTTAAATACATCAAAGACCCAATCATAGACCGTATAAATGAACATTCACGGGTGGATCGGCTTCATTATTGGTCTTTGTCTTTGGAGCTTCATAAGGTGTAGTAGCGATCCTTACACCCTCCATACCAAACTTCTTCAAGATGTCCTCACATATTTGTCCCGACTTATAAAAATACCATCGGGTTCTCACTTGAACTTGAAGACCCAAAAGAAAGTCATCTCTCCCATTGCACTCATCTCGAAACTCTCCTTCATAAGCTCCTCAAACTCCCGCACTAAGCTTCCTTTGTGGATCCAAAGATAATGTCATCCACATACACTTGCACAAGAATAATGTCATGGAATTCTTCTTTAGGAAAAGAGTCTTATCAATAGCACCTCTTCTCAGAACCATGTTTCAACAGAAATGTAGAGAGCCTAGCATACCGGGCCCTAGGTGCCGATGTAGTCCATAGAGAGCTTTGACTACCTTATAAACATGATTAGGATGATCGGATCTTCAAATCCTTTAGGTTGAGTGACATACACCTCCTCTTCAATTTCACCATACAAGAAGGCTCCTTTAACATCCATTTGATAGACCATAAAGCCCATATAGGATGCATAAGCTAAGAAAATCCTTATAGCCTCAACTCTTGCCACGTGCAAACACTTCATCATAATCGATCCCTTCCTCTTGTCTATAACCTCCGTGCAACCAATCGGCTTTGTTCTTGATGACAACACCCGAGCATCTCTTATTCTTCGTAATCCATTTTGTCCCAATAGCATACTTACCATCGGTAGTGGTACCAATATCCAAACTCGCCGATTTTGAAACTGTTGCATCTCATCCCGCATAGCTTCAAGCCAACTTGAGTCTTCAAGAGCTCGAGTAACACTGGTTGGTTCCACTTGTGAGAGAAAACAAGCAAAGCAGACAATGTTGATAGTCTGTGATTGTCTCTCTGCTGATTAGAGACATAAGAGACAAAAGCCACCGTCCATATTTAGAACGCGCCCACGGTGCCTCTTGTTCTAATAGGCATTAGGATCACCAATAATATTAGGCGTGGATGAACATTGTTGATCCGTGTTGTAGTGGTGGTGTTGACATCAATTGAATCATCAAGATTAGTCACAGTGAGGTTCAAAGTCAAGATCATAGGAAGGTGTGTTGAAGATGCACCTTTAGGTTGATGATGACCAAGATCTGAAGGTTTTGGAAACCTTGTATAAGGTTCACCAAGATCCGTTGACACTTTAGTAGACATAGGAGTAGTGTCACCATGTCTTTCAGCCGAATTGGAGAGGTGAGGAGAAACAGAACCACCTTGACGAAATTGAAGTTTCTGCCGATTGCTTCATTTGATCCTTCTTCAATATTCCTCTCAAGATCTAAATTGGCGCATACTCTTGTTTCTTCACCGCAAGGTCCTCAAGATAATAGAATTCATCTTCACCCACATCAAGATAATCTTTAGAAGTGTCACCTACAAAATTGTTAGGAGAGAAGGAAGGTACTACAATGGGTTGTTCATCATCGCACTCCATGCCGAATGAGCATCCAAAGTGTCTCAGATTCGAAGTTGGAGATGCTTCGAATCGCATTTGATCACCCTTATGTCTAGCATATCCCAAGTAATCATCAAGTAGTCAAGATCAAATGACCAAACATGACCGCCTTGAACATTAGGCTTGTCTTCAAGATACCTCAGATTCAATGTCTCCTCAATTTTCTTTGCGGATACATTGTAAACTCTGATGTCTTACTATGAGCGTAATACCCCACAATGTAACCATCATCGCCTTTCTCATCAAATTTGCCCAAAGGATCACCGGTATTCAAGATTGTCACCGGCATCCAAATGGTTTAAGGTAATGAATGACAGAACTTTCCCAAAAGAAGTTCATAAGGTGTTTTAAGATGTGGTCTCGTAATGGACACTCTATTGAGTACATAACAAGTCGTACTAACCGCCTCATCCAAAACATGGTAGGAAGTTTAGAGTCACTAGCATTGATCTTGCGGCCTCTATTAAGGTTCTATTTTTCTTTACGCCACCCCATTTTGTTGAGGGGTTCTTGGAGTGCTATAGTCCCTTTTATTCCTTTAACCTACAGAGTTCTATAAGAATGGCATTTTTGAACTCTGTACCATTATCACACCTAATTCCTTTCACCTTTTGTTCAACCGATTCTCAATAAGGGTAATGAAGTCTTTCAAAATTTGGATGTTTCATCTTTGGTCCTTAGAAAGAATACCCAACAAAATTTGCTAAAACCATCGGTGATCACCGACAAAAATATTTATGATCAATGCTTCTCACTTTAGTTGGACCAAACAGATCCATATGAAGCGGTGAAGAGGTTCGAAATAATGGTTACTTCTTGTAACAGAACACCTTTATAGGAGGCTCAGGTCGCTTTCCTTTGTTGCATGCAACACGCTTATGATCATTGGTGAATACTTTGGCGGAAGTCCTTGAACAAGGCCCGCTTTAGAGAGTCTGGTTGATGGTCTTGAAATTGACATGGGCCATCCTTCGTGCCATTTGGTGGACTCATCCACGGATGCTTTAGCCACCAAACATGTTAAGTCACCTTGGTTGGACGATGAGTTAAATTGAATGTATCTGATTATGACTCCGAGGAACCTTGAAGAGAATTGAAGTATCTTACGGAGTTTGAAGTCTTTAGACAAAGACAAGACATTCATCCTCTGTGAAGAGTACTTTGTTCTTAGTGTCACAGATTTGTGAGACCGAGAACAAATTGAAGTGTTGAAGTTCCTTGACATAATAAACATTCTCAAAGTCCGGTGAGGTGTTTTGATGGTCCCTTTTCCTGTAATTCGTCCATCACTTCCTCCAAAGGTTACATTACCTCCACCTTCAATAGGTATAAAGTTATGCATCATGTCCCCGCTTTCGACATACTTCTAGAACAACCCACATCAACAATTCCAACATCTTTATGCTTAAGGGATGATCCTACAACAACAACAAATTATACGAATATTAGTACACTATGGAGGCTCAAGTCATGGGCGACTTGAACCTCGCCTTGTGGATCATATGAGTTGTGCCATGTAGAAGTATAAGATCCACTATTGTTCTTGGGTTTCCAATGAAACTTAGGTCTATGTTTATTCCAAGAACAACTCGCCGAGGTCTTGATGATAGCTTCCAAGACCCTCTCCCATCACCATTGGATTTATATATCTAGGCCAAAACCATTTTAAAATATTCTTTGGTTGGTTGAACATATGGTTTTCAAATGATCTTCTCCAAGGAAAAGATGTATTATAATTAGAAGCTTGTGGAACATAAGGTGGTATTTCATTCACATTGGTCCACATTGACCTAGTATTCCTAGAGTCACCACACCTACTCATTCTTTGCTCATGATAATCACAATCCTTAATTAAATGAGATTTACTTCACACACAAAACATTTCTTCAAGAGAAGATTTATTCAAACCAAAAGAAGTATTCTTACAAGGTAAGTATTCAAACCAAAACCATGAAAAGAATTGTTTTAACAAGATTATTATGCAAAGAATTAAAAGCAAGTCTTGAGGCAACTGTCTTGAAGAGCATTCCTGCAAAGAACTCCGTCATGCTTATTGGTAGTCTTCAGGTGCAGTGGGGGTGAAGACTTGGGAAGGGCAGACTTGGGAAGGTCGGACTTGTCATTTGAATCACACTGTGAGACCCTTGCTTGGAGGACTTGTCATGTTAACACAATAGACAAAGTCATTAGTAGAAGTATTAGGTCTCGCAAGTCTCTTGACTTTTTGCCATACTGGATGGTGTGATCCATCATAGTCTTTAAGAGTGGAAAGGTCAATGGGCATGTGCTCACCTCTTATTGGTCCACGACAAAGATGTAGGTCTCCTTCTTTCACAAAATTAGCTAGGCCTCACTGGTGTAGATTTACGTGTGTCATCCCTAGCTTCTAAGCCTACATATTTCTTAAAACCTAAGGCCATTTGTAGAATTGGTAGCTTGACTACTATAAATGAGACTAGCCAACTTATTACCATTCATCATCCATTCATTATTCCTAGCAATTTCCTCCTTAACTTTCTCCTTAAGCTTTATATTTTCTCGACTCTACATCCGCTTCTTAACTTCTCGCACCATTTTAACTCATTTGTAGCACATTCAAGATCTCTTTCTAAAACACCTATTTTCTCACCATAAGCTATTTCATTCTTTCAGAATCAAACCTTTTGTCTTTCTAGTGTTTTTAAAGCCTGCTTATAAGCTTCTACTTCCACATAGCATTCATTATATTTTGGTTCCATAATATCATAAGCTTGTTTGAGTTCATTATAACGCTACTACAACCAAACAAACAATTTTGTACCCAGAGATGCCCATCAAGGCAATCGATCATGCCTATCCTCTCAAGTACGCCTAGCAATCACCCAACATTATCGGGACCATCATTATCGACTCCTCATGTTGCTTCCAGGTCCACATTGCTATCCAGAGTGACCAAAGCGCTTGATCCCTTTGACGTTCTGCCTCATTCCGATCATGGCGATAAGAAGTGTATCTTGTCTCATCACCGCCTTTCCTTTCTTTGCATTCTCTAGAAAATGACCCAACTGCTGGCATGTGAAGCATTTAACCTTCCTCTTGTCAAACCTTGCCGGATCACGCCCTTTGAATCCAAACCTTCTTCCAGCCTCTACGCTCAAAACTCTTGATGTCCATGGAAAGCATAGCCAATCGCCACTTCACTTCATCTCTTCAAATTCAATCGGATCCACTTGATCAAAATCCTCATAGGCCGATCCTCGCCGAGGATCATAATCAAAGAAAGAAAGAACCAAGAACATCTTCCATAACTCCACCGGATCTAGGAAGAGAGCTCGATGAAGGAGCAAGATAAGATGATTATGGATATGGGCTTGGACCATAGCTAGACTTTGGAGTAGAGGCTCCAACAAATGCAGATGACTAGCGTAAGAAGATGATCGAAAGGGCTTCTTACATCATGTTCAAGAGCTTTAAGTTTGTTATCTGACTCATCAAAGGTCATCATGTCCAAACCTCCTTTAGCTTTTAAGGCTATGCTTACATGTAGCTGTGGATGGAGGTAATGACCTCGAAACTTAGAGTTACGATCATCATTATCCGGCTTAACTTCAAGTCGGTTCAACTGACTTAAGATCTTGTGAAACTTATCATAGCCCTTGTGAATTCCTTCCTCTTCGAGATCCGAAAGTCCCAAACTGTTGTCTTAGCATGGACTTCTTCACCTTCTAGACTCCTCATTCCCACCGAACCGCCTTAATAGCTAACCATATATCCTTGGCCATGCATGAAGTGAAAATCACTCAAGTGATCCTCGGGAATAGCTTGCAAAGAATAGTTCGACCTTTGTTTCTCTCTCGAATCGCTAGCAACTCTTCAAATAGCTTTGGGAGGAACATTAATCATGTTCCCAGAAGATCCGTGGTAGTTCTCTTCAAACTGCTCCCTTCAAAATTATCGCCATAGATTCCAATCAATGTTGGAAATCCATTCTGCATCTTCATAGCCCAAAGATCATATTCCTCCCTTTTAAGGTAAGGAAACTTAGCATTGCTATTAGCAAGACTTAGTTCTTTGCGGATGGGTGGAGTTACGGTTGTTGGTGAGTTCAACAAAGATCTCGAACCGGGCATGATGTTGTTGTAATAGTTGTATTGGTGTTTAGAAAAGCTTGTCCTTAGTATCGTAGAGACTCTCACGAGGCTCGATACCACTTGTTGAAACAGATAAAGACCTTGATAGATCTTGAGCTCGTGGATCGTTATATATGCCTATGTAATCACAAGCACAATAAAAGACAATCTCTACTACTAATGTTTATCAGGAATATAAACACAAGTAACAAATAACTAAGAACTTTTGATCCTCTATGGATCTTTATATTAACTAAACTGAGTTTTTCCAATTGGTACATAAACCTTTCTAATGTGTTCCTTTTATAAACAAGGAACCCTAAACAATATCGCTAAACCGCTTTCAAAGAAACGATAATCATAAAACTCAATAAGATATACACAATCACTTCCTAATAAAGCTCATGTATATCCACACTAAATAAACTAAATACGGAATAGACATTTCAGAAACCAACTAGTCACTATTATACTTGGTAGAATAAGTCTTCTGTAATCCACTTTACTTCAAGAGAAACACTTCGGCATTAAATTCAAAGATAATCCGCACTTTCACATAATTCCCAACCCGACTTGGAACAAATTAACGATCCGAGTCCAGTACCACGTAATCGATTTGAATAACTGCAGTTGAACACGTATAAGAATGGATAATCGATAATTTGGATCCCCATGCAAGAATGGGTTCCATTTGGTTAGTAACAATGATTGGAACACCCACATCGAAATGGAAACATTTAAATCGTAGATAGAGTCAATGAAATCATTAGTAATAGATGCACATCTGGTGTTCGATTTGACCTATTCAAAGTATGTTCACTTTGAAGGATAGTTCTTCCAAGAGGCATCCATTTTCTAGTGGGCATTGTATTAGCATATTGAGGAAAAGACCGATTAGCCTTTTGACCAAAAGGAATCCATCTATATCCTACCTTCATCAAGGTTCTTCCCGTGGGTTTCACTTGCTTTCTAGCTTTCTTTCGTTTTTGTCTTTTAGCCTTCTTAGCACGTTTTTTAGCATTAACACTTTTCACAAGACAATTGACAGCATTAGGCAAAACATTCATACCACATTCATGATAAGTAACATAATTCAAGCAATCATCATTACAAGGTTTGCAAATAGTATCGTAATCAATTAATTACAAGACGCGCTAAGGCTAATACTAGAATCAACACGATTCGCTTTATTCGCTCAAACATAAAGTTCCTAGATTGTTCTTCTACTCTTTCCAAAGGCACATTCTTAGCTTGCAAGGTCCTATCATTCCTTGTATTGTCTTGAGACTTTGACCGCTTCCTTTAATGTCATTGATTACTCCTGTAGAGGGAATGAGAACATTAGTTGGTTTTACTACTCTTTTCTTCACCGCTTAGATGTCTTTGGGATCCGAACTACATGCGTGCACACTAAGGTTCACTTTCTTAGCATTCACGATCCGAATCGAATCTTGAAGGCACACTAAGGTTCACATTCAACACATTGGGCATCGAATGAATATCATACTTGGCACTAGGCATAGAACATGGAATCAAAGGATTAACTCTCTCACCTAATGACTTAGGACATATTGTGATCAAGCATTCTAGGATTTCTTGAGATCGTTTGGCATATAAGCATGCATGCCCAATTGCATTATCATGTGGTTTCTCTAACTTAGCCTCTTCAACAATCTCACGCAGACATTCTAGGCAATCCTTAAGGGATGAGAAGTATGTTTGAATAGCGAGTTTGTTATTTCGAGATGAGGAGGACATATTTCACGCACAAAGCATATTTGTTATCCATAGGTACCTTTGGTCCATCATTCCCCATTGGTCATTGGCATTTTCCCTTTTACCGCTCTTTGATTCTCAATTTCCTTTGCAATGAAGCTATTTGTTTGTTATTTTTGTTACGAGTGACTTTTATTGATTCAAATAACTCATTGTAATGACGCTTAACCTTTTCATTTTCTTCTAGAAAACTTTCGTTTTCTTGTTGTAATGTGTTTACTAAGTTTTGAAGATGAAACGTTTGGGAATTCCGAGAATCTAAAGGAGGAGGCATTTGGGAGCCAATACACTGCTCTTTTCACCCTTCAATTGAGAAATTTGGGCTTTTAACTTTCGATCGTGTTACAATGAGCTTGAATTTGTTCATCTCGCTTGTTTATTTGAAAAACTGCATCAAACTCTGGAGCATCTGAGGATGTCTTGATATTTGAAGTTTTCACATTTTCTTTAAGATGTTGATATTTTAGTTGTAAATTAAAATGCTCAACCTCTAGCTTAGAAGAATGTTTAACTAAATTGTCGTGATCATCCAGTTCAATTTTTTCAGTTAGCTTAGAATTAGTCTTTTCAAGCTCAATGACACGATCATGGGAGACTTTAAGAGCAACAGATAATTCATGAAATTAAGAAGCATTAATGGAACAATTTGTAGCAGTGAAACACACATCTTGAGCAATACATTCAGAAATCATATTCTCATTTAGTGTATGCACGTTCTTCCTTTCAATCTCATTATATTTTAATGCTCGCTCATAATCACTAACCTCAACTATCATTGCATCAAATTCCTTTTCCATTTCTTTAATGTCTGAAATCATTCCCTTTTTAAGACTCTCAAAGTGATCTTTTAGTAGTTTAAAGAAAGGCATGACTTCAGTTAAATAGCATTTTTTAGTTTGCTCAAAACCCCTTTCTCCTTCAGTTATACCGGTGGGTGTGATCCTTTTCTTGCAAGTTTTCTAAAAATCAACAAATAGTTGAAAGATAACATATTGACTGATTAAGGTCTTGCTTTTAGTGGCAATTGTTCTAGGAACAAGATGCATTTACACAGTCGCTCTAGGCATTTTCCTAAGGGGAGGGTTGGTTTCAACAATATTTTCAGCTTTCTGCTTATCTAAGTCCATTTTCTAGAACACTTGTTCGGGAGTTAACAATGTCTGAGACTTAAACATGTTTAAGGCAATCTAATTCTCCTTTTTGTAATCATGGGGTGAGATAATTACTTTCATTTCTTTACATTTGGATCATCTAGTTTCTTGTTCATCTTTTCCTAGTGACTTCATCGATTTCTTATCTTCCTCTCGAGCACTCAACGCAACTAGGTTTACGCCTAGGTTTAAGGATTTCATTACCATCATAAATTACCTTATGTGCAATTCTTGCCTTTTAATGACCTCGAGATTAGGTTCCTCAACCGAGCATTGCTATGTTTGTCGCTCAAGACTCTATGCTTAGTGATCATGTGAGTAGTCTCAATGGTGTTCCTTGTATGTACAACTTGTTTTCAAGTTTGTTTTAAAAGTTTTCGATTAGAAAAATCTTTCAAGAGTTTTGATTCCTTTGCATTAAATTCTCGCTAAGCATTTTCACATTTTCTTGAAGTTCTTGTTTTGCTTAGCGCTTTAGAAAGCTTTTCTTGCAAGGAATTTAACTCTTTTTAATGCTTCTTCTCTAAAATTACTTTTTCTAATGATTGTACGCACTTGGTCATCCATTTCCTGCTCACGATTGGTCAACTCAAACTTAGCTCGTTGTTCATAAATGGCAACCCGTTCTTTAAGGCATTCAGTTCAAAGACAATAGAATTATCAGGGGTACATGCAGTGAATTCATCAACGACATAGTCATCATTGACTGCAGAAGATGCATTACTTGGTACAATCTTAGTTTCACTTTGATTCACATATTGATCGTGTGGGACAACATTACTATTACCCATATTATCAATATATGAGTCATAAGTCTCAAAAGATTGTACTTCATTATGCATCTTTCGCTCATCAATATCATCATATAGTTTTAATACCTCTGAGATGATTTTGTCTTTGGATGGTCCAGTTGGTGGTGAAGTAGAGTCCTTAGGAGAGACCATTGGAGAAATGCTTGCCATGAAACTTGTTTGTGCAGAAGGTCCATCATCAACATCAGAATCGTATGCATCACAATCAGCCACTTAAAAGGCATTCTGATGATTATGACCTATCTCTTGAATCGGTGTTCATCAACATCAAGATCATAGGTTTTAGCATTTCCTTCAAAGATGAAATAGTAACTACCCTTCATCCAAAGTCGCTCCATTGTCTTGAGCTTGTACTAGCAACATCTTATCCTCGAAGTACTCAAAGATTCGTGGACGCTTTTGGAGATGTGCGTTCTTGCAATGTGTCCTCACCACCACAGCTTATAGCATTGATCGGCTTAGCTTGACCTTGATTTCCATTTCTTCCCGATTTCGATTGCAACATAACCCTTCCAGCTCCACCTCTTCCCCGATCATACTGCCTTTCCTGAATCGGTTGCACAACAATCTTCCCATCACCGCGATGTGAGCTTGATTGTGCGGGTTAGATGCGCCTCGAGGTTGTTGTTGGTTTGTGGAGAGAATTCATGTTTTGACTTATCATAAGTGCCGCTTGATTGATGAAGTTTCCTATGCCCGCATCAAGATCGCCTTGTTTGAACATTGGATCAGGAATGAGTTTATGATTACCATTACCCATAGGTACAACTTGAGAAGCTTTGGTGGTAATCCCAATATTTGAGTAAAAGGCAGTTGAATCATTTGATGAGCTTGTTTCTCCCTGAGCTTTGAACTGATCAAGAATCCTCTTTTCAAACATGCATGTCTCTCATTTTGAAGAAGGAAGGCATAGAGTTGCTCATAATTCATATTCTTCAATCCTTTAGTGAGCTTCACAGAAGTAACAAATTTGTGCCATTCGGGATTCATGTTGTTTACAAACTTTGAGTTCGGTGAATGTTAGCATAGTCATTCGATGTTCCTCATGTCATTCACCGACTTATGAAATCACATAGTACTCATAGACACTTTCATCCGGTTTCATCTTGAAGTGCTCAAATTCATCATACAATTGTGATTCTCGGTCTTCAACAGTTAGCTCGTAACCGAAGAAGCATCTTGACATTATCCCATATGCCTTTTGCCTCGGTGTTGTGATTGATAAGCTTGTAGATGTCTTTTGGTAGACCTTGCAAGATAATGTTGGAAGCTCGGATATCTCGCATCGAATCTCTTTTCTCCTTATCATCAAGCTCATCATACATCTTTGGTCTATCCATTCCAGAAATCGTAGTTCCATCTTCAGAAGATCGAGTACATCTCTAGTAGTCTCAACTCGGTAAGGTCCTTCATCAATGGATTTGAGAATGTTAACCCATTTTCTTTTCCAAGACAAGACAATCGATTCGTTGAGCCCAAGAATCATAGTAAGTTCTGTCAAGCATGGGTGGGACGAGTATCGAGCCAAGCTTGAACATCCTCGACCATCGACGAAGCTAATGGTAGGAACGATGTTTGCCATGATAACAAATTCTACGGATTTTACTATTCTTTGATTAAACCGGAAATTGATTCTTTCACGAGATTTTACTAAACCAAAAGAACAACCGTAAGAATGTATCACGAAGAAGTAACAAGTCTAAATGAACAAGTAGCTAAACACACAACTCGCTTAAGCAGTCAATTCGCTAAATAGCCAAGTCGCATTAGCATCAACTCGCACCACAATCAACTCGCTTAATGAATCAAGTCGCTAAATAGCCAACTCGCTTAAGTATCAACTCGCAACACAATCAACTCGCTTGAACACTAAGTCGCTTAAATTAACTCGCTAAGCGTTATAACTCGCTAAATAGCTAAGTCGCTTTAGATCTCAAGTCGCTAAAGAAAAACTCGCTTAGAACCCAAGTCGCATAAAGATCAACTAGCTAAACAGCTAAGTCGCATGTACCAACTCGCATCAAATAACAAAGCAACTCGCTTTGAAGAAAAACAAGTCCGAGACTCAACTCGCTTCGCCCTTTTTCCACAAGTAACCACTTTATCAATCCAAAACAACCAAACCACAATGATTTAAGCCTTCCAATTCAAAACATAAACACATATGATGATCCTAAACACAAAAGTACAAGCAAAATTCAAACTTTAACACTAGAATTTGTCCAAATGAATCAAACTCTCCTAAACCCTTAATACCCCAAAAACCTTATAAAATCCACCAAAACAAAGAGCATGAAAGATGAGTGATCAAACCATGGCTCTTGATACCAATTGTAGGATATTGGATTTCACAAACACTCTAAACCATAATCAAAGTAGGCGTATAAGTATGTTAGAGAGAGAAAGTTCTAGTGAGAGAAAGGAAGAGAGTTGGGAACTATAGTGAGAGAAAGAAAAATATTATTATGAGCTCCAACTCTATACCTTGGAGGGTAGAGAGTATTTATAGTCTTACAATAAAACGCCACACAACGGGCAGTGGATCAGGCATACAGTGGGTAAAGACTCATCCGTCCTCCACGGTGTTTCTTAACTAATTACTACTTAACTTAAAAGAACTACGACTACGAGATTTCTAACGATTACATATACTTGAGGTGACCGACTCTTTTATAACTGGAATTTCTAATTCCTAACATATATTTACTTCAAAAATCCAGAAAGAAATAACTTTTTCATATTCAGTTTGATACTGAAACATTTATGTATTTAAATTAGCCGGTTTAACAACCTTTTCTCATTTTTAGTTTATTCAAAGCCAAGTTCTTTCATTTTCTCATTTCAACATATTTAAAATTAATTTAAAATTTAAGTCGAATTTTACTCTTAATAAGTAAAACAAGTTTACAGGTAACAATAAAGCAAACAGTAAAAAAATTGAATAAAAAAGTTGTTGACTTTTCTAAAGTAAACATAGCGCATATATTTACTTCAAAAATTTAGAAACGAATAACTTTTTCATATTCAGTTTGATACTGAAACATTTATGTATTTAAATTAGCCGGTTTAACAACCTTTTCTCATTTTTAGTTTATTCAAAGCCAAGTTCTTTCATTTTCTCATTTCAACGTATTTAAAATTAATTCAACGTTTAAGTCGAATTTTACTCTTAATAAGTAAAACAAGTTTAATTGTAACGATAAAGCAAACAGTAAAAAAATGGAGTAAAAAAGTTGTTGACTTTTCTGAAGTAAACATAGCGCATATATTTACTTCAAAATTCCAGAAACAAATAGCTTTTTCATATTCAGTTTGATACTGAAACATTTATGTATTTAAATTAGCCGTTTTAACAACCGTTTCTCTATTTTAGTTTATTCAAAGCCATGTTCTTTCATTTTCTCATTTCAACTTATTAAAAAATAATTCAACATTTAAGTCGAATTTTACTCTTAACAAGTAAAACAAGTTTAATTGTAACGATAAAGCAAACAGCAAAAAAAAATTGAATAAAACATGCAAATATGCTAAGTATGAATGCCGAGTTCAAATTTTATCTCAAATTTCAATTTAGTTTTCTTAAAAGAAAACATCATTAAAATTTACTCGAGTTTTACGAGGCGAGCTAGAAACGAACAAACTATTTCTCAAACCAAACTTGAGCTTCTCCATAAAGGCATGCAAAACTTTAGTTCAAAACTTAAGCCACATTTTACTATCAAAGTTACATACACTACTACACAAAAGGCTATAAACACCCCAAATAGAGACTGGTTATATAAAACCCTATTTCTATGATAAAAACTAGCGGGAATGGAAGGAAATGAGATTGGTTATCTAGAAAAAACCAGTTTTCATTATAAAAAACGCATAAAAACTGGGTTTGTGGGTAAAAACCAGTCTTTTTACACGATCAAAGACTCTAGTGTTAGGAAATAAGATGTGTTTATGCATTTATGATAAAGACACCGTTTTTACAAAACAAAGATTTAGAGATTTCATGTTTTAATGATATTTGTGATTTTCCCTCTCCACATTTTCACAAGTCTCGTGGTCCCGCCCCAAACTTTTCCCCAAAATCAAATTGTCCCGCTATACATTTTTCACAAACCTCAAAATTCATTTTTCTTTTCCAGTCACCCATACAACCACATAGATATGTCACAAATCACTAACTATCCCCATTTGAAGTAAGTTCTTCACAAATCTAATACTTTATTGTATTTTACCTTCGAATTGATAATCAATTTGATGTTTTCATGGGTCAATTTCATGCTTTAGTGATTTTTAAATTAGGGTTTCTGAAATTGTAAAACGCAGCAGTAAAGCGTAAGATGAATTCTATGCTTGATTTTCAATGTCAATGGTTGTGTTAAATTTTAGGTTATCAATCTGTGGCAAACATATCATTCTATCAATTGCTAATGGCTTTCAAGTTATGTTCATTGCGTAGATTCTCTGAGGGTTAATTATGGACAAAGAATAAAAGGTTTAAAGTTCCAAGATGCTCGCTTCTCACCAAGCTATTCTCATTTCTGCTGATGAGTCATTTATAGCCGTTAGAGGGGTCTTAGTATAACTTAATCTCCTATTTAATAAGTTCCCTAATCTAGGGTTAGAAACACTTGAGTGTGCAGTCATTTCTCACACACTCTTCTCTTCTCTTTGATCATTTCACTGATCTTGTCTTTTCTTTGTATTCATATGATTATTGTCTTATTGACATTAATCTAGTCTTGTAACATTTTGGATACTATTGTTGATACAATCTAAGCCGACTATTGAGGCTTAGGTTTGAATAAAAGTTCTTCTGTTTACTTGTTGTTGTTGATACTTTCGTACATGGTATCAGAGCTTCCAGCTCATTGATTCTCTTCGGCAACAAGGTGGTGGTTTGGGGTTATTGCTATTGGCGTAATTACTGGTTATCTTATACTTACAATTAGCCCTATACTAAGTGAATTTAGGGTAATTGTGATTTGTTCTTCCGCTGCATATTTCTCTGTAAGTCTAAGTCTTATCTCTTCTTCAAACATACAGTACTTAAGTCTTTGTGGGTGCAAACGGGTAGACTAACATCTTGATCTGCCACCTTTAAGTGGTACGAATACCTGCTCTGGTTTACCCTAGTTCACAGGCTTAGTGCTTGTTGTTTCTTATATACAAAGTCTTATTTGTTTGTATATTTGCTCTTATTATTATCTTTGTTTGTGATTCTCTGTCTGTCTTATTATATCGGTCTGTTTTTATTGTTTGCATTATGGCTATTGGTGATGATAATATTGGTGGTGGTGGTTCTTCCACTGAGAAAAGCTTATCCTTGGTGATGCTTTGTATTTACACCCCAACAATACCAATGGTACTCCCATTATTTCTATTAAACTCACTGGAACTGAAAATTATAAAATATGGAATATGGCCATGACCTTTGCTTTAAGGAACCATAATAAGTTAGGGTTTATTGATGGTACTTGCACAAGAAATGATTCTAACCCTAGTCTTGCAAATCAATGGGATACTTGTAACTCTGTTGTGGTTACTTGGATTCTTAACTCTCTCAGCCCTAAACTATTTGCTGGTGCTATCTATGCCAAAACTGCTTATGAAATGTGGAATGATCTTAAGGATACTTATGATAAGGTTGATGGTTCAGCTATTTTTAATTTGCATAGAAATATAAACTCTTAGTCAAAGTGGGTCCTCTCTTTGATTATTATAACAACCTTAACTCTTTATGGAAACAATTTGATTGTATGATTAGCTTTCCTTCCCGCACTTGTGAGGTCGCAAAACATTTAAAAACACAATCACTAATCAAGTTAATGCAATTTCTTATGGGTCTTGATGACTCCTATGTCCCCATCGAAGCAATATTTTAACCGAGATCCTTTACCTAATGTCAAAACGCTTTCTGTTATCTCTCGAGAAGAATCTCACGAAATGTTTCATCTGGGAATAGCTTTGCTAAACCCAATGCTACAAGATTTTCGCAAAAACTTCGATGGTGGAAAATTTTTGATAACAAAAAGGTTTTAACAACAAAGTTTCGGCTTTAATTGCAGTACGACTCAAATAGCAGAGGACCAAACCGAATCTCAAATGTACTAATTGCAAAAACCCGGTCACACTGTTGATAGATGTTATGATCTTGTTGGTTATCCTACCGGATATGTTAAAAGAATTTTAATGAAACCTTTCAAAGAAGAATAATGTTTCTTTGAAACTAATCATATCATCGATAATAGTGCTAGCAACTCTCCTGCTTCCTTGTCCAATGAATGACTCTCTAGACTTATGAGTCTTCACAATGACAACAATGTGTCATCTGCTAATGCCAACTTGGGAGGTAAAAATTTTTAGGAACCTTCTTTAATGGCGTGTCAAGTTTAATGTAAACTTCAACAAATTTTTAACAACAACACAAAATCCTTATCCGAAACATCGGCCTTGGTTGGATTGTTGACTGGTGCAATCAAGACATGATCGTTCTAAAACTTTTAATCAATGTAGTTAACATTTCAAATCTTGGCTTAACTGTTGGACATCCCAACGGTACTCGTGCCTTAATTACTAAAATTGGTGATTTAAAGGTCAATAATGACCTAACTCTTTTGATGTTCTAGTTGTTCTTGAGTATAATGTTAGTCCGCTATCTGCTCATAAAATTGCTAGAGACAATAAGATGTTTGTTGGGTTTAATGAATCTAATTGCTATATGTGATTTACATCAAAAAGGATTGTGGGGATTGGTAAACAATACAATGGGTTATATATGTTTGATATTGATTCTACATGTAAGATTATTTCTAATAACCGCATATCCGTTTGTCATGTTTCTAGAAATCTCGGCATCAAAGACTTGGTCATCCTCTCGACCAAGTCCTACACATACTTAAACCCACTCTTAAATTTGATAGTACATCTAAACTCGATCATCTCTGTGACACTTGTAATAAAGCTAAACAAACCAGGGAACCATTCCCTCTAAGTGAACATAAATCAACTAAAATTGGTCAACTTGTTCATCTTGATGTATGGGGACCATATAAAGTCACTAGCAGAGATGGTTACAAATATTTTTTAACCATAGTTGATGACTATTCCAGGGCAGTGTGGGTTTATATGCTTAAGGGGAAGGATGAGTTTATGTCTCCATTGTTAACTTTACTCTTATGCTATCAAATCAATTTGAACACAATGTTAAGATTTTTAGAAGTGATAATGGGATGTAATTTGTCAATAATAAACTTCAACATTTTTCCATGAAAAGGAATTTTACATCAAACCTCTTGTGTTTATACACCACAACAAAATGGTATTTGAAAGGAAACATAGGCATCTTCTTAATGTAGCTAGATCCCTTATGTTTCGTGGGAATTACCTCTATATCTTTGGCCCGAATGTGTTCTAACTGCTGCCTATGTAATAAACAAAGTTACCCTCTCAAGATTGTCTGCAAGTCCCCTTCTTCCTTGTGTATGGGCATGACCCTTCACTCTCTCTCCTTAGAGTCTTTGGTCGCTTATGCTATGCCACCATTCTCAACATCTCGATAAATTTGGTAGTAGGTCCGAAAAAGTGTCCTTATTGGTTACTCAAATGAGAAAAAGGCTATAAACTCTTGAGCCTAGAAACAAAAATATCTTTTACCCGTAGATGTCAAATTTATGAAACTGTTTTCCTTCAAAATGAAAAATACCTTGTCAAAACCTTTTGTTGAAACCTTTGTGCCAAAAGACTTAAATCACAAAAATTTCTTTGACTCACAAATAAGTCCCAATGATGAAGGAGAGTGACATCCTATGATGATGGCACATGGTAAATCATCCTACTAGGATTGACGAACGGTTGCAACATCTATAGATGATAATACACCCCGAGGGCACCATATCACATGAATCACATCCCGCCAATGCATCTTCCGATTCTACCGATACAACACCGATTCTCACGAACAAGAAAGAGGCTTGCCACCACTCATCGCTAGAAGGTCAACCGAGTCTCTAAGTTTTCCAAGAATCTTAACGACTTTATTGTAGAAGGAAAAGTCAAATATGGTGTTGAAAAGGTTGTTAATTATTCTAATCTTAACAAAGATAATTATCGCTGCGCCTAGCCTTAATAAAAGTATTGAACCTACATTATGAAGAAGCTATCCTTGATAGTAATTGGGTTGATGCTATGAACTCGAAATTGAGGCCTTAAATGAAAACCATGTTTGGGATATAACTCGATCTACCTCTAATAGAACTCCTATTGGCTACAAATGGATCTTTAAAATCAAATATAAAGCCAATGGTGAAGTTGATAGATACAAGGCTAGATTAGTTGTTAAAGGCTATAACCAAAGGGAAGGAATAGACTATGATGAAACTTTTTCTCCTGCTGTGAAAATGTCTACGTTAGATGTCTTATTGCCTTAGTCGTAAAAACAAATGGCCTCTTTTTCAACTTGATGTTAACAATGCTTTCTTATATGGAGATCTTGATGAGGATATCTATATGACCATCCCCAAGGGTTTTTAATGAGAACAATAAGAATAAAGTTTGTAAACTTGTCAAGTCTCTATATGGCCTAAAACAAGCTCCTGTGAAATGGAATGAAAAACTTGTCGTTGTTTTAAAAGAAAATAACTTTGTTCAACTGTTAATGATCATTCTTCTGTTCACCAAAAGCAGAATAACAAATTTATTGCTCGCTTGTTTATGTGGATGATATTGTCCTCATCGGAAAGTTCATTGATGAGATAAACCTATTCAAAGAGTTTCTAAAATCAAAATTTCATATTAAAGACTTGGGAAATCTAAAATATTTTCTTGGCATTGAGGTTTTAAAACTGGGAATGACATTTGTCTCTCCCAAAGAAAATATTGTCTTGAACTCCTCAAAGAATTTGGCCTTCTTGGGTGCAAACCCGTGTCCACCCTATGGAACCCAACTTTGTCCTCCCATACATTCCCACTCATCGATGATCCCTTACTTGTCAACATCACGGTTATCGAAGGTACTTGGGAAACTTATCTATCTCACCCATACAAGACCCGACATCTCATACTCAGTTCATTGTGCGGCACAATATATGCATTCTCCCTTGAAATCTCATCCGAATGTGCCTCAATGTTATGAGATATCTAAAGGAGCTCCGTGAAAAGGTCTAAGGTACAATTTCAAAGAACTCTAAAAATCATCTTGAAGGATATAGTGATGCCGATTGGGCCAAATGTAAGAAAACCGTAAAATCATCACAGGTATTGTGTTTTCTTTAATGATTGTCCGATCTTATGGAAAAGTAAAAACAAAACACTCTTTCAAAATCTTGCATGTAAGGCAGTATAGATCTATGTTCATCGCTGTCTGCGTGAAATCATTTGGATTCAAAAACCTTAAAGGATCTAAAAGTTGATATTAATCTCCTCGTTAATCTTTTTGTGATAACAAATCGCTTTGCAACTTGTCATCAACCCCTGCTTTCCATGAAAGATCAAAACACTTTGAAATTGATGTTCACTTCACCGGGAAAAAATTGCTAGAGGTGTTATAAGTGCCAAAAAGATTGGCTCTTCAAACCAAATCACGACATACTCACTAAAACCTCCACGCCTATCAAGATAAATTTTGTGTGAAAAATTGATATTGTTTGATATGTTTGCCCATCGATTAAGGGGAATGTTAAATTTTAGGTTATCAACTGTGGCAAACATATCATTCTATCAATTGCTAATGGCTTTCAAGTTATGTTCATTGCGAGAGATTCTACAGGGGTTAATCATGGACAAAGAATAAAAGGTTTAAAGTTCCAAGATGCTCGTCACTGAAGCTATTCTCATTTCATTGATGAGTCATTTATAGTCGTTAGAGGGTCTTAGTGTAACTTAATCTCCTATTTAATAAGTTCCCTAATCTAGGGTTAGAAACACTTGAGTGTGCAGTCATTTCTCACACACTCTTCTCTTCTCTTTGATCATTTCACTGATCTTGTCTTTTCTTTGTATTCATATGATTATTGTCTCATTGACATTAATCTAGTCTTGTAACATTTTAGATACTATTGTTGATATAATCTAAGCCGACTATTGAGGCTTAGGTTTGAATAAAAGTTCTTCTGTTTACTTGTTGTTGTTGATACTTTCGTACAGGTTGTGAATGATTCTCATTACTTGCTGAATTTTGGGTGTTTTTATGTATGTTAATTGCTTCGAATAGGTCGTCTCATTACTTGTTGAATTGTGGGGGCTTTCATGTATGTTAATGGCTATTTTGGGTGTTTTTGTGTATGTTAATGGCTGCAAATAGGTCTTTTTATTTACTAATTTCGGGCTTTTTCGTGTATGCTACTCTCAGTGATGGAACATTTGTCAAGTTTGTTTAGTAGTGATTTTGGCCCAAGTAAGTCCATGTTGTCATGTAACATCTCTAATTTGGCTTTTTTATTTTAGTGATACTTACCATAGTAGTTCTGTTTTGGGTGGGACCAGATGTGCCATCAGAAAGCTTTCAGATGTCCCAGGTTGATCATATCTTTGTTCAGATGGGTATGAAAGACCATATTATGGCTGGCCATAGTACACATTTGACTGAGCTATTGGAAACTACATCTATGCTGGTATGTTTTGTATCATTTGTATGTGAGATAGTAATTTGACCAATCCTAGGTTGATTTGGGCTGTTTAAATGGATAAAGGGATTAAGCTATAAGAAATGGGATCAATCGAAATATACTTAGATTATTGTATTATAATATAATCCTATTGAACACATAAGTTATTTATAAAACTACTAAATGGGATTAAACAAATGCCCGCTGATTCACCCAACCCGCACTGCTTAATATTTACCCATCTTACCCCTAACTTGATTTGGCTTGTTACCTATTCCAGACCGCCCTTTTTCCAACTAGGTTTGTGCATAGGAATCTATGCGCATAGTTTCTTTTCTTCATATCTTAACTTGAAAAGTGGTGTACAATTGTCGGTGAGTCGAGAGACTTAAAATAAATTTAAACTTTTCATTTCACTAAAATTTATCGATATAATAGACCCGTTATAATTTTTTGTCATTGATATTTATAGTGATCTTTTTATGATGAATACAACTATCAAGAACCCATAGCTCACTTGTGGCATTAGATGAACTTGGACAAGGGACAAGCTATAGCAGATGTTTTATATTACAAAATGATGTTTGGACGCTTTTATACCCCTTTATATATTCTTTTTATTATCATATGTTATCATTTATCATGCTCCATCCGCTTGGTTGTAGTCGTCGGTTCTTGAATACCTTGTCAACAAGGTCTAGTGTCGTGATTATTTTCCACTCACTATCACCACTTAGTCGGACTATCAACAAATTACCAAGGTATGCTTTATGGGTTATAAAATAGGAAAAGCAACTACACCATCGATGCAAATACACTAGTACAAAAGTTAAAAATTGTAGATGGTCATTAGTTAATATGTAAATACATAGAACAAAGCTACTGATGCACTAGGTTATTATGCAATTTATAAATGACTACTGGACTATAATAAATGATCAAGAATTGTGCCTACACCAAATGCACGAGGTTAATATACTGATGCACCAAATGCACCGGTTTAATTTGCAATTTATAAATTTGTTCAAGAATTGTGACTACTATAATAAATGGTCATTAGTTTAAAAATTATAGATTTGTTAATGGGTCATTATAGCTTATTGGGTCAACCCGATGCCCCGATAATGAACCAAATAAAACCCCAAACCGACCCTATTAGGATATCGGGTTGACCCGATAAACCCGATAAGTAAGTTGGACCCGAATCAACCCGACCCTATAAGGCCTTATTGAGTTCGGGTTCGCGTCGGTCAGGTTAACCCATTTTACAACCTTACATACTACCCAACCCACCCGGCCCACTTAGTTTCCCACCGCTAATATTCATTAAGGAGAAGCCTACATATTTTATAGTTTGCCCATGCTGATGCTAATTAAGTATTTAAGTGACAAGTTCTCTTATCCCCTTGCTTCTCGCTTTATATTTTAGAATTTTACTTTTGTTAGATTCATTTACTTTACATGTAATAATAACATTCTTTTATTATTCTTCTTTGGTTCACATTAACTACAGGCCAAATGGAGCTTATAGTACTGGTTTCAGGCCGATTACTCATCAGGTAATCTCTAAGCATCCGACAATAATGCTAATTGTTGCATTTCCTTGTTTGTTGATAGCTTATCTTTTTTCATAAATTACTCATGATTCTGTTACATTTTCTTATTCCTTTCCAATTCCATCCTTTGTTAATTGCAAATTTTAGGAATTATTGATTTGTATTTCACCTGTCACTTTTTTTAAATCATGAACCTGAAATCAGAAATAAGATTTTTTTGGCTTATGCCCAAACGAAAAGAATTTGTAACTTTGGGTTTCATGTTGAATTTTAAGGAATAGGAAAATCTTGTGAAATAGTACTAGAGGAGCAATTTTACTAGCGGTAACCATTCTGATGTTTAACATTTAAAATCGCAGTCCTTGAATAACGTGAGGAAAGTCCTTGCATTTATTATGACAGAGAGTAACGCATGTTTCTTGCAATGTGTTTTCATTTTGTAAATCATCAATTTATGAGATTCTTAAATGTCGTATTATATCGCTTTGAAGGAAAATATGTTATTCATCCAGCAAGGAAATACAAAACATCTCGTGGGGAAGCAATGTCATCATCTTTTTTAGAACCTGTTGAGTTATCCAAATCATTAGTGTATTCTCTACAATTTTCTTCTTGAATAACTCACTAGACGTGCAATAGTTTCATCCTTTCTAGAACTTTTTGTGTTTAGATTGCTGATGTTTTTATTTCATTAATTAACGTATAGGTCTCTTGGAGTGATGACCGTCCGTTAGAGAACAAAGAGTTGAACGCCATCATTGGTGCATGGTTTACATTGTGGCGCGATTAATCCCAGATAATGATGTTCAATTATGTTGAAGTATGGTGTTTTTCTTTATAGTTTGCTGAATTATAGTGTTTTAATTTGGATTTTGTCTAGGATTTATGTTTAGTTGAATTGACTTATTATCTTAATTTACTTTGTTCATTTCGACATTTGTGGTATATTTTAAATACTTTATATATATTTGCTTCATTTATAAATATTTTTTATTAAAAATAATTTTAAAATTTTCAATTTATTGGAAAATTTAGAAATGATTTTTTTTTTTTTTTTTTTTTTTTTTTTAATAAAATAGATTTACCAAAAGACAGGTTTTGAGTTAAAACATATCTTTTTACTCTATATAGATAGGTTGATGCTTCTATAAAGACAGTATCATGAGAACCGATGTCAATGACCAATAAAAATATGTTTGTTTACTCTATAATGGAGACTGGTTTTAAGGATAAAACCGGTGTCGATGAATCTAATAGAGATAGGTTGCCAAACCGGTTTCTATATATTTTGATTATTGAGATACCCCATTCAGAGAGTGGTTCCAAAACCACTTTTCATGGGCCATTTTGACCAGTTTATGTGACATTTTTTGTAGTAGTAATAGTTCCTGACTTGATATTACGAGCCGACTAATCACAGCACAATAATTATGTGTTTGCGTTAAAACAATAATTATTTGTTTGCGTTAAAACAACGTAAAAATTATGAACATAGATCAATAGTCAAATAAAATACGGATTTTTTTTATTATTTTTTTTGAGTTACATGGTTCCTGACTTAATATACGAGCCGACTAGTCGCAGCACGATAATTATTTGTTTGAGTTAAAACAATAATTATTTGTTTGCGTTAAAACAACATAAAAAATAAGGAACATGGATCAATACTCAAATAAAATAACGGTTTTTTTTTTCAATTTTATTTATTTATTTATTTATTTTTTTTTGAGTCAAATGGTTTCTGACAAAATATACGAGCCGACTAGTCAGCACAATAGTTATATGTTTTATTTTTTTTTAGTCAAATGGTTTCTGACCAAATATACGAGCCGACTAGTCAGCACAATAGTTATATGTTTGAGTTAAAACAACATTAAAAATGTAGTCACAGCATAATAATTATATGTTCGAGTTAAAACAACATTAAAAACAGGAACATGGATCAATAGTCGGTTGCATACTATAGAGCCACCTTCCTACACAAAATAGATTAGAAACCTAATGGGTATATATACGTATGTCTTTCAATTTCCTTCCGATGTAGGACTGAGAGTTTGCTCCAACACTGAATATTGCGACTTCTAATAAGTTTAAATAAATACTTTTCATTCTGTAAATATATTTTGTAAATTTGATAATTAAAATATATGTTAGCAGTTATGAAATAAACACAAAACAAGTTTTTTTTATAGATTTTGACAAACTATTAAAAGATACAAAATTGAGCATAGTTGTTATCAGCCTTTACTTAAGGCCTATTCGATATGACCAAAAAACAGACTCACAAAGTAACTTAACATACATTTTTTCATACTCATGTTCTATATCTTTGATAATTGGGATTGCTCACTTAAAACTGCTTTAAAAAGTATGCAAGTACCAACAAGCTATTTACTTTATAAGTAGCACGGAAAATGTTTTATCCAACGATCACAACCGTTTTTTTCCTGAAATATATGTAAGTAGCACTTAAAAATAAGCAATCCGAAACACCCATTGAACATTTCTAATTTTGCATGTATGTAACATTTGGATGTGCAATTTCAAAGTGATTATGGTGACACATAAGAAAATATTGGCTTTTCGTTGTTCCTAAGAAGCTGTTTATGGATTGGATGAAAACTCAAACAAATCAGCAGCTTTTGCCTACAAGGTATATTTCATGTCACTACTTTTTCTATTTTTATTCTTTTCAGGCACTTTCTTGGAAGATGATTCCAAGTAAGAATGCTATTCATGAACATGATTCCATGTAAAGCAATAAAGACTAGTTCTTAGTCTAATTCAATAATATTTGATGACCAAAAAATGACCCGTTTGACCTGATAAGTCAAACGTAGACTTTTTTGGATAAGAGAAAGTATAAAGCTATATTTGTTTTATTTAGTGTGCTTGTGATGCATAAGCTTCGTCTACGACATGTTCTAGAAACTAGAAAGGCGGTGTTTCAAAGAGAGCAAGCAATGGTCTATGCTCGGGCATTAGTTGCTGGTTTTGAGACCACATCAGCTTTAAGATTTTAATCTTGACTAAAAAAACACCTCTTATCATAACTCCATATTTTGGGCCCCACTTTTATCATAACTCAACAAAAAAAACTTGAGTTACAACATAACTCATGGGGCAGTATGATAAATCAATCCATAACTCAACCAAGTTATAACTTAACACCACGTTATGGTGGTAACTCGGCCCTTAATGCAAGTGCTTAACTCGATGGGGCGGTACGGTAACTCGGCCTTTAACGCGTTTGAGTTAAGCCATAACTCATAAGTTGAGTTATGGTACCGTATGCTCTAACAAGATTAATGTCATAGACTAGTACTATGTTAATTTCTGCGATGTTGTGGACCTTAGCACTATGCTGAACTTTTTGTTGACCTAAGATTAATGTCATAAAGACTTATACTAGGAGCGATTTTCCGTAACTTAGTTTTGCTTCAATTTGTCTGTGGACGGACCTTGTTTAACAAAACAAAATATTATCCGTCCCACATTGGTATATGATGAGAAATTTGTGCGTTTAAAGTTGTTAGCCCAAGATTAATGTCATATACTAATACTATGAGTGATTTGCCTTAATCTAGTTTAGGTTTAATTTATGCGATATTGGTATATAGAATGATTGGTTGTGGACCTTGTTTAACAAGACAAAACAAATTATTATCCGTTCTACATTGGTATGCTATGTGGAACACCGACACGATTGATTAGGTGCACGGGTGCATATAGGAAAATAGAGGGTTTTTTTTTTTTTTTTTTTTTTTTTTTTACCAAAATTAACACCACGCAAAAATTCATGGGTGTCCTCGACCTTATTAAATGCCATGGGATATGGAATTTGAGCATTCTAAGCTGAAACCTCAAAGGATTTGACTAGTCCATTGCTTTCGGCTTTTCAAACAACATCATCTACTCATTTGTATCATATTTGGGAATTCCAATCCAAACAAGTCTTGAAAATCTAATACCTTTAGGAAGGCAGGTTTGTCTAATACCTTATAGATTACTGCATTATTTATTAATCGCATCTATTTTGTATAAAATTAAAAATTTGAAGTAAGGTTAAAAAGAATAACACAAATATGCACTTGAAAGAGTGATGGTTCTCTTTAACCTATTTGCTAAGAGCTTAAGAGACGGTTTTACCGAAGGAGGTTTGCACGCCATTGATGCTTGTAAGTGCAACATGATTGTTGATTACTAGTCTAGTTTTACACGAGTGATGTTAATTGAAATGTTTAAATATTGACTGAATATTGTTAGTTCGATGTGTATGTCCCACAAACGAAACATGAATAAAACATAAACTTTGACGTTTAGGTACCGGTTTGGTTTTGTTTGTGTGTTGATTTGAAATTGGTTTGATCCCACCCATGCCATAAGCCGATTTGTTGGTCTCCTATGCAGCTGTATTCTCCACCAAATTGTTGTTGGGCAGCTCACTAAATAGGCTTTTGCAACATGTAAATTATATATATGTATGCTCAAAGTCACAGGAAACGCTGACTCGGCCACGTTCCACGTTCTGGATTGTTCGTACCCAAACGTAGTAGCGATCCGGATCACTTGGAATCGCGATCCGGATCGTTATTTTTGGCGTTCCTAAACATCATCAATCACCATACCGAAGTCTACTGGTTCGACCTACCAAAACGGATACTGAATTACTACAACGTACCTAAACGAATTGGTACAACAAACCAAATTTTAACCAATAATTACTTCAACTAATTAAATTTTATTCACTTATGATATATGTCCCTAACAATCTTTTGAATATTAATATATCATATGGATATTTGGCTTATAGGTATCGTATGTTTGAAGCCTCTTAAGATCAAATTATTCATTAATCATGTTCATCCCTATGTTAATATTAGTGGAGTCTTATTTGTATAGTTTTAGTAAAACAATTGCAGACTTATGTTGTTAAATTCTTGTCTGCAAATTCCTATGGGTTGGGCCAGTGTCCAAAACAACCCATTATGAAGACAGCTATTATAGTTGACAGTTATTTTCCAAGAGGTGTGTCGTTTGGTACTTTTGAACCAACACATTTTTGACACCCTTTGGAAAGGTATATATAGTTTCTGTATACAACAATTAGTATCATCAATTCAATAACTGAAAAGTTAGTTATTTTGTCTTTCCCTCCAAATTCATTTCATTTCCTACTGCATACAATTCTTGCATACAAATATATGTACTTAGCATTTGTTAATACAATGGTCAATACAAACTACTTTCTAGAACAAAACTCCAAGACCAGTATAAGAATTGACATCAGAGCAAAAGCTTGGGGAGGCCATTGAGAAGAGAACTACAAGACAACTTCATTCAGAGACAACAAAAGAGAGAGAGGGGAGAAAGGTTAGGAATCTGCATAAAGCAAATTACTCAGGATTGCAAGGACATGTTGAAGAAGAAACGGGAAGATATTAAGGACTTCAACTAAACAGTCCCACAATCTCACCACACTGTCTCTCAACACAGAATCATAAAACAAAAATGCTTCAAGTGCAAGCAAAAGGGGCACATCATGAGAGACTGTCCCATAAGAAAAATTAAAGAAGAAGTGGGTGATCAGAATGTCCTAGTGCCTATGCAGACACATCAAGTGGACATCACAAGATGCAAAGCCCTACTATAAGTATAAAATATCCTGATATAATTCACTTTGAAACCAAATGCATAATCAAAGGTACTGATCAAGAACACTGGGATAATATATGGTACATAAGCAACAATATAAACATGCATTTGTGTTCAAGGTTGAATCTATTCTGTAAGATAAAAGAACAGTTTTCTGTTAGTAAAATAGAAGAAGAAAACAAATTGTTATTCACTTATGGTATGAGGGAAGTTATAGTCAAAAATGACAATAGGAAATATCTAATTCCAGGGGTCCTCTATGCCCCTGAAGTCTCTTTAAACATCTTATCAGTGGACCTACTTGAAAAAAAAAGGCTATAAATCCTCTATGAGGATAACACTTGCACATTGTCATACATGTTTAAAAATCCCAAAGGCAACAATTTCAATGAAGATAGTCTTAGAATTAAGCACAATGAGTTCCTAGACAAGTATTTTGAGTCCTTAGATGCATCTGTGAACCCATCTTTAGATGAGACTATTGAAATTAAAGGGGTGGTTTACTCAACAAGAGTCACCACCTTCAATGAGTTTATCACTTTCTTAAATCTCATCAATCAAGACAAATTGGTTGGTCACAAATGGGATTACTTCAGAAGAAAGATTTGTAAATGTCCTAAAATGGTTCTATGAAGAGTACTTGAATGGACCCTTTCCTAGTCCAATACCACCCATGATAAAAGGCACAACAATACACTTAATGGACCTTTGCAAGGCCATTGAATGTTTGGGTGGATACCTACAAGTATATTTCTCAAGGAACTTTGGTCAAGCAACAGAAATATTGGGCTTGTCTTATAATGATGGAGAAGAACTGGAGTTATGCTACAACAAGTATTTGGATGTTCTCAAAAGTTATCACAACACTCCTAAGATGCATAAGTTTGGACAAGGACCTCTCCCAAGCAAGGCCACAATCAATGTGGATATAGGCAAAGGATTATATTGCCTACCTAGTCATCATGAAGATCAGAAAGATCATATGACAACATCTACAGGTATGAAGAACATCTGCAAAGTTGAGCACTTTGGTATAAAAGTAGAAGAAGAAACTGATAAAGCCAAAGCCTACAACCATCACCAATATGGACAGTGCAACATACCAAATGACCAAGGAATCAAAGAAGAAATCAGAAGCAATTCAAGTGATGACCTTGTCATCATATACTGAAGCAAATCTTGAAGAAAGAAGAAACAATGATTAATGGTCATTGATCTTAGGAGGGAGACTGTTGGAAGCCTCTTAAGATCAAAACATCCATTAATCATGTTCATCCCTATGTTAATATTAGTACAATCTTATTTGTATAGTTTTAGTAAAACAATTGTAGACTTATGTTGTTAAATTCTTGTCTGCAAATTCGTATGGGTTGGGCAAATGTCCAAAACAACCCATTATGAAGACAATTATTATAGTTGACAGTTATTTTCCAAGAGGTGTGTCGTTTGGTACTTTTGAACCAACACATTTGACACCCTTTGGAAAGGTATATATAGTTTCTGTATACAACAATTAGTATCATCAATTCAATAACAAAAAGTAAGTTATTTTGTCTTTCCCTCCAAATTCATTTCATTTCCTACTGCATACAATTCTTGCATACAAATATCTGCACTTAGCATTTGTCAACACAATGGTCAATACAAACTACTTTCTTGAACAAAACTGGTCAAGGCACCACAGCAAGGGCCAAGACCAGTATAAGATCGTAATGTAGAAATGTAATATTATTATTAATATGGTACATTGTAATGAATCGGGTACATCGTAACAAGTTTTATGGTACATCGAACCAGAGCGTACCCTAGCGTTCTGAAATGAGCCTACCCCCCGTCGTACCATATTTTAGGGACCTAGCGTTTCCCGTTCCCGTACCGAAGCGAACCACGTTTCGTGTGACTTTGTGTATGCTCCTGTTAGATTCATATGCATGTGACTTGTGAACATTTAAGATTGTCACTCCTTGCTTCTGTAACCATCACTCATGTTATCTCTTTGTTTATAGTGACTCTAAAAGTTAAGAGATCTATCTATGCCAGCTTTTTATAATCAAGATTCGGAATGCAAAATACTAAACAAGTAAGTTTTAGGTAACATCCAAATGGATAATGCATTCCAAGTGAGCCATACATCACATGTTTCTGTATGGCTGGTCAGGTTCTGGGTTGTCTTACTAGGTTCAACAGCTCAAACCGAGTTATACATATTCCTAGCTGCTACAGCTAAAATATAAGTAGACATCTAATAGTTTCTATCTCGAAAACATGTCTGCTCACCAAAGTCTTACATAGTGGTTGCAAATTGGCATAAATAATATGACACACTACAAATACCTTTACCTAGTATGTTAATATCAATTTATTCTCTTGCACGTAGACGCTAACTAAGCTGTATGCTAACTCCTATTTCACAAATTTGATTTTACAACTGAGTGAAAATATTTTTTTCTTATACATTCAGTTAAAGAAACCAGAAATTAGGATTAATGATTTCGTATAGCTTAGATACCCCTAATTAACTGTCTACTCGTCCTATTCAGACTAATAAACAAAAGTATTGTACAATGGAAACCTCTTATCTTTTATCTTTAACTATAAAACCACACACCCATTTGCACCTAGCAGGAATCAAACTTGAAACCTCTCAGTTTTGATCATGGTTTTAGAGTTTCAAGTTAAGTTATAATTCAAATTTCAAAGTTTACAAGTTATGTCCTAATGTTTTTTCAAGTAGGCAGTTCATACAAAGTCAAAGAACGTAATCAACGTCAATTTCATAATGCAAAGGCATGATCATGTTTCAATTGCAAACAATAACCATAACCATTTGTGACTTGCAGAACCATGTGACTTGCAGAACCATCATTACAAGGTTATTTTACTAACCACCATTCTTTTAATCAGCAATGATACGAGTAACAAATCTACTACCAAAAGTGTAAATAACAACATTAAATACCGAAAATAGGACTTGAATACACTTCTAAATCTTAACCTCGACATCAACACCAGCACGTAAATGAAGCTGCATCAAATAGTCAATGGTTTGTGCAGTTGCGTGTAGGATATAAATGAGCCTTTGATGTGCCGAGATCTCAAAATAGAGAATTTCAACACACAGTAAATTCTCTTCTTGGTGGGTAATGGAACTGGACCCATTGTTTTTGCATTTGTTGTTTTTGCACCATTCATAATCTGCTTGCATGAATCTTCTATTAAAGGTAGCCAATCTGACCTCAGCTTGATCCCAAGTCTACGTAATAACATTTCCTCCTTAAGAACCAAGAAACTACTTTAGCTTATATGGAATTGTGCTATTAGTATGAAAATAAAATGCAATCGACAAAATGAAGAATTTAAGAAAACAGGTACGAGAGTTGCACATTTAAGAAAATACATATTCAGAAACCAAATATGTAATTTTGTATAAACTACAATGACCATTCGGGTAATTTACTATATTTTTTCTTTCTAAAGAACTGATTATTTTGTTCGAATATTTTTTGTCGGCCAATATCAAATTCGATGTTAAAAAAAGAGAAATATGAATTTAGAAAACAAAGAAAGTGTGTTACTCACATAAAGAAAAGGGTTGTAGTCTTTATCTGTGAGCGAAAATCATACAACTGAAGAAGCTCTAGAGATGCAGCGATACGTAGACCTTTTAACCCCAAAATGTTATGCGGGAGATGACGTATGCCTGAGTCTGTTATGTCTATCAATTTTAAACATTCAAATCGGCCAATATCTTCTGGTAACTTCTCAAGAAGAGAACAACCTTCAAGGTAAAGATGAACAACTTTTTTCAGACATCCAACGGGAGCGTTAAAATCAACCAACTCATGACATCCTGCAAGATCTAAGCTCTCAAGATTTGGAATCAACTCAAGGTCAAGGCTCCTCAACCTTGATCCACGAAGGTCGAGTGATTTGAGATTTGGACATGTAACAGGCACTTGAAGTTCTACAAAATCAAAGCAGTCATAAAGAGATAATTTCTCGAGATTTGGAGTCAACCCAAGGTCAAAGGTTCTTAACTTTGATTCACCGATAGTGAGATGTTTGAGTTTTTGACAACTAACGGGCATGCAAAGTTCTTCTAAATTATGACAACATCGTAGAGATAACGTCTCGAGATTCGGAGTAATGCTAAAGTCAAAGGTTGTCAAGTTTGACTCATAGAGATAGACGAATTTGAGTTTTTTGAGAACCTACAAAAAAATAAGACAAAAAGATTAATATTTGCGTATTAACAAGCCAATAAATTAATACTGTATCATTATTACGAATTATGCAAAGAACCAATCAACAATTATTCTACCTTTTTTTCTCCCTTTTCCCAGAATTGTACCATTGTGCCAAAATCCATATGAAGTCCAACAAAATTGTTTGCTTGAAATGTTTTGGGTAAATACAAGAAAGGGTAATAGCTACATTTTAGATATTTTAAAGAGTTTGGAATATCCAATTGGCAGGTATCATCAAGACATTCAGTACCAAAAGATGGAAAATTCACTTCAAGATATCGAAGCTTCTTCATTTTTCCAAGACCATTCATGACAAGTGTCGCATTTTCGCTCAACTTATTAATTTTGAGACATTTTGTTGCTTCAGTACCCTGCAATCAAAAAATAGAGTCCTGAAACCTCATGTCAAAAGTAAGAACAAATGAAATGAATTAGTTTTATCCATGTTACAAGTAAACTGATCTTTACCATGTCATTAGCCGATATATCTTCAATTTCCTCGTCAATCCACAATCGGCTATGTTTGTTAGGCTCATCGGGGTGCGAACGACGAACAATATTCATTCCCATTTCTTCTATATGGTCATGCATGCGCAAGTACTTACAATCATCAACATAAATAAGACATCTCTGCTCAAGAACTTTTAAACCATTTCTAGCATGAAATCCACAACATTCAAGCGCATGAATTGCTTTTTCTCTGTCATTGTTTTTCAATATGCATGCAATGTCTAGAAATATTTCCTTATAATCATCCTCCAGGCTGATATAGCTTAACTCTAGCTTTTCCAGAGTTTCCTTTAAGGGAATTCTTTTTAATCTGTCTATGGCATCTACCCATTCAAGGTCATCTTTGCCACAGAGAAATGAACCTAAGACTTTGATTGTTAAGGGAAGACCAGCAGCATATCGTACAACTCTTTCAGATAGCTCTTCGTATCCTTGAACTGGATTCTCTGTTCCAAATGCATATCTAGTGAAGAGGCACATTGCTTCTTGTTCTGATAAGAGATCGATATCTCGAATCAAGTTCACTATGTGAGGGACGAGCACTTGCTCATCTCTCGTTGTAACGATAATTCTACTTCCTGGCCTAAACCACTTAGGCTCACCGGCTAACGCCTCAAGTTGGTCTATGTGATCAACATCATCTAGCACAAGAAGAACCTTTTTACCACATATCCTCCTTTTCATCATGTTTTTCCCATCAAAAACACTATTCACAGTGACTTGTTCATTCAGCACATTTGAAAGGACTTGTTCTTGTAATTGCTTCAAACCAGACACTGAGCCATTTGAAACTTCTCTCACATTCTCAACAAAGATTTTAGCTTCAAAATCAGCAGACAGATGATCAAAAACAGCTCTTGCCAAAGTTGTCTTCCCAGCCCCTCCCATGCCCTTGATACCTATCATGCGAACTTCATCAGTACCATGTTCTAAAGATGAAACAACATCCTTTACTCTAGTCTGCATGCCGACTAACTTTTCATCAATGCCGGAATTGATGGAGCGTAACTCTAGTGAAATCTCGTGAACAACTTTTTTGATGAATTTAGCTTCGTGCCTGTTTGTATGTAAAAACAAGATCTGTTTAGCATACACTATAGAAAATGAAGAGTGTTTTAGATTTTTAACATAATCATATATGAAGTAAAAACATACTACTGTAATAATAATCTTTTATCCATGATCGTTTTTCAACATATATTAGCAACAAACCGAAGTAGGAAATTACCCATCAAGAGTGTTCTTCAACTCCAATCCAGCCAGACCGGCTACTTCTTTTAGAGCCCCTTTCCATTTCTTAGCTTCGTGCCTGTTTGTATTTAAAAACAAGATCTGTTTAGCATACACTATAGAAAATGAAGTGTTTTAGATCTATGACATAATCACATATGAAGTAAAAACATAGTACTGTAGTAATAATCTTTTATCCATTATCCTTTTTCAACAGATATCAGCAACAAACAAAACTAAGAAATTACCCATCAAAAGCCAGATCGACTGCATCTTCTAGAGCCCCTTTCCATTTCTTCAACAAATCTTTCTTTTTCTTCATGGAAAAGGCTAATCCAAATGCCCAACTTTTTTTTCTCGCTTTCTTTTCATGTTTAGCAAAAGCTTTACCAACAGCCCCACTTTGTTTGCGTACTTCTGTGGGTTCCACATGATAGAATAGAGGGTAAGCAGTGTGCTCGGGCATCTTCTGACACTCCATGATCTCAACAAGCTCATCCAAGCACCAAGATGAAGAAGCATAGTTCTGTGAGAAAACAATGATGAAGAATCTTGAGTCTTTAATAGCTTGGATAAGCTCGTTATTGATCCTTTTCCCTCTCTGGATTTTCTCATCATCTTTGTATGCGTAAATGCCTTTATCCTTAAGAGCATGATAAAGATGATCGACAAAGGTTGTACGGGTGTCTTCACCCCTGAAGTTTATAAACACATCATACTTAAACCTTTTCTGAACGGATGAGTTTGAAGAAGATGCCATTCAATGATCCTGTTAAATTGAAATTTTAGTCCTGATGACACCGATTCAAGCATAAAGCATTAGCAATCATGTTTGAAATATAGATACAGAAAAATTATTTAGATGACAAGAAGACAGGTCAAAACGAGTTAGCATGATTAGTAACTGGTGGAGTAAAGGAGATCATGCTTCGAATTTTTGTCAAATATTTCTCAAATACTAAATCGGTTATTCACGTTCGTAACCTTAATAAGACAAAACATTCTAAAAGCAGTCTAAGCGACTCTCCGAAATTAACTTCTCGGACAGACTTCCTACAGGATAAACTAGTTTTGAACAACGAAATAAGTCTATAATCCTAAAGTAACTACAAAAGTCTAACAAACTAAAAAACTAATTATACAAACGTAGACATCAATACCACAATTATACACAAAACAAAACACATAAAATCTAAATAACTGAATAAAAATGAAGAAACCAAACTTGAGAAAAGTGGTGGTGGTGGACCGTCGTGGTGAAAGTGGGTTTGGTGGCGGCTGCAGGAGATAGTTGTGGTGATTGTGTGTTTGAATTTTGAGAAATAAGAAATCAAAGGTTGTGAGATGGGAATATGGGATATATTAAAAGGGTTTTTACACTAGAGGGTCACTCTACTTTCTTAAAATGTTCAATTTAGTCATCTACTAATATTTTGTTTATTTTGGTCATTGTACTCCTAAAACTGTTTATTTGAATCACCCTCTTGACAATTCAGCTCTTGATGTGGCAAGTTTGGGTAAGGTGGCATCCTATGTAACTGTTTTTATCTAGGTGAATTTTATCAAATAGTTATATCACTTATATGTCTCATGAAAATAATACAAAAATGTTATTTCCTCCAATTCACTCTAATATCTAACTTTCATTTGTCATCTCTTTTTGATCTTCACTTTTCACCACCACATGAAACAACATCATGTTACAACCATCGTACCACCACCATTTTCCCACCGCCGGTATACACCACCTCAACAATGCGGTCTATATCACCACTTCCACGCCGCTCTTCATCATAACCACCTAGTCGAAAGGATAATTGGCGTGTCTTTATGTGTGTTTTTTCATCATGTTGTATATGCCAGGTCTAGTAATTAGGTGGTGTTTGGTTTTTTTAAATCTTTTCTAATAGTTACAAATTTGTTGTTGTAAAGTTTACACACGGTAGGGTTGAGTCACTTTAGTGATGGTGTGGTGGCTAGTTTGTTGTGTACCTGTGTTGGGGTGATGGTGCCCCTTGTATGGTGATAATTAAGAATATGTGAAGGGCATTGATTAGAATTGATGTCAGATAGTTTTACAAAATTACATATGAATACTACTAGTATCGAATAAGATTAAAAAAACTAATTAAAATTAATTACGGTAGAATAAATTAGAATTGGACATGACATGTCATCAATAAATTAGAATTGTGTAACTTAATAGTGAGTATGATAAAAATGAAAAGGTAATTATCTATACTACTTAAAACATCCCCTTAATTTAATGTGAAGGGGTTGTCACAGTAACCGAAAGTCACGGTACATACATGTCTACGACACCAAAATAACTACAACTCATCTCATTTTAGAGGCCTCATATTCAATGCATACTCGGCTTAGTTTATGAAGAGTCACAATAAACACATATCAATGCTTGGAAACACAAAAGTCATGCAATTTGCACCCTCAAAGAATATGGATCAATCTACAATTAAAACACTACTAAATGGAACTCGCATAAATAAGGCCCGCAACCCACTATTTTCCCAGTGCAGTAAACTTCAATGAAGGAAGCGGTTATGTACTTAGGAATATGAATATGAACCATTCCTCATTTAAACGAGCCAATTGAATTAGCCTATTAGTTTGCTCGACCTTTTCACATTCATCATTATATAAAATTTTTGCCTAATGACCAAGTATAAATATGTATTGTGATTGCCCGATTGTCCAAAACCAAACCAAATCCTATAACTAGACTCAACCCATATTATACAACACCAACCATCACTATTCTAATCCCATAATCCTCAATCATCTCACGGTTCTGTAATAACGATTCGAACAAAATGAAAATACAAAGATCTGATCCTATCTCTTTGTGTATTGAATTTTAAGCACAAGAGATTAATCGTCACAGATCCATATGAAGCATAGCTTCTTTTATATCCAAAAAGAAAAAGAATCATAACAAATATTTTATGCTCTTTCTTTGTTTCGCTCAAATACACACAAACAAGAAACGAAAAAGAAGATGTAGAACCTACCCGAGACCCTCCAAAGGATCTTGAAGCCATGGTCGGACCTAACTGAATGTAACAAGAAGCGGTATGCTTAATGGTTATCAAATATGTGTTTGGGTTTTGATTAAACAAGATTTATTGTTTGTTTATGATTTTTGATTATGGAGATGAGATTCGATTAGTTTTGGTTGAGATGAGATTGGTAAAGTCGACTTTGGTGAGACAGAGGCGGATTGTGTATGTTTAGGGAATTAGGATTGAGTGTATTATCATGGGTGTTGGATTTGAGTATTGGACTAGGTCTCCATTTGATTCTGATGGGCTCGATCCGTGCATCAATGCACAAGCAAAGAACATGTATTTGTATATTTAAGTATTGTTTTATTTTTAAATGGCTTATAATATTAACCGTTGGGATATAAATTGTGGTGTGCAGTTGAAGCAGATGGAGACAATGACAAAATCACAGAACTGCTGCAACCAAGACAAAGAAAAAGGAAAACGTTGAAGAGAAATGGTGGATGCAAAGAAGACATTGGGGGTGATAACGCTACACGCGTCGTTCGAGGTCAAGGAAACTTCCTTTTCTTCGAAAGAAAGTTTTATAACACCCCAAGCGGTGAACCTAATCGTTGTAGTGTAGTAATTAGGGTAAGCCACGGTATTGATATCGTTCTCTCAGGGAATAGGAATGCTATGAGAAGTTACTACGCTAAGGTTGAGGTTGAGGAAGATTATTTTTGTATTTTTATATTTTTAGAAATGGAAAAGTACTAATCTCGGGTATTGGATTGGGGGTTGGTATTGCTACGATTACTCTCATCATATTCTAATTATCTAAGCTAAGGTTGTGATAGTCTATGTCTAATTTGATGTGTACCGTATGATAGTTTAAAGATGTGTTTACTTAGGTTTTACTACTCCTTAATTATCTCCTATTGATGGTTGATTTGTCACGTCCTTATTCCTAGTTACGTTGTGATTCTAAGGCTATAGGCGTGCTTATTTCCTCAACTCTTTGAAATTACCAAAGGGTCTTGTTTACAAATCCTCTAGTGATTTATAGACGCCTACTCACGGTTGTCCTTGAATACTTTATCCTACAATTACCTAGATAATTATATTCTAAAGTTCACAAAGAAATTTCAAGCATTAAGTACACAACTAATAATCTAGCGCACTCTAGATCATTAGTCAACTAAGATAAGTATCAACCAATCAATATTTAATAATTAAGTTTCATATTCCTAGCAAACACACAAATAAATTAGCTTGACATGGAGAACATGCAAGCATACACACAAATAATCAAAGACATAATTAAATTAATGAAGTAAATACTTATCTTGATGTATAATAGGGTTTAGAACCCTAAAATACTGCACAAGAAAGCCTTGGTTCGGTTTTAGGTTTTACCCAAAGACTACCCACAAAACCGAAAATTCGGATTCTATATATAAGATTACATCTGCGACGGCCACCTTATGTTTCAGTGGACGCCGTGTCGCCGTCATTAGGGTTTCGCTTGGCCACGTAAACCTTTCGACGGCGCCACCCTATGATTGTGACCTTGACGTCCCCTTCACTCTGGACGCCGTCTTGCCGCATCTAGCCGTCCCGAGTGGCGACGGCCTATTCCTTTAGAACGACGTCGTCCCTTGAAAACATGTAATTTTTCCTCCGAGCCGTCAAAATGCCTTCCGACCGTCGCAGATATGCGAGGGCGCTGCCGCCTTATGTTTCAAAGAATTTGGGTGTCTCGATTCGACTTTGGCCATTTTCTTCAGATATTCGCGCCTTTTCGTCCAAATAAGCATCATTCCGCATTTTGCCTTCAAGAGACCTAAAAGTGAAAAGGAACGATATTAAGCAATAACGGATACAAAAGTGATCGAATAAGGGCTTAAATGACCCTCAAAAGGTACCTTTAAAACCTTATCAAATATCCCTACACTTGGTATTTGCTTGTCCTCAAACAAATGTGCTTTAGCCAATTAATTTATAAGTTAGGGTCATGAAGCATCCATTCAAACGGTCCACAACACATATAAGCCCAAGAAAGTCATAACAAGCACGGAATTACATACTAGCACCTCACGGGGTGTTTGGATACTCACATCTCTCTCGGTGTATATATGAAATATAACAAATCGGAAATGGAAGATAAACACTCATTAACGGTCCTAGTACATAGATTACCATAGGTCGAGAATAGATCAAACCTCAGGTCGCTTTGGCGTAAGCACCTAGGAAAGACTATCAAAGAGGTCTTTAAAGGGTTGTAATGTTAGGCTTACGGTAGGGAAATGAAGGGTTTGGTGGGATAGGCTATATAGTGGTGGATAGTCAAAATCTCTATGTTGCAAGTATACGAAGAATGGCGTTGCTAAGCCAAGACTCGACACTCTAAAACTCTAGGCAACGAAAATAAACAAACATAATTTAAAAGATAGATGTAGGATGGTAGCTGTATGTTTTTTTTTTTTTTTTTTTTTTTTTTTTTTTCTATTTTTTTTCGAATTTTTTTTTTTTTTTTTTTTTTTTTTTTTTGCATACACTTTTACTCTACCATCCTCTACGGTACATCAAAATGATAGGATTTATAGACACATCCCTACACTTGAGTTTTTATTACTCTAACATTAATTTGACCCAATTGAAAAGATCAAAACACTTGGAGTACATTATTATGCAAACAAAGGGAATTTGAGTTTAACGCTCTCTTTCCTATGTTTCATAAACTTTAACTTTTCCCATGAATCCCAATCATCCCAAAATCAGATACAAGGGATATGACTCGACTTAGCAACTCATGCAAGCAACCGGATAATTGAACTAAGGGTTTTGGGTGATAACATAAATTTGCACTAAAGTGAGTGCAATAAAGGTAGGCTAAGGCGATTTGGGTGTATATTTGGGGTGGGGGTAAACAATGTTTTCATTGATATTCGAAAAACCAAACATCACGAGAACCGCGAAAAGGATAGGCTCGAGGGGTTAACTAGGGGTATCGTGTACTAAAGATGAGCAACAAGAAGGGTGTGGGGAATTACTCAACCGATATGGAAGAAGTAATTATATTACGGTATTAAACAAGGGTTATCCTAATGCCTCTTATCATTTAGTTATTCCTAACTACACAAGTGTAGTCTCACTAGCAATCTCGGAATGCATCACAAAACAAGTTCTAGAATCTAATATACTACAGGTTCACACTCTAAGCATTAAAGATGAATGCTTTAATTCCTACTAATCTAAGGCGATCCTCACATTTTGGGTGGAATTTAGGTGGTAAGTGGTTTTTGTGCTAGTCATGCAACTTCCTATCCATGAGACGCTTTTGTTAAGACTAATGGCCCACTTCTTATACGTCATGAAAAATTTTAAATTTGGCTAAAATTACCCTAACCTACATTTTCTCATGGTTTATTACACAAATACACTTGGACAAAGCAAATAATCAAGGATAAGATAGTTTCAAAGTTCCCGCTTTATTTTCCTCCCACACTTAAACCCAACATTGTCCCCAATGTTCCCCAAAGTATCAAAGTTATGATAATAGAAGGTAATTAAAACGAAGAAACTAATACTCCCCGATTAGCTCGGTAGGATCCGTAAAAGTGGTGGTTAAATCTTTTCCAAGAAGAGTTTTTGCGAAAGGCTCCTTCCAAACTTGTGTAACTTCTTCTTGACAAACTAAACCCGCACACTAGAAGAAAACAAACGAAACCTTCGTAGAAATCGTGGTAATAATATACATAAGACTCGATTTAAACTAGGATATAATGCTTGTGGAATGGATGTTTGCTGAATTTGTTTTGAAAGTTAAGATCCGGAAAATTCCAAAATTTTACAAGTAGCTCGTAAACGAGAAAAGTAAGTCGATGTTTTTATTCCTTCTCGACGCCGTTGCAATCTCGACGCCAGTTATCCCGACAAAAACCGGTCGCGATTTTTCGGAAAAAAATTCGAAAATTTACATCTTTAGAATCTGAAAAACTTCAAAAACATCCATTATGACTCGATACAAGCATTTGACTCGAACAAACAAACATATATATCTTTTAATTAATTGTTATTCTCATGTTCACGCTTCTTATGAAAACGTGTGTAATCCTCCCACACTTATCCTTTATGTAAAATACCTTTATATGTAATTAAGACGAGGTTAAAACAAAATAAAGCATTTTACAAATCTAAACATGAGGACAAACAATTAATAAAAGATATATGACACTAACAAGCAAACAATTACATGGGTTGCTCTCACGAAGCGCTTTTCTTTATTTAAGAGTCTTGTAGCTAGACTCGTAGTCCTACTCGCTTTTGCATCACCGCCTCGACGGCCTCTATCGGGGGTTCCATGTTGTAGAAGTGTCCCATGATACTCCTTTCTAAGAGTTCACCCTCTCCCACTCGGCCCTATATTTCGGTCCTAAATTCAAACAATCTTTATAGAACCCAAAAGCTTAGCCATAACATAATCTACCCCTTTCCTATCCTCATCATTCTCGTCAATAGATCGACAGCTTAAGTTCCTTTTCATCATCGGAGAGTGATGAAAACTTCTCAATCTTAAACGGCATTTGGTAGGCTACGCCGCCGGTCTCATCCTTGAATCGCACTACTCCTAACGATGGGTCATAGGTCATCCTTGCTTTCTACTTAAAGGTTTTCCTAGAATAACGTGGGACAAGCTAGGGTCTATGGTCGTGCTAATATCTTCCACAATTATGAAGTCCGTAGGAATGCGAAACTACCACATAGACAGTGCAATCCCTTAACTCTACCAAGAAAATTACACTTATCACTAGGATTATCGAGGTCTTGCCTAGTCGATAGGCTTCTTCATTATCCTATTGTAATAGGTGCTAGTCATTATGTTAATTGGGATTTACGATCAATGTAAGCCTTTGCCACAAAAGGTGTCCCATGCAACATGGTATGTTAAGATTCCAAGGGTTCCCAAACTTGATTCTAGGGCTTTTCCTAACATACATGCGATTTTGAGGTCACGCACTAAGTGAGGGTGGCGGGATAATTCCTCTTCCGTAGGAAATTTGTTGAAATAGTCATTGTCTACTTCATCTTCTTCCTCGGGTGTTTCATCTTCAACAAATGTTTGGTCTTCTTCGTCATCCGTTTCATCCGGTTCCACTAAGGCGATGGCATTGACGAATCGACGTGCTTAATAAGCTTGCTTGGATCCTTAATTTCTACACCCGAGGCTCTGGAGTCGAGATAGCACTAACCTTCCTATTACTATTTATGGCTTTCAACAGTTGTCTATCTTCCTATCCATCTCGGCTTGTTGATGGTTAAAGTATCCGAGAGCTTAGCCATTTGGGTTTCGGGACGCAACTATGTTTTGCAACATCCCTTCAATACTGCTGGCTAGGACTGCTAGTGGGGCCACGAGAAATCATTGGAGGTGAATTCTTTGGTTTGTCCCCAAGTAAAAGTCGGGCTTGTTTTCCATGCCTCCCGGTTTCATTGAAATTCTAGGTCCGGCGTTGAGGAATCTTCCTCCTGCTCCATTATTACGCGAGGACGCGATTCAACGGAAGCATGTTCGGGGATAAGGGTGCTAGCAAGGCGTGTTACGAGGATCACAAAACGCTCGCACGAAGAGGAAACTTTGTTTATATGGCGCGAGGACTTAGGATTCTCGAGGAACTCATGAGGAATTTAACTTGATCTTCAAGTTCAATCATCCTACTCGGGAGGAGGCAAGGAGATTGCCTTGACGGCTTGGGAAGTTCACGGGGTCATCCCAACTTTCGTTGTCATAGAGGCAAGGTCCTCTATTATTTCCCATGATTCTTCCGCTGTGAGATCACTAAGTTTTCCTACCGCTTGGTCAATGGATCGCTTAGTGGGAAAGTTGACATGATCATAAAAGATTTGGACTGGAGCCAAAGATCAATGCCGTGACGAGGACTTTATGAAGTAAGTCCTGAATCGGTCCATGCTTCAGAGAGATTCACCTTGACGTTGTTGGAACATCAAGATGTCATTCCTAAGCTTAGTGGTTCTCCCGGTGGAAAAAATTGAGCAAGGGTGAGAAGTAAGATCATCCCAACTTGAGATGGAGCCGGGGAAGTCGCTCAAGCCAATTACTAGCTTGGTCCCGCAGAGAATTGGAAGAGACGATGCGCGTGGTCTCCCGAGTAGTAGCATCAAGGTCGATGGAATCGACAATTTTGAGGAAATCCTCGAGATCTCGATTTGGATCTTCTAACGAAGTCCATGGAATGCACATCCGCTTTGCACCAACCGGATGGCGCTCGGATCGCAGGCCGTAGTTTGGGCTTGGTCGGAAGCTCAATGGTGTTCCTATAACCCAGGTGGTTTGGTCTGAAAGTACTCACCAAGAGTACGGGCTCTGGCGGTCATTTGGTGGCGGGTTGACGAGTGGTGGTTGGTTGTCACCTTCCATGGTGAAAAGTGATGGGTGTTACGAACAAAGGTCACGAAGAAGGGGATGACTATGAGAAAGCTAAAAATGAGAAAATTTACTTGATAGGAATCACAAAGAAACCTAAACGAGGTGGACTACTAACTAGCTATTCTATTCCCGCAACGCCAAAACTTGATAACGCCACACGCTGCTCGGGGTCAAGGAAACTTCCTTTTCTTCGAGCAAGTTTTATAACACCCCAGGCAATGAACCTAATCGTTGTAGTGTAGTAATTAGGGTAAGCCACGGTATTGATATCGTTCTCAGGGGAATAGGAATGCTAGTGAGAAGTTACTACGCTAAGGTCGAGGTCGAGGAAGATTATTTTTGTATTTTTATATTTTTAGAAATGGAAAAGGTATGAATCTCGGGTATTGATTGGGGGTTGGTATTGCTACCGATTACTCTACCTGTTATCTAATTATCTAAGCTAAGGTTGTGATAGTCTATGTCTAATTTGATGTGTACTGTATGATAGTTTAAAGATGTGTTTACTTAGGTTTTACTACTCCTTAATTATCTCCTATTGATGGTTGATTTGTCACGCCCTTATTCCTAGTTGCGTTGTGATTCTAAGGCTATAGTATGCTTATTTCCTAACTCTTTGAAATTACCAAAGGGTCTTGTTTACAAATCCTCTAGTGATTTATAGATCGCACTCTACGGTTGTCCTTGAATACTTTATCCTACAATTACCTAGATAATTATATTCTAAAGTTCACAAAGAAATTTCAAGCATTAAGTACACAAACTAATAATCTAGCGCACTCTAGATCATTAGTCAACTAAGATAAGTATCAACCAATCAATATTTAATAATTAAGTTTCATATTCCTAAGCAAACACACAAATAAATTAATGGACAGGGAGAACATGCAAGCATACACACAAATAATCAAAGACATAATTAAATTAATGAAGTAAATACTTATCTTGATGTATAATAGGGTTTAGAACCTAAAATACCGCACAAGAAAGCCTTGGTCTGGTTTTAGGTTTTACTCCAAAGACTACCCACAAAAACCGAAAAATTCGGATTCTATATATAAGATTACATCCGCGACGGCGTCACCTTATGTTTAAATGGCCGCCGCCGTGTCGCCGTCATTAGGGTTTCGTCTTGGCCACGTAAACCTTTCGACGGCGGCCACCTTATGACCGTGGACGCCGCCCCCTTCACAGCGCCGTCTTGGCGCATCTAGGCCGTCTCGAGTAATGACGGCCTATTCCTTTAGAACCCGACGTCGTCCTTGAAACATGTAATTTTTCCTCCGAGCCGTCGCAAAATGCCTTCCGACGGCGTCGCAGATATGCAGTGACGCCGCCGCCTTATGTTTCAAAGACTTTGGGTGTCTCGATTCGACTTTGGCCATTTTCTTCAGATATTCGCGCCTTTTCGTTCAAATAAGCATCATTCCAAGATTTTGCCTTCAAGAGACCTAAAAGTGAAAAGAACGATATTAAGCAATAACGGAACAAAAGTGATCGAATAAGGGCTTAAATGACCCCTCAAAAAGGTACCTTTTAAAACCTTATCAGGGGGGCTGCATTTTTTAGGAGTGTGATTAGGGTAATGCTATTGGATTGTTATTGTACTACATCAAAGTTTAAACATGGGCCTATCAGTTGTTAAGCTTTGCCACACATGTGCCATGGTCATTTATTTTTTTTTAAATATTTTTAGGCTAAACATGGATTAAGCAAATTAAACTTTTTATTCTTATGCTAACCATGTCGGGGACTAGCATTTTCGTTTTTATTAAAGCGCGTCATTTCTGAGTTGGGCAAAACATTATATATATATTTGGTTGACTACATTATTCCAATAATAAGTATTTCAAAGTTGATTTCCTTGGAATTATATATAATATATGTAAATGAATGATTTTCCTTTATGAAGTAATAGAGCTTTATCTAAGCCCACTGATAGAAGGTATGCATGACGTACGTATTAACTCAATTCATTTGGTTATATGAATCAATACTATATTTCGTGTAGAAATTTAGGCATGATTTGACGAATAAATCAAATAGAGATTGCTTGATGATCTCAATGCATTCTAACATTACGACACTGACTTAATTTAAAACTTTACAAACATAAGAGAGTTAAAAAAAATTTAATACGGGCTTAATATAATGACAATTAACCAATTTAAATTAAGAAACTTGCAATAATTAATTATCGAGTTAATGCTTTAACGTTTACATTGATACTGTAAAATATTTCATTGTTTTTGTATTGTTGTAATGGATTTTGTAATTTTGTATACATTAGAATAATATATCGATTTTCAAACTAAGTTTCTATGGTTGCTACCTTGCTTTATTAATGATGATTTTCAAACTAATTGACACATGCTTTGGAGACGAGCACAATAAAGATCTTTATCATTTATGTTTCTTTGATCTAACTATTATATCGTTAACAATGTTTTAAAATGTGTAGTTACACTAGCAATCGAGTTTTGCACCAAACATTGATCGGAAATATCATATCTTTGTAATATCATTTCTTTGTAATTGAAATTTATATAATTTGCCATCACCGCCGGCTTATTTACTTATTTTATTTAATTTCGTATTTTTCATTTTGTAATTTTTTATGTCGTTTTTTTTTTAATTTTTAATGTTTAATTTTATTAATGAAGTATTAGATTGTTTAATGAATGTCACTGTTGAGTGCAAAATTTGTAAATTATAATTATAAAAAAAGTGAGTCCCAAAAAGTGGTGTTATTTGGTATTAATTAAAAATATCTTAAATAGTTTATGTAAATAGGAAAAAAAAATTATGTACCTAAAATAATAGGAACCTAATGACCAAACATTTAGTTATGAAAAATTAATTAATTATTCTACCAATAGCACGTGTATTATATAGGTTGTATAAAATACCATGAAAATAACACAAAAACAAAAAAAAAAAAACAAAAAAAAAAAAAAACAAAAAACCAAAACAAACCAAAACAAAAAAACAAAAAGCAATTTTGAGAATACATCATCTTCACGTGCACTAAGCACAAACCATAAGCGCATAAAATCGTGCATTTTATAAGAGCCAAAAGCATAACAAAAGTGACAAATAAATATGGAAAATAACGAATATATACATAATTCATATTAAAATATTAAATAAATTACTTTAAATACAAAACTTATGATAACATCAATTGCAATACCTTACATGTAACTACTTGCATACAATATTACGTAAAAAATACGGTTAGATAACATACATTTGAGTTAAAAAAAATCGACTTCTACATGCAAGACGAGAAGTTCATACTACAGTTGGACATGTACTTCATTTTTGCAATGCATGATAAGTTGAGATTATGTTCCTTGCTTAGTTTTAATTTCTTACGAGAAGACTCATTATTTATTAATGTTAATTTGTATTTATGTGTTCCTTTCGTATAATTGATTTGAAGTAAACATGTTTTGAAAATTATGATCAATTTAAAAGAACACGGTTATTACTAGAAATCAATTTCAGATAGCAAATGATGATTTTTGTTAAGGGTCAATAAAGATCAACTACGTACCTTGCAAGAAAAAATTTATAAGATAACAAAATCCTACCGAGGCACCTAAGTTATACATTTTGTATATTTTATCCTCACCATCATCATAACAACTCAAAGAATTTACTCAAACATTATACAATCAAAAATTAAATGCAATTAGACACAATCGATTGCATCGCAAAAACAAAACAAAAAAAGAGCCAAAAAAAAAAAAAAAAAACCAATTTTGAGAATACATCATCTACACGGGCCTATTGCACAAACCATAAACGCATAAAATCGTGCAATTTATAAGAGCCAAAAACATAACAAAAGTGACAAATAAATATGGACAATAACGAATATATATATAATTCATATTAAAATATTAAATAAACTACTTTAAATACAAAACTTATGATAACATCAATTGCAATACCTTACATGTAACTACTTGCATACAATATTACGTAAAAAAACATGTATATATTCAACCCTTAACCAATCGGTACAACGCACGGGTTTTGTAGTCATCTGATGAGAATCGAAGAAGCAACTTTGGCGAGATAATGAATGCGGTGGTTATTAACGAAACCTGTAAACATTACCCGACAAGGTTACAACAACATTACGCAACAAGAATTTACCTCCGACCTACGATAACAAATCTTATGATACCATCAATTGCAATATACGACAAGGTTACAACAACATTACGCAACAAGAATTTACCTCCGACCCACGATAACAAATCTTATGATACCATCAATTGCAATATCTTATATGTAACTACTTGCATACAATATTATGTAAACCCTACATGCACAATGCATTACAATTAACATCCTAAGCTTAAAAGACATGCTTATAATTTATAAAGCTTAGTTTATTAAAAATTCATAATCATAAAACAAGCAAAACAATCGAAAATTTAAATACCATCAAAGATATTTAAATCAAAGTTACTAATTAAACTCATTCATTTTTTAGCATTTGACTCTTCCTCACGAACACCGTCTTTAGCTTGCTTAAACAAATTAACTAACTTTTCAAGCAATACACGATGCCTCTCTTGAGTCTTTCTCAAAGCATCAATCGAATCTAAAGCTACGCCACGATGACCTAACGCTTCCATGTTCAAAATCATCGTGTTATTTTTTGAGATTACGCCTCAAATGATGACAACAATCAAAAAGCAACTTTGATAATGCATCATCTTCACATGCTCATTGCACAAACCACAAACGCATACAATCATGCAACTTAGATGATCACGAAATATTCATCAAATTCTCTAACAACTCAAAATTTGCCATTGAAGAGTACAAATAGTTATATAATTCCAAATAACAAAAGTCACAAATAAATAAGCAACAAAACACTTATGTAACTTACTCAAATTAAAATACTACATATGAAAAGACTATCTTATTAAAAACTTTTAATGAAAATAAAATAATATAAATACAAAAGTAATTATAACATTATTAGGCATCTAAATATAGATTCCACTAAAATAATATAAACTAAAGTAACAATAACATTATTAGTCATCTAAATAATTAATATAATGCAACTTCTCTAATAGTTATCTAAATACCACCATATACAACATTACGGATAAAAACATCACCCTCAACCACTAGACCGTGCATCGCACGAGTTGAAAGCCTCGTATGTAAAAAAATTATTTAATTAATCATGCATAATTGAACTTATATTCATATCTGTTGGGTTTTTGGTTCCTTGGATCAAAAATTATTCTAAGTGTTAGAACCACGGACAATGTTGATGAAACCACGGACAGAAGAATGGATCCACCGATGAAGACAAACCGCGGCTAGTAGTATTGTGTAACCACGGATATTGTATTGTAACCACCGCCACCTTGTATAGTCGGTTTAGTATTCAGATTAGATAAATATAGAAAGATATTTATCTTGTAGGTTACGATTGTATTATAGGACTCCTTAGCCTATAAAGGAGGTCCTAGGTTAGATTAGATATATGTATGTTTTATATCTAAGGTCGATACACTTCAAGATTGTAAACCCTATCTTGGTTGTAGTATTCATTAATAATAATATTGAGGTGTTGAATGTTCATTGTTCTTCTTCTTAAGATTAAGTATTAAATTCGCGTGATACTTAATAAGTCTTTGTTTAAGTCGGCTTATATTAGATCGTTTGCTCAATTGGGATCAACAAGTGATATCGAGCTTGTGATCTAGAAACCCAGAACCTAGAAGAAGTTTAGATAAGTCCTATTCAAGCAAGTTAAGATGTCCGACGAAACTCACATGGTTATCAGATCAAAGGTACCCATGCTCGGCGGCGAGTACCAAATTGGAGAATGCGAATGAGGCAATACATTCGTATGATTGACTATGCCATCCGGGATGTTGTTGAAAAGGAGATACTCTTCCTAAGAAGGGTGATGATGGTAAAGAGATAGCTATTGTTAGTGAAGTCGACAAGGCTAAAAGGAACCGGAGATTAAAGCACATAGTATTCTCTCCATGGAATACCTAATGAGTATGCCTTGGACTTTGATCATTATGAGTCCGCCAAAGATTTAATGGATGCTATTGAAACAAGGTTTCTTTGGTAATGAAGCTACAAAGAAATCAAGGAAGAATATGCTAAAGCATCGACTTAAAACTTCAACGCTCTTAGTGGAGAAAAACTTGATGGCACTTATAACAGACTTCAAAAACTGATAAGTCAACTAAAGTCAGTAGACTATAAAGTGGCTCAAGAAGATATCAATCTGAAGTTCATCAGAAGTTTATCACCTGACTGGGCGCTCTACATCAACCCTAATCACTTTTCTTTGCATATTTCACAAATCCCATATCATACCCATCATCAAACACAATGGCGAACCAGTACTCCCACACACATAACCTTGTTGCTAATCTCATCAAAAACAATAGATCTGAAGGTTTTCATCAAATGATTGATTTCCTTATTCACAGTCCTATTCACTATACCTTAACCGTCACACCAACCATCCTTAAGGCCTATATTCATCAGTTCTGGGGGAATGCTAAGCTTGAGGAGGTCGATGGAGTAGCTGCGTTTAGCACTGTTGTAGATGAGAATGCTATTTTGGTTGATGAGGAGATCATTAGAAGCGGTTTTGAAGTTTGATGATCTTGATGGTATTGATAATCTTTCGAGATCTTTGAGATAGTTCTTTGGTTTCGAAGGTTAGGATATACACACATGGGGTGATAAGGTACAAATTTTAAGAGTTTGTTTTCAAAACAATGGAAGTTTTTGATACACACCTTGTTGATGTGTATGAGTAATAAGACCACTGGGTTTAATGACTTTCCTTCCAAAATTGCTACTGCTATTATTTGTTTGTCTGAAGGAAAGAAGTTTAATTGGTCTAGGATGATTTATGAGGGGCTGGTACAGAACATTAGGAAGAAGTGTACATACTATTTATATCCTAGGTTTGTTCAACTAATTGTGGAAAGTCAAACAAAAGAACCTGTTAAGAATTCTAGGGAGTATGAACTGCATTATCTGCTTCCTAAGGTCTTTGCACATATGAGGAATCAGACGCCAAATTTACAAATTCGGGATGTTCCTTTATTTCCACATATGCTTACTTTGCCTGCTGATCCTGAGTTTGATGAAGGTCTTGGATCTCAACCTATACTCACTGAACCCACTGCTAGTACACCTCAACCCACTGATAGTACACTTGCAACCACTGTTAGTGTCACTCAAACTAATTATAGTCAAACCCAAACCATTGTTAAACCAATTTTATGGACTAGGAGACAGAAAGGCACCAAGCTACCTCAGGCTGGTGTTAGTGGTGTTGTTCATGAGGCTGTCACATGGAATGGAGGTGACATGATTGGAAGGGCTTCCACTACTGATTCATACTTAAATGCCGGTCGTGATAGTGGAAACATAATTAAGACCCAACCTTTGGTAACTCATAATGTGGAGAGTTCCTTGGAACTTAGCACAGTGGAGGAATCCCAAAGCAACCTGGCTACTACAGGTGCATAGATGATCAAGAAAGGTCCGGTGCTATGTTTACTTTATCCAAGGATTTACCTCCTGAGCGCTAACACATTTCAAGTGATGAGGATAGTTTGGACCATGAAATGAATTGACGGATCCTAAGTCGGTACATGATGAATTTTCCAATGAACCACCTCTCGGACCATTTGACACAGTCGTAAGTGGGAAGGATCTACTTGAACGTTTTAATGAATTGACGGCTAAATATACCAAAATGGAGGATACAATCTCAAGTCTTCAGGAGTTGACTTTGTTTCAGGGTAAAGACGTTAGGAGACAGAAGCATAGGGTATTGGTTTTGGAAAAGATGAGAAGACCTGGGTTGCTGCTTTAAGGCATCTGAGGAGAATGAAAAGAAGGTGAACCTCTCCACCGAATGTGGAGAATGTACCCAAATAGGGGAGGAGTGAAGGCATGAATTGTGGGAGGTTGTAGATGTACCTATGGAAGAAGATGTTGATAGTGGAGATCAAGAATTTTGGTATCTCGATAAAGATGGGAATGAGGCGCTCTTGAAAGTTTGAAGGCGTGGTAGAAGATGAAGTGATGCGAGACACAACCATCAGTAATGTGTCCGCAACTACGAATAGTTTTCTTGAAACCATCGCAGTAGCTTTCCAGACATGGCAATTGTACCCACTGCCATCATAACTACTTCCACAATTGTTACAACCATCTCTGTGTCACCACCTAAATCAAAAGAAGTTGAGAAAGAAGCTGCAAGTACCTTGATTAATCTTAGCAAAACCTCATCTAATCCTACACCCATTATTGCACGTGTTTTATCTATTAAATCTAATACAAACCAACCCAAAAGAAAAAATTTAGTTATTGGTGAGCCTTTGAGGAAGAAGGTGGCTCAATCAGACATTGGAAATGGTAAAGGAATTGCAGAACCAGAGTTGAAGTTTAAAATTAGAGAAGAACTGATTGCTTATGATAATGAGTTTTCAAGAAGTATACAAGCTGCAGATGAAGAAGCTGTAATGAAACAAAAGCAATAAGAGGAGGAGGCTAGTCAGAAATGGTTAGCTAAATGGTATGAATCACAAAACTATCTTCAAGCTTCTAATCAAATACATGATGAGTATACTACACAAGAATGGGCATTGTTGGATGATGAGGAAAGAGCTAGACTTTTGGGTGAATGGGCAAGGAGGATCAGTAAAGAAAGGAAGCAAGTTATAAGGAAGAAACCTCCTACAATTACACAGATGAGGAATGTACTGATGAAGATTATTAAGAATTCAGGCATACATATTCCTGATAATCTTAGTAAATGTTCATTTGAAAGAATTCATGAGATTTATTTGATATGTATGAGGATTAATAACGATAATTTTCGTCCAATGAATTCTGAAAAAGAAGAAGAGTGGATTCAAAGTAGACAAAAGAGAAAATCTGAGATTCAGAAAACATCTGGTTCTAAAAGACTGAAAGAGGATGAAGACAGTAATGAAATTATCTTTTATGAATATGAGCTTAAAGGGAGTGAAGGATGTTGGAAAATTCAAAGACTCAATAATGAAGTTTCTGAGTATAATAAATTTTCACAAATGCTTCAGTATTTTGATAGAAATGACTTGTTGAATCTTTGGGAGCTTTATAGGAATAAATTTGGTGATGTGCAACCATATGATTATCACGAGAGGATGGTTTATCATCACTTAAAGATTTTATTTGAACCTACTCATGATGAACCTGAATGGAAAGGACTCTGCAATGGACAAGTTACAAGCTGGTTTCTATATCAAACTTCAGGAGTTCATATGTTAACTATTTCCGAGAAGTTATTCATATGCTTGTAGTAGGTGATTATCCTCAACCGAATAAGTATCCGTGGTTATTACTCACCGATGAAGCCCGGTATTATCAAGATGTTGATGCCCCATGATGGTCAAGCTTACAATTTATTGCTGAAGTATGAGAAAATTCTTAAATCTTGTAAGTGTTTGGCTACATCCTCCAATTCAGATGTTTTGCGCTTAAAGGAAACTTGAGAATTCTATTTGAATGTATCAAGTTTAGGGGAGGATTGTTGGGTATTTTGGTTCCTTGGATCAAGAATTATTCTAAGTGTTGGAACCACGGACAATGTTGATGAAACCACGGACAGAAGAATGGATCCACTGATGAAGACAAACCGCGGCTAGTAGTATTGTGTAACCACGGATATTGTATTGTAACCACTGCTAGTCTTGTATACTCGGTTTAGTATTCTGTATTAGATAAATATGGAAAAGATATTTATCTTGTAGGTTACATATTGTATTAGGTAAAGGACTCCTTAGCCTATAAAAGGAGGTCCTAGGTTAGATTAAATATATGTATGTTTTATATCTAAGGTCGATACACTTCAAGGTTGCAAAACCCTAATACTGGTTAGAGTATTCGTATTAATAATAATATTGAGGTGTTGAATGTTCATTGTTCTTCTTCTTAATATTAAGTATTAAATTCCGCGTGATACTTAATAAGTCTTTGTTTAAGTCAGTTTCTATATTAGGTCGTTTGCTCAACTGGGATCAACAGTATCAATCTTATCATGGAAATTTTCTTGTCTTTCGATAAAGACCATTATTTAACATTCATTTCCTAGACCAATAATTCGCTACACGAATTACCTTGTCGTTTATAATAAAGAAATATTGCAGTAACTCCTAGCCATAGTCGAGCCAAAAAATTGTAAGGACAATAGAAATATAATGGAAACTTCTAGATCAACAACCAAGAAACCAGAAGAGTACCTGTGCATAGCAACAAGATTTTATAGTGACAGATCATTTAATGATAAAAAAAGTTTATGGGTTATAAACGAAAAATAATAAAAGTTTGAAGATTTGGGGATTAAACATAACGTTTTGAAACCCGGTTCGACCCGGGTGGTTCAACCGGTTGAACTGTTCCGGTCGAAAAGCGGGTCTATTTAAACTGAGTCAACCCGATGGGTTGGGTCGAAAACGGGTCAAATTAAACCAGGTCAACCCGCCCCGTTTGTGGCGTCTCGTATCAACCCGGTTTTCATTGTGTATTAATAGTTTCTTTTTGAAATATTTGTATTCAATATTTTTTTTAGTTTCAACGTTTCACTTCTTACTTTTTGATTTTTCCTTTATATATAATAGTATAACAGGGTACCAGCACGTATCGGCGGCAGATACCCTGTGACGATTAACCGGATAAATAGATCTCGATGAGAACTAATTCCACCAGTTTGTATCGGTTTCAACGGGTCCTCTCTGGTTCATATTGGATGGCTTTTATTGGTTAGCCGAACCGGTGGCGACACCTGTTCCTGGTACCCTTTGTGTGTTTTATTAATTTCTATAATGTGTATGATAACATTTACTTTTCATTTTAGGGTGTTTTAAAAATAACATTAATTATGTTGTAGCTTGTTTAAATTGTACATTGTGAAAATTTTATTGTACTTTTTAATAAGGAGTGTTTTAATTGGTTATTTTTAATTTCGTAGATATGTTTTTAATTGGTTGTATAATGTGAATAAATTATTGTATTTTTAAGTAATGTAGTGTTTAATAAGAGCATTAAACATTATGAATTTTTCTCACCTTTGAATTTCAAGATTTCACTTTTCAAGGACCATACACTCTTTATATGTAGTATAGATATCTTAGCACGGTTAATTATATTATATCTCTAGCTCAAAGAAAAAGAGAGAAAAAATTATTTATCTTAGGGTGGTGGCTACGGGGGTCGGTTTGGTTCGGTATGAAGTGAAACCGCTAGGCAACACCGTTTCCTGGGTTGCGGTTTCATTCGGTATGGAAGGCCTTCGGTGTGCAATGTCGAGGCGGTTTGGGAGAGGGAGCAAAAAAGAACCGTTGTGTAACGGGCTAAAATATAGCCGTTTGGTGCTGTTAAAAAAAAATAAAAATAAAAAATTTCTCCTATAAATATAAACTTTAATCACCATTTTCAAAGCATTTTATTCTCATCTTCTTCTTCCAACTATCATTCTTAAAAAAATGGATGCTAAGAAAGCAAAAAGTGTTTCAACCTCATCCAAAGGTAGTGGACGAAGCTCTCGATCACAACCCGTTCGTCCGCAAGTTCAATCACAACCACCTCCCTACTATCCCCAAATGAGTCCTCGCCTCGGTTACTATTATCCTCAACCTCCACCGATGAACCTACCATCACATCAACACCAATACTATCCCCAACCTCCACCGATGAATCCAAGCCAATACATGATGTCGATGACTAGTGATTTTGACCCGTTCAATGACTACCGTGAAGGTCCTTCGTGGCGTGAACCAAGTGTCAAACGAGAACTACCGCTATATGATTACGAGGATGATGACGTTGAGTATGTTCCCGAAACGCAACAAGAAAATCCAATTGGTATACTTGTTTATTTTATTTGTTATAATTTATTTGTTATATTATTACTTGTTATAATTTTATTTGTTATAATTAATTTGTTATATTATTACTTGTTATACTTTTATTTGTTACAATTTTATTTGTTATAATTAATTTGTTATATTATTACTTGTTATAATTTTATTTGTTATAATTTATTTTGTTATACTATATATTAGGCGATTCTCAAAATGATGAAGATGTTCAAGAAGTTCGAAAAAGAAAACCATCGACTAAAGCGGAGAAAAAAAATTGGACGATAAACGAAGAGGTGGCTTTGGCAAAAGCGTGGGTTCATATTTCCATATGTCGAAAAGTCGGTAACGAACAAAGTAGAGATGGTTTTTAGAAAAGAGTTCTAGAGCATTTCAAGGAAAATGTGAAAGATACTACTCGAAGTCACCATAGCTTGCACACAAAGTGGGGAAATATGAATACCGCCATGGGTGTCTTTAACGGGCTATTCATCCAACAAGTAATTTTTAAACTCTATATACTTGTATTAATTTATATACTTGTATTAATTTATATACTTGTGTTAATTGTAGAAACGTCTTCGTGAGAGTGGGTGTAGCGATCTTGACATCATGAAAAATGCCTTGACCGATTACGAAAAGAAAACAAAGGGCAAGGATTATACTCATATTGAAGCATGGGAGATTGTTAGGTGTTAGATATTGGATTTCATAAACACATAATACATTCAATAAATGGATCGAATTAGGAGTGGGAGCCTTTCTAGAGAGAGAAAGTAACAAAAGAAAGAAGGTTAGATTGAAAGGTCCAACCCTCTACCTTGGGAGGTAGAGGGTATTTATAGTTACATACTACACGTCCTCCTTTGGACTGTGGATCAGGCATACAGTGGGTAAAGACACGTCTGTCCTCCACGGTGTTACTCTAAGTTAAACTAAGCTAATAACTAAGTAATAAATACGTAAAATAACGATATGTCTACGAGCTAACTTATGCTAGATAATAGTTGGGGTGACCGACTCTTCACTATGGAATTTTTAATTCCTAACAATCTTCCCCTAAGGGAGGTCACCCCATGAAATACATTTTGCATCCTAGCATTCTATCTTTGTCTTTGTTCTTGAGCTCGTAGAATTGAATTCTTCACTTCCGCAATCTTTGTGCATTAGTAGCGATTCTTCAAAGTCCGCATTGTTTTGTACTTTTAGTGGAGGCCTTTAATCGATCCACATCTTTGATGATCTTCGAGCTTTCATTGAGATCATCACCACAAGAAATCTCGGATCACCCTTTGTTGTGTTTCCATCATGTGAAGTTGTGACTTTTGGACCGACATGCTCACACTATTAGGATCATGACATCTTTCCATCGAGAAGCGGAAGCTTTATGGTTCATGATATTTGCAGTCAGTAGGTAAGCATAGTATAGAATATCGAGCCGTGTTATGTAGATATGCACCGCTCATGATTTCGCAATTAATTGTGGATGCCGTGAGCATGTGGCTTTGGATTGACTCCTAAATTTTGATCACCGCAATCGTCCAAATGTACCGCAAACAACGTTAGCAATAAAACACGAAAGTGTATTTGATCACTTCGTTGAATTGAGGTACACGCCCACGATTCCCGCTGATCAAGTACAAGTCGCCTGTGATCGTGTATAATTCAAAGAATCTCCTTGACAGGTTTCGCAATGTTCTAGCTATTCTCAAACCGAACGCCTCAAAGAAGACAACACGGATTGAGTGAACCATCGAATTGAGATTCACCGATTGATGAAAATTTGATTTGAAAACAATCGCGTATTGCTTAAGAAAGAGTTTTGCAATACGACGAAGGTTTTATGAGAAAGATCAATTTTCAATCATAAATACTTTTATATTTTGTTGGAATCACTCTTAAACCATAATCAAGTGTTAGTAACTCATATGTAATAGTTTGCTTAATTATGGCCTTTATGTTTGTTATTAGCCTTAAGCTTATGTAGAAGGCCCATGAGCTTAGGCCCATGTCCATTAAGGAAAGGATGGGAACTAGGAGTGTTGCCCTAGCTTCCCTCCTATAAATACTCTTGTATAACCATCACTTGAGGGTTGGTTGTTCAATTTATTTCTTTCACACATATCCTACGCATAATCGTCTAAGTCTATCGTGTGTGTGTTTGGTTTATTTTTCAATCGCCTCTCTATTTCTTCTCTTGTTGCTTGTGTTGTAAAACTAGTGACCTAACAGTGGTATCAATCGCCTACTAGTTGGGTGAATCGCTATTGCTTTTGAAGTGGGTTTTGGTCCTACGCGTAAAGCTTACGTGCTACTTTGGTTCGCTTAAAAACACGTTTTTTACACTTTTTAATCCAAGATTCTTGTACTTTCAATGTTTTAAGGTGTTAAAATAACTGTTTTTGGCAAAAGGTTTCAAACATTATGCGTGGATCTACGTTTTTTAGCTAGTTTTTGTTCGAGGGTTTCATCCCACGCAGAATCGCTTTTAGGAGTTTTGGTTCATCAAGTTTCACACTTTTGTGTTATTTTGGTGATATTGAAGCTATCTCATCACAAAAATCGGTTTAGAAACATCTTTGGGCAAAATCATTTTACGAGTAAAGCTACGCCAGATCAAAACCCTAATTCTACGCGTAACTTTATCCGTGGTTTGATCTTTCGCCGGGTTTACTCCGTGTTTTCTTGCTTGGATAAGCCCGAAAATACGTCGACTTTGGATATCTTTTGCACCGTGATAGTGTAAAAGATCATTTGGGCAAACCCTAAACTTACGATAAGATAAGCTTACGCCAGAAAATCCTACGATAAGATTCATCTTACGCCTAAGCATAGTCTTACGCATAAGGTAATCCTACGCCTAAGTTTCTACGCCTAAATTTGTGTCTACGCATAACTTTAGTGTCTTTTCCCTACTTACGCATAAGCTAAACCTACGCGTAACTCTTGATTGTTACGCGTAACTTTGGTGTTTTTACACATAAGTGCTACTTGTTTATTGTGATTTCTACGCCTAAGGACACTTCATCAACAAAGGTTCATTCGACTACAAAGATCCATTTTATAACACAAGTTTATCAACATGTCACAACCACCATACTCTAACTATTTCCCTTACATTTATTCTCAACGACAACAACAATTAAGTCCCCAACATCAACAATGGAATCAACAACAAGTAATTTATCAACAACAATTTAATCAACAACATACTCCACAACTTGCGCAATTCCACAACCTCAAATGGTTCAACCACCACCAAGTCTTCAAGTTCAACCCTACACAAATGAATTCAATCAACATCCATCAAGGAACACTATGAAGGAACCCACTTGGTTTGCAAAGATGTGTGAAGCTTTAAGCGACCAACAATCAATTCATGAGGTCGGATCACTGATAGACCTCCAATGCTCACTCCGTGAAACTACGATCAATGGGTGATAAGGTTCTTTAGGTTTTGTGATCCAAGAAGCCACATGGAAAGTTCTTAAAGAAGGTTATCTTGAAGGTCCATTTCGGATGCCTAATGTCATTATACCCGAGATCCAAATGCTAATCCACCAAGAGATGAACAAACGAACATTGCTATCATTGCAGACTTGAATCCGTAAGAACTCTACACTATGAAGTCGATGAGCTTGCAATGCAATATATCCTTTTAGGATTACCAAACCCAATTCTTCAAGTGTTGATGCTCAAAAGATCGCAAAGAAAATGTGGAACACATTCATCTTCTTATGGAAGGATCTCGCACTCAATCGTGAAGATATGGAATCCAAAATTTACTTGGCTTATGAACACTTCATGATTGAACTCGAGAGACACTAGAGTCTTATCATCATCGATTTTCGACATCATAAATGATTTGGATAAACACAACATCATCATGCCAAGAATTGCGTGAATACTAAGTTCCCGAGTAGTCTTGGTCCCGAATGGAGAAGTATGTCATTTTTTTTGTCAAGCGAAGAACATGCATCATTCTACATATGGATTGTTGTATGATTACTCAAGCCTCATGAAAAGGAAGTTGATAGGGAAAGGATTCTCCGTGCTCAAATTGCTCCACCGACACATCCGAAAATCAACAACTTGCCTTGTATGCTCAAAACAATTATTCTCCTCAACCAAAGAACTCAACCAATCACGTAATCACACCACATGATCCTTCACAAAGAACAATCTCAACAAAATCAATTGGTTCCATACAACAACAACAATGCTCAAGCACTTGTCGCTGAAGCTAATGAGGAAACCGATCCGCTCAAGCATTGCAACAAGGATTTGTTATGATTGCTAATGCTTTTGGCCGTTATACCAACAAATCTAACAATCGCATTCGCTCCTCATCTAACACAAGGAATCAAGTTGTGAACAATGGACGAGTTGAAGTTCGTAATCGTGGTTATGGTCGCCGATGAGCGGTGGTCAAGGGTTTAATGTGGGTAGGAATAACAACAGAGCTCAAGTGGTGGAACAGGAAATGCTCGTAATGGGTTGAATGGTCTTCGATGCTACAACCGCAATGAGAAGGGACACTGGCTAATGCATGCCCAAAGCCGAGGACTAGGGCGTGCTTATCACAAAGAGGCTCTTCTTTTGGCTCTTAAGGATGAAGTCGGTGGAACTCTCACGCATAAAGAACAGAGCTTTATGGCATATGCGCACTGATGATGATATGGAGGACTTGCAGCACCAACTCATCAGCTTATGTTGATGGCCAATATGCAAGAGCTACACATGAGTGAAACAGCCCAAGCAGTATGACATCGATGGCTTGTCTCGTGCACCGAACAAACCATGTTTTATCTCGATCTAATATCTCCGCCAACATCCGAATCCGCAAGGCTCGAATGTTCAAAATGAGTCATCCACATCTCATTCCGACGATTTTCAATTAGACCCCGTAGTTACATTTGACGATCAAGATGACCTTATGGTTTCCTTTGATAATCAAATTGACTCCGTGGTTATACTTGAGGATCTAAATAATGATCATGTTGTGACTCACGTTGAACAAGCCGAACTTTTGCCTCATCCAGATTTTGCTCGTTTAATACAAGACCAACAAACCATAGTGGAAGAATGTCGTGCGATAAATCAGGACTTAAAAAGTAAAATGCATTGTTAACCAAGGATTTTGAAGGTTTAAAATGCAACTCAACTTTTTCAAAGCTCAAGAAAACGTGAAAAGGTTTTGAAGCCGCTTTTGCTAAATCTCATCAAAACGAAAAATATTTAGAGAGAACAGATGCGTGATCTAGCCGCTCAAGAATGCTTTGTTGTCGAAATAGAACAACTCAAACATGAACATAAAAAGCAAATTAACGCCTCACCTTGGAAAATCAAAAGCTAAGGTCGAGTTGTTAACTTGTCAAAAAGTTCTCTCAGATACAAAAAGCATTCAACGAATCGAATAGATGACTATCTGGAAGAAATTGTTGGTTTGCAAAATAAGCTTAAAGAGTTTAAAACGTTGTTTATAAACATGGTGAGTCAAGAATAACTATTGAAAAGTTTACTTTAAAACCCAATCCAAAAGGATATGGACCGAATCTTGCGACATAAACCTAAGCTTTCTCCCAAAACATTCAAACCAAATCCGAAGTTTCAAAGCGTAATATAAAATTGATGATTCATATGACCGTTGTTGAATATCATCGTCAAGAGGAATTAGATGTCAAGACGAGAGTCGATCAAAATTAGAAAAAGTTGTTTATAACAAACCTTTTACTTATTCACAAGCGGTCACTTTCGTACAACCAAAGGATTCTTCTAACACACCAAGGGTTATCATTAAAACACTTGAGTCTTCTAATGTTAATCCCCAACCAGATTATGCACAAATTTATGGTCCTTGACCTTCCATCAGTGAAGTAAATTCAAAACCTGAAAATCGCAAAATTCTTAGATATTTTGACCTTTTCATGGTTGACCTCAAAACTTTGCAACATGAGATAGAATATCATTTTGAAATCAAAGTTCAACATTTTCAATCGCCCGCGCGAGAACAAAGAGACATTTTTCGTAAAAATCTTTACCTAATGTTAAAAATTTGAAAAATTGTGCATTGTCTTGGGAATGGGAATTTCATAAGGAACTTGAGTGATGAAGGTCGCCGAAAAAATAGAAACATCTATTTCTAATACTAAACGAAAAGAAAATGTTGAGAAAAGATGTTGATCGACTCTTGGAAGATGTCATCCGTGCCGACATCAATAATCTTGTGTTATTACAACTGCTGTATATGCATCCGATCATATCTCGCGATATTGTTGATAATGTTGTTATCACGAGAATACCGATAATGTGCATCGCCTCAAGTCTTTAAAAGTCGAAAATGAACGATTGAATAACGAGCTTTCAAATGCAAAACGTCGTCTTCAATGGTGTCAAAAGATTGTCAAAATCGTGAACTTGCTTTGTAAAACAAAATCACCCAGCTTGCAATCTAAATCGCTTAATCCAAAATTTGAGCAACTGGATGATCAAAACGTGTCTTTGAAATGTCAAATCTCTAAATATGAACAAGAACTTGTAAAAGTTAAACAGAATATGGTGTCATATTTGATTTACTTAAAAGACTCGTGATGAAGCATCAAACGAGCTTGATCATTTTCTTGAACACACTAAGGAAGTCATGAATTTTTCGGAAATCTTCGCTCGAAAATCAAGAATTGGTGCACACTATCTTTAAGCTAAGAGAAATGTTAGGAAAGTATGAACAACTTCCGCCACCGTGATTAAGAGAATAGCACCAAGAACACTTAGTAATCGTGAACCTAGAATCCCTACCGCCAAATCACAAGTTGCTAACGTGCTTCCTTCTACTAAAACAGAATAGTTGCGTCTTTTCCAAACGTCCGCACTTCACAACCTCAGAGCACTACATCAAGAATAGGAAGTTGCGACCTAAGAAAAGATCAATAAGGAATGCTAAAGTAGAAGAACACCCTAGGACTATGAATAAGACTCACGTTGCTTCCACTATAGATATCAAGGTCGGCAAATGTAATAGAAATAGTGATGTAACGAATGCTAAACCTTTAAGTACTTTTGATATTCATCGATGCACCTTGTGTTATTTGTCGTAAAAGTATGAATTCGATTGTCATGACAAATGTGTTGCTAAAGCTATCATCTCTCGCTTAAGGAATCCTAAGAATTAGAATACCTCTAGGCCCACTAATCATTCTAAGTCTCGTGCTTGGTAGACCGCCTTCTTTAGATTCTAAGAAAAGATTGTTGTCCTTGTAGCTCAGTTTCACCTCCAAAGAATGTAGTACCACCTAGTGCATTCACTAAGACTAAAGCAAATAGTAGTTATAGATGGCGTAAATGGATATATAACACACTAGGATTTAAATGGATGCCTAAAGTTATTGATGTGTGTATGTCTACTATAATCGCCCGAACCTCTAACATTTTGGGTTCCACATCTACTTCTATTCCATCCGTGTCGCCTGTGTGTAATGCATGTGATACAGATCATTCTCTGGATTGTTGATAGCGGATGTTCCCGACACATGACAGCAACCTTAAATCGTTATCAAACTTTATTGCAAAGTTCATTGGCAATCACGATTCGGGAATGATCACTTTGCAGACTATCATGGGCTACGGAGACTATATCAATGGGAACATCGAAATAAGGTGGTTTACTATGTGGAAGGCCTCGGTCACAATAACTGCTTTCGTGAGGTCAATTTTGTGATGGAGATTTGGAGGTTGCTTTCGTGGAGAAATCTTGTTTCATTCGTGATCTACAAGGAAACGACCTTATGTCCGCTCGCGCATTTCTAGTCTTTACACTATCTCTATGCAAGACATGGTTGCTTCTTCTCCCATCCGCTTACTTTCAAAGGCAACATCAACAAAACTCGCTATGGCACCGCTGCCTCTCACATCTAAACTTTCAAACCATCACCAACCTTGCTCGACACAAACTAGTAGAAGGACTCCCACGATTTCGGTATTCTAAAGATCACCTTTGCTCACTTGTGAACAAGGAAAAGCACTCGTGCTCATTTTCCTTCAAAGGTGGAACACGCCTCAAAGATGTGCTTCATCTTCTTCACATGGATTTGTGTGGCCCGATGCGCGTGCAAACGATCAATGGCAAACGCTACATCTTAGTAATTGTTGATGACTATTCACGCCGGACTTGGGTCTACTTTCTTCAAGCAAAGACCAAGCTCCACAGATGATTATCACCTTCTCACGAAAATACATGTTCAGCTCAAACACCGTCCGACAAATCGTAAGACAGAGGAACCGAATTTGTTAACCAAACTCTTCGTGAATTCTATGAGAAAGTGGAAGATCGACATCTATTGCACGCACACCGAACAAAACGGAGTTGTTGAAAGACGAAACCGAAGTGGAAGCTGCAAGAACAATGTTAATCAATGCCAAACCCCAGATTACTTGTGGGCGTGTCGATCTACTACATGCTATACTCAAAACCGTTCTATGATTACTAAACGCCACAACAAAACACCTTTCGAGCTTGTCCACAATGAAAACCGAATCTCAAACACTTTCATGTATTTGGATCTCTTTGCTATCCGAATAATGATCGTGATGACTTTGGAAAGCTCAAAGCCAAAGTCGACATTGGAGTCTTTATTGATACCGTGATAATTCTAAAGGTTTCGCATTTGGAATCGCCGAACAAAGGAGGTTATGGAAACGATTCATGCTCATTTTGATGAACTCACGAAATGGCTTCGAGTATAACAACTTAGAACCCGGTCACAACCGCTTAAACTTCCCCAAACCCCATCATCACCGAACAAAGCCCCACCACCACAACAAATGGAAAGGCTATTTGTCTACTGCTCAAATGACGATATTGATGAACGTGCTCTGTGTGTATCCAAGCTTCCACCGCTCAACCCGATAATATTCCTATACCGATACACTGCGACAACAACTATTGTGAAGAAGCACCACCATTGACTCCAACACAACAGCTTGAACAAACCGCTTCCAACAATGATGAACCGCCGATGATGTTCTTAATGAAGTACCCCACCGCCGATTTTGATCCAAATGCGTTCTTTAACCCGTTTGCTAATGAGATCGCCGCACTGATGTCGCGGAATCTTCAACAAACCATTTGAATCCTCAAAATCGCACAATGTATACCAACATCAACCTCTACACATAGATGGACAAAAGATCATCCTCGAAAATATTATTGGCAACCCGAATCAACCGGTCGTTATATCGACAACATCTTCACTCGGATGGTGAACATTGCATTTATGCACTCACCGTCTCGCTAACTGAGCCCAAAACATTAAAGACGCAATGACAAAAGACACCGGATTGAATCCATGCAAGAAGAACTCAACCAATTCAAACGACTTGAAGTATGGGAACCGGTTGAAAGACCAACAGGGTTTACGCCATCGGTCTAAAATGGATTTGGAAGAACAAATTGATGTCAAGGAATGTTATCCAAACAAGTCACGACTAGTTGCTAAGGGTTATCGCGTGAAGAAGGCATAGACTTTGAAGAATCTTTTGCTCCGTTGCTCGTCTGGAGGTCGTTTCGATATTTCTCGCATTCATGCTCATATGAATATGACGGTCCATCGATGGATGTCAAAACCGTTTCTCAATGGACAACTTAAAGAAACGGTTTATGTCACCAACCGATGGATTTGTTGATCCCGAGTTCCCGAACCATGTCTACAAACTAAACAAAGCTCAGACGGTCTCAAACAAGCTCCTCGGGCATGGTACGATAAGCTATCATCTTTCCTCATTGCCAATAATTTCACCAAAGGTTTGGTCGACCCTACTCTTTTATACAATATCACGGGCACATATCTTAATTGTTCAAATTTACGGATGACATCATTTTGGGTCTACACATAAAAAGTACTCAAACGCTTTTGCAAAACTAATGAAGAAAAATTTTGAAATGTCCATGATGGGTGAACTTACGCTCTTTCTAGGACTACAAGTTCATCAATCACCCCGTGGTATTTTCTCGAGTCACCCAAATATGCCCTTGAATTGCTAAACAAATTTGAATGCAAACCGTGACACTTATGCCACACCAATGACTCATACCAAGAAGCTAGACCGATTTACATGGGAAATTAGTGGACCCTACAAAATACCAAGTATTATTGGGTCTCTCATGTATCTAACAACTAGCATACCGATATTGTCTTTGCCGCTTATCTATGCTCCCGCTATTAGTCGAGACCAATCGAAACCCACCTCTCGAGGCTAAAAGAATCCTCCGATACATCAAGGGAACCATTAACTGGGATCCGTATCCAAGGATTCGGTTTTGAACTAATCGCTTTTTCGATGTCGATCACGCAGATGTTTAGATTCACGAAAAAGTACTTGTGAGCACTACAATTTCTTGGTGATAAACCGTGTCTTGGCAATCAAAGAAGCAGGATTGTACATCGTCATCAACCAAGGTAATATGTAGCCATGTCGGCGTGTTGTGCTCAAGTCATCCGGATGAGAACACAACTCAAAGACTATGGTTACGATTTGATGTAATCCCGATGTATCGCGACAATCGGAGTGCCATTGCGATCTCGTGCAACTCGGTTCAAAGATTCAAATCAAAGCACATCGATCTTCGCTATCATTTCATCAAGGACCACGTGGAACAGGTACAATTGAATTATACTGTGTACATAATACCAATTGGCGATCTTCTCACCAAAGCCTTGCCTCCCGCTAGGTTTAATGAGTTGGTCCACCGGATTGGTATGAGGTGTTTGACTCAAGAGGAATTGGATGACCTCCTAAAACAGCCTTAAAAACTCGTCAAACACCAAAATCTCTTTGTAAATATTTTTCAAAACAAAATACAAAAATATAAAACCCGATAAAACAACAAAAATATTCTTCTATCTATTTTTCTTTCAACATGGCAAGTACATTTCTTCCATCAACACTATAATCTTTCAAAATTCAAGATTTTTCCGATCAAGTGTTGAGGGGAGAAAATAAATACTTAATCTGCTTCAAAACATCCGTGTACTTGCATGTTATCCTATCCCGGTTGTTTCTTTAAAATGGTGGTCACAATTTTCGTTCAATGACACCCCGGACTAAAATTTATAACCTTTCATTATTTCTTAAGTCGAAGGGAGTGTCATCAAGTTTCTTTCTTAAAATCTTTAGTTTGGTAACCAAAATGGAAGTTAAATGGCTTTGGATGAAAAAGGAAAAGTGGAGGACTAAACCGCCAAAATCTTAAAGTCAATTTTAATAAAACACCCCTACCTAACTTTTCACTTCACATTTATTACTCATAACCTAACATCATCCCACGATTAAAAATCGCTCAACAAATCCGTGTTTTGGATCATCAATTTGTAAGTTGTTTTATATTCTTATCGTGTTCTAAACATTGGTTTTGATTTTTATACTAACCAACGGTCAAATTTTTGTCTATGATTGATTTTGTGTTCTACGATAGCGTATGAACACCCAATCAAGAATGTGTGTTTGTGGTTGAAAAGATTGTGTCAAAATGTTTTTCTTACATCAATGAATACATTTTCATCGCTTAAACATACCTAAAACACGAATTGAGTGATTTTGAAAATTAGGTTTATGCGTAGTTTTGGGTGTTTTCAAATGTGAATGTTTTTGGTCAAAAGATTGTTGTATGATGTTATTATCATGTTGAATTGATGATATCCAGCCTTATAACAACCCGTAAACACTAATTGATTGAAAATTGGAAATTAGGGTTTAATGTTCTTAGCATTTGGGTATTTTTGATTCATTGAGATTTTGATGTTAAAACTTGGCTAACACAACTCACATGACATCTATGACTAACCGTAAAACTTTGGTGCATATCCTATGGCTAAAATTCATATGCATAATTCATGAACTATTAGGGTTTTGACTTACGCGAAGACTTTCTACGCCAGAACTGTAAAATGAGTATTCATGCCATGATCCGTTTAAAATGAATGTATGTGTTAAAATTGATGTTATGATGATTTTATTTCGTGCTTGCTACGCGTAAAACTCGTAATCAAGGTCTTTGTAACTCTACTCATAAGGATCACCTTACGCGTAGAAAGTTATGCGTAAGAGAAATCTCGTAGCACGCCGTAAGGTTCTACAATGGGACCACGCGTATCCCGTGAAGGATATGCGTAAACAATGACCTCTACGCATAAGGTCTACTTCACGAGTAAGCCTTACGCAAGGTTTTATACGCCACGCTTAAGCTCCACGCATAAGGTCCCTTTTCCCACGCGTAACATTTTTACGCTGAAGTAAGGATCCCACGATAAGCTTGCGCCACGCATATACTTCTCCTGTTTACGCATAAGCTACTATTCCTACGCATAAGCCTTGATCAAACCTTCGTTATGAATTGTTACGCGTGCAAACTTGTAAATAAATGAATCATAACGTCACGAATCCAATACCGTCACCAATAAGCTTAAATGTATAATGTGTTGTGAAAATATGTGATAACATAAACTTTAAAATCTAAAGTTAACTAACTCACGAAACTTTTCACGACGTCATTGGACTATTGGACAAACAAGTGACTTTGGACTCGTAACAATCATTGACATTGTACATTAAATAATTAGACAATAAAACCTTCTGTTGACTAACATTATGTCTTTCGATATGTTGGTTCTTTTGGCTAATGTTATTTCAGATCACGACATGGTCGCTCAAATGAATGTGGATGCACCGAGATTCTCACAGTTGCCGATATCTTCCTAATGGCTATCCAAGGAAGATTGGAAAGAACAATCTCGAGTTGACTTTGAAACTCTCACCGCTCGGAATCTTCATGTCTCATTGTTGTGGATGTTCTAAAGAATCATCCCTACCGTAACATGCTCTCACACTGCTACAAGCATCAAAGATTTACATACAACAATTATGGAATTCAATGCAAAGGATCAAAGGTCAAAGTGCGGTGACAAAGGACGCTCAATCACATACAAGTCACCATCACACATGCAGACGGTCGTTCTTCTCATACCAAATCGAGCCAACCGACTTCTATGCCACACCCATCAAGAGACAGTTCTACAATTCGATCGATATTGGCTATGATGAAGCTTCAGAATAATCACTAAGCACTCTCATGTGGAGCTTAAGAACATTCCTCAACCATGGAGAACCCTCTACATCATCATTACCAATATGTCTCTCGGTCGTGATAGTGGATATGAGCATCCCAAGCTCATGGAACTACAAATATTTTGGTCATTAATCAACAAGAAGGACATCAAAATTGAAGCTCGATATGGGATGACATGATGTCATTTCTCAAAAGCTTGGCTCAAAGATTCCCTATGTCGATACACAAAGTCGTTGATCCGAGAGCACTTGGACTTCATCCCGATATTCCCAAGAGGCTCAATGACCCCAACAATCACGACATGTTGATCGAGCCTATCCTATCCGTCGAATCAAGGAATCGTCAACAAAGAAACAGGTGTCAGGTTACCCGATCACCTTCCGACTAACGAAATCAAAAAGCTCAAACATACAAAAGGTATTGGGTAGCAGAAGAGAAGGCAAAGTTGGTCATCTCGATGAGAAGTCTTCGAACACCTACACGGAGAACCGTAAGAGGCAATGCAGAAGTGATGCAAGCATCGAAAGTCGAGGAAATATCCCAAGAGGAATCCTCCAAGCAAAAGGACTGCTCCACTAAGGAAGTTGTTCCTATTCCCATTCCCAAATCGAACCGCAAAGCAACTTGTGGACTAAAGCTCAAGATACACAATCGATGAAGAGTTCTTTCTCTCGAAATCGCAACCGACATTAAAGCTTCGTAAGCCAAACCTCCTAGTCCTCCACCGACCAAGGAAAAGGGAAGACTCATGTTCTTGTGCCTTATGAAGGAAGCTCAAGAAGATGAAGAGCAACCGGATACGATACAGAAAAGTTCAAATTCTTAGACTCCAACACATTGCAAAAGAATTTGCAAAGGATCAAATGGGTGGCCCCGAGGGTCAAGTGGTGCACTCAATCTACACCAAACTCGATGTGGTTAATCAACCCGATAAGGGATCCGTGCCACCACTTTGAAACAACAACAAACACGTGTGGAGGACACTATTTGAGTATGACTTTGAAGAACCGTAAAAGGATAAGATCGAAAAGACTTCTGGTGCTGAGACAAAGACTGATGAAACGACTAAGTCTGGAAAAGATGATGATGCTGACTATGATAATCTTCTTCTAGACAGTCCACAACGTTCTAAAGAGGAAACTGCTGAGCCTCCAAAGGACCCCGAGTCTCCTCATGTCTCATCCTCATCGGATTCTTCTTCTCATTCTTCACCACCACCATCAACAAGATCAACCAAATCATCATCCAAATCAGTAAAGAAGCCAACTCCATCTTGGATGTCTCAAGCTAAGAACCGAATCACCAAAGCTGTCAAAAGAGTCAGAAAGAAAGACATGCTCTATAGAAAGCTGAATTTCATTGCTGATCAGATAACTTATCTTCACGATGAGAAGGACAAGATGCAAGTGGAAAGGGAATACATCCAGAAGCTCAGGCAAGATGATCTTCAAGGGAAAATGGACGAAATGATCAAAGGTTACACTCACAAGTACCTTCTTGACATAGTCCCTGGAGCTACACAGGAGATGTTTACCAAACAACTCTATCCTAACCTATTACACTTGGCGAAGCAAACCATGAGATCAACACCAATGTATGTAAGCATCAACCCAGTTGATCCCAAAATCTTCTCAGATGCTGAATTGGTTGACCGGCTAGTAGCTCAAATGGCTAAACGATCTGCAACACTTGTTTCTCACGAAAGCAAGTTGTTGGAAGCATTGCTGGAATACCAACTCAAATCTGCATGCCGAGAAGAAGCTGAAAGGCCAAAACGTCCAAGAGACGATGAAGATAGAGATAAGGATCAGGAGAAAGAGCCTAAACGCCCAAAACCGTCTGGTGAATCGTCTTCTATGCTACCTCCACCCCAACAGACTCCAAAGACAACAAAGGTCTCTCCACGATCTTCACAGATAAACCTCATGATTCGAGTTACCGCCTGCACTCGTAAAACCGGTGATTATTTTGAATATACGGTGGTGACGATGAGGAATACCATGAGCCCCAACAACAACCCGCCTCCCGACAAAGTATGAAACCGTAATCCTCATCTAGGCCAAAGAAAAAGAAGAAGGCGCCCAGGACCGACGTCCTATCATGGCTAGATGAAGATGACACGTAGGAATTTGAATGGTTTTCTACTCTTGTTAATTCCACTCCCTACCCAAAGAAGATCAAGATCCGTAGACGGTAATACGTTGGAGCATGCTAAGATTCTCGCAAGAAAAGTTCCAAGTGAAGAAGATGACGAAATCCGAGTTGAGGCGAATCAAGAATGAAGCATTTCAATTTCTAAAAGACAGCTCGGAAAGTGCTATTGAGGTTGAATATCACCTTGATAATATAGCACGAGCTATGTCTAACAACATGGATTGGCTCAACCCAGAAGCAAACATCGACTTCACCAAACGGGACAACCCTCCATATTACACCGACTGGTCTAAACCTCTACCAACAATTGGCCAACCTGATCAGCCTAGGATTCCATTCCGATATTTCTTCAACAAAGACCTGGAATTTCTTCTACATGGTGGCGATGGTTCAAGGAAATACGCTACATCTTTGACACTTCCATTCCTGCACTATATACTCTAAACAGATAGCCATCGAGGAAAGATCTAACCACTTGTTCTCCAACAAAGTGGAAGAGTATAACCGTGATGCAATGTATGGGATTCACCATTGGCCGGAATGTCAAGAATCTACTATAAGTCGCCAGTTCAAGTCCCAACATGAAGTGTTCAAGACTAAGAGTATCGTTACATCCAACATGTTGATCTTTCGTCCAAATGGGACTACACTTTTCTCAAGAAGATAGTGGTCAAAAGGCAAGACGAAAGGGATTATGCATTCTCTCAAGTCGACTTTGAGAATTTGTCTATCAACGACATTGAAGACATGTACCTTGCCAAAGTATGTGGTCGCATGAGACAATTTTCAACCGAAGTACAACGTGAATTCATCAAGTCACCGCTCATCTTCATCGACGCATAGTTATCAAAGAACGTAGAAGATCTCCACTGCGCTGAATCTTATCGACCCGTGTCAACTTCACTCCACCCGTAGCTTGATCTTCCCGACATCAACCAGCTCCACAATATACACTCATCACCAAACCATTCGTGTCGTTTATCGCAGTGAACTTCAACGCAATTGCTTGATGGCGTAGAGATCTTCACAAGTTTGGGGATCACACTTTGAAGTTGGTTGGGACGGATTGGCGCATATGTTGAAGGATATACATCAAAAGATTGGGTCTCCTAAGCGATGGAATTCTCGTGATCGAAAGGATATGAGGAGGATCATCACGATGATTGATGAACGGTTGTTTCAAGGGATCGCCTGTAAGATTGAAAGCTTTGTTGGTGGTCGACCCAGATTAACATCACCGCTTTCAACGCCCTATTTACACTCCGGCAACATCACCGACTACCGGTACCCTTGAACCGCTTCTTTCATTATAACTTTAGATGTATGATTTATTATGTCTATGGCTTGTGCACACATAACAAAGGTACAACCCGTAATTGTGAAGAAAGGACCCCGTGGTACGCAATGCCACAATCCTCATATAAGGAGCGAAAGCTTTTACTTTTGAGTAAAACCTATCAAACCTTTCATTTTTCAAGGTTTTGCTAAAAAGAACAAGTACTTCCCTTACGATTTTCAAAACCTCAACCGCTTATATCACTTGTTGAGGGGAGTATTTGACTTAAAACTTTGTTCACCAAAATGTTCTTTGTGTCACTCTTTCCAACACTCAAAATGGTCATATTTATTTCAAATTTTCAAAAATAACATTTTATATGCCATTTTGAGGGGAGAAAATATGTGATAAGAAATATGTTAGTTGAATTCTCGTGAAAAGACTTAACCAACGAATTGACGAGATCCTAAACCGTTAGTAACTCGAAAAGACTTGTCCGGACGGTAATAATTTCAAGCTAGTTCGCTAGTGATGTAAACGTGTCTCTCAAAGGACTTGTCCGAGTAGGATGTACCATTCGAGAAACTCTTGGTAGACATGAACTCGACGGGTTTGACAACCTTCGAGGTTTGTCTACACCTTCAAGATAGTTATTAGAGCTAGTTGTCACCTAAAATCGACAATGTAACTCTTTAACTATGCAACATAACCGTGTCTCATGGGGATTGTCTATCTTGAGTGGATCAATTCAAAAGTGCGCTTCTTTCCTCACTGCAAATAACCGTTAAAACTCTTAAGCACATGTGGAGGGGAGTATTTATGTAAAATCTTATCTCAACAAGGGTACAAAATGTTTTCATTCACAAACACCGTGTGAGATTTTTCAAAGTAAATGGTTTTATGGCAACATAGGTTAGTCATGGAGTTATAAGGTGACTAAGGTTAGAATAACTGTCCTATGATCCGCCAGAGTCGGGAGGATCTACCCAAGGACACCACAAATAGTTAGAATTTAGAAGTCCTTAGGTATGATTGTAAAAGGAGAAAATGAGAATTGGAGAAAGAAGGAGTTGAAGAATCAAAAGAAATGCAAAGAAAATGGTGAAAAGAAATAGCCCTCCGTATTATTCAACTTAGGGCATAATCGGGTTCAATTCATATGCTACTGGTTGTCACTTGATGACGCCGGTATTGAAGATTAAAAGTCGTCATGGACCAAGTGACGCATGCACTAAACCTTCTTAGCCACTCAAGTTTCTCTCAATAAGCTTGTTTCATTCTCACAGAACCCTACATAATCTATCGGCTTCTCTTAAAGATTGTTGATATTGAAGAAGGAGACCTCTCCTAGTCTCCGCTCAGAAAACCAAAACGCACAATTGAGTCTAGAGCCACGAGATTCATCAAAAGATCTCTTAGGTACACTTGACATTTCATCACTTGATGTTCAACAATAAGAACATCATGGTACGTTATCGAGTCCTTCATGATCTTAGCAACTGTCGAGAACATTTATGAGAGGTTCACATCCGTGATCCTCGTGATTGAATGGAAACTCCCGCCGTGGTCAACATCAAACAACCCCGATAGCAGTCACTCGGTAACTCCCCGGATTACGCTTAGTGTGTCTCAAACGGTCTACGTCATGAGGTGATGCTTTGGTGTACCTCATCGACTATCTCGAATCAGATGTACATCAAGACATCGCGTTATCTCACTTGTGGGACTCAGTTCAGAACGGCCTTTGTGAGAATTAGAGTTGTGTTTTCACACTATGCTTTTAACACTCTCAAGTTCAAACTTGTAAGTGCCGGAACCGCTTATTACTAACCGCTTTAATGTTTTCTTCTTATGGAAGCTCGAGCGAATGATCGTGCGATTCTTCACATGTTCATGCCAACATCATCACTAATGGAAGTTCTATCTTAAAGCAACACAAAGTCGAATGATTCTTCGTCAAACCAAAGAATCTACAAAGTTAAAGACTTAAAGAACTTCATAAGTATTGAATCCAACGCCAAAGAGCGTGTGAGCATGTTGAAGAATGACGTGGAGACACTGGAGCAAACAAGGCACTGAGGCGCACTTGATGCGCATAACAACATACTATCACTTTCATCACAAAGAACAATGATCAAAGAACAAAGATCAAAAATATTAAACCCTTTGAGATTTTGGATCTCAAGTGATTTAATCAGGTTTGGAAAATATGGGAGAATATGTGGCCAGGTTTAAATACTCATCTTGTTTTTGGATAAATCCTCCTCCTCAACATGTGCATTGTATATATGAAATCGTTTGGCACATGGAGGCAGGAGTGCCTATAGAGGACTAAAACCAGTTTCATTAAAACAAATTTGAGATTAAATCACGATCTCTCCCCTGATCAAAAATATCAAACCATTTGAGATTTGTGATCCCATCTGATTTAAATCATTTAGAAAAGTTTGGGAAAAGACATGGCAAGATTTAATTTTGAAAAATGACCGAAATGGACCAATTTTAGACATTAAAGATTGTTAGTATCAGGTATGATTGTTTTAAGAGACCTTTAAGTAAAATAAAACAATTTCACAATCAAACAAGAACAGAAAAAATTTCATTTTGAAAGATCTTGATTCTAAAGAAAAATCATATCATGACATAACATTAAATCTTTAGATCACCACTTATTTTGTACAAACGGACTTGATAGATGAAATATCGTTTGAAAATATTTAATTTGAAATCACTCAAGATTTGACAAAATAAAGTCCAGTTGATTTCAAAACTTTGAATCCGATTTTTTTTTCAAACCAATATTTTTTCATTTTCAAAACAATATTTTTCAAAGTTTTAGACAAATGGTATCATCACTATTATCCCTGCACAAAGATACATTAGTGGTTGAGGAGCTTTTGTTGTTGTTGCCGAGGGTTGAAGAAAACCGCTCGCAAATGCAAGAGACTTCTTACGTTGCATTTTAATGCCAACCGAGGTTAAATTAAGCTCGCTTCTTCAATCACTTAGAAGAAAACCATCTGCTAATGCGGTGACACCTCTTACGTTGCATTTATGCCAACTCTCCATGGAATTCCAATTAAGCCCCGTTTCTTCATTTGTCAACCCAAGAAATAGTTACCCTTTCCTTTCGACATCCAATCATCATCAATAGTGGGATCCGAATCGGGAACATTCTTATATACATATATACCTGCATACGTTAGTGAACACACATACAGATATATGGTGGTCGACATCACCCAAACAACAATCGACTAATAAAAGTCAATACAACATATTAATCATTTCATATAGGGCATGGGATTAATGTGTTCATCAAACTCTAATCATCTAATCCTAACAATCTTATCCTAGGCACCTAGTCCTTCAACATAGGTTAACATCATTTTTAATTAAGCATATTAGGATAATTAAGAAAGCCCGTTAGATGATGTAAATTTGAAAACATTCTCCCCCTCAATCAATGACTCATTTTCTGAAAATTTTAAAAGAGCTGAAGTCATTGATTGATTTTGCAAATTTTTATAAAAACTCTGAAACTGATTGATTTAATAGCAACTCATTTACAACAAATATTTTTCTGAAGAATTTTAGACGGAAAAACATTTGTGTAGGAACAGCAGTCCTTAGACATACTTTCCTCAAATTGTTCTAGGTTAAGTGCACGGTATTTTTGAAAATTTGTTTTAGCGCAACACTTTCCTTTCTTTGAAAAACGGGTTGCTATCTGAAATAATAGCAAGCCATAGCTTTAAGCGCGGGTTAATGTCTGAAGTAACTGCAAGACATTTGATTTGTGACATGTTTTGAAAATAAATATTTACACCTCCTGCTCGAACTTCATCTATGGTCCCGTGCCATTATTGAATGACATTTCTAAGACCGCAGATGTTATCGATACCAGAAGACATGTCTTTGAAAACAATATTTTTGTATTTTTAAAATTTTCTGATTTTTATGGATTTTTGTTGGTTTTATATTTTTGTATTTTGCTTTTTGATAGATATATACACAGATAGAGTATATGATATAGTTTAAGAGGATGATGATACGAGTACCGAGATAAGGATATCGAGCCCGTTGTAGAAGATAGAAGTCATCATCCCTAAAACTTTCACCACCAAAGCTTCCAAGGCTCTTGCATTGAAGAAAGAAATTGAACCATCCGAAGTGAGACTTTGGCGCCTTCCAAACCGAAAATCTATTAGATGAGCGATTCAAGCTCTATTTCAAGCTTGTTTTAGCTGTGTGCACAGTAGAAGCACACCATTATCATAAACTCGCCGCTCATTTTAAGAATAATCACCGTGAATCTTCATTCGAGGTTATATCATCCAATAGAACAACAACAACGTATCATTCCACATGTAAAATAATCTTCTCATATTTCTTTTCTACTGACATCTGAAGCAATCCATTCCAAAAGGTGTCAAGATACCACTTCCCCCGAGTAGTTGAATTGATGCAGCTCGTCTCTTAAAATAGAGCTCAAGAGCCCGAATACACAAATAGATTTCCAAAGAATAAATGATACAACCACCCAATGCACATTTATCTTTCCTGATGATTGTGTATGAAGCTCAAGAACCCAAGTACTCAAATGCCTCCTCACTTGTGCCTCTTTATCTTCGAACTCTCTTACATATCTTCCCCACATAGTTGGAATAAGAACACTAAATGCCTTGATGATTAAAACCTTGAGTTTCTCTCGGTCATGACATTTGTTTTCCGGATATCTTCAATCACTTAGAAGAATTAAGTTCATCAAGTTTACTCGCCATGAGTCAAACCTCGAGTTTCTCTCATGTAATAACATTTGTCTTCCCGGATATCTTCAATTACTTAGAAGTATTAAGTTCATCAAGTTTACTCGCTTAGATCGTGTCTCCTTCCCCTTGTCGGTTTTGATACTTGTAATCAAGAACTCTTTGTAAGCCCGTGTACTAGAAATCATTTGAGAAGAACATCATTAGCTCGATGTATCTCATGAGAATCAACTCTTTCGAATGTGAGCAAGTCTAATTAGGGATTAAATCGGACATTTCACCCTCCCCAATTAGTGCTCTCCCTAAACCGACAACTGTTTGATAAATGCCCGATTAAGGAGAAGTCTTTAAATAATCAAATGCAACTGTCTTTAGTCTTCTAACATGTAGCAGAATGTAGAAGCGATCGTAGACTCGACCTTCTTCTAGTCCAGTTGGGGAATAGATAGTTAACATCTTCAACACACCAAAAAAGCATCCCAATTAACATACATCTTGCAAATCCCCTTAATTAAGATCCTCCCAATCAAACAAGAATAGAAAGATGTTCATCAAGAAAATCAGGAATCACCCCAGCAATAACACACGAAATGGTAACACCAAATTACCAATCACATCAAACAAGAACAGAGAGATTGTTCGGAATCATCATGTTGATGTGTACGTGAAGCATTAACCGGAAGCACTTTGTCGATAAAATCATTAGTCCGAGTGAAGATGTCAACTAACGGCTCTTAGAAGAACACCTCCATGTGAAGATGACCCGATAAGAAGAAGCTCGGTTCTTACATGAGTTAGGAGCCGTATGACCATATATTCTCAAAAATCAATCAACCATGCAGTAAATTCACACTTCTTCTCCCCCTCAAGAATTGCATACGGAGACGGCATTCTTGATTAAACAAGTGATTATCATCTAAATGTATTCTATTCACACTTCTCCCCCATAAAATTAGCACATGATGTCGCCATCGTCATTATATTAGAGCAAGCGGAATAAGAAAACAATCAACAGTAGCCTGGTTCACTTGATGACTGAAGCGCATGGAAAAAGCATGAAGCATGTTGATGAGAATGGTCATAATTGAGAAGATTTCTCTTCTTCAGAAGATAAAGCGCACTGAATCGTAAACTTTTCTTTTCTTTAGAGTACGAGGCATGAACTGTTGTGTTCATACGTCATAAAGATGAAGTACGAGGCACGAACTGATGTGAACAGACGTCATAGCCGAAAGAATATCAAGATTGAGTTACTTGAACCCGTGAGTTATGAGATATCAATCCATTTGTAATCCATACTTTAAGCCAATCCATGTAGTGAGGGATTGAAGTATCTGCAACAGAGTAAGGACTACCTACACTAATATTACAAACTTGATTGGATATACTTTGGTTAGTGACATTAGTATCCAAACCCTTTGGGGTTTCACAGGCAACCTTGATTTTGTCACCGATAAACAGCTTTCCGGTAGGTATCCACCTAATTCCAAAGATCCTTAAACATTCTACCGTATCGGCATCCACTTATGGCAAGGTCTCGATTGTTGATATTCTTATGCAAATTGGAAGACTTATCGTTATTCCTAGACTCCAAAGATTTAGCAGTTTGGATCCATCTAGAAGAAGTTTTAGGTTTGTTTTGCATCATAACATGTTAAACCTTAGCCATGTAGGTAGTCTTAGTGGATTTTACCTTGGCATGTGAATTAGGAAAATGTTTCTTATGTGGAAAAGACTCAGAATTTCTAGTTTTGTTTTCTACATGCTTAGCATTCTTATGCACATAACTACTCTTAGATGCATGATAAGGTTTTAAAAGGTACCATTTTGAGGGGTCGTTTTAGCCCTTATTTGATCACTTTTGTATCCGTTATTGCTTAATATCGTTCCTTTTCACTTTTTAGGTCTCTTGAAGGCAAAATCTTGGAATGGCACTTATTTGGACGAAAAGCGCGAATATACGAAGAAAATAGCCAAAGTCGAATCGAGACAGTCAAAGTCCGAAAGCAGAAGGTGGCGGCCATCGCTAATCATGACGCCGTCGAGGATTTTGTGACGGACATAAGCCAAAACTCGTATTTTCAAGAGAGGCGGTCGAGCTTTAAAGGAGTAGACCGTCGCAACTCAGACGGCCTAGATGCGACCTAGACGGCGTTAGAAGCTGAAGAGGACGGCGTCACGGGCATAAGGTGACGCCGTCGCAAGGTTAACGTGGCTAAGACAAAACCCTAATGACGGCGACACGGCGGTGTCACGAAACATAAGGTGACGCCGTCGCATATGTAATCTTATATAGAATCCAATTTTTCGCTTTTAAGGAGAGTCTTTTGGAGTAAAAAACCTAAAACCGAACCAAGGGTATCTTGTAAGTATTTTAGGGTTTTAAACCCTATTTTACATCAAGATAAGTATTTACTTCATCAATTCAATTATGTCTTTGATTATTTGTGTGTATGCTTGCATGTTCTCCATGTCCGGCTAATTTATTTTTGTGTTTGCTTAGGGAATATGAAACTTAATTATTGAATATTGATTGGTTGTTTCTTATCTTAATTGATTAATGATCTAGTAATGCGATAGGTCATTCGTTGTGTACTTAATGCTTGATTCATCTTTGTGAACCTTAGAATATAATTACCTGAGTAGTTGTAGGCTAAACCATCCAAAGAGTGCCTTAGAGTAATAGTTTATTATCCCTAGTGGGTTTTGTAGACGAGACCCTTTGGTAAGTTCAAAGAGTTAGGGAGAAATGCATACCCTACAACTTTAGACACACAACGCAACTAAGAATAAGGACTTGACAACTCAACCATCAATAGGAGATAATTAAGGAGTAGTAAAACCTAAGTAAACACATCTTTAAACTATCATACGAGCACACATTAATTAGACATAGACTCCCACCACCTTAGTTTAGATAATTAGATAATAGTAGAGTAATCGGTGAAATACCAACCCCCCAATCCAATACCGAGATTTGTACCTTTCAATTTCATAAAATATAAAAATACAAAAATAATCTTCCTCAACCTCAACCCTAGCGTAGTAACTTCTCGGTAGCATTCCTATTCCCCAGAGAACGATATCAATACCCGTGGCTTACCCTAATTACTACACTACAACGATTAGGTTCACTACCTAGGGTGTTATAAAACTTGCTCAAGAAAAGGAAGTTTCCTTGACCCCGAAGCAGCGTGTAAGCGTATCAAGTTTTTAGCGCCACCGGGAATAGAATAGCTAGTTAGTTGTCCACCTCGTTTAGGTTCTTTGCTTGATTCCTATCAAGTAAATTTTTCTCATTTTTAGCTTTCTCTTAGTCTATCCTCCTTCTTCGTGACCTTTGTTTGTAACACCCATCACTTTTCATCATGGAAGGTGATAACCAACAACCACGTCCCCATGCCAACCCCCTTAAGCAACTTAGAACCCGCAGTTCCACCAAAACTCTTCTTGAACCATTTGCAGAACCCGAAAGAGAGCTCAACAAGCGAAGAAAAGCTCTCCACAATTCGTAACATCAAGGCACTTCCATCAATTTTGATGAAGTCACATATGATGAAGAGTCCCTCATTCCCCACAATCCCCGAAACCATCATCATTGACAACTGAGTCAAAATGGCGAGGAAGTTCCCGCCATCACCTGGACCCATAAATCCTCCTAAAGCGAAAACCCTCGGAATACTCCTCCCTTCGCATCCGGATTTACCGTGCCATTGTCTATCCTTCTGAACAGTCAATGAGGTATTGCATGCGTCGAAATTTGGCTAATCCAAAAGGCATGTCAATTCCATGGATTCCACAAATAAAACCCAATCCACCACATCAAAGCAGTTTTAAAATTGTTGATGCTATCTATACCGACAGAGCATCTAAGGAGACATCTAGACTCGGTTTTCCCATTTTCTCTTCAAGGGCAAGCCAGGAGTGGCTCGATAAGCTCCTCCAAGGTCCATTTTCACGTGGGAACAACTCACAACCAAGTTCACCAAAAGTTCTTTCCCCGGAAGAACTGCATAGATTAGAGCAAAATTCGCACTTTCATCAACCGGATGGAGAATCTATCACCAACTCACGGAGTCGTTATAAAGATCTTATTCAACAAGCCCCACACCACGGTATCAACCTTTGGTTGCTTGTTCAAATCTTTTACGACAATGTCTCCGAAAGGATCAAAAGGGGTTGATTTCTGATCGTAGAAGAATTGCGAACCTCACTGCAGAAGAAGGGTGGAACCAAATAGAGGAATACATTCAATACCAAGACAGCCATTGGAATGAGCCAGTAAACGCGTTAAGCATCTCTACTTTCTCAAGTGAAGAGTTATCCTTCGATGATCGGATTGAGAAAGCACAAAAGAAGCTAGCTTACCTCACAAAATCACCAGAACCAAAAAGGCTGACTAACCCATACCTCATATGCGACATTTGTGGAGGACCACACGAGAGCGATGAGTGCGATGACACACAACAAGAAAGCGTCTTCCTTTCTAGTCACGATATTTATGATGACCCTTCACTCCTCGCGTTCTATCAAAACGATGAATGTGATCCTGGGGAAATCTGAAATGGAAAACTGAAGGAAAGGAAGGACCTGAGTACACCATCCGTGATTCTTTTGAAGAAGAACTCGGGCGGTTCACCATGGAAGGGACCGCACTCTTAAAAGGTCTTGAGGGTTTATCCGAGAGCGAAGTCGAATTAGAAAGTCACCACCAACCTCCACGAAAGAATGAGTGGACCTGGCCCATCCCCTCACGATCCAACTTGCGCAATCACTACTCGATCAGGAACTACTACCAAGGATCCCCCACATCCCAACCGGAACCCCATCACAAGGGAACCCTAGTTAGGAAATGAGACGATTCCTGAACCCCTTCCAACTCCTCACGATCCTCCCCCACAAACACCAAGACCGCCCAACGACCAACTCGCATCGAATTCCCTATCCTCTCGTCTAAAGAATCAAAAGGTGAAGAAGGCAATGAAAGAATATTGTCTTATTTGAAACAAACATCCGTCAACATACCACTCCTCGATGTATTCTATCACATCCCTAAACATAGTAGATACTTCAAGAGGTTGATATCTAATCGGAAGAAGCTTGAAGGATTGATATCATTAGGAGAAGAATTTTGGCTATCATCCGTAAAAGCATGCCCAAGAAGAAGGAAGATCCGCCGGTTTACCATTCCTTGCTCTATAGGGCGCTTTATGAAAAACGCATGGCGGATCTTGGGTCAAGTATTAACACGATGCCTCACTCCTGTTTCTTAAACTCGGATATTCGTATTGAAACCAACTAGGATGAGTATCCAATTAGTCGATCGATCAATCAAGTATCCCATTGGAGTTTGTGAGAACGTTCTTGTAAGGGTGGGAGAATTCAAGTTTCAATGATTTCAGTAATTTTAGAGATGGAGGAAGATAATTCCATCCCAATAATCTTTGAAGACCCTTCTTGGCTACATACCGTGCCATCATTGATGTTCATGATGGTAAACTCACTTTACGAGTGGGATCCGAGAGCTTGACCTTCGACATTAAGGATTCTATGAGACATTCCTCTTCCTGCGGTCGCCCCATATATTTAGTTGAGGAAGTTGATGAATTTGTTGATGACATAGATGGCTGCATTGACGAGTATCTATTAAACGAATTCATGAATAATGATAACAACGTAATATACGACGACCGAGAAATTGAGATGGTTGGAGCTGTTTCCTTTTATCCACGTCAGGATGAAATTGAACCTATTGAGCTTGTGAGGCCGGAGAACAAGCTAAAACCATCAACCAAAGAGCCTCCTACCTTAGAACCGAAAGATCTCCCGAGTCACCGGAATACGCCTTCCTTCGGTGAGGACCAACTCCACATCATCATAAGCTCTTCGCTAACCACTAGTCGAAAGAGAAGCTCTTAGAAGTTTTAAAGAGTACAAAGGGGTGATTGCGTGGAGTGTTGTCGACATTAAGGGAATTGATTCTACATTCTGTACTCACAAAATCCTCATAGAGGAAGATTACAAACTAACCGTTCAACCGCAAAGACGGGTTAACCCTAACATCAAGGAGATAGTGAAAAAAGAGGTCATTAAGCTTCTAGACGCAGGTCTCATCTACCCCATATCAGATAGCCCATGGGTCAGCCCGCTCCAAGTGGTTCCAAAAAAGGGAGGGATGACGGTTGTGAAAAATGAAAAGGGTGAGTTGGTGCCACAAGGAAGTTCTTGGGTGGCGATATCAGATTGACTACAAAGTTGAATGATGCCACCGAAAGATCATTTTCTCTCGCCATTTATTGACCAAATGCTTGAAAGGTTAGCCGGGCATGAATACCTCTGCTTCCTTGATGGCTTTTCGTGATACTTCCAAATTCCCATTGCCCTCGAAGATCGTGGAGAAAACTACATTTACATGTCCTTACGGAACGTTCGCCTACAAGCGAATGCCCTTCGGTTATGTAACGCACCGCAACCTTTCAACGATGTATGATGGCCATATTCCACAAATTAATTGAGACGACATGGAAGTCTTTATGGATGATTTCTCGGTGTTTGGAAATTCCTTCGACCTTTGTCTTTCCAACCTTAGGAAGATGTTGAAGCGGTGCGAGGAGACTAATTTGGTCTTAAATTGGGAAAAGTGTCATTTCATGGTAAAAGAAGGAATTGTCTTAGGCATAAAGTCTCGGAAATGGAATTGAGGTCGATAGAGCAAAAATCAAGCAATTTCCAAACTCCCTATCCTACCACCGTTAAAGCCATTCGCGACTTTCTTGGTCATGCGGTATTTATCGAAGGTTTATTAAAGACTTCGAAAATTGCCCGCCAATGACGACTTCTTGTTAAGGATGCCCTTTGATTTTTCCGGAGAATGCAAGGAAGCATTTAACCGACAAAGAAAGATCTCACTCAGCACCTATAATGGTCACCCCGATTGGTCTCGACCATTCAAATCATGTGTGACGCTAGTGATTATCTTTATCGGCTACTGTGCTCGCCAAAGGAAGGAGAAGCATTTTCAACCAATCTACTATGCTAGCAAAACCATGAATGTAGCGTAAGAGAATTATACGACCACTGAGAAAGAACTTTTAGCCGTTGTTTTTGCCTTCGACAAGTTCAGGCAATATCTCGTTCTCTCTAAAACTATCGTATTCACCGATCACTCCGCCTTACGCTACTTGTTTTCAAAACAAGATGCTAAACCCCGCCTTATTTGGTGGATCCTATTACTTCAAGAATTCGACATTGAAATTCGAGATAAGAAGGGGGCTAAAAATCTCGCTGCTGATCATCTATCACGCTTGGAAAACCCTGATCTGGAGAAATTAGATCACACCGAGATTCGCGACTCTTTTCCCGAGGAACGGCTAATGGCCATTAATGAAATTGATCCATGGTATGCGGATTATGCTAACTACCTGTCCAGTAGGGTTTTGCCAAATTACATGACCAAGCAAGATAAAAAGAAGTTCTTCACTACGCTAAAACATTACTTCTGGGATGAACCCTTCCTATTCCGCATATGTCCCGATCAAATCATTCGACGTTGCGTGGCCGGTAGAGAGATTGATTGAGTTCTGAAAGAATGTCATGCGGGACCATCTGGAGGACATCACGGTGTGAATATCACGGCATGAAAGGTTTTTGACGCCGGATTCTATTGGCCTACTGTTTTTCGAGACGTTAGGAGATTAGTTCAAACGTGTGATGCATGCCAACGATCAGGAAATATCTCGCGACGGGATGAGTCACCTCAGAACTATATCCAAGTCTGCGAAATATTTGACGTTTGGGGAATAGACTTCATGGGACCTTTTCCATCTTCCTGAGGAAATGAATACATTCTCGTAGCTATCGACTATGTATCCAAATGGGTAGAGGCTCAAGCCCTAGAACTAATGATGCGAGGGTAGTTATCCACTTTCTTAAAAACTCTTCGACGATTCGGATTCCCAAAGCATTAATCGATGATAGAGGACTCACTTTTGCAATGCTCAAATGGAAAGGTGATGAAGAAGTATGGCGTCCACATAGGTTTTCATCGCATATCATCCTCAAACAAATGGACAAGTAGAAAACACGAATAGGGCATTAAAGCGGATACTTGAAAAAACGGTCCACCAAAATAGGAAAGATTGGGCATTCAAACTGGATGAGGCACTCTGGGCATTTAGAAATGCTTACAAAACACCTATCGGAACAACCCCTTTTCGCCTGGTATACGGATAGGCTTGCCACCTCCCTATCGAACTTGAGAAGAAAGCATATTGGGCACTTAAGGCCTGTAATATGGATTATTCTCAGCGTGGTCAAATCGGTTCTTACAACTTCAAGAATTGGATGAGCGAGGTCGAAGCGTACGAATCATCAATCACCTACAAAGAAAGGGCAAAAAGATGGCATGATCAACGAATAAAGAATCCTAAAGAGTTTTTGGAAGGAGATAAGGTGCTCTTGTATAATTCAAGACTAAGATTATTCCGGGAAAACTCAAATCCAGATGGTATGGACCCTTTTCAGTAAGAAAGCAGATGAGCAATGGGGCGGTGGTGCTACTAGACCATGATGGAAGAGAATTCACCGTTAATGGACAACGGGTGAAGCATTATCAATTGGATAATATTGAAATGGTGAACGATGAGGATATTGTTTTAGAAGAAGAAGGCGGTAGTGAAGCAACGTAGGGGCACGACTACGAGTCTAGCTACAAGGCTCTTAAATAAAGAAAAGCGCTTCGTGGTAGGCAACCCATGCTTAATTGTTTGCTTGTTAGTGTCATATATCTTTATTAATTGTTTATCCTCATGTTTAAATTTGTAAAATGCTTTATTTTGTTTTTAACCTCGCCTTAATTGCATATAAAGGTACTTTACATAAGGGATAAGTGTAGGAGGATTACACACGTTTTCAAAAGAAACGTAAACATGAGAATAACAATTAACTAAAAGATGTATATGTTTGTTTGTTCGAGTCAAATGCTTGTATCGAGTCATAATGGATGTTTTGCGAAATTTTCCGATTCTAAAGATGTAAATTTTCCGAATTTTTTTCCGTAAAATCGCAGACCGCTTTTTGTCGGATAACCGACGGCGTCGAGATTGCAACGACGCGTGGGAAGGAATAAAACATCGATCACTTTTTCTCGTTTTCTCGAGCTACTTATAAATTTTGGAATTTTCCATGTCTTAATTTTCTTAGAAATTCAGTAAACATCCATTCCACAAGCATTATATCCTAGTTTAAATCGAGTCTTATATATATTATTACGACCAATTTTACGAAGGTTTCGTTTGTTTGCTTTAAGTGTGCGAGTTTAGTTTGTCAAGAAGAAGTTACACAAATTGGAAGGAGCTTTTCACGATAAATTCTTCTTGGAAAGGATTTAACCACCACTTTACACGGATCCTACCGAGCTAATCGTGAGTATTAGTTTCTTTCGCTTTTAATTACCTTCCATTATCATAACTTTGATACTTTCGGGAACATTGGGGACAATGTTCGGTTTAAGTGTAAGGAGGAAAATAAAATGGGAACTTTGAAACTATGCTTATCCTTGATTATTTGCTTTGTCCAATTGTGATATTGTAATAAACCATGAGAAAATGTCGGTTAGGGTAATTTTGGCACCAAATTTAAAAATTTTTCATGACATATAGGAGTGGGCCATTAGTCTTGACAAAAGCGTCTCACGGATAGGAAGTTGCATGACTAGCACAAAACCCTTTACCACCCAAATTCCACCCAAAATGTGAGGATCGCCTTAGATTAGTAGGAATTAAAGCATTCATATTTAATGCTTAGAGTGTGAACCGTAGTATATTAGATTCTAGAACTTGTTTTGTGATGCATTCCGAGATCGCAAGTGAGACTACACTTGTGTAGTTAGGAATAACTAAATGATAAGAGGCATTAGGATAACCCTTGTTTGATACCCATAATATAATTACTTCTTCCACATCGGTCGAGTAATTCCCCCACACCCTTTGTGTTGTACTCATCTTTAGTACACGATACCCTAGTTAACCCCTCGAGCCTATCCTTTTCGCGGTTCTCGTGATGTTTTGGTTTTTTCGAATATCAATGAAGAGCATTGTTTACACCCCACCCCCAAATATACACCCAAATCGCCTTAGCCTACCCCTTATGCACTCACTTTTAGTGCATTATTGTTATCACCCCGAACCCTTAGTTCAATTATCCGTTGCTTGCATGAGTTGCTAAGTTGAGTCATATCCTTTGTATACAGCTTTGGGACGATTGGGATTCATGGGAAAAGTTAAAGTTTATGAAATGACGGGAAGGGAACGTTAAATTAAAATTCCCTTTGTTTGCATAATGATATACCCCAAGTGTTTTGATCTTTTCAATTCGGGTCAAATTAGTGTTAGAGTAATAAAAACTCAAGTGTAGGGATGTGCCTATAAATCCCTATCATTTTGATGTTACCATAGAGGATGGTAGAGTAAAAGTGTATGGAAAAAAAAATAGAAAAAAAAAAAAAAAAAAAATAGAAAAAAAAAAAAAAAAAAAAACATACGGGCTACCATCCTACATCTATCCTTTAAATTTATGTTTGTTTATTTCTGTTACCTAGAGTTTTAGAGTGTCGAGTCTTGGCTTAGCAACGCCATTCTTCGTATGCATTTAACATAGGTATTTTTTGACTTGCCACCACTAAATAGCCTTTCCCACCAAACCCTTGTTTCCCTACCGTAAGCCTAACGTTACAACCCTTTAAAAGACCTCTTTGATAGTCTTTCCTAGGTACTTACGCCAAAGCGATGGAGGTTTGATCTATTTTCAAGCCTATGGTAATCTATGTACTAGGACCGGTTAATGAGTGTTTATCTTCCATTTCCTATTTGTTATATTTCATATATACACGAGAGAGATGTGAGTATCCAAACACCCCATGTGAGGTGCTAGTATGTAATTCCGTGCTTGTTATGACTTTATGGGGCTTATATGTGTTGTGGACCGTTTTGAATCAATGCTTCATGACCCCTAACTTATAAATTAATTGGCTAAAAGCACATTTTTGGAGGACAAGCAAATAACAAGTGTAGAGATATTTGATAAGGTTTTAAAAGGTACTATTTTGAGGGTCGTTTTAGCCCTTATTTGATCACTTTGTATCCGTTATTGCTTAATATCGTTCCTTTTCACTTTTAGGTCTCTTGAAGGCAAAATCTTGGAATGGCACTTATTTGGACGAAAAGGCGAATATACGAAGAAAAGGGCCAAACTCGTAATCAAGACACTCAAAGCTACCGAAAATAGAAGGCGACGGCGCCATCGCATAGCTCGCGACGCCGTCGTGGGATTTTGACGACGAAGCCAAAACTCGTATTTTCAAGAGACGGTGTCGGGCTTTAAAGGAGTAGACCGTCGCAACTCGACGGGCTCAGATGCGACCCGCACGGCGCCGTGGTCAAGAGACGGTGTCACGGGCATAAGGTGACGCCGTCGCAAGGTTAACATGGCTAAGACGAAACCCTAATGACGGCGACACGACGCGCCATTAAACATAAGGTGGCGCCGCCGCATATGTAATCTTATATATAGTATCCGAATTTTTCGCTTTAAGGAGAGTCTTTTGGAGTAAAAACCTAAAACCGAACCAAGGGTATCTTGTACAAGATTTTAGGTTCTAAACCCTATTTTACATCAAGATAAGTATTTACTTCATCAATTCAATTATGTCTTTGATTATTTGTGTGTATGCTTGCATGTTCTCCATGTCCGCTAATTTATTTGTGTGTTTGCTTAGGGAATATGAAACTTAATTATTGAATATTGATTGGTTGTTTCTTATCTTAGTTGATTAATGATCTAGTAATGCGATAGGTCATTCGTTGTGTACTTAATGCTTGATTCATCTTTGTGAACCTTAGAATATAATTACCCGAGTAGTTGTAGGCTAAACCATCCAAAAGTGCCTTAGAGTAATAGTTTATTATCCCTAGTGGGTTTTGTAGACGAGACCCTTTGGTAAGTTCAAAGAGTTAGGGAGAAACGATACCGTATGCCTTTAGACACACAACGCAACTAAAAATAAGGACGTGACAACTCAACCATCAATAGGAGATAATTAAGGAGTAGTAAAACCTAAGTAAACACATCTTTAAACTATCATACGAGCACACATTAATTAGACATAGACTCCCACCACCTTAGTTTAGATAATTAGATAACAGAGAGTAATCGGTAGAAATACCAACCCCCAAATCCAATACCCGAGATTCGTACCTTTCAATTTCATAAAATATAAAAATACAAAAATAATCTTCCCAACCTCAACCTTAGCGTAGTAACTTCTCACTAGCATTCCTATTCCCCAGAGAGCGATATCAATACCCGTGGCTTACCCTAATTACTACACTACACCGATTAGGTTCACTGCCTAGGGTTTTATAAAACTTGCTCGAAGAAAAGGAAGTTTCCTTGACCCCGAACGCGCTGTGTAAGTGTATCAATGCACGCCAATCCCTAGTCTTTTGAGTGTTCCTAGGTAGTGGTTTACAACTACTAGCAGTGCCTGGAAATCTCGTAGAATTCCTCACCCTAGTTCTTGGACCTAAAATTCCGTCTTTTCGAATCTGTGCCTTTTTCTTAGCTTTTTCTAGATAATAGTTCTTCCACAAGTCATTCATATCATATGAATTCTGGGTTTTAATGCTTGGTTTTGATACTATTTTCAAACTAATCCTAGAGGTGCTGGGAGTAGAAGTGGCTACGTGTTGAGAGTTAATGGAGCTAGAAGCCTTATTCTTAGGTAACTCTGGTGAAGTGACTGGTTTTGACAAAATTTGTTTCTCATCAACTTGGGAGGCAAACCGTGTTTTTGAAAATTTTGGTCTTTCGGATATAAACGCAGTAGGCTGCCTAACAATGGACCGGTTTCTAATGGGATGGGAAACTAGTTTCCCCAAGGTTGATGGTTTTGTAAACTTAGTGTTCACACTTTTCCCTACAGTTTTCCTAAGCTCATTTTTTAAGGCAACAATAGCGAAACTCTTTTCCTAAAGTTGAGCTTTGAGGTCATTAATTTTTGCTATCAAAGAGTTTGTTTGCTCCATTGACTTAGTTCTAGCTTCTTTGACAGAGTCACTTAGTTCTATGTGATGCTTTCTCAAAGACTCATTTTCCTTTAGTAATTTTGCCACACAAACCGCTAATTCATCATTTCTCATTTGAATATCATCAATAGTATTAAAATCAGAATTACTTGTAACCAAATTACTTTTCACATGCATATTAGAAATATGTTTCTTCAAATTGTTGATAGTTGAATCTTTGTCTTGGTGAGCTTTCAAAGTTTTAATTTCAAAAGTTCAAGGAATTCGTGAAGTTCGGATTTTTACATGGTTTGTTAAGTTAAAACTTTCTTCTTTACTCAGATCGCAATTTCAAGTGAAATTCAATGTTTTCAAGTTTTGAGAATTTGTTTGAAAGTTCATCAAAACCCTTTTGTCAACCATATCATTTGTTTTGAAATTATTAGACTCGGCCTCAACTAAGGAACATTTATCGAATCATGTTCAAAGATTAAGAACAAGATGTTTAGGTACATTATCGATGCACTATGTTGAGCATGCTAATGGTACCTCATCACATAACACCCGCTCAATTTTCGGTCCGATATCTGCATCCACATCATGTGTAACAAGAGTCACCGGACCTGGTCGTGTCCTTATCTATCTCGAGCTCAGATTTAGTGTCAATCGATCCATCATCTCGGTGCTTTACCCAACTCATCATTATTTGTTGTCTCGACATTCTCGCATTCAAGAACACCGATTCTTCAATGATACATTACCCAACTTATCACAACAATCTCTCAACCGCACTAGACACTCATTCCCTTTTTTCATCCGTCGTAGTAACTTCCTCAATATACTTCTCCACATTATCCATGAGATGGATAAGTGTCTCTATGAACACGCTAATTTCGATGTGTTTCTTGAAAGACACTTCACCATGTCTTGATCATAATCATGTAAATTCCCCCGATGACCGATTGAAATTTTTGTGGATTACCTAAAGTGCGAGATTGGAACTATCCTTTTGAACATTTTCTTTATCAATTTGTTGTTCCAATTGTTCTAAGTTCAATAGTAATGTTCCCGTTAATGTGGATAAATCTTGACGGAAAAGGGCATTGCATGTTCGTTCCATTCCTATCGGTGTGAGTAACATGAGGTGTGAGTGAAGTTGATGATAAGGTTCAATGCTGCTTTCCTTTTGCATGGCATTCTGAAGTTTAAACATGTGCAATTCTCTCTCTTCAGACTCTGAACACGAAGATCTCACATTCTCATTGATTAATTCAATCATCTTTAATCGTTCAGTGTAGCATACATTATCATTGTTGCCCACAACATCATATAATTTAAGTACTTCTGAAATTACTGGGTCAGTAGTGTAAGACATGATGTTGTAGTATACACGGGATTTTACAAGTCTATGATTTAAACCGAGAAATAGATTCTTTCACGGGATTTTACAAAATCAAGAAGAAACCGTGATATAGTGACCTATAGAACGTGTTAAGATAACTGATGGATCGACACAATGATAGAAAATTGTGTGTTAGGTCTTGTGATTGTTTGTAGGATTAGCAGAGATGTTGTTTGGTTGGGATTTGGGTTGGTTTATGCACGTTTTTATAGAGAAATTAAGGTAAAAAAGCATAAAAACCTCAATAACTTCTGTTCAGAGCGGATTTAGGCCTTGAGGGTTGACCTATTTGGCATACCATTCTCCTCATTCTCACGGTCGTTTTGATGGGTAGAACGCTGAAAATAGAGTTACGGATCAAAAGTTATAGCCGTTTGAAGTTTTGTCGGGAAAAGTCAACAAGTCGCTAGAGACAAGTCGCTATAAACCTTGAGAACAAGTCGCTAAGTCGCTAATCACAAGTCGCTATGAACCAAGTCGCTGAACTCAAGTCTCTAAAGCACCAAGTTGCTACACAGTCAAGTCGCTAAAGAGCAACTCGCTAAGGTCCAAGTCGCTAGCACCAAGTCGCTAAAAATACTAAGTACAAGTCGCTAACAAAATTGAAAGCAAGTCACTAACTTCACCAAGTCGCTAGTCGTAGTGGAGGATCCACTAAGTTGTCTTGTTTGTCGGCTTGTCTCAATAGACAAGTCGCTAGGACCAAATCGCTAACAATTAACACTACAACTCGCTACCTTTTACTGAAGCAAGTCGCTACGATGAAAAACACTACGAGAACTAAGTCGCTAGCAAGAAAAACTTCAAAAACACACTTTTCAATCCAAAACAAGCCCAACCACAGTGATTCAAGCCTTCCAAATCAAAACCTAAACACTTATGATGATCCTAAACACAAAAGTACTATCAAAATCCAAACTTTAACACAAGAGATTGTCCAAATGATGCAAAAACCACTAAACTTTTTCAAACCCAAAAACCATATATAACCACTAGAAATCCAAGGATATGTAAGAGAGATGATCAAACCATGGCTCTAACACCAATTTTTAGATATTGGATTTCATAAACACATAATACATTCAATAAATGGATCGAATTATGCAAGTGAGTTTAGAGAGAGAAAGTGGAGTGGGAGCCTTTCTGAGAGAAAGTAACAAAAGAAAGAAGGTTAGATTGAAAGGTCCAACCACAGCACTTGGGAGGTAGAGGGTATTTATAGTTACATACTACGTCCTACTTGGATGTGGATCGAGGCATCTGATGGGTAAAGACCCGTCCGTCCTCCACGGTGTTACGCTAAGCTAAAATAAGCTAATAACTAAGTAATAAATACGTAAAATAACGATATGTCTACGAGCTAACTTATGCTAGATAATAGTTGGGGTGACCGACTCTTCACTATGGAATTTCTAATTCCTAACATTAGCATGAAGACAAATGGTTGGAACAACCATGTGTGGTCACATCTTCGCTAATTCGGATGCACGAAGAGAGTCGTCGAATCTAGCTACTACGAGACGGAAGCAATGACAATGTTGAGGCGTTAGGATTTTAATGACGACACAACTCCTACACGGAAAAGAAAAGGCAAGAAGACCGACATCGACTCGACAAACGAAAGTGTTGTCATGAGCTCGACAACTACGCGGTAAAGAAAACACAAATATTGGAAACGATAATGGAGAAAAAGCTTGCAAAGGATGAACGGCGAAAAGTTGTTACATGCACAACCGTAATGTTAAGGAAAAGGCTTTTCATCGGGCGATGAAGTTCTATAACCAACTGCACGATCACATAACTGATCCAAGAATGCGAGAGATCACTATTGCCAAAAAACATGAGTACAATTGTCCTTAATACTTCGTATAAGTATCAAAATAATAATTTCCTCATTAAAAGACAATTATTTACTTGTCATATACATAAACTGTATGAAGCTCAAGAACCCGAAGTACTTAAATGCCTCCTCACTTGTGTGCCTCTTTTATCTTCAGAAACTGTCTCTTACATATCTTCCCCCACATAGTTGGAATAAGAACACTAAATGCCTTGATGAGTAAAACCATGAGTTTCTCTGCGGTCATGACATTTGTTTTCCTGGGATATCTTCAATCACTTAGAAGAATTAAGTTCATCAAGTTTACTCGCCATGAGTCAAACCTCGAGTTTCTCTGCGGTAATAACATTTGTCTTCCCGGATATCTTCAATTACTTAGAAGTATTAAGTTCATCAAGTTTACTCGCGTTAGATACGTGTCTCCTTCCTCCTTGCCGGTTTTGATACTTGTAATCAAGAACTCTTTGTAAGCCCATGTACTAGAAATCATTTGAGAAGAACATCATTAGCTCGGATGTATCGTGAGAATCAACTTGTCGCAGAATGCGAGCAAGTCTAATTGGGGATTAAATCGGACATTTCACCCTCCCCAATTAGTGCTCTCCCTAAACCGACAACTGCTTTGATAAATGCCCATTAAGAAGAAGTCTTTAAATAATCAAATGCAACTCGTCTTTAGTCTTCTAACATGTAGCAGAGAATGTAGAACTGACTGTAGACTCGACCTTCTTCTAGTCCAGTTGGGGAATAGATAGTTAACATCTTCAACACACCAAAAAAGCATCCCAATTAACTTACATCTTGCAAATCCCCTTAATTAAGATCCCTCCCAATAAAACAAGAATAGAAAGATGTTCATCAAGAAAATCAGCAATCACCCCGCAGCGAACACACAAAATGGTAACACCAAATTACCAATCACATCAAACAAGAACAGAGAGATTGTTCGGAATCATCATCTTGATGTGTACGTGAAGCATTAACCAGAAGCACTTTGTCGATAAACTCATTAGTCCGAGTGAAGATGTCAACTAACGGCTCTTAGAAGAACACCTCCATGTGAAGATGACCCGATAAGAAGAAGCTCGGTTCTTACATGAGTTAGGAGCCGTATGACCATATATTCTTAAAAATCAATCAACCATGCAGTAAATTCACACTTCTTCTCCCCATCAAGAATTGCATACGGAGACGCCATTCTTGATTAAACAAGGATTATCATCTAAATGTATTCTATTCACACTTCTCCTCGTAAAATTAGCACGTGATGTCACCATCGCCATTATAGTTGAGCAAGCGGAATAAGAAAACAATAAACAAGAGCTTCGGTTCACTTGATGACCAAGCGCATGGAAAAAGCATGAAGCATGTTGATGAGAATGGTCATAATTGAGAAGATTTCTTCTTCAGAAGATAAAGCGCACTGAAGCGTAAACTTTTCTTTTCTTTAGAGTACGAGGCATGAACTGTTGTGTTCATACGTCATAAAGATGAAGTACGAGGCCTGAACTGATGTGAACAGACGTCATAGCCGAAAGAATATCAAGATTGAGTTACTTGAACCCGTGAGTTATGAGATATCAATCCATTTGTAATCCATACTTTAAGCCAGTCCATGTAGTGAAGGATTGAAGTATCTGCAACAGAGTAAGGACTACCTACACTAATATTACAAACTTGATTGCATATATTTTGGTTAGTGACATTAGTATCCAAACCCTTTGGGGTTTCACAGGCAACCTTGATTTTGTCATCGATAAACAGCTTTCCGGTAGGTATCCACCTAAGTCCAGCATCCTTAAACATTCTACCATACGGCATCCACTTATGGCAAGGTCTACGATTGTTGATATTCTTATGCAAATTGGAAGACTTATCGTTATTCCTAGACTCCAAAGATTTAGCAGTTTAGATCCATCTAGAAGAAGTTTTAGGTTTGTTTTGCATCATAACATGTTGAACCTTAGCCATGTAGGTAGTCTTAGTGGATTGTACCTTGGCATGTGAATTGGGAAAATGTTTCTTATGTGGAAAAGACTCTTAATTTCTAGTTTTGTTTTCACATGCTTAGCATTCTTTTGCACATAACTACTCTTAGATGCACGCCAATCCCTAGTCTTTTGAGTGTTCCTAGGTAGTGGTTTACAACTACTAGCGCCTCGAAATCTCAGAGAATTCCTCACCCTAGATCTTGCACCTAAAATTCCGTCTTTTCGAATCATGCCTTTTCTTAGCTTTTCTAGATAATAGTTCTTCCACAAGTCATTCATATCATATGAATTCGGGTTTTAATGCTTGGTTTTGACACTATTTTCAAACTAATCCTAGAGGTCTTTGGGAGTAGAAGTGGCTACGTGTTGAGAGTTAATGGAGCTAGAAGCCTTATTATTAGGTAACTCTGGTGAAGTGACCGGTTTTACAAAATTTGTTTCTCATCAACTTGGGAGGCAAACCGTGTTTTGAAAATTTTGGTCTTTCGGATATAAACGCGAAGAGGTCGCCTAACAATGGACCGGTTTCTAATGGGATGAGAAACTGCTTTCTCCAAGGTTGATGGTTTTGTAAACTTAGTGTTCACACTTTTCCCTACAGCTTTTCCTAAGCTCATTTTTAAGGCAACAATAGCGAAACTCTTTCCTAAAGTTGAGCTGAGGTCATTAATTTTTGCTATCAAAGAGTTTGTTTGCTCCATTGACTTAGTTCTAGCTTCTTTGACAGAGTCACTTAGTTCTATGTGATGCTTTCTCAAAGACTCATTTTCCTTTAGTAATTTTGCCACACAAACCGCTAATTCATCATTTCTCATTTGAATATCATCAATTGTATTAACATCGGAATTACTTGTAACCAAATTAATTTTTACATGCATATTAGAAATATGTTTCTTCAAATTGTTGAAAGTTGACTCTTTGTCTTGAAGCTGAGCTTTCAAAGTTTTAATTTCAAAAATTCAAGGAATTCAGGAAGTTCCGGATTTTTACATGGTTTGTTAAGTTGAAAACTTTCTTCTTTACTCTGTATCGCAATTTCAAGTGAAATGCAATGTTTTTCAAGTTTTGAGAATTTGTTTGAAAGTTCGTCAAAACCCTTTTTGTCAACCATATCATTTGTTTTGAAATTATTAGACTCAACCTCAACTAAGGAACATTTATCAGAATCATGTTCAAGATTAAGAACAAGATGTTTAGGTACATTATCGGATGAACTATGTTAAGCAGTTAAGGGTACCTCATCACATGACACCGCTCAATTTACGGTCCGATATCCGCATCCACATCATGTGTAACAAGAGTCACCGGACCGGCTATGTCCTTATCTATCTACGAGCCTCAGATTTAGTGTCAATCGATCCATCATCGGTGCTTTACCCAACTCATCATTATTTGTTGTCTCGACATTCGCATTCAAAGAACACCCGATTCTTCAACGGATACATTACGCAACTTATCACAACAATCTCTCAATCGCACTAGACACTCATCCCCTTTTCATCTCGTCGAGTAACTTCCTCAATATACTTCTCCACATTATCCATGAGATAGATAAGTGTCTCTATGAACACGCTAATTTCCGATGATCGATGAATTTTTTCTTGATCATAATCGATGTAAATTCCCACCGATGACCGATCGAATTTTTTGTGGATCACCTAAAGTGCGAAAGACCGAACTATCCTTTGAACATTTTCTTTATCAATTTGTTGTTCCAATTGTTCTAAGTTCAATAGTAATGTTCCCGTTAATGTGGATAAATCTTGACGGAAAAGGGCATTGCATGTTCGCTCCATTCCTATCGGTGTGAGTAACATGAGGTGTGAGTGAAGTTGATGATAAGGTTCAATCTCGCTTCCTTTTGCATGGCATTTCAAGTTTAAACATGTGCAATTCTCTCTTCGCACTACAACACGAAGATCTCACATCCTCATTGATTAATTCAATCATCTTTAATCGCTCGGTGTAGCATACATTATCATTTGCCCACAACATCATATAATTTAAGTACTTCAAATTACCGGGTCAAGAGTGTAAGACATGATGTTGTAGTATACACGGATTTTACAAGTCTATGATTTAAACCGAGAAATAGATTCTTTCACGAATTTTACAAAATCAAGAAGAAACCGTGATATAGTGACCAATAGAACGTGTTAAGATAACTGATGGATCGACACAATGATAGACAATTGTGTGTTAGGTCTTGTGATTGTTTGTAAGATTAGCAGAGATGTTGTTTGGTTGGGATTTGGGTTGGTTTATGCACGTTTTTATAGAGAAATTAAGGTAAAAAAGCATAAAAACCTCAATAACTTCTGTTTGGAGTGGATTTGGGTTGGTTTATGCTCGTTCTCACGGTCGTTTTGATGGGTAGAACGTGGAAAATGGAGTTACGGATAAAAAGTTATAGCCATTTGAAGTTTTGTCGGGAAAAGTCAACAAGTCGTTAGAGACAAGTCGCTATAAACCTTGAGAACAAGTCGCTAAGTCACCAAGTCGCTAAGCACAAGTCGCTATGAACCAAGTCGCTGAACTCAAGTCGCTAAAGCACCAAGTTGCTACACAGTCAAGTCGCTAAAGAGCAACTCGCTAAGGTCCAAGTCGCTAGCACCAAGTTGCTAAAAATACTAAGTACAAGTCGCTAACAAAATTGAAAGCAAGTCACTAACTTCACCAAGTCGCTAGCCGTAGTGGAGGATCCACTAAGTTGTACTGTTTGTCGGCTTGTCTCAATAGACAAGTCGCTAGGACCAAATCGCTAACAATTAACACTACAACTCGCTACCTTTTACTGAAGCAAGTCGCTACGATGAAAAACACTACGAGAACCAAGTCGCTAGCAAGAAAAACTTCAAAACACACTTTTCAATCCAAAACAAGCCCAACCACGTTGATTCAAGCCTTCCAAATCAAAACCCAAACACTTATGATGATCCTAAACACAAAAGTACTATCAAAATCCAAACTTTAACACAAGAGATTGTCCAAATGATGCAAAAACCACTAAACTTTTTCAAACCCAAAAACCATATAAAACCACTAGAAATCCAAGGATATGTAAGAGAGATGATCAAACCATGGCTCTGACGCCAATTGTTAGATATTGGATTTCATAAACACATAATACATTCAATAAATGGATCGAATTATGCAAGAGAGTTTAGAGAGAGAAAGTGGAGTGGGAGCCTTTCTAGAGAGAAAGTAACAAAAGAAAGAAGGTTAGATTGAAGGTCCAACCTCTACCTTGGGAGGTAGAGGGTATTTATAGTTACATACTACACGTCCTACTTCGGACTGTGGATCAGGCATACAGTGGGTAAAGACCCGTCCGTCCTCCACGGTGTTACTCTAAGCTAAAATAAGCTAATAACTAAGTAATAAATACGTAAAATAACGATATGTCTACGAGCTAACTTATGCTAGATAATAGTTGGGGTGACCGACTCTTCACTATGGAATTTCTAATTCCTAACATTAGGCATGAAGAAAATGGTTGGAACAACCATGTGTGGGTTAAGCATCTTCGGCTAATTCCGACAGACGAAGAGAGTCGTCGGAATCTAGCTACTACGAGACGGGAAGCAATGACAATGTTGAGACTGTTAGGATTTGAATGACGACACAACTCCTACACGGAAAAGAAAAGGCAAGAAGACCGATACTGACTCGACAAACGAAAGTGTTGCTGCGAGCTTCGACAACTACGCGGTAAGGAAAACACAAATATTGGAAACGATAATGGAGAAAAAGCTTGCAAAGGATGAACTGGCCGAAAAGTTGTTGGCGGCACAAATCCGTAATGTTGAAGAAAAGGCTTTTCATCGGGCGATGAAGTTCTATAACCAACTGCACGATCACATAACTGATCCGAGAATGCGAGAGATCACTATTGCCAAAAAACGTGAGTACGGGGAGAAATATGGATGGCAGTCTGATTTTTAGATATGTAATTTTTTTTAAGTAGTATGTAATTTTTTTTAAGTATTATGTAATTCTTTATTATTATTAATGAAATATTATGTTTTTATTAAATTGTTTAATATAATTATCAATATAAAAAAAATTAAGTGAGGTATGAAATCATGGTTGCCACTAACAAAGTATAGTGAGGTATGAGATTAGGTGGAATGATATTATTGGTGGGTAGTGAGGTATGGGTGAGGTATGAGTGGCATGAATGCCACCACCCTTAGAGTGCACAGTATAGACATCATTGGCAATTTTTTGTAACCAATGGCATAGCCATATATAGTGCACCGGTGGTGGTGCCATTGGCTCCTCCCTGGGCAAACCACAGGAGTTGTTCGGATTTTTTTTTTTTTTTTTTTTTTTTTTTTTTTTTAATGAGACTATATGCATCAATCACAGTTATTGTTGGGAATGATGTTTTAATTATTGTGATGTTATTGGGTATTTGCTGAAATGACATGCCAATCAAATGTATTAGTGCCATAGTGCACCTAGCATTCTTAATATTAACATAAATATCCTTCTTTAGACCCTGTTACCCTATAAATTCTTACAATGTTGATAAATGAGTAAGCAAGTATCACGCTTCACTATGAGTACGAGAAGCTTCAAGTTGTATATTAAAAAATACATTTTATAAAATATAAACAAAAATACTTATCGGCTATGTTTAAGATAATATTTAAATAATTTGCATGTTTAATCACATACAATTGTCCTTAATACTTCGTATAAGTATCAAAATAATAATTTCCTCTTTAAAAGACAATTATTTACTTGTCATATACATAAACTTCTTGACTCGAGATAAATATTTAAAAAGCGAGATATTTGTGTCCGCACATTGCAACGGATGCAAAAACATTCATTTTATAGTTCGTAAATAATATGCTTTTTCAAGCAAAACTATTAATAATAATAATAAAGAAATGTTTTAATGAGGTAAAAATATATAGCTTAATGGTTCGGTGCTAATCAGTTATAGTGGTACATAAATAAAAGAAGTACTAAAATATAAAATTTAATGGGTTTAAAAATCAGTTTCATATCACGAGTCATTCAGACTAGTGCTAAGCACATCGGTTTGATCTAATTGTTGTTTGCGTAATGTTCGAGACTTATTTATACAAAAATGTTAAAATCATATGATTGTGGTATAAAGTGTATTCTAATGTTATTGTCTACTTGGTGATTCTCTTTATGTTTTTGTAAATCTAACTTTCTTGATTAGTTTATAATTTATTAGGTATTGTAGTTGTTCTCTTATTTTCAAATCTTGATATTAGTCATTTAATTGGAATTTGCTTTTAATATTCCTTTCTCTAAGCTATATACTCTTAGCATAACATGGAAATTTACATTATGAAAAAATAATACACATATGCCTTCTCCTTTGTTTTGTTAGGCAAGTTAGCAGTTGAAGCTAAGTCGAGCTATGTTACAGATATGATGCTCGTAAATTATGGCCGAGAATTTAAATCCACATTTGCTGATGAAGAATATTTAAGGGAAAGAGTCTCAGAAATTCTTGATCGTGCGAATCATAGGGACCGGATTATAAAGGAGTTGAAGGTTGTTGGTACTTATGATTCTTCAGTTCAAAGCGTTGCGGATCTTAGGAAATTGCAAGAAGAGGATTTGGATGAAGTTGATAGGCTGATGTTTGTGGTAACAAAAAATCATATGTTCGTCTTCGTGCACTGTTATCTTTTATCGAAAACTTGGAGACAATAAATTTTGATATTTATTTTCAGCTTTTAAGATTTTTGTATAAATTTATTCAATAATTAAGATGTTTTTGTATGATAATGTTTTTTGTAGTGTTTTTTAGGCATCTTTTATCATAATTGGCAAACTTTGAGGATTAGTTATGTAATATTGCCAATCCTTTTTTGTAGTTGAAGGATTGAATACGTTAATGCAAAATTTATGTCTAAAGCCGATTTGATATTTTTGCATGGAAAATAAACCAACTATGTGGATTTAATTTTTGTAATAATGAAGTTTGTTTAGTTCCAATTCAGTTTCGTTACTTATAATGCATTAGTACTTGTTTCAGATTTAATAATCTCTCTTAATTTTTATCACTCAAAAAACCCTTTGTTACGTAACCCACAAAACAATGGCTTATACGGCTGAAACTCCCCTCATCAACGAACTCAAAAAAGCTTGCGGGTCACATAAGCTACATAAAACCTTCAAGTTTCTCTTTGTCCTAGAGCATACAGAAGATGAAGTGTTCCTCATGTGGCTTGGGGACCGACGCAATGAAAGGAAGATCCAAAAAAGGACAGAGAGAATGGCGGAAGTGTGGTCGCTCAACCATGATGAAGAAGAAGCTGGTGGTGACACTTATGAGTGCTTGCGTGAGGTTCAGATCAGGGAGAGGAGGAAGCTGGAGTCCCTTACGGCCATCTTGGTTGAGGTGCGTGATGTTTTATCTAAGAAGGATCAACACCTCACCATTATGGATATGTATGATTAGGGCTTGATGGGCACAACTTGGTTAGCTTCTTTTGTGTTTTTTATCATCTTGGTTGTATGTTCTCTATTTTTTATGGGTGGCACATGAATGGATGTTGATGAAGACCTAAATGGTCTTGATGTAATTAACTATTATTAATGAAATGGTAGTAAAACTATTAGTTCAAAGGTTGTGTTATTTTTTTTTTATTTTTTTTTTCCTTTTTTCCTTAATTTTAATTTTTAAAATCTTTTTATTATAATTTTTAATGAAGAGGGTATATACAAAGTGGGTTTTGGTACTTTGACTTTTTTCCAGTCATACACATGAATATAACACACACTTAAAGTGGATCGGCTACTGATGATATCAAATAACTATAGTTTATTGGCATCATTTATCCTATATATATTGCTTGTTTTGTTTTATTTTATATGAGAATTGGTACTTAATCCCTTACTTTTGTAAATCTCAGTTGAAAACAAGCATTTGGTGAAAGTTAGCTATTTTGGACGTAAAATGGAGCAAAATGAATCATATTGGTAAAGTCTGCTAAACTGAAGGAAGATACGCCGTATCATTCCAGACAGATACACCGTACATCAACATTTGGACGAATGTGAAGAACATTGCCTGACTTTGAGAAATACGCCACATGGAATTCTTCCATGCGCCGTATATGAAACCTTGGTCAACAAAGAATCTGACTTATCTGCTCAAGATACGCCGTATAAACTCTTTGACATGCGCCGTATCAACCTAATGAATTCACCAAGTAATTCCAAGATTAGAAGATACATGTGCCGTATGAATACTAGAGATCCGCCATATCGTATGACGGTGTACGAATATTCCAGAATAAAATAATCTTGGACCCCACGCGAAGTTACCTAGATACGGCGTATCGAGTAAACTGATACGCCGTATCGATGTCGTTTCCAAAAAGTATAAATATTGGATCGACAGCCCCATTCGAGAGATATATACCATATACCATATAATACACAGAATACAGATAACACCACATAGGGCGATGACCAGACCACACTAGACACGACCAGAAGAAGGATTCAGAGGCATAAGTAGGTCCAGCTAGTACTTTAATTCATAAGTAGATTCTTTTATTTGTATTAGTACTCTTTAATCTATCAGGATTGCGTGCTTTGTCACCGCCATATGACTCACATTTAATCTGATTTCCCATCGGTTAAAGTATATTTGATGTTTATTTGGTTTATTAATGCATGTGCTTTGATTACATATTGAGTTTATCGTGGCTTGTTTGCGCTGCCATACGTCTCCCACAATTAATTCATTAACATTGTTTGCATAGTTAATGTAAGCCCTAACAGGATAAATAATACATAAACTTAGTAATCATTAAGTGTTTACACGCCTGTATTAAGCAACAAATGAGAAAGAATAGATTTTAGTACTCATCCTATATAACTAGCAATTAAACGAGTGACAATCTACTTATTTATCGGCCAGGCCTCTTATTTGTCATATGTTTCCTATCTGTGTATGTGTGTGTCTATCACCTTGTTACTTTTAGTTTTACTTAATCTAAATATTGTGCATGTCTCTCAGGTTGAAAACCTCCCTTGCGTTAGATTAGGTTTAATTTAGACTAACTTTAGTATTAAAATACTGATATATATTTAAGTGTTAACGTTCCACTCTTAGTGATCAACACTCTACTTACCAACTAAGCTACACTGATCGGGTATACTGCTCGTTAGTGTTTGTTATAGGTTAAATCGGCAAATATAAATGTAAAACTTGATAATAATAATAATTTACCTATTAACAACGAAACACATCAAGTTTTTGGCGCCACTGTCAGGGAGTGAATTGTTTAATACTTGCATATTTGTTAGTATTTTGATTTAGATTTTTAACCTTAGTTTAATCTTTTTCTTTTTATTTTACTAACTTTTTTTATATATTTGTATTGTTTGTATATTTGTTTTCCAGCATTTTTTTTAAATTATTTTTATTTGATTTCTGCAATTTTTTTCTTTTTGTATATTTTTGTTTTTATGCATATTTACTGTCTGTTGTAATTTGTTGATCTAAACGATACGGTGTATCTAATATCATAGATACGGCGTAGTGCGTTTCTATTATTCGTACAACATATCTTATTTAATATTCGGGTACGACACATCTGGTAATAGATACGGTGTATTCTGTTTTTAATCAGAATTAATTAAAACCATAAAAAGTTATACGGCGCATAAGTTTATGCTTGTACGACGTATAATTTATTTTTCAAAAACATATCCGAATTTTTAAATAATAAAGTACGACGTATTGATTAACCTCGATATGGTGTATTTATTTTCAAAATTAAAAGCTTAATCTTTTAAACGTAACGAGAGTACGGAGCATAAGCTTTCGCTTATACGACGTATTTATATTCTTTAAATAAGCAATTTTATTTTATAAAATTTACATATACGGCGCACTGGTTCTTGACAGTACGGCATATAATTCTACCAGATTAAATATTCTTATTCTTAATATACGGCGTATCCAGGAAACTGGATATGGCGTATCGTCTGCAGATATCAGTAGCTTTTCTTTTTCGTATTTTGTTTTCATTCTTAATTTTCTGTTGTTATCTTTTTCAAACCTATCCTACTGATGCTTTTACCTTGATTTCAGGAAGTGCAAGACCAGGAGTTCCTATCCAATTTTTTGATCAAGGACCTCAGTTTGAAGAATAACGTGTTGGAACAATGGTATGACTAAGGAAGAGAATGGAAGTTGACTTGGAAGCTCGATTAATGGGCGAGACATTGATCCAAATGGATCAAATGACCCAATCTACGGGGATTATATTGAACTAAATGATCTTAATGTGCCAATTGAGCTTGATGATCAAGTAATGGAAGATGCTGAGCCCGAGGGTGAAAACTGAGAAATTGTGGACCTACCTGTAATAAATATGATTAATACTAAGAATTACAATGGATTTGAAGGGTATCCTAGTTTCTGTGATGTAGGAAAAAGGATTCACATAAATGGCGCCTATAATTTGAAATTCTCATGCATGATTGGTTTCAAACATGCTGACATTAACTTCTTCACTATTCTTTCAATTAACGTAATGTCTAAAGATTTCTACAACTCTATTATGAGCGAAAAACTGGAATACAAAGGAAAGAATGTGGTGAGAGTTTTTATGAATGTACCTATCTTTGTTGGCGATTTCTCTTTTGTTACCGATTTTGTGGTAGTAGAAGACATGGATGCATACCGTGACAAGGACATGGGAGATGTGATTGTTGGAAAGCCATTTTGTAGAGAAGCTTGCATTGAGGCAAAAAGATTTTCAGGGCTCATTACTTTTCATAATGGTAAAGACATTGTAACTTTTCAAATGGCCCGCCCAAATCCGAAATTTAAACACCTCTCCAATGAGAAGTGCAACAAAATCAAACCATTACTACAAGTAAGCACACTCGATATATTGCAAGGAATCAAGCACCCATATCAAAATCTAAAGGGATTCTACAAGGTGTCATTAATTTGAGACCAGAATTTATTCGAGATGAGAAGATGGTCGAAATACTCACACGTGGACATGTGAGTATACATGTAATGGAGTAGAAGCTGAACGTGAGTCTAACTTGAAGACTCTGGAATAAAGAGAAGTGCTTATCGGGAGACAACCCGGAATTTTTTTTACTGTTTCTATTTCGAGTATGTCAGACCTGCGCGTCGATATGGCGCATCTCTTAAAGGGTGCGGCGTATCGATCGTACTGGTCATATCTATCTTTTATTTTTCTGCACATTTATTTTTTAATCTTAAACTTTCTGTCGGATGGTTTTTGATACGACACATCCTAGTTTGGGATGCGGCGTATCACATCTGACTCGTTATTTATTTTTATTTTTATCTCAGGCTCGATACAGCGTGTCTTAATTAATAAGGAACGGCGTATCGACTGGCCTGATGATTTACAGTTTTATTTTTATTTTTAGCTAACCATGCGATTAACGTCAAAGCACTAGCTGTGATTCTTATGCATTTATACAGGTTAAGTGTTATTTATACGAAGGAAATCGAGGTGTACAAACTACCCTGTATTTTCTGTATGCACCATTCATGGAGGCTTGAACGCCCTTCAAACACAGAAAATAAAAAGTTGCTCACAAACGCATCATGGAGGATCATACTGAGCAAATCTCAGGGGAGTTTCCTGTTCGAATTCTTTCTATTTCCTGTTTTTACTTTTATTTTACACAACGAGGATGTTTTTTTTTATCTTAAGTGGGGGGATGGATAATTAAAACACGTTACTTGTCCTTATTTTTCAAAAATATGCTTCATATGATCTTAATATATCAAATTTAAATTTTTTCTAGCATGTTTTCTTGAAATCAAAGTTGCATGACACACACACATACCCCTTAATTCCATATTGTGAGGATTTAGCCTTATCCGTTTCCCTATATTTTACCCAAATTCCACAAAAATATGAGTGTGATGGTGACTTGTAGTAGACTTTAGAACTTGGCTTGGATACTATTCGAGACCACCATAATGAGTATTATTAATTTAATTGGAGTAAATTTCCGAACTTGGTAAATTTCTAGGATTACACCCAAAAAGCCTTTATATATCATGTTTTATTAACTAACTAAACTGGTTAGTTAACCCCCGTATAAACCCTTTTGTTACTTTTATTTTTAGAGTAAGATACCCCTAGGCAATCCCTCAGAGCCATTCCTTTCATTTCTTACACCCAAATATATGTTTCGTTACACCTATAAACGTTAGCCTACCCTATAGATTAAGTTCGTGGTTAGTTACTTTGGTTTATTTCCTATGTCTTTGTGCATGTTTCTTGTCTATGGTTACGTCGGGAATTACACATCGCAATGGGTTCCTTGTCTAAGTATTGGTCGGGAATTGCACATCGCAATGGGAAATGAAAGTAGATATTGTGTTTTTGTTTTTCGTGTGTTTATTACTTTCACTATTATTTTTATATCTGAAGTATTGAAAAGTATGGAGAAAAATTATCCAGATTTATTGTTATGGTGAAGTGGTGAAATTATACACCATTAGTTTATTTGATGTTACAAAAAAAAGGTGAGAATGTGAGATAATCGGTTCGTCTAAACTTAACTGGTTCTATTTTGAGCTAATCGATTATTCGTTGGTACGTATTATAAACTAACGATATAAGTTATTATTAGTGGAGATATCGCCACTATTTGTTGTACTATATTTATGGATTGCAAGGGAGTTCGTCGTTATGGGAACACCAACTAAGGTTTATTCTTTGATTGATGTCATCATTGAGTCTAAGTCACGTCTACCTATTAAAGCGTGAGTTAGTTTATGATTTGTGTCTTTTTCAAGGGAAGGTCGGGAAGTAATTAACCACATGTTTCATTTTTGTATGGACCTAATCTATTTGTTTTGTGATTTAATTTTAACAACAATTATATGTTTCCCTTATCCTTACCATATTTTATAGCTTAGTGAGAATGTCAAATGCATGAATAAGGTAGTGACTATCCGAGTTTTTGAGGAATTGAATGACGCGCCAGCGATCTGGTGTGTGTTTTGGTGACCATACGTTATGCAAATAACGCGCCAGCGATCCAAGATACACACTAGTGACCATCCGTTATTCAAGGAATCAAGGATTCGCGCCAGCAATCTATTAAGTTTGTGTAGAAGATGTTTGAAAAAAAGCTATGCATAACCTTATCACAACTCTTACCCTATTTACCGCTTTAGACTTGTTACTCCTTAGCTTTAGTGGTGGAGATGTGTATCCTTTCCAAGCTTACGATAAAATATTCGTCACGACCGAGCAATTGAGCGAATTACTTAAATGTTACCACATGGATTAGTTGAGTGATTTCATTTTCCTACTTCATGAGGTGTTTGGTTGTGTAATTGAGATTAAACGAATGAATGCTTAATTATAAAGATATCCTTGACAATTGTTTAGGATACATTTTCATAAGTTTAAATTTAGAGTTTACTTGAGGACAAGTAGAGTTCAAGTGGGGGATATTTGATGATATCAAATAACTACAGTTTATTGGCATCATTTATCCTATATTTATTGCTTATTTTGTATTATTTTATATGAGAACTGGTACTTAATCCCTTACTTTTGTAAATCTCAGTTGAAAACAAGCATTTGATGAAAGTTAACTACTTTGGACGTAAAATGGAGCAAAACGGCTCATATTGGTAAAGTCTGCTAAACTGAAGGAAGATACGTCGTGTCATTCTAGACAGATACGTCGTACACCAACACTTGGACGAATATGAAGACCATTGCCTGACTTTGAAAAATACGCCGCATGAAATTCTTCCATGCACCGTATATGAAACCTTGGTCAACACAGAGATCTGACTTATCTGCTCAAGATACGCCGCATAAACTCTTTGACATGCGCCGTATCAACCTGAAGACTTCACCAAGTAATTCCAAGATTATAAGATGCATGCGCCGTATGAATATTGGAGATCCGCCGTATCGTATGGCGGTGTACGAATATTCCAGAATAAAATAATTTTGGACCCCACGCGAAGTTACCTAGATACGGCGTATCGAGTAAACTGATACGCCGTATCGATGCCGTTTCTAGAACTAGAATATAAGCATGTTAATATTATCTAATATCCAGAACTGATGGCAATATCCGAGGCTAACCTTTTCTTTGTTTCGTCCTCTGAAATTTTTGATGGAGTACAAACAGCTGAGGCTTTGATCAATCTTTTCAGCTTGGGCTTCACAGATTCAAAGTCGTTCAGTATGTTTACGCCGACATCTGTGATGTATTGAACAACATCTGCAAGGTATTCATTTACTTAAACCTATACCTATTATTTAAACCGTGAGAGTAAATTTAGTGTATATTGAACATTACCAATCAAGTAATTGTTATCCATAACTTGCAGATCATCAAAAGCCATGAGATCAAAAGGATGCCTCACAAAACCATCTGACTTCACCGAAGATCTTCTAATCGTGGTGCCACCATGAAATTCTATATGTAAGAACTCTTTTCAATAATCAGGTATTCTTCTGTATTTGGTATTATAGCAAAATCATTAATGGTATAGATGTTGTCCTCTTTCAATCTAGTTACAAAGGTGCGTGATGTCTTCGACTTTGCAGTGCAATGCATTATATTACCCTGGCTCAAAATAAAAATTAATTGCTAGCATACACATAGAAGAGTCATACACACATGCCACTAATTGAAATTCTTCATAATCCTCTTTCATTTACTTTCTGGAAAAGTAACTTGCAGCTTACCCTCGCATAAGGTATCAGGAAATCAGTGCTTAGGTAATGACCAGTAACATCATTGATGTCCCATTTTCTGCACACCATGGCAACAATGGGCCCTGCTACGTTAAGATACAGCTGGTCCAAAAAAACTTGGGATTCAGCCTGCACGATTTCCTTTGACATGATATATGCTTTTGCTGATGTAATTGTTGAAGAGGGTAAATTGGTGTGATTGAAAGAGTAGGCACAACTTATTTATAGCTTTAGCAGCCTTTGGGTTGTAATCTTTATATTTATTATAACTGTAACTGCAATTCTTTGTATTCCCAAAACTGCATAGCTCCATAATTTGTATTCCATATAGTAATGAGGAATAAGTGCACACTATTATATATGGAGTGTAACTCTATGATTGTTTTGTATACCTGCAATTCATGTGAGTTTCAATGCAGCAACACTTTGTATGGTTTCAATCATTTACATTCGAAGCACTAAATGTAGGTCATATGTACTTACCACTTAAGTATTAAACTTAAACCAATGTACTTACACATGAAGCCTCCACATTTATAAAAGGACTCAATCTTTTAGTATATATAAATTAGCAAATTTATAGGCTGTTTTTTTATATCCTGTATGTTAAAGATATAACTTTTGATGAGCTTAGAGGCTATTTTTTAATGGTGAACATATGAAGATTTCTATCAGTATTTTTACGTCTTTCTAGTAAAGTGTAAAAACTTAAGGGGCTTTAAGGGCGTTTTTTTTAAGTTTCAGAAAGAACAAAAGTTTATTGTATTAATTTGCAAGTTGTCAATGTTGATAAAGATGATGATGCATAGTTCTTGGAAAATATAATGATATAAAATTTGGAGTCTTCAATGGCTTTGATAAGCTCATCACTGATCCTTTCTCCTTTCTTGATTTTCTCACCATCTTTGTAAGTGTAAATGCCTTTATCATGCTCAACAAAGTTCTTGCGGGTGTCTTTACCCTAGAAATTTAAAAAAATATCATACTTATACCTATTTTGAATGGATTAAGTTGAAGTGGACACCATTATTTTAGGTGCAGATGAGTTAGAAGAAGTTGTCATTGAATAAAAGTAATAGATAAAGACCATAAGCATTAGCATAATTCCTAATGTGTGAATCACTCTTAATGCAGTTATGGACGAAGGATCGTAGAAACATAATATATTGCTGAAGGACATTTCTACAAACTAACTGCAAAGAAAAGTGAATGAAATGGATCGATAACACTGATCAAAGGCGTTTACTCAAAAGACGACTGCAAAGAAACTTGATAATATGAAGATGTTTGTGTTTGTGTTTGTGTGAAAATAAAATGTAAATTATGTGGAGAAATAAGAGCCCGTTATTAATTTGATCAAACGAAATTTGATGTTTCTAACGCCCAAAGTTACCTCTTTCCGGTACTTTTTAGATGACTAGTCTACGTGGTTTGACCCGTCGTCACACAGACTCAAACTAAATAAAGTATTTTCTTTTCAGAAAATTGGCGTGATCACTTTAAGATTGTTTGTAATTAGTATAATTTGAACTTGAGATTTCACATATTTTAGTATGATAGTTACTTTTCATGTTTAAATGGCCAGTATTTTTAAATGTAATAAAAGACACGCTAATCATCATCGTTTAGTATCCATTCTCGGATTATTGTTAATATGAATCAAATTTAGTATAGAAACTATATACAAGGTACGTGCGCGTTACGCCGGCAAGGGCGAACAATTATTTTTATTACATGTTTTTCATGCTAATGACTTTACACATGGCGAGAATTTTAAAAATAACTCGCACCCTATTTCATATTAAAATTTCAAGTATTTGTGCACACGATGCAATGACGATATAAAAACGATAGTCAATAGTATTACAAGATTGTGATGATTGGCGGTGAAAGGTACTTGCTAATCAGTATATGATGTGTAGTATTCTCCAAAAATTTATATAACGTGTAAACCGAGAGACGTATAATTAGTTTTTGCAATATATGATTAATAATATATATCGCATTGCTTATATAAATTGCGGTATTAAAAAATTACTCATTTTCATATTTTATAATTCACATGAAAATCTTCGTACTCTCATATGTATAATTCTTTTAAATCGAATTTATTAGCAAAAAGATTAGGGTGCGTTTAGTTGAAGGACAACACCCTTATTTTCCACAAAATATTTTGTGGAAAACAAATAAAACAGAGATCGCGTTTAAATTAATGTTTACTAATAAAATTCTCTACAAAACACAAAATTCATATTTCCAACTTTAATACACAAAGCTACAAAACAACTTTTTTTTGTTTTCACCTATTTTCCTTTGAAATACCCCTAATCCGTTTTCATCCATTTTTATACGTTTTCGTCGGTTTTTATACGTTATTGTAAGTTTTTATACGTTTTTGTCCATTTTCATCTGTTTTTTACGTTTTCGTTCGACTTGTTACGTTTTATTCCTATTTTTTACGTTTTCGTCTGTTTTTTACAGTTTTTGTCCGTTCTTTTACGTTTTTGTCTGTATTTTTACGTTTTCGTCTGATTTTATACATTTTCGTCCGACTTTTTACGTTTTTGTTCGTTTTTGTCCGTTTTTTACGTTTTCGTCTGTTTCCTTACGTTGTCGTCCATTTTCGTCCATTTTATTTACATTTATGTTTGTTTTTTATGTTTTCGTCTGTTTTTTATATGATTTCGTCGGAATTTTTTATGTTTTTTTACGTTTTCGTCCGATTTTTTACGTTTTCGACCCTTTTTTTACGTCTTCGTTAGTTTTTTTACGTTTTCGTCTTTTTTTTTACATTTTCATCTCAATTTTTACGTTTTCATCTTTTTTTTACGTTTTCGTCCATATTTTATGTTTTTGTATGTTTTTTTTACGTTCTCATCTGTTTTTGTACATTTTCGTCCGTTTTTATATGTTTTCGTCTGTTTATTTTGCGTTTTGGTCTCAATTTTTACTTTTTCGTCTTTTTTTTACGTTTTCGTCCATATTTTAAGTTTTTGTGTGGCTTATTTTACGTTTTCATCCGTTTTTTAGGTTTTAGGCCGTTTCTTTACGTTTTCGTCCGCTATTTTATGTTTCAGTCTGTTTCCTTACGTTGTTGTCCATTTTCGTCCATTTCTTTTTACATTTTCGTCTGTTTTCTTATAATTTCGTTCGTTTTTTTTACGTTTTTGTCTAATTTTTACAAAATTAACCGTTTTTTACGTTTTCGACCTTTTTTTTACGTCTTCGTCCGTTTTTTACGTTTTCATTTGTTCCATTACATTTTCGTCTATTTTTTTAAGTTTTAGTCTATTTTTTACGTTTTCGTCCAATTCTTTATGTTTTCGTCCGATTCTTTACGTTTTCGTCTGAACTTTTAGGTTTTCGTCTTTTTTTTACGTTTTCGTCCGTTTTTACGTTTTCGACTATTTTACGTATTTTTTGTTTCGTCTCGACGTCGTGGCGTAAAACGGACAGAAAACGTAAAAAATGATGAAAATGTATAAAACGGACGAAAACTTAAAAATGTATCTAAAACGAAAACGGATGAGAACACTATAATTTAGAAAACGAAAACCGTAAGAAAATGTAAAAGCGGCGGCGAAAAAAAACATAAACTAAAGGACAAACGTGAAAACATAATAAAACGGTGGCGTGAAAACGAGCAACGTAAAAATATGAATGAAAACGAAAATGAGCAGCGTTAAAAATAGACGGCGTAAAAGGCGGCGTAAAAATGGACTAAAACGAAAACCAACAAAACGTAAAAAGCGGACGAAAACGCAACAAACAGACAAAAACGTAATACAACGGACGAAAACATAAAAAAGTGGACGAAAACGTAAAAAACAGACGAAAGAGTAGAAAAACAAACGAAAACGTAAAAAAAACGAATGAAAACACTACTCTCTCCGTCCCATGTTAAGTGCCACTTTCAAAGTGCATAAAGTTTTAGGAAATTCCATTAGCTACACTCGGAATACATTACGGACACTTAATTTGGGACATCCCAAGACTCTATTATGGACACTTAATATGGGAAAGAAGGAGTATAATTTAGTGGGTTGACCCGACTCAAACCATCTGACCCACGACCCGTTAGACCCATTTTTGAAACAGGACCTGTATGACCCATGTCCCATTTGACCCATGACCCAAACCGACCCGTTTACCACCTCTAATAAAACGTATAAAAATGTTCAAAAACATATAAAAACGTACAAAATGGATAAAAACATACAAAAAATGATAAAAACGTATAAAACAGATGAAATAGGAAATTTTACTTTATGTCGAATTTAATATTTTTATGTCGAATTGTAGTCGGTTGAAGACTTTTTGATGTTATTTGATGTTATATTTTACTTTTTTAATTCTTTATTTTCTCGTATTAGAATTTTTTAGTTATTTTATAATTTAGTTTGTTAGTTTATAATATTTGTGTTTGTGTTTTGAAGATATTTTTATAATATTTCAGAGGTAAATGGAGAATTGAGGTAGAAAACAACAACACTTAAACATGTTTTCTAGTTTTGCAAAATGGAAAACATAAACACATGTTTCTCAAACTAAACGCGTTTTTTAAATAACCCATTGTTTTGTGGAAATAAAACTCTCCTCCCTTTTCCTACAAAACAAGAAATAGGAAATGAAAGAAAATGTTTTCCAACTAAAGGCCACCTTAGAATTTCACTAAACATGTATACACACAGATGATAAATGTTGTTTGAATATGCAATTTTCAAACTTCTTAAACATAAAAAAATGGCATTTAACTTACATAGTCCTTCTAGAACTTCATGACGCTAGTTACTTAGAGCATGAGGTATGACAACTAAGTCAAACCTTTTTCACTTGGGCCCCACGGATGTCACATCATTTCAACACACCCACTTAAAAATATCCCTCATTCACAACTAACCTCAACCACTTCACTTGGGCCCCACCCACCCCCATTTTATTTATTTTCCATATTTTTCAAACACAATAAAATTCATTTCATTTAAATAAAATTACAATACGGGAAAAAACTACAATACGGTAAAACATACGATAAATAAAAAACATACGATAAATAAAAAACATACGAAACATAAAAAATACAAAATTTTTCGCCTTTTACATGTTGTATGTTGCTATTATTTGGTCTTGTTTCTTTTTAATGATTGATTTTTTCGGCTCCAAGAACGCCTCAATTATCAACATGAAACTCCGATTCTCAACACTCTAAAGTCCCTTTTCTTTCGCTATCCTCGCCTCGTACACTTCTTCGGATTTGAATACTTTACGCTTATAATCTTGACGTAAAACATCCACTATAGCATCCGATTGACTCCCGGTGCTCATTGACGACTTCACCGATTTTGATTTTTTTGCGGTCGAGGCTTGCTCATGGACGAGCTCTTGGATCGGGCGAATAGTTCGGCGAGATTATCTTGATCGATCACGTCCGGCGCGTCCCATTTGGGATATTGTTTCAAAACCTTCCACGCCGAGACCATATTAAACTGTCTCCCTGATTGAGCCTTAAAAGCGAGTCTTGCATTCTCAATATGATCAGCATCATTTTCCCCGGATTTACGCTACAAATGCTTGTAAAAACCGTTGAACTTTTGGCAATCACCGTTTTGCCCGAGTCCATTTACCCGTGACCATATTTTTGGTACGAGTAGGCCCTGTTGTCCGAGCGTTGAAGTCCTCCCAAATCTGAGTCCAAAACGCATCGTTTTGTCGGTCATTACCGATAGCGACGTTTTGGGAAACCTCGACCCAACACTCGGCTGAAATTTTTTCTTAGTCGTTTGACCAACGAATTGTGGTTCGACACTCTTCTTCCTCCTCCTCCTCATTGTCCGCGTCCAAATTCACCACGGTCTTGTTTTTTTTTCTTTGGCGTTTTGGCCGATTTTTTTCCTTGACAACGTTGTTCACATGTTTCGGTTGGTGGTGGTTGAGGTACTTTGAATTGTGGCGTCATTTCTTGTGATTCAAAGTAATGTTGTTGTGAATGGTAGAATTGCATTTGTGGTTGTTGTGACGGATAGAATTACGGTTGTGATTGTTGTGATGGATAGAATTGCGGTTGTGATTGTTGTGATGGATAGAATTGCAGTTGTGATTGTCTTGGATATTGGTAAACTTGAAATCCGACGTGCGAAGGAGTTTGAGCTTTGGGACGATGGGGTGGACGGGTTTGACGAAGACGAGTGTTGTTGTGGGTTCGAGTTGAGAAGATTGGTAAAGGACATCTCGTTTGGATCTTGAGACATTTTTGGTTGTGGATTGAGATGGTGAAGATAATATATTTTTGAAAGAGAAGTGTGAATTTTTGTGTAAATATGGGTATTATTTATAGAGTAGGTGGGGTAAATATTTAAATTTGAAAAAAAAATTAAAAGTTAACCGTTGAATACAACGGATATATTTCAAAAAGTGTTTAGTCTTATTTGTGTTGTGGGAGCGGCGAAGAAGGGAGTGGCAAGCGGAGGTGGTGTGGTGGCGAGCTTCTGCGGCGATTGGCGAGGCTGCCACCTCAGACCGGCGAGACTCCCCTCTTCACCATACCTCATGCTCTTAAAATTGATTTGTATGATTAACTAATTGTGTTTCTTGTCAGTTATTGTTTTTTAGTCAATTTTTGTGTTTTTATATTGTTTAGGTAAAACTAATTGGTGGGATACACATAGATCGACAATGACTCTAACTAATGACTCTAGTGTTTCGTGGATGCTGTTTTTTTTAAAATATATTTTAAGTTTGTGCTTGTATAGAAATCTATTGACTGATTCAATGTGATATAGGTCTACCTAACAATAGTTGTTACAAGATCGTCTACATCCGCTCTTTAAATAAGCAAAAGATTACTTATTAATATATCTCCGTCTGGAAATATTCTAGAATTAATATTGACTTTGACTTTATAACTCGTTCATACATGTATAAATACTAGACAACCCTCAGATAGTGACGACGATGTATAGTAATATCAGTTTGTGTGTTCAATTCTTTTTATGTATATACGAGTCCATCATCTGTTATGATCATCTTTTTCTAACACGAAGTATTGTTTTTGCACTTTCTAGCTGACTGCTGACATTTAAACTACCTGACACATAATTTAACAACTTAACAGATTCTTATGTTTATTATCGTATCAGTTATTCTTTCCCTTCTTAAGTAGAAAGAAAAATAAAAGAAGGGTATTTGAGTAATTTAATCTTTGTTAGCCCACAATCTTTGAAATAATCAACATTTCTATACTCTTAAAAAAATATAACAACTCTAAGGCAAATGGTCAAGTAAAAATGTAACCGAACAAAAGAGGTGATAATTTCTAAGCTTTTTCCAAATATTTTTTTATCAAAATATTTAAAAATAAAAGTAGGATCAAACATGAAAAGAAAAAATAGACACTAAAAATGTGATTATTTGATGTAAAAGTGATACATTGTATCAAAACCCAAGTTGATATTTAATCAAGAAAAAAAGCTTGACGTGATGTTTTGTAAAAGTTATCAAAATAGATGAACACTATTCTAGAAAATGAAGCATCAAAGAAAAAAATACAAAGAAATATGAAAAGAATCTGTAGAATGACGGGGGATCATCTAAAATAAGATTTGTTAATGTTTTGTAGATCATGCAGTTTAGAATATGTAATGATGAATATTTGTAGGAAACATAAACTAAATGGGTTGATATCGAAATATGAAAAGCACTCCTCACCTACTCTTCTATCTAACAAATTATGGCCGAAGATTGAGCAATATGAATCGTGATAAAATAATATTAGAACAAAGATAAAAAAGTGGTTGGTATAAAAATTAAAGAATATTGTCTATTTGTTTCTTGTTTCATCGTGGTGGTGGTTGGTATTCTTTTTATATAATATGTGTGCCAAATAATATCACAATATTGAGACAATAATTGACCCATGTGTGGCACTTACATTTTAGTGAGATAGTTAATTTTTATATATAAAACCCCAGTACTTTTAAATGTATGAAAAACACGCTAATCGTCATAGTTTAGTATTCATTTACGGATTATTAATTCTTGAGCAGTCTGCGTTTAAGCGGTGATGTCTGGGGCCAGTTAAGCGACGACCTATAAGTTTCTTTCAACAAACATATTTGAAGCGTTAGAATCGTTTTGAATAACTACAATTTTGATGCGTGATTGACATAGCAAAGATAAATATATAGTTTTAAAAAATTATGTGGAATCGATCTAAGTGTGTAAGTATATTTTTAATAGGATTGTTTTAAATTATTAAGATTTTTAGTAATAATAGATTCAAGCATTCAAATGACGGTATTATGTAGTTGATGATATTATATTGTAGTTTAGATGTATAACCAACGTATGTGACCGCTTTTTCGTGTTTTTGAAGAATTTAGGCAATGATAACTATTTTTTTACATGTGTAGCGTTTATCGTTTGGTGTGTGACGCTTTTAAAATTGAACTTTGCAAATTGATATCACCATATAAGATTATTTTGTACTATCAATTTATATAGATATTTATGCATTGTTCAAAGTTTGTTTGTTTGAGGTGACAAATAATTATCGCTAAAGATAACAATACTATTTATTTTTGTGATTTTAATAAACTTACATAACATTATTGATACACTGGACAAATGGCTATCTGATATATATTAACTTTTAAACGATTTATCTATATATCTTTAGTCGCTTTAAATGGTGAAGAAAGCGACATTTTTAAAATAACATTATACAAATGACAAATTACATATAAAAAAAAATAAACCAAAAGCTACAATTCTTGGTCTCTCCTTTAAAAAAATTGTCACGGTCCACAACTACTTCATCATTTCTCATATAATTTTGTCAAATTTGAAACCCGATTTCACCGGGTGGTTCAACTGTTGAACTGATTCGATAAAAAAGCGGTCGATTTAAACCGAGTCAAACCGACAGGTTGAATTGAAAAAATGTCAAATTAAACCGGTCATACTGGGGTTTGAAGCGTCCGGGTCAACCCTAGTATTGGTTTCAATTGGTTGTTTTGAATTTGGTAGATATGCTTTTAATTGAGTGTCTGATGTGAATAAATTATTGTCTTTTAAGTAATGGGGTGTTTAATAAGAGTATTAATTATATTATTTTTTTCTCTCCATTGGTATATTTTAAACATTCAACTTTCAACATTTTTCACTTTTTCAACTTTGACCTTTTTTCCATTTTATATAGTATAGATATAGATATAGATATAGATATGAATCAAACTTAGTACAAAATTATATACGGATTATAAAATAAAACACGAGGTTTTCAAATAATCATATTTGAAAAAGAAAAAGCGGTTAGCTTACAGCCAAGCATCAAATATTGATTGTCTTAAAGCCATTTACTTGTTTCTTAAACTAGATGATTATACACGCATAGCAACAATGATGTATAGTAGTGTTAATTTGTGTGCAATACAAATGTCGAGTAAGTAAGACTGAAGTAAGTTAGTGGTTCAAATTGTAATTAAGTATTTTAAATATTTTATAAATTACATTCCTTTTATATGCAAAACTGAACTGTATTTTCATATCATGGAAATTTCCTTGTCTTTGATAAGGATTATTCTTAAACATCCAATTCCTACACTAATAATTTGCCTTTTACAATAAAAATATCATGATAATCCATAGCTATACTCAAGTCAAAAATTTGTAATGATGGAAGAAACATCATGAAACTCCGAAATCTCACATACATTTGATGACAAAAGATATATCTTAGCATCTTTTATATAATAAAACAAAACCCCTAGTGGGAATTTTTCATTTTCAAAAAAATCAAACCATACCTTATTTAGTAATATCTTTTTTAAATTGAATTTTTTTACTTTATTTTTAAATTATAAAAACTTAAATATTACCCGATTTGGCCAAGAATTTATAAATTTCGTTTTCGATACTAGGATTCAACAAAAGATCAAAAATACACATGTACTAATGGGTCATTTTCTCAACATTGCGGGCCAAATAGTAAAATTAAAAAGAGAACCGCACCTCTAAATTAACAACAAAACAAAAAACACACGCTATATCTGCACTCAAATATTACTTATGGTTTATGAAACATAAACGATCCAAATTGATGCCAAAGAAAATTTGCTACTGCTGGATTAAGATATGGTAATAGCCATAACAGAAGATGATGAAGATGGGTTCGATTTCGATTCTAATTAAGGTATCTTTTTTTATAGTGAAGATGTGTTAGGTATTGATTTTGATATGTTAATTGTTGTTCATATGTATAATCACGTTATTAGATAGTTTAATTTTTAAAAATTTTGAATACGAGTCTTGGTATAATAAAGTGGTTGTTTTGAATGTATGATTGCCTGTATTAATAGGATATTAAAGATTACCTACAATTTTTTACTTTTTGTGTTAGGTTAATTGTGTTTGATTTCCGTAAGGAGATAATGATGATTATATGTATGATTTTGATCAAATTGAGTTCGGGGTTAATGATCTGATAATGTGGAAAATATAATTGATTTGCTTTTCATCACTTGCTAACTTATTGAAACTGCTTACAAAGGGGCTGTTTAGGCTTGGTTATATAAATTGTTCCTTAATAAGGGGGATATTTCGGATTGCTTACTGAAATCTTAACTCATAAAGGGGATTTTTTGGATTGCTTAAATAGATATTGTTTTGGATTTTCTTATAACTTACCAATATAGTTCCCAAACAACCTGTTTTATTTCCTTCAAAAATGACATAGAGATGGGGTGCTAAAACTGGTCTCAATGTGTTATTATCTTTTCAGACCTCCCTTTTCGACATGTCTGTCCATCGGTCTTAAAGGCCCTAGAACTGGTCTAAAAGATGGAAACCCAAACACATGGTTGTACAACGATATTCTATACTTTATTTGCAGTTATCTCCTTATGCTAATAAGTTTGAGGAATTTAGGCGTTTGTTTACACTTACTTTTTTGGCTGCTTTAGTTTAAAAGTTTTAAAGGAAGTTGTTGGTTCGATATCTGGTGCAACTCCACACTTATTCTTAAATCATTCTAAATTGTTGCTTCTGAGTTGTAAACCTTTTTATAGCCATTTTGATTTTAATGGTGTCCACTGGATTTACGGCTCATGCATAAAATCAAATCTACAGGAGCAAGACTACAAAATTAGGCTCATTTTTTGTTATTGTTATTATTATTTTTATTGAATTTTGTATTCAAGGCTTCAAATTTATCTATGGGGATTTGAGGAAAAGGAAGAAACCTATATTTTGATCCTTATCAGGAGAAGGTTGCTTTGGAACTCGCTAACTTACTTGAAATATTACTAAAATATGATAAAGATATGAAAGATTAGTGAAATATGAGAAAGATATGGGTTTATTTTTCTACTTTGGATCAGTATAGGTGTGATGATTGCATAAAAAATTACAAGTACATCAGCTAGGACATGCCCAATGTCTTGGCAGGTCAATATATAGATGGGTTTCTTATCTGACAAAATTGGGTAAGTAAAAGTAAATTATGTAGTGTTTACTTATGTATATTTAATTGTGTTCCGAATGTGTCAAACATGTGTTCGAACACTTATGATGGGCTGCAAGGTCGTAAATTTTTTTCTGCATGGTTCTTATATAGTTAGTTTGTTTTTAGTCATTACTGATTTTTGAGAGATTTATTTTAGAGCCTTGGTGCGATTTTATTTTGCAAAATAGGCAAGTTTGTCCCCAAAAAATTGTGTGTATTTTGAACACTTAAGCCTTAGCTAAAAAAAAAAATGTCAGATAACTGTGGATATTTCAATATGCAATCTTTATAGTATTTTTTTTAGTGTCTTTATAGTATTCTATGCTATTTATCTCATTAAATGTGCTATATACATATATGACATATCTAAATATATAATGCTTAACATCCCCTGTACAGGTTAGTCATGAATTACATTCTGTAGATTCATTGTGGAGCTAATATTGCCTACTTCAACTTAGAAAAGAAGACTTCCTGTTATAACCATATCATGTATGCAAGAGTAAAATGGCTAGAAAGTTTAAACTACATAGTTGGTTTGAATATGATTTGCATTGTACAAATAATACATCTTTCACCGGGAATGGCATGGTGGTCTTTCTGAATTTGCTCGGCTGAGACTTAAAGAGAGACGTGCATTGATTGTCTTTGCAGAAGGTCCAATCAAATCATGCAGCGCAGGAATATTTTTCTGAAACAAGGAGAAAGTTGCATCTGGTGGATGGCTTTCTTATTATCTATCACTGATACACGTGGAAATTTCAACCCATTTAACAATGGGTAAGTTGGGGTTGTTTTAGTTTAATAGAAGGTTAAACGGGTAAAATATAAAAAAGTTAAGGTAAAATGGGTTTCACGAGTTTAACGGGTTTCTAAACTATAACATGTGTGCTGCGTGTGTGTGTGTGTGGTGTCAGTACAAATGATAGTGGAGTTCAAGTTTACAAGTTTTGACGAAATCATTGTTATGCCGACTTATTTGCATGTTGCAAGTTATTCCCAAAGTTGTTGTACCTCTAAGGGTATTTCCTTTATAATTCTAAATTATTGAGTTTAAGTTATAATTTCATATCTTTTTGTGCCAAAATTGTTTATTTTGTAGTTGGATTATGGTCCACGTACACAATAAGAACATAATCTAGAAGTCCCTGCAGGTGTTATTATGGCGCTCTTATTCAACTAGCCTTTTACGTTCTTAAAGGCAAAATAAATTTGAAAGATAAGTTAACCAATAATATTTGAGACCATGTTGCACCTCATAAGAGTTGGCATATGGAGCAACTCAGAATTGAAACAATTGAGAAAGGAATACAACCCAAATTGATATTAGTCTGCTCAAAAGAAAGGAACGCATACAACAATGTATCCACAAGCAAAAATGGTGTTTGTTGGGCTCCTTCCTTTTTCCTTCCTTGTGTCGATTACTTAAGACATTTACCGCGCGCATCATCAAACATAATTATAAGTCAAAAGTAAGAATCATAATTAAAACGAAAAACAAAAATTAAAACTAAGTTATTTGTTTTCTAATAAATAAAAATACATTATTGAAAATTTTAGATAAAACCTCGCGCGTGCGCGGGCAATATAACTAGTAATTAACTAAAATTATATCTCGAGATCAAAAGACAAAATTATATCTTTATCTTGATATCAACATAAATATCCTTTTTTAGACACAGTTATCACATAAATTCTTATAATGTTGATAAACGAGTAAGCAATTATATATCACGCTTCGCTACGGGTATGAGAAGTATTAGAATATAAAATTCAATAGGTTTAAGATTCATTTTCATATTATTAGCGAAATTACCTTGTTACAGCACTAAAGGTGTCCAACAATTTCTAAAATTTTTAGGACCTGGTAAAATTTTAGAAATTGTTGGACATCCTTAGTGCTGTAACAAGGTAATATCCGAAAATAGGGGGACCCCCTCTAAACTTGATAAGTGCATGAAACAAGTCAAATAGGCACAATTCGTCTTGGTATGAGTAGGGCACTGCAAAACTGGGCACCAGATCAGTTTTGTCCTCCTCTGAAAGAAGGAAACTGTAGCTTTTATTTACCTTTCATTCTTTTGCATATGCTTGAAACTCGAGTTATTGATAAGAGTCCACACGGTTCCTTTAGTTTGTTTCTATAGTTGATTAACAAAATGGGTCAATTGTGCTTTTGAAAGTTGATCATTACAGATTTTATGAGATAGAAGGACCACTTGGTGTCTTGGCATGAGTCCGTTTTAACATGTTAGGTGGGTTGTGTAACAGGTCAAAATGAGTCGTTTTTAATAGTTCCCAGACAGAGCTGGGTCGAACAGTCAATGGTTATTTTGTCGTTTTCCAGTTTCGTAGATAATCAATGTATTAGGTAAGATTGTAGCTACTACCATAATGTTAAAATAATAGTCCAATTCTTCTAATAAAGCGATTTAGGAGGTTTTAGCACTTAAAAACGCGCCTGGCCTGTTTTCATTCTAACCAACTCTAGAAAATGTGCTGGTAAAGCCTAAAGCCTTTGGAGATAAATTGAAATCTGAATTGACCCATATTTAGGCAAACGAGCATAATTTGCCACCTCTAGACTCAAAACAAAGATCATTCATGTTATAGTTTTTAGCCCTTCGTGTTCTAGAGGAACCTTTATCTAAAATTTCTCGTCTAATATCATTGTTACAAACAATTAGGGATATTCATTTGGACTCACAAGTTTTACTGTATTATTATCATTGAAGATATACAAGATATTTAGTTAATTGTTAAACATCACTTTTATAAAACCATGTGGTTGATTTTGTCAAAATGTGTGTGGTATTGATGGAGTATTTGTCAATTACCAAAACGATTGATCTAGTAGGTTTTATTCTATAAAATTTGCACTTTAGCAACTTTCGACCATATGACGTGTTAGCTTTTTATCCATGTGGTTCGCTAGAGATTAAACGTAGCCCATATCGACCATTCATAAGTATATTGGGTCAAAATTGTCACTTCTAGGACAAACTTTATGCCTTAAAGCAAGAGTTGATACTCCTTTGAAACTCATATATGATACCTCAAAAATAAAATCCCAAGTCATACTCGTTAGGTCACATTTGGAAGTTATTTTTTCATTCCATGACCAAAGTTCCAGTTGTAGAAGTGCGGAAATGTATAAGATTTATGTGGTTCGAGAGGTGGAGGTTGATCAAACACGATGAATCTATCCATTGTTCTAGTGAGAGAAAGTAGAGAGAGGGTGAAGAAAAACACAAACTATATTAGATTAAAACAAGTGAAAGGTTAAACATTGATTTCCCACACCCCTCATGTAGAGTCATGAAGGGTATTTATAGGCTCATTACAATATGACAACCTTACTTGCACAATAGTAGTCCCTGCGGGCACAACTATCTATGTATCTAGTCCAATTTAAGTGTAAGACGTTATCTTTACAAATAAGTGAGGCTAACAATCTCCCCCCAAGATATCGTCACACGTGAGTGGTTACAATGAGACCTATAAACAAAGTAAATTACAATAAGAATAAACAATGTTGACGTTGTTAAAGCGCAAAGTCTCTGTAGTCTTGATACTGAGGATGACTTGAAGTTCTCTCTTCCGACGATCTCGGCATTTGATCTTTGTAGCTCTGAACTTAGGTTATTACTCCCTCCTAACTAGTGAGCTTTTTTTCTTTTATCTGTTCCCTCCTGAATCGACAACTCTCTTTCATAAAATCTCTTTAGTCTTCCAACACGCAGCGGAGAAGATAGACTTTAGAGTGTAGCACAATGGTTATCGTTCAGGGAACATCGTAGCAACATATCTCGCTTAGTATTGCATCCAAGCTGGTAAAAAACCTCGATGTACACACACTACTTCTCCGTCTTCGGTATTAAGCACAGTTCCCTCAATCAATCCAATCACGGAAGACGAAACACTACTTTTTCTTCATGTACTTCTCCCTCCTGATGGTTGCGAGCTATCAGAATCATCATAATTTTGCGTACATGCCGTAGAATTACCTTTTTCTTGATGCAATATTAAAGCCATTTTTTGTTTAAGCATAAATCCGTGAGAATATGTCGAAAAAATATACTCTCAATACAATTTCTCCCAAACCAACCTGTAAACGAACCTCCTTTTAATTCACCGGCTAATAGTAATGTCCACAAATGGAGACAACCCGATATGACCAACTTGAAAAAGAAGTAAACATCCCAACTTTGTGACTTAATGCTTGTACTATCTTCTTGAACAATCCACAAATGGAGTACTTGTCAGTTACCAAAAATGATATTATAACATAGCTTTTGTAATTATACGACTTATTGATGACACCAATCGGGGAAAAAAAAAGAGGTGTATCGGGCAATCTAACCTGTACAAAATTACCGCTTAACCTGCCCATTTTACCACCTCTAGTTGAAAGAAATTATTAGATGTCTTACAGATGGTAGGTCAACATGTGCAGTCTCTCTCAGCTAGAAGGCCTCTGTAAGATCCTGCAGGTCAAATGGTTGTATGTGTGTGTTTGTGTCTCTAGAGAAGGATGTGTCTCTAGAGAAGGTCAATGATTTCTTTGTTTAACGCTTTTTAAGGTTTCGTTTGGTCGTATTGGTTTCTTAGTTTGTCTTTGCTATTTGATTGTATTATGGATAAGAGTGGTATGGTTAACGTGGATTTGGATAATTTGGGAGAGTCGTATGTCGAACCTTCACGCTCGATTGATATTAACAATATTAACGATTCAAGTGTCTTTGAGCGCACTCAATCGTTGGATTCGTTGTCGATGTGACTATGAGGAAACACAAGAAATATAGTAGGAATGTTGTTGAGGATTCACATGTCTCGGTGTGGAGTCCTCTTAAGAGTAAGCATGATCTTATTGCAACTTTATTTGGCGATCTCTTAAAACACTAGGGGATCTTGATGCTTTCACTAATGGTTTGGATGCTGGTATAAATACGGTGTGGGATGAATTGGATAATGATGTTCATAAGATGGCTAAGGATGCTGTCTTGGGTTTGTGGGAGGCTTTCAGGGCTAAACATAAGGCTAAATCTAATAACTCTATACCTGCTTCTGAGTCTCCTATTGTCCAATCTATGGACATTAATACTAATGCTACATACTATGCTAGAGCTACATGTTTAAGGGATGATCAGCCTAGAGGTGATACTATTTTTCGTCCCTTGGTTGCCGAACACAGATTTCAAGGTGTTAACATCTCTATTCCCATAAAGTGGTTGAAAAGTTAGTTCTCGTTTAGAACATACTTTATATGGCTATTTTATGGGAAAGAGGATGGCGCTTCCAGTTGTTGAATACTATGCTAGGAATAACTGGGCAAAACATGGCCTAAAAGGATTATGATGAATTCAAAGGCTTCTTTTCTTCAAATTTGATACATTGGCGGTGTGGAAGCTTTTGGAAGGTGGTCCTTGGATGATACGCAACTCTCAATTATTCTCAAGAAATGGTCTATGGATACTTGTTTGCGTAAAGAAGAATTGACTAGCATTCCGGTATGGGTTAAATCGCATGATGTTCCTCTTCAAGTTTTGAAGAGGATGGTATTAGTTTGATTGCTACTTTTCTTGGTAAACTCGTTATGCTTGATTCGTACACGGCCTCTATGTGTAAGGAATCGTGGGGTAGAAAGTAGTTTTGCTAGATGTCTTGTTGAGGTCAATTCGATGTCGATCTCGTGGAGGTTGTTACTATTGGTTTTCCTTCACTTTCAGGGGAGGGTTTTACTAAAGAGACTATTCGTGTTGAATATGAATGGAGGCCACCCGGATGTGGTATATGCAAAATATTTGGTCATATTCATGATCAATGTCCCAAAAGGTGGTGAGTTCTCTGTTTTATCCAATTCACATGTTGTAACTCCTACCGTGGTTACGAACAATGATGGATTCCAAAAGGTGGGTAAGAAAAGAGATCGAAGAAGGGTAAAGCCGATCACGAATGGTAATCGGTTTGTTGGTCCATCTCATACTCGAATGTCGGATATGTAGAAGGCGGCACCTAGTGAATCTACCAAGGAGCAAATACTATGGGTAATGCACCCACATCGTCGCTCTATGTTGAAGTCTACTCGCTCTACCTCTCGGGATGGTAATATTACTACATCTAATTCGTATGTCGCTTTGGTGAACGATGAAGATGAAGATGAAGAACATGGTACACATGTAAATAAAGAATCGGCTAACCCAATTAGAGGTGAAAGTTCATCTTTCACGGTAGTCAGCCGTTAGCTAGGTTGCTTTGTTTCTTGGTTAAGTTCTTATGGCTTGTCATAAGTTCTAGTTTTTGTTATTTTAAGCGACTTAGTTGTCTACCTTGTTATGTATGCTTTATCGCCTATGTAATCGGTCGAGATATGGGACTTCACCCATATCCTTTGTACTTAACTGTTTTTGGAGTAATACATTTACCGGTCGTTTTGACCTTTTACCCAAAAAAGAAGGATGTGTTATTAATGAGTGATCCAATCGCATCCTTCGCCTTTCCCGATTTCGAGTCTCCAACAACATGCCAAGGTATGTGTATCCGAATTGACAAAGGAAGTGACTTTGCGAAGAACACATTTAACTTATAAGATCCACAACATGTGAGTTCCTTGGTCCTAGATTATGCGATCAATTCGAAAATGAGAAAAAGGATACATAATCGGACAAGGAAGCCAACTTTACCGCATCATATTAACTTGATTTGGGTGGTAAATGTGTCTTGATTGGAGCATCCGTAGATACAAAGAAAGAAATAACAATATAAACTGAATCATGACATCTTATGCAATATAGTAGTACTATTTCGGTTTCAACTTTTATAACTGGGCTGGTTTATCAATATATGATTTCTTGACAGTAAAGCTCAAGTTTCATTACTCAGAAAGTGTTGAATTCATCAATAGTTACTGTGCAAGACTACAAGGGCATGCATTGTTTAACCATAAACCAAATAAGAACACAGTACCAAAATGCTTTACAAAACCGTTGAGCTTAACGACACCATATACAAGATCGAGAGTAAAAATATGAACATATAGGCCGAAAAAGAAAGTATATGAACTTTACGACTTACCTTTTCTAAACTTCTTGCTTTCAGGATCCATCAGTTAGTATCTCGTATGAGGATATATCATAATCACCTAGAAAATGATAAGATGAGTCATAATATATCTTCAGTTAACCCTTAGTTAGATTTTTAAAAATAAAAGTAACTCACACACACACACACACACTGAATACTTTTGTCAGGCCAGCAAAAGAACGCAAGACTAATTCAGGAAGCAGCCCTTGGCTAACTAATCGTTGCTTAGAAGCTTTAATAGCAAGGGGTGTCTGGATTAGCTTATCTGGAAGAGCTTGGTCGTTAGGTGGTTTCAAAATATTTAAAAAGATTCTATACAAATAGGCCGATTAGCCCTCAAATTAAGCTTCATTTTTGGGCTTATCGTGTTTTGATACTAACTAAGCCAATAAGTTCCGAAAACAAGCAACTTCACAGACATTTATGTAACAACTAATAAAGTTAGTAGATAGACAAGATTCAGAGTGACCCCCGACCTTGGGTTCCAAGTCCATTTGTTCTTCCGTATGTCCTAGCGGTAATTACATAATTAAAAAGGTGAGTTGAGCAAATCAAAGAAGAAAAAAAATAAAAGTTAGTTAAATAGCCAAAGAGAATGCAACACTTATGCTGATTAATTATGGTTCATTGGGGCACTTGCAAACCAATCAACAGGCGATGTCCCTTCAAAAACAATCACCTTATATGCTAGAAACCTTGTTGCATTGACGTCATGTTCAACCACAAATGCAGTTTTCCTAGTGAGTTGTATAAACCTCCTGATAACTTGTGAAACTAAAGCACGCTCTTCGGAATCAAGGTGTTTAGTTGGTTCATCTGGCAGGTAAATAGGAGCATCCTAATATGAAAAGCAAATTAAAAAATGGAAATGAAAAAAGAAAGAAAGAAAGAAAAAAGAGCAAAATTGATTATAGTAATAGTAATAATAATATATCAAGTGATAACAGAAAAATAAACACGCGAAATTACTTACCTTGGCAAGACACTGGGCCAACGCAACTTTTCGCAAATCAGCATCCTAAAGATCAACCAATGGGCCACACCTGTAAACTGTGATTGGTTCGTCCTCAAGTAGGTCGTGAATAAGTTCAACCTGAAAGTTACATACACAAATTTTTTTTATAGTAAACATAATATGCAATTGAATATCAATGAAGAACTTCATATGTGTTAAGTCATCTTCATCGGTGACCACATTGTTTCATATGTGTTTTTGTTTGCAACATATGTCGCCAGCTTATTCTTGATACTTATAATCAACAATAGATGCTATAACGAATAGAGTTTAATTACTACGTATTAAATACAATATATCACATGATGAAAAAAGTTTCAATCGATATAAGAGTCGTAGTCACGTCATGAGGTAAGAAAGAGTGGTTTAAGGTATCATGACATATTCTAATGACTGTGTACCATAACATTCATACAATTAAATAGCACGACAACTAATAAATCCATAAGATAAAGACTATGATTTAACTACATCTGTTTGAAACAACTCCATAAACCTGTGATGATGAAAACACAAAAATCCATAAACCGATCATTAGAGGAGATTTTGAGGAAAAAGGACATTAGGTTTTTGAGAAAAAGCATACTATGAATGAGGTGTGATATTTTTTACGTATATGTTTTGATTAGTGTTACCTAACTTGTAGGGATTCTCCTAATTATCTCATATAATTGTTTGCATAAGTTTATATATTTGGACTTGCAAGATATAATTCAAAACATGTGTTGATCTAGTGGTTATCATGTTTGTTTATATTACTAACACCCTAAGTTCAAATCTTGCAAGTGGCGTTTTTTTTAAACAGTTTTCTAAATCCGAATTTTAATCCATCCAAAGTATACTTAGGTGGAATTATGAGGTGTATTGAATGATGACATGGCATTATGAGATGCCAAGTGGAATTATATGTGGCATACCTCCTCTTATATATAATGTATAGATATATAGAATCCGGATCGATTGAGAAAGTTTTTATTTTGCGATATATGTAGAATACTGAATCATCTGTACAAATTTAATAAATCATCATCATAACTCGATTTTAACAATAATTTCTGAATCAAATTTATGATTTATAGATTCGATTCACCATAAAATGATGTTTACTTGTGAATCAAATAAAAAGCATGAATTAATTTGCTCAAACGAAGATTTCTCAATCTTCTCAAAATAAAAACTTTCTCAATGGAACCGAAGCATATATATATAGGGTAGGGTTAAAATGAAAAGTTTCTTATAATGAAAAGAATGAAAAGGCATGTGGAGGTGACATGTGTCACCTTTGCCACATCACCATGCCATGTCATGTGACATGTGTCACCCCACCCCACCCCCAAAAAAATTTTCGCCAAAAAAATCCCGCCAAAATTTATTATCGCATCACGGTTATAAAATACTACATCACGATTATAAGCGTGATGCATTAATTTATAACCTTAATGTACTAAAATCATGATTATGATGCAGTAAATTTATATCCGTGATGCAGTAACTTATAACCTTAATGCATTAATAAGTTTTCGTGCATCTTTATTATAAGTTAATAGTTCAGTGCATCAACTATGATGCACTAAAATCAAGGTTATAACCTTAAATGCACTAAAATCATGATTGTGATGCAATAACTTTATAACTGTGATGCAGTAATTTATAACCTTAATGCACTAAAATCATAATTGTGACGCAGTAACTTATAACCTTAATGCACTAATAAGTCTTGGTGCATCTTTATTATAAGTTACTGCATCATAGTTAATACTTAATAGTTAAGTGCATCAACTATGATGCACTAAAATCAATGTTAAAACATTAATGCACTAAAAACATGATTGTGATGCAATAACTTTATAACTGTGATGCGAGAATTTATAACCTTAATGCACTAAAATTATGATTTGTGATACAAGAACTTTATAACCTGTGATGTAGTAAAAATTTATGGAAAAAAATTTGCCCCAAAAAATTTTTTTAGCGGAAACTTTTTTTTTCTTTCGGGGGTGGGTGGGGTGGGGTATGGTGATATGACATGATGATGTGCAAAGAGCCTTCTCATTCTTTTCATTCTGAAACTTTTCATAATAACCCAAACCTATATATATATATATATATATATATATATATATATATATATATATATATATATATATATATATATATATATATATATATATATATATATATATACTAGTGTCAAAACCCGTCCGATGGACGGGTATGACTTGTGGTTTTTAATTTTAGGTTTTAATAGAACAAATATATACTAAAAGTAATTAAAAGTTAAATTAAACAATTTTACAACTATAATTACCATTAATTGAACTTGATGCAAGTTTAGACGTTTGAACAATCTAAATAGTTATTACCTTTTCAAGTTCCTCTCAACAACCTTGGCATATATGTAATAGATGTTTGAATAATGTAGTTTTCTCTATAGACTTATGTTATTTGTCTTATTTATAATACCGCTAAATAAACGATTATAACACTGTGCAAATTTAAAGCCACAAACGAAGAACTAAAATGCTTAGATAGAGGATTCGATCAGTAAAACACAAGTTATGAAAGAAAAAAAATTGAAATAATTTAGCAAAGATGGAAAATATGAGTGTGCACCACTCTTCTAAGAGCGTGTTTTATGGGTCTTTCATAATTTCGACAACACGTGTCTTTCTTTTCAAGGAATATTGTAATATTGAGGGATTAAATGTGATTCAACAATTATATTTGACCTATGTAAGACTAATATCAACGCTTACAATTCACTATTATCATATTTACTATAGAAAGAAAACTTTCAACATCAAGATTCTTTATAATTTATAAAGGATTCGCTACGAAATTATCCATAAAACAGTGTTTACATAATAATTGGTCATATCATAAACACATTCTATATTCGGCCCTAATAATTTGGAAGATACCACCTATATGATAAATTGGTTTATTATGGTGTAGAAGGGCATATACTGAACCCTCAACACAAAATTTGAGTAGCGATTATTCAAAAAAGGCCTTCTACACCATAATTTTATTCGTTATCACATTCCCCGCATGAACAGCCATTCGCAACTCTTAACTGCCTCAATATGTGATCTAGTAGGGTTCCATTGGCTTGTGGAAGTTTGCTCCAGCATACACTGCTTCAGCACCGAGCTCTTCTTCAATTCACAAAAGCTCAGAAAAATAACAACATATAGTTAAGATCTTAACAATACTCATAAGAACATACCAAACAAAGAGCATACACTGTTCTTGGACAGGATAACTACATCTAAGAAGAACCCACAACACTTTTCTCCAAAAAGATTATAAAAGAAACTACAAATAGTCCCAAATTCTTTCTGGTTAACGAACCTCTTTCCCCCGTTTTACCCATTATAAATAGAACATGGAAAAAGTCGACCCATTGATATGGCAAAAACTTGGAAGTGTCACACATAATGAAAAAACAAAAGCAAGCATGGAAGAAGGGAAGAAAACCAACCTGGTTGTACTTGGCAAGACGTTCAGACCTGCATGGAGCTCCAGTCTTGATTTGACCCTGTAAGTTCCATAGTAGAGTCAGCATCAGCATCAATATCAGTATGGTCTAGAAACTGTACATAGCCAAACCCTCTTGGCTCCCTACATATAATTAATAAAAAACAAAAGTAGATTTTGACCCAGATATTTGATTAGGATGTTTGTAAAGGAGTTACCCGGTGGGAGTTCACTTGGCTAACTGTTATTCGTTGATTCAGTTAGGAAATTATAATTCAGCGTACGAAAAGCTTACCGAACATTAGTCCAAAAACTGTCCATTAATGAGAAGCTTGGTATATTCAACCTTGATATGCGGAGTTATCGGTTCCTCTAAGGAAATGGGCATACAAAACCTACTGATCTAATTTGACGCTTTACCTAATAAGGGTAAGTATTAGCTCAAGTGTTCTAATCTCATACCCTATCAATTTTTTTTAAGTCACAACTTAATTACACGTGGTTGATAAAAGCATACTCATTTGACCCATTTTGTTCTACCTAATACAAGATCATAGCAGAAATATGAGAAATAGTTAAAGTCCCATTCTGCATTCATTAAAGTATCTTCAGAAAATGTTGTTGCCACGGCTATGCATCTGCAATCATAATAAGCATTCAAGGTTATACTATCATATACATGAATTAGAGGTGGCATATGGGAAGTTGGACATTGGCTTGATTGACCAACACCTGTCTTGCTTTTTTGAGTTGCATTTATAATTTTAGAATTTAATGCGACTGCTGAAACTATAATACGGAGTATATATAATCTAAATTTACGGGTGGTAAGTATTTGAATGTACTTGGGGCAATTTTCACCTGTTTAACCCATTTCATTTTACCTTAGCTTTCCCTTTAACCTGTTACAAAGATTTTGACTAAAATTGACCCATATTTGGTAAATAGGTCGGGGACTGCCGTGTCTAACATAAGCCCATGCATTATATAAAAAAACCAACCTCGGAAACAAGAGGACTACGTGAAGGATCAGACAGACGTTGAGGAAGTGAACCCGACAGAACCTCGTGTCACTTTCCTCGTACGTTCCTCTGATGGTGTTTTTTCAAGCTCAAAAGCTGATAAGCCCAAATGATAAGTTTAAACTATACCCTAGGGTTATTAGCTTGTTTAGATTTGGATAAACTAATAAGTTTAAATTTTGCTTGTGAGCTTGTGGCTTACTTAAGTCCATAAACAAAATTAAAAAAAACCATAAGCCACTAATGTTAGCAAACCCAAACAGATCCTAAGTTGATAATCACTACTATAATTCATAGATCCTAACAAAGCATGCAATCCCTTGTTAATTCTAATTTGAAGTTCCATTGAGCTAAGCATGCTTCTTCATGTTTTTCCATACCCACTTTGGATACATACAGTCAAAAAACAAAATGGTCATGAGAATCATATTAAGGCAAGAACCTCCCAAGTAGTTTAAGCAAATAGATAAGATGGATAAATAAATAATAGTACCAAGACCTGATCTTGTCGAGCTACCCCAACATTTGCATCATCCATCATTTTCATCTCCCTGGTTACCTTTTCCAGTTCAAGCATAATGGCATGGTTTTCTGCTGTTGGTCCCTTACTTATCGTCCTTCGTTTATCAAAGCATACTGCAAAGGCGCACTTTACTTGAATAAGCTGTTACGGAACTTATTTTGACATCAGTTGCTACGAAATCCTAACTACCTTAGTTGTAGCTCGTTGACAGTAACATATAAAGTTGTCAGTGTCCTTTTATTCCATTCTTTTTCTCAAATGTTAGTTTCCTTTCTTTTGACAATTTTTTTTAATTAAATCAAGTTTATGAATAGCTTAATTACCTCATTGGGTTTTTGCTTGGTGGAATAGCTTAATTACCTAACTACCTTAGATGAATAGCTTAATTACCTAACTACCTTAGATGAATAGCTTAATTACCTCATTGAGTAAACGTTTTGACTCCAAACCAGGCAGTGCTTGTAGTAGGCTAAGCTTGATTGCGACGGGTTTGAGAGTGCCAGATGGATTCAAGTAAAATATGGTCCTTGTTGCATATGCTTTACGTCCATCAAGCGCATTTATTCGGTCCAGAAATGGTAGGTATTTGTCATGGTAGTCAATTATAAACAACTTATTTTCCTTAGTTGCCTGTCAAGATCACAAAAAATACTGTTAAATAATGTAGTAAAAATATATACCCATTTACTTAAAAATGGATAATTTCACGTAATCTTTTATCTCTAAAGGGCCAACCGGACAAAAGTATTACAGGGTGAATGTGACCCAACCAGGAAACCCGTAGCAAAAGTACTTGTTGATAGATGCCTAGTTGCCTACCTATATCAAGATATGAAAAACATCTTTAGGTGAGCCAATAACACTGTAGTATCATACATGAGAACCAAAATTCCCAACTTATTATACACTAATCTTCTAATAATGCTACTTTCTGATTTTAATTACAGGAAATATTTAAGTGGCTTGCATCTAAGAACTAACTTTCTATCACATACCCTTAAATTAACACTTTTAAAAAGTGGTAAAAAGTCAGGCGTGGAGTAATTTGGATTGTTGTGAATGTGAAAATATTCTCCATTCTGAAGTAGGGATTGTAAAATTATGACTAAGAGCATTAACAATGCTCAAGTCTTTATAAACTTTGCTTTGGACAAGTCATCTTCTCATCATATTTATACACCAAAAAGTCATTTACAAGTAAAAGTCTTTCTAAAGCTTTTTAATGAATAAACAATCATCATAAGATAAGACTGTGAGAGGGAGAAAAACATTTGCCAAAAGCTTGAACTCCAATGAAAAAAAAAAAAAAAAAAAACCCATTCTTATAGCTTTGATAGAGTAGTAAAAAACTATTAAAAGGCTGTGCACTGGATATGCTCTAACATAATGGTTCTTACGGCAAAGCAACACTCGATCAATAACAGACCAGTATGTATAAATCATCTGTGCAAGTAACATTTCCATGACGTGAAAAAAGAAACTTTAATATCATGTTTGTAAAAAACATGTACCATATATGTAAATTTACCTACAAACATTGGCACTATAAAAATTAAATTAAGAACAAAACCTTGTCTTAACATGTATAGAAACTACCTTATCCCACTTTTGTTCCTTCCCATTCCAAGCATATGCAACACCATTATCGCCTTCTCGTACAACTATCGTTTTCCCATCCTTGGTTCCTGATCATCACACAATGGAACGGATATTATATTAAAACACATGATGAACATCATCATCCTTGGCAACTGGACTATGGAAGAGCGACACTACTTGTAGTATATTCTACTTTCTCCTTGCAGTATCATTTAACAGTGATTCTTAAAAGAACAAAGATTGAATTCTAGACTTTGAAACCTCAACCTCACTATAGCCAAAAAGTCGATGAAAGTTCTTCTGTATACCCAAATCACTGACTTTAAGAACATCAAAACCTAATGTACAATAACTGCAGTTTACCGCTTGCAATCTGGTTTTCAAACACTTGGAATCTGGTTTTTAAACACTGCTTGCAGTCCGGTTAACTTATAAAAAAAACACGAGAATATACCGGGAAAAATAACATGACCAAAATAGGCACATAGTGCCGGGTCTCTGTTTTCTGCCAACAAGATTTTTATTTTTTATTTTTAAATGTTTGTTGATTAAGAAAACAAAAGTAGGAATTACAATGGTTAATGCTAACTACTTCCTCGAATAATCTTATTACACATAGTATAGTTGCGTTTATTGGGAATAAATAGATAAAATAGCCTTGAATCTACAATCTATATATACAAAGCCCAAGCAATAACAATCTAATATAACCAAATGACATACATATACTGCTCAAATAACAATATCATATAGTTTCAATTGGCCTAATTTTGTACCATATCAAATATATAAAAAATATAAGCCGATGGTACCTGGAGCCTGCAAAGCCTCTAGACCAGGTAATTCCTCCAACTCTCTTTCTAACAAAAACAAAAAAAAAGATTGATTTACCTACAGAAGATATGATACCTACAACATATAGCCGAATAAGATACTTAGTAGTTAGTACAGCTAATTGTTTGATAAAAAAACTAATACAGTATCATTTATCTAAGTCCGAACTTCATAAAAGGTACAGAAAATAAAATAAAAAAATGTGTCCTAGATGCGTAGCCATACAATATGTATTTGAACCCGGATGCACAAATTTTTGTTTAGAGATGTCTAGTTTTCTCTGAAGCTAATTTGCATGACACGATGTTATATAGTTTACACTTTACTCCAAAATCCTACTGTTTTGCAAGATCAAAGATGAGGACTAACTTCAATGCAAGAGTAACTACAAAGTTAAAATGGAAAAGCTTCTATTGATCATATGATAATGGTACTGCTTGTTATATAAGCCAGCCATCAAAAGGTTAATGTCTATTCACGGTTCTTGCTCATTATATTGTATATTTTCAACACAAAGGCAAAAAAGGATAGCATATTATCTATAAAGAAAGTGGTAGATACCTGCTGCCCTTGTATTGAGAAAGTAGAGAAGCGTATGCCTCAAGTTCATGACTCTCGGCTGTGCTATCCTGATGCACAGTCCAAACACGTGCCACACCATCAGATGATGCAGTCACGATATCTCCATTTTCCAAGAATTTAACATCCCAGACACAACCAGGATGATCTATGCTCTGAAGTCTGAACACATGCAACATCTACAATCCAAACACAAAGGTGTTAAAATAAGTTGAAACTCAATAATATACCAAACTTTTTGTAGGTATGTAATAGTTTCCTTACTACCCTGAATGATATCGCAATAGTATTTGTAAATTGTAATGAGTCCCTCAACCAAGCACACTCTTAGTCGTGCCTAATCACAAAATTGTAATATTTGACTCTTTAAAATCATGTGCATATTGATAGGTTTGACATGTAGCAAGTATTCAAATGTAACAAATAATACTTTGTACGTGTTATCTGTCAATTGTATCCTCATTTTATAGAAGAAAAAAAAGGTCTATAATGTATTACTGATGAGGTTCCTTGCTCACGTGTTTTCAGCTTGTTAATAGCTTGTCTTTTTGCATCATATTCTTCTAAAACATGTTGCTCCAACAAACCTTCTTGAACAAAACAGACTTTTAGAAACCCCTTTGGATGCGAGCTTTGACACACAGGGCATCGACATCATTCATTGGATGAATTAATAACACATGCTTCACATAACACTATTAAGAAAAAGTGAAAATTAGTCATTAGATGTACAACTATTCTTCTCAAACATGTCTTTTTTTAGTGAAAATTAGCATATTCTTGTGAAGTTTGTATAATGCAAATATTAGTCTGCCGATGTGTGATAACACAGGGATATAAGGCTAAAATATGACAGATTGTAGTGAAATTGAAATGTAGCTAGATACCTTCTTTAAGAGGTCAAAATATGTGGATGTTATTGCTTCGACATTAACAAACGTAAAAAGCAGGTCTTCATCATGTGTTACCTCGTTTTCAGACCATCTTTTATTCCCTCCCAGATTGCAAGACACTGGGACTGCTGCATAAGATTGTGTAACCCAAATTCAATCACACAACAAAACACTCAAAAGTTATGTGAATAAAAATGCATGTAGAAATAACACAATACGAAGAAAATCATGCTCACGTTCACGTTGGGCCGCCACATTAGTCGGTCCCACATGTTAATGCGTTGTTGTCGCAAGTAGCTGTTGTCATTATGTAGCTTTGTTGCAGCACCTGGACCTGCTGATCTCAGGCTTCTGGTTGCAGCCAGTTTTATGACACAATGTTTAGTAGACGCAAGGAGTGGCTCTTCATCCTCTGTGAACTTGTTTTCCTATTGTTTTTATTTCCTTTCACATTGCAAGACTCGGATACGACGAAAAAAAAAAAAAAAAAAACAAAACAAAACAAAATTACTTGCTAGAATAGCTGAAACTTGAAATTACATGCTAGAATAAATAGAATGTAACCCCAAAAAGATTTTTAAAAATTTCCTAACCTCGATACTCATTGGCAGTCGAGTCCGCATGCCCACTTTTAGAACTACATGTCATCAAAAGATCATGAGACTTATGTTGCCACAAATTCTCCTCAGGACATTGCAACCTTGTTAAACCTGGTAGAAGTGCAACCAGGATATACTTGTAGGCTTGTAGAATTAGATAACTGTTAAAATTTGGGGTAATAATCTGTGGCAAACATGTCACTCTATCAATTGCTAATGGCTTTCAAGCTATGTTCTTTGCAGCGACATGTGGGTTTAACATGGACAAAGCATAAGTGGTTTATAGTTCCAAGACTATCATTTCGCTCAAGCTCTCTTGTTCTCGCCAAGTTCATTTTATAGTATCTCTCAAGTTCATTATTATAGCTGTTAGAGGGTCTTAGTGTAACTTAATCCCTATTTAATTAGTCCTTTATTCTAGGTTAGACACACCGAGTGTGCTCTTTGTATCACTCTCTCTCTTCTCTCGATCATTTTATTGATCTTGTCTTGTCTTTACATTCACATGATTATTGTCTCATTGACATTAATCTAATCTTGTAACATTTGAATACTTCTGTAAACTTAATCTAAGCTGACTATTGCAGCTTAGATCTAAATAAAGGTTCTATTGTTCTTCCTGTGTTGCCTATACTTTCGTACATGGTATCGAGCTTGAGCTCATTGATTCTCTTTAGCAACAAAGGTGTGGTTTGGGGTTACCTCACATGGCGAATCACCGGTTATCTTCTGTTTCATATTTGCCCTAGACTAAGTGAATCTAGGGTGAGTGTGATTTGTTCTTCCATTGCATATTTCTCTGTAAGTCTAAGTCTTACCTCTTCTTTAAACATACAAGATTTAAGTCTTGTGGGTGCAAACGGGTAGACTAACATCTTGATCAGCCACCTTTGAGTGGTACGAATACCTGCTCTGGTTTATCCTAATCCACAGGCTTAGTGCTTGTTGTTTCTTATTACAAAGTCTTATCTTCTTGTCTATTTATTCCTATTATCTCTGTCTATCTTATTGTTTGCATTATGGCTGTTGGTGATGATAATATTGGTCGTTCTTCCACTGAGAAAAGTCTTGTCTTTGGTGATGCTTTGTATTTGCATCCTAACAATACAAATGGCACTCCCATTATTTCTATTAAACTAACTAGAACTGAAAATTACAAAATATGGAATATGGCCATGACTTTTGCTTTAAGGAACCATAATAAGTTAGGGTTTATTGATGGTACTTGCATAAGAGATGATTCGAACCTAGTCTTGCTAATCAATGGATACTTGTAACTCGTTGTGGTTACTTGGATTATTAATTCTCTTAGTCCCGAATGTTTGCTTGTGCTATATATGCTAAACCGCTTATGAAATGTGGAATGATCTTAAAGATACCTATGATAAGGTTGATGGTTCACTATCTTTAATCTGCATAAGAATATAAACTCTCTTAGTCAAAGCTGGTCCTCTCTAGTCGATTACTATAACAATCTTAATTCTTTATGGAAACAATTTGATTGTATGATTAGCTTGCCTCCCGACTTGTGAGGTCAGAAAACATTTTGAAAAACACAATCAACTAATCAAGTTAATGCAATTTCTTATGGGTCTTGATGACTCCTATGTTCCCATCAAGCAATATTTAACCGAGACCCTTTTCCTAATGTCAAAATTGCTTTCTCTGTTGTCTCCGGAGAAGAATCTCACAGAATGTTTCTATCCGGGAATAGCTCCGCTTAAACCCAATGCTACGACTTTTAATGCATAAACCTCGATGGAGGAAAATTTTTGATGACAAAAGAGGTTTTAACAACAAAGTTTCGGTTTTAACATCGGTAGCAATGCTCTAATAGCAGAGGACCGATTTAAACCTCAAATGTACTAATTGCAAAAAGCCCGGTCATACTTGTTGATAGGTGTTATGAATTGTTGGATATCCTCCGATATGTTAAGAGAAATTTTAATGGTAAACCTTTCAAGAAGAATAATGTTTCACGAAACTAATCATGTCACCGATAATAGTGCTAGCAATTCTCCTGCCTCTTTATCTAATGAACATCTCTCAAGACTTATGAGTCTTCTCAATGACAACAATGTGTCATCTCGCTAATGCCAACTTGGCGTGTAAAATTTCTCGTGAACCTTCTTTAATGGCAGTGTCAAGTTTAATGTGAACTTCAACAAGTTTTTAACAACAACACTAAATCCTTAACTGGAAACATCAGCCTTGGTTGGATTGTTGATTCTGTGCAAATCAAAGACATGATCGTGTCTCGAAATTTCTTAATCAATGTTGTTAACATTTCAAATCTTGGCCTAATCATTGGCATCCCAATGGTACTCAGCCCTTATTACTAAAATTGGTGATTTAAAGGTCAATAATGACCTAACTCTTTTGATGTTCTTGTTGTTCCCGATTACAATGTCGGTTTACTATCTGCTCATAAGATTGCTAGAGACAACAAGATGTTTGTTGGATTTAATGAATCTAATTGCTATATACGTGATTTACATCAAAAAGGATCGGGATTGGTAAACAATACAATGGATTATATATTTTTGATATAGATTCTACATGTAAGATTACCTCTAATAATTGCATATCCGCTTGTCATGTCTCTAGAAATCTTCAGCATCAAAGACTTGGTCATCCTCGACCAAGTCCTACACATACTTAGACCCACTCTTAAATTTGATAGTTCATCCAAGGCGATCATCTCTGTGATACGTGTAATAAATCCAAACAAACCGGAGAACCATTTCTAAGTGAACACAAATCTACTAAAATTGGTCAACTTGTTCACCTTGATGTTTGGGGACCATATAAAATCACTAGAAGAGATGGTTATAAATATTTTTAACTATAGTTGATGACTATTCTAGGGCGTGTGCTGGTTTATATGCTTAAGGAAGGATGATGTTTATGTTTCCATTGTTAACTTTACTCATATGTTATCAAATCAATTTGAACACAATGTCAAAGTTTTTAGAAGTGATAATGGGATGTAATTTGTCAATAAAAACTTCAACAATTTTGTCATGAAAAGGAATTCTACATCAAACTTCTTGTGTTTATACACCTCAACAAAATGTCATTGCGAAAGGAAACATAGGCATCTCCTTAATGTTGCTAGATCCCTTATGTTTCGTGGGAATTACCTCTAAATCTTTGGCCCGAATGTGTTCTAAGCATTGCTTATGTCATAAACAGGTTCCTCTTCATTCTGTCTGCAAGTCCCTTCTTCTTTGTGATGGGCATGACCCTTCACTCTCTCTCCTGTAGTCTTTCGTCGCTTATGCTATGCTACCATTCTCAACGCTTCTCGACAAATTTGGTAGTAGATCCTAAAAAGTGTTCTTATTGGTTACTCAAATGAGAAAAAGGCTATAAACTCTTGAGCCTAGAAACAAAAATATTTTTTATTCCGTAGATGTCAAATTTATGAAACTGTGTTCCCATTCAAAATGAAAAAATTCTTTGTCAAAACCTTTTGTTGAAACTTATGTGCCTAAAGATTTAAACCACAAAAATTTCTTCGACTCACAAACAAGTCCCAATGATGAAGGAGAGTGACATCCTATGATGATAGCACAGTGGTAAGTCATCCCACCGTGATTGATGAACCAGTTGCAACATCTATAGATGATAATACACACCCCGAGGGCAACATATCACATGAATCACATCCTGCCGATGCACCTTCCGATTCTCGATACATCTTCTGATTCTGACGAACAAGAAAGAGGCTTGCCACCATCATCGCTAGGAGGTCAACTAGAGTTTCTAAGTTGCCCAAGAATATAAATAACTTTATTATGAAGGAAAAGTCAAATATGGTGTTGAAAAGTTGTTAATTACTCAAATCTTAACAAAGACAATTATCGCTTTGCTTTTAGTCTTAATAAAAGTCTTGAACCCAATTATGGAAGAAGCTATCCTTGATAGTAATTGGGTAGATGCTATGAATTTCGAATTGAAGCCTTAAATGAAAACCATGCTTGGAATATAACCGATCTACCTCCTAATAGAACTCATATTGGCTACAAATGGATTTTTAAAATCAAATATAAAGCTAATGGTGAAGTTGATAGATACAAGGCTAGATTAGTTGTTAAAGGTTACAACCAAAGGGAAGGAATAGACTATGATGAAACTTTTTCCGTTGTAAAAATGTCTCATCGTTAGATGTCTTATTGCCTTAGTCAAAAAAAAATGGCCTCTTTTCAACTTGATGTTAACAATGCTTTCTTGTATGGAGATCTTGATGAGGATATCTATATGACCATTCCCAAAGGGTTCAGAATGAGAACAATAAAATAAAGTTTGTAAACTTGTTAAGTCTCTATATGGTCTAAAACAAGCTCCCGAAAATGGAATGAAAACTTGTCGGTGTTTTAAGGAAAACAACTTTGTCCAACTGTTAATGATCATTCTTTGTTCACCAAAAGCAAAATGACAAGTTCATTGCTCCTCTTGTTTATGTGGATGATATTGTTCTTACCGAACTGTTGATGAGATAAACCTATTCAAAGAGTTTCTAAAATCAAAATTTCATATCAAAGACTTGGGAAATCTAAAATATTTTCTTGGCATTGAGGTTTTAAAACTGGAATGACATCTCGCCTCCCAAAGAAAATACTCTGCCTTGAACTCCTCAAAGAATTTGGTCTTCTTGGGTGCAAACCTTTGTCCACCTTTATGGAACCCAACTCGTGCTTCCATACATTCCCACCGATGATGACCCCTTACTTGTCAACATCATCGGTTATCGAAGCTTCTCGAAACTCATCTACCTCACCCATACAAGACCGACATTTCATACTCGTTCATTATTCGCACAATATATGCATTCTCCTTGAAATCTCATCCGAATGCGCCTCAATGTCTCCGAGGTATCTAAAAGGAGCTCCGTGAAAGGTCTAAGGTACAATTTCAAAGAACTCGAAAATCATCTTGAAGGATATAGCGATGTCGATTGGGCCAAATGTAAGAAAACCAGAAATCACATGTGTTATCAATGCTTTAATGATTGTTTAATCTCATGGAAAAGTAAAAACAAAACACTCTTTCAAAATCTTCCACGTAAGGCATTATAGATCTATGTCTATCGCCGTCAGGAAATCATTGGATTCGTAAAATCCTAAAAGATCTAAAAGTTGATATCAACCTTCCCGTTAATCTTTTTGTGATAACAACTGCTTTACAACTTGTCGTCAACCCTGCTTTCCATGAAAGATCAAAACATTTTGAAATTGATGTTCACTTCATCGTGAAAAATTGCTAGAGGTGTTATAAATGCAAAAAGATTGATCTTCAAACCAAATCACGACATTCTTACAAAGAACCTCCCGCTCATCAAGATAAATTTTTGTGAAAAATTGATATTGTTTGATATGTTTGCCCATCGATTAAGGGGAATGTTAAAATTTGGGGTAATAATCTGTGGCAAACATGTCACTCTATCAATTGCTAATGGCTTTCGTTATGTTCTTTGCGGACACAGGGATTAACATGGACAAAGCATAAGTGGTTTATAGTTCCAAGACTATTATTTCAAGCCTCTTGTTCCCTCAAGTTCATTTTATAGTATCTGTCAAGTTCATTATTATAGCTGTAGAGGGTCTTAGTGTAACTTAATCCCTATTTAATTAGTCCTTTATTCTAGGTTAGACACAATCGGCGTGCGCCTTTTGTATCACTCTCCTCTCTTCTCTCGGATCATTTTATTGATCTTGTCTTGTCTTTACATTCACATGATTATTGTCTCATTGACATTAATCTAATCTTGTAACATTTGAATATCAGAACTTAATCTGTCGACTATTGCGCCTTAGATTTGAATAAAGGTTCTATTGTTCTTCCCGTGTTGCCTATACTTTGCATAACAACTTCACCCGTGAGAGCACGATACAAAGACGGATGGATCCATCCGACTATCAAACTCGGCTTTTAAAGTCGAAATATTCACATGATCGAGTTTCTACCAAAAGTAACATCATAACTCATTTGCAAAAAGGGAATGCGAGAAGATGCGAACAATTGATATACTTATTTGAAACCTTGTAGATTATTTCATCGAATACTTGATGTAGCCTTCAGGTTGTGGATATGCGCCCCTAAGCCAAAATGCGGGAATGCAAAGAACTCCTACTTAAAACCATAACTTTCATATTAAACTTTTAATCTAATACCGTAGCAAAAAAATACTTACAGAAATATAGTCACCTAGTTAAACTTCTGGAGCCATGTAATATGGGCTTGCAACAATTTTAAAGAACCTATCGCCCCTACTTAAATCTTGTTCCATCAATAAGTGTTTCACCATATTCTCACACTTGTTAACTAAAGTTCAGTCTATTCAAAAACACTAACGACCAACACACAATAACCTAGAACAATCAAAAGAAAGAATGTTAACCTAATTGGCAAGTAGATTCAATTTGTAACGGATAAAAGGAAGGCATAACCTTCTGAACAAAATGTAGAACATGCGATGCCAACTCTCTTGCAATGATGGTGATGCCGACTCTCTTGCAATCTGTCACTCAACAATACACTGTTCAGCCACCTGCAAATCACACTAATTAATTAGCTCACATCTCATCGAAACAACCAACATTTCAAAACAAACAAATCAAAATCTGATAATTCATATTAACCCAAACTCACCTCCTGCAACTTATCCGAAACAAAAATATCCACTTACATATCATTTCCTTCACATTATCCCGTCACAACACAAACATAGCATCCCTACATTACGGCAAACCAATATTCATTCAGATCAAATGACAGTACCTTGAATCTTTAGCAAGATGATTTTTTTTCAAAAATTAACTACATTTAGTGGGAACATCTCTGCCCTTCATCACTGGCTCACCCATGTCAACGTTAACTTGAGGTAAAAACAATACCAACCGATCTAAGAACATAAGATCCTGCTACAATATTTTAATTTGTACAAACACAACATTTTCAATTACCTTTCACTAAGAATCACTTGGTGGCCCTGTAGAAGCCATCTAGGTCTCAACTTTTAAGGTCTGCTTTTAGCTTCAATCTAAAAATGTGATAAGACGTTGTTAGTCTACGTTAAGAAATTTGTTTAAGCATTTTATCAAACACATGTTATACATTGATTCTAATTACTAAATTATTAAAGAGACATCATTTTAAATTAATTATAAAAAGCACAACATATTATGGATAATCAGATATCAATCTAACAATAAAAAACACAACATAAAAATAATCATAGCAACAAACAAAGATAAAAGAACCAATAATTAGATAAACCACCGATTAAACAAATAATCAATTTATTTTTGTAAATGTATCTAATTAACAAACCCGTTGATAATTGATCCATTATGAGGAAAGTGTTTGGCACATGAGGTGCACGCACAACCTTTGGTTGGTCACGTGAGTTGCATGATATTCTCCAATGTAATTTCCCAACCGACTTTGGCGCCTTATTGACTTTAAATACTCAAAGATTAGTTTGTACAATAGATTCTCAATATTGTAAACATTTCATCTATCTGTAATCCTCTCCAAGTTCATTAATAAAACTCCAACTTGAGATTCTATTCTAGTTCTTGAATCTTTAGTCAATTTTATCTCTTCTTCCGGTATTATTACTCAAGAAGAGCATTTCAATTGGTATCAAATCTCTTTCCTGGAGCTCCGCCTATCTTTTGAACAAGTTTGTTACAATTCCGGTGTGTTGTTACAAGTTTGTTAGTTTTCCGGCGATACGGTTATTTTCCGGCGATCAATTTCAAGAAACAGAGTACTACATCGGTACATCGCTTAATAGTCTTATACTATCCGCCGAAATACGACCAATCACAAGTATTCATCGCAACCACGAGAACAATGCATTTAGTGCTTAAATTCTCTATTTCTAATCCATGGTTAGTTTTGTTTGACTTGAAGTGGCCAAGAACGGGTAAATATTGTTAGTACCGCTCAATCAAGACTAAGGAGTGGTGACTAATAATAAACAAATCAAAATAGTATAGTGACTGCATCATCAACAAGAACCACAACCGGTTCTTCCAATATGAATGATGCTACAAGACAACTCATTATCGAATCATATAACCCAGTTCAGAAGCATAGCGAAGAATGACCATGACAAATATGCAACAAAGATTGGATGGAGTTTGTTTGAGGCAAGAATTACTGGCGGGACAAGTCCAAAACCCAGATCATAATGGTGGAATGGGTAATCATCCAAACAGAGTTAATGGCTATGGGAGACTTACCAAATTGGAATTTCCAAGATTCAATGGGGAAGATGTTAAAGGGTGGTTATATAGAAGTAATCATTTCTTTGCTTTGGACAATGTGCCTGATAATCAGAAGGTCAAGATTGCTTCAATTCATCTTCATGACAAGGCTTTGGATTGGCATAGACACTTTGAAAGGAGAAATGGTTTGGAGGTACCATGGGAGAGATATGAAGAAGAAGTTCTTAAACGATTTGGAGCAGTTGTGGAAGATCCAATGGCTGATCTCAAGAACCTTAGACAAGAGGGTTCAATGAAAGCCTATCAAGATCAGTTTGATGTTCTGTTGAGTAAGGTAGATATCACTGAATCACAAGCTATTAGTATGTTCTTGGCTGGTATGAATATTGATATTGCTATGATGGTAAGAATGTTTAAGCCTAGAACTTTAGCTGATACTTACTGCTTGGCTACTTTGCAAGAAGCCACAAATGAGGCTAGAGTTAAGACTAAGCCAGTGTATTCAAGTTTTAGAAGTAATGTGAATGGTAGTTATGGGAGTAATGGGGCTGGTCATGTGGGCACTAGTAATAACAGACCATTGTTAGCATTACCATCTTCTCAAAATAATGTTGCCAAAAACTTGAGTACTGGTATGAATCAAGGAAGAAAACAATTAAGTAAGAAGGATTATGAGGAAAGAGGGCCAAGAATCGTTGTTTTATTGTGATCAAAGGTATGTACCAGTCATAAGTGTAGTGGTCGATGTTTGTGTTGGAAGTTCGACTGAATGGATGGTGACGAGGAAGGAGATAGTGAAGAAAAGTGTTTGGCGAGATAGAAAATCATTGTATGCAAGATCAACCACCTCAAATTTCACTAAATGCTTTGTCTGGGATACCAACCTATCAAACCATGAGAGTTAGGGGTCAAGCTACCAAACAACCAGTTCACATTCTAGTGGACTGTGGAAGTACCCATAATTTTTTGGACCTTCAAAAAGCAAAACATTTGGGATGTCAACTAAAGGCTACTTGTCCCTTACAAGTGAATGTAGTTGGTGGTTCTCAATTGTTCAGCCAATATGAATGCAAGTTTTTTCAGTGGAAAATTCAAGGAGAGATATTTGAAGCAGATTTTATGATTCTACCATTAGGAGGATGTGAAATGGTGTTGGGCATACAGTTCTTATCAACATTGGGAAATATGAAATGTAATTTTTTGGAATTAAGGATGGAATTCAAGTATCATGGGAAGAAGGTGGTGTTAAGGGGCACACAACAATCTAAGCTACATTGGATGCAAGAGAAACAGTTGTCAAAAGAGGTTGGTAGTCAAGAGGCTCAAAGCTACTCTGTATGACCTTCTGTGTCTCTGAATTTGATGCAAGGAAGTGGCACCCAGGAGCAAATGCAGGCTGAGATTAAAGGGTTATTGGAGGAATATGATGATGTCTTTGGTATTCCAAATTGCTTACCCCCAAAAAAGAAGTTTAGATCATCAGATTTCTTTAAAGGAAGGGGTTACTTCTGTGAACATCAGGCCTTATAGGTATCCACCTGCACAGAAGGATACAATTGAATCCATGGTCAAAGAGTTATTGGATACTGGTGTGATCAGGCAAAGTAACAGTCCCTTTTCATCCCTTATAGTCATGGTGAAAAAGAAGGATGGGTCTTGGAGAATGTGCATTGACTACAGACAACTCAATCAAATTGACTATAAGGGCCAAGAAACAACACAAGTTGTCTGCCAAATTTTATGGACCATTCAAAGTCATTGAAAGAATTGGGAGTGTGGCTTATAAATTGGAACTTCCATCCACTGCTCAAGTACACCCAGTATTCCATGTGTCACAGCTTAAGAAGTGCCATTCTAAAGATGCAGTTATGGGTACTTTTCCATTATGTGATGCTCAAGGTCTTCTTCGTCACACCCCATACAAAGTGTTGGATAGAAAATCGCTGTGGGAATAGAGTTGTGGTATACGGGCTAGTGCAAGGGTCTAATGGTAGTGAAGAAGATGCTACTGGGAACTCTTAACCGATCTAGAAAAGAGGTTTCTGAAGTTTGACATCGACCTTGAGGTCAAGGGTCTTTAAAGCGGGGGATCCATTGTTATGAGGGAAAGTGTTTGGCACATGAGGTGCACGTGCACAACCTTTGGTTGGTCACGCGAGTTGCATGATATTCTCCAATGTACTTCCCAACTGACTTTGGCGCCTTCTTGACTTTAAATACTCAAAGATTAGTTTGTAAATGGATTCAATATTGTAAACATTTCATCTATCTGTAATCCTCTCCAAGTTCATTAATAAAACTCCAACTTGAGATTCTATTCTATTTCTTGAATCTTTAGTCAGTTTTATCTCTTCTTCCAGTATTATTACTCAAGAAGAGCATTTCATGATCAGTCAAATCTGTGGCTAATAAGGTTTGATTTTGTAAATAATGTATGTGCTATGATGATCGCAGCAGGTTAGTTTTTGTATTGTTCATATTTTTGTGTTTTGTGTTGATGATTGCCATTGGGTATTGTTTTTTTTAATGAATCGGTTACAAAAGGGGAGGCATGATTTTAGGTTTAGGATCATTCAATTTGAATAATGTGAAATCTTTATCCATTATAGCATTAGAAAATGAATGGTTTATCAATGATGTTTTCTATAATCCATCACAAAAACACGCCTGGTCCAGTGGTTGGAGTATTGATTGTGGTTGTAGAGACCAGGGTTCGATTCCTTTACCAGCCATATTTTTTAAAAAATGTCCGTCCGTTGTGAGTGCCTTGTAAATTTGCTTATGATGACGTGGCTTTAATTGTGATGACGTGAAAATATGACATGGCATTATATGTGGCATGCCTCCTCTATATATATGAATGATATATATATATATATATATATATATATATATATATATATATATTTATATTTATATTAACTAGTAAATAATACTAGAATATATGGATGATAAATGGTTTTGTACTAAACATTTGATAACAAGGCTCACCTTGTTATTCGACATTTTAAAAAGGGAACCAACTTTTAAAATATAAAATGTTTTGTAATAAATGAGTCATTAAATGTTTCGAGGGTATGTTTATCGAAAGATGTCATTTATGAGTATTTAATACCACTTATGTGTTGTGCGTGGGTTACGGATGACCTAACATTAATAGCGTCGATCCACGTGGATAACGGACTTATTGGGTTGACGAACCTAATAAGCGTCCGCTATGTACGTAGGATTACGTTATTAATAGGTGAATTATCCTTATGACTCGTTAAGATGTGACTGGTTCTTAGGGTAGTAAGCGACATGAAGAAATGGTTGAGTTTATTGAGTTGACGAATTCGATAAGATCTAACTATTTATTCCGAAACTTATTAAACTATAAAGCTTATCGCTTAGACGTCTCATTGTGTCATTAAGAGTCGCATTGTGATTATTTGAGTGCATTCATGGTGTCTTGTCGAGTCGATACCACACACACACACAATGATACCTAACGCTGATAACAAAATGGAGAAACGAGATATTATTGAGATAAGGAAATGAATACGTTTTGGGATGATAACATTGAAGTTGGAAATATATATTAAGAATTGGTTATATTAATTGGTTGTGCCTTGCTTTATCAAAATTCATTAAACCTCGAATGAATATAGACTGATCACTTATATTCAGCCAGAGATAGCAAGACATGGACTGATCACCTATGTCCGTCTCAGAGGTGAATTTTGCAAATACTGGGAGTAGTTATAACATAATTATGTTCGGGTTAGAGATTGGTTTTTAGAACGATGAACTTTAGGAGGACTCACACACTCACACTCACCAAACATCACGAAAGCCTGCACTCACACACAACACACTGGCATCGCAACATCTCTCGAACTGAAGTATTTCTGACACCGCTATGAGTCTCCATTTATATGGAATTCCTGTTTGTTACCGTCAAGCGTAGTTTGCCGTAAGTTGGGTTAGACCCGATTGGCACCATTTACATTCAAGTTGCTTATCGTCATAAGCCTCGGCGATCTCTCTAGAGTGTTTGAAATTATTTTGGGCTATTTTGGAGTTGGTTTTGATTTTAATTTTTGGGTTTTCGATTTTGAGATTTTGATCTCGTTCCGAGTTTTAACTCATCATTTGACTTTGAATTGTCATTCGGCTGTGTATCGTTAGTAATATTGTTGGAATTATCGTCCCGCAATGTTTCATTAGTGATCCTGTTGGATTTGTCACTTAGCCTCGTTTCGTTGGTAACCTTGTTACCGACACTTCTACCTCAAGCCTAGTCTTGAGCCGATTGTTATTAAAACTTCCGAAACCTTGCCATTCACTCGATGTTGATGTAAACGATGTCATCTAGTTGACGTTGTTCATTACCCTAAACCATAATGTTTTAGTCGACGTTGCTTCACCAACAACCTTCAGTTAAGGTAGTACTTACATACTGTTGATGTCGTGCCTTATCCTCTATTTAGGTACCCCTATTGATAACGTTCTAACGACCTGTTTTAGTGAAATCGTTCACCGAGGTTAACCTGTCGATATTATTCTATTGATAATAGTCTACTACGTCATACCACCGATTGTGGTACTACCTACCCTGTTTTATCAATGTTGTACCTTACACTCCATCGATGCGAAATTCTTTAGTAAACCAACTTAGAGTCGTTAACCTTCACTCTTATTTAGGAGTTGAACTGATATTGATCGATAGTCGAACTTCTTTTGGGAATTAGAACTTTGGACTTGAATATTGAACCTTTCTGCGTTAAGTATTTAGTGCACCAATGAGTCAATCGACTGACTGCGGATTAGTAACCAATGCTCTCTTTAGGAGTCTTACCTTCCGCCTCTAACCTAAATATCATGCTAAGTCAACCAACTATTGCTTGTAGCAATCAACATATTCCAACAGAGATATACCCTGAACTTCCTAGACTTCTCATCCGGTAGAGATCTCGTGCTCAACAGAAATCTTAAAATCCTAAGGAGTAACCTGAACCGCGTTCCTTGGGACAACTACCTAATCCTTCTTTCATCCTTCGAGGACCACCTGTTATCCTTTCGGTCCTCTTAACCGAAAAATAAGCTACACCGTAGATGAAACCTTGGAGATAGAATTCCGCACCCTTACCTGAGTAGTTACTGGAAGTCCTACCTAACTTGTTCACTTTCCACTATTCAACCAGCTAGAAAGTATAGACGACTTTGCTCGTCTCTCCTCCTATAGTTTTTGCAGTTCTAGAGAATTCCCCCTCCCCAAAGCATCTTTTAAGGAGGTGAGAGTGAACTCATTCCTCTCCCTCTAGTAAAGTGACTTGCTCCAATAAGCTAGTCCTCACTTTCGAACCCTAGCCCCTTACCTTCTTTCAACTATGGAACTCCGAGTAAAAAGGGAATTCCCCCTTGATCCGTTTTCTCTACATGAGATTCACCATGTTAGAACACATCTGATCCTTCTTCTCAACCTTCAACTCCCTCCGATACTCTTTAAGGAAGGAGTGCGATCGGAAAACCTGAGTTACACAAATAGACTTTCCCACACGTAAAGGAAACCGTGTGCTTTAGGAAATGCCGATTTCAATCCTTTTTGGATTTTGGCAATCGCCACACACCCATTTTCATATATCACTTCCTAGATTCGAGAGAACGGATCTGGATATGCTTGCAGTGTATCACCTTCATACTATAGCTGAAGTAGAGAAACCATTCGAAACCTAGTAGAACACGTAGCGTGCCTATCAAGTCTTGCAACGGTTGGGATAGACACCTCTCGTTGGCCAAACTCTCTTATAGGCATCTCTCGAGTCTGAAAATGGTTGGGACAGACACCTTCCATTGGCCAACTTCTCCTATAACCATATATACCCATTGCTTTAATACCTCAAAGGCACCATAAGGGATCCTCTATGGTCCTAAGTGCCGATCCTGATTGTTGGGTAGAAATGGAAATACCCAACCTACTAACCCTGAACCTATTTAAGAAACTACCAAAGAAAACGTTCTAAGTTGAGATGGATATGTAAGTTTCTCACAAACCATTGGGAGACATAAACAACGTAAACCTCTTAACTTTCCGGATATGACCTAGGTTAAGCTTAGGGATTCACCATGAGAATAAGTAGAGCGTTTAGTAAACGCGAAAGCGTAAGTCACCGTTATGTCAAACTTATCGAAATCCTTGTTGAAATTGGACCAGTAGCTCAAAACCTTGACCTAATTTCAATACTCAGTAGTACTCCCGACATTCCTTGTGTAATCGAAATAAATGACTCGCAAATGAGGCAATTGTTATCCCTCTGGGAAATCCTAACCTTTCAACGTTTAGAACTTTGTTGACCTAACGAAACCATAGACCAGCAAATTGAGCGACTTTAGTAAAGTCGCATTCCTATATTCGAAACTCGTAGAAACTCGCATTAAGATTCTAAATTCATGTAGAGAACATGAAGATAAACCCTCGTGCTTTTGCACTCACCCTTTCTAGACTTTAGCGGATAACTTGAATTGAATCGCGAGGATGCGATTCCTTTTAAGAAGGTGAGGCTGTGACAACTCGTAAATTCCTCGATGCGTCGTTATTGGAGAAACCGCAATTAGAGCGATCGTTTTAACTAATTTGAGACACGAGTCATATTATATATCGTTTTTATTGGAAATAATATTTTCAGAACAATGGCGTAACTCTCGAGTCATGAATCCTTCGTTTACTAGTCAAAACGAGCCTCGAATCATATATATCGAAAGTTTTATAAAGTCTCACTTAGGGTCCTTGAGATAAGATACTTAACCGCCCCTTGAAGTTTCAATAATACATGTCTAGTCCCTCCTTGGAGTATATTACTATATCTACCCCAACACTCACCCATCCTCTCATTTTCACACCTTTCACTCTCTCTACACAAAACACACAATCCACCTCTCTCTCTCTAAAGCAAAAATCCGGCCACCCTTTTCCTAGGGTTCCAGCGCCGTCAAATTTTCCGGCCACGTCCAATAATCACACCACCCATCCCATCTTGTAGATCGAGATCTCGTGGTTCCATTTTCATAAAACACTCACGTTAAATCTCTTCAACGCGCCCTAGATCTTAATTTTTAAGATTCGTATTCTAGGGTTTCATAAGATAACGATTTATTATGGTTCGTGTTTGGTTAATACGGGTTGTACTCGTATAAAGACTCCATCACGACCCTTATTTCTTTTCTTTTCTTCTCGGTTGCGTCACTTCTATTCTATCGTACTCGTCATACACTTATCTTGATGCCGTGGAGATTAGCTTTAGATGCCAGTCATGTCAATAGTGAATAGTGCATTGTTGTGGCTAAGGTGAGTTTCATAGCCCCTCTTTCTAAATGTTTTCATAACTATTTTGGTGGAGAATACCTGTTGCTCTTAACAAACTATAACTAGATATGTGAATGTTATTTAGAATGACTGTTATTTGGTATATTTGAATTTGTGATTCAACGTTTTACGTGTTTATGTGAAGTCAAACTATTTCTTGGACCTGCCACTATTATTTTGAATTGCTAATATGTTGACTAGGAAAGGTTAGACATGGGACAGTTGTTGACTTAGCCTAGGGTAGCGTTCCTAATGCTATAACGTGATGCCTAGCTAAGTATATCTGACCTAGACCAGGGTAGCATTGCTCTAAGCTTTGCTATGGTGCCTGGCTAGAGTCGCTTGGGGCCCCCGTTGAGATCTCGATTGTGTTGATGGATTATTGATTAGATTTATTATTTATTGGATTGATTATGGATTGATTGATTGTTGGTTGGTATGTTTATTATCTATCTGCCTTAGTCGCATGTAGCAATTAAACTCTATCAGGTCCACTATTACTTTTATAACTAAACTCTATGAGCTCACCCGAAGTCGATCTGCTTTAGCATGTGTTCTCGTGTTTAAGGCGATAGCTCACTATTGGAAGACGCTGGCAAGGGCATGGTCATAAGCGACTACGATGAATAAACGGGCCGCTTTAATTATCTTTTGGGCCTACTTCCACACTACTTTCATTAATGTAAACTTATGGTTTTCAATTAATGAATCATATTTTTAATAAATGGGATAAAAACCATTCTTTGTACTCTATGTTGTGATACCAAGATTGTAGCACCCAAAGGCTCATATGCTTCCGCTAGACCGTATTTCGGGGTGTTACAACCTCTCCCTGCTTGCAGCTGTGTAATGCATCGATTAAATCATAAATTTTGATAGCCGCAGGTTTCTCAAACATAGTTCGAAGTTCATTGTGCATGTTGTATGAGAAGTAGTTTTCGAACTGCTTTTGGAGAGCACGTTCCATCGTTCCCAACATTAAGCAAGCCACATCATTATGACGCTTATACTCAACCTTCCATGCAGCCTTTTCCACGTCAGATGCGGCATGTTGGTTCAACAGGGCAAGGCGTGTACAGATAAACCAACCGATCAGAAACTCTACAGACAATTCTCAAATAGCGACGCCAATCATTGAAATTCTTAGAGCCAGTCAAATTTTCTCGATCAAAAAAGCTTTTGAACGCAGAACTTAGTGCAATGTTAGTGTTATCGTTGTTTTGAGCCATTTCTACAGAAAAAATTTCAAATATTAGTATTTTCGATAATACGATTTTCAAGAAAAACTGGGATCCTCATAGATTCATTACATCAGTTGATCTGCTAGTAACGAAATCATATAATAAGGTAACATGTCGAACAATAATTGGCAAACAATTTTCAATTCCTAGATTATTATGGGATTTATATTTTCCAAAGCTATTGCAAATATAAACATGTTTTATCCCATCTTATGCCTTGAGTCCAGGTCTCACTTACTACTCAATTTAAGTGTCTAACTTAAAGAACTGCAAATATGTTCATGTAAGGTCTGACTTTATATAAAGATTTACCTTTCCATTTGGTCTGACTTTATATAAAGATTTACCTTTCCATCACAATCTCGCCAAGTTCTGACATGACGTAAATTGCAACTTCAAGTGTTCCTTTAACTAGATGGCACAAACTTAATTTTATAAAAGGTACTAGTTTTGATTTATGGTTTCAAATCAAACATGTATAAAAATGTCATGCATTCATCTTGTAGCATAAATTTTAATAAAAAACTTTTTATTAACCAATTCATAAAAATCAAATTATCAAAGTTTTGATTGAGGTATTGGTTTCACCTATCAAGGAATTTACCTTTAGTTATCATCCATTATGCCGTACTTTTGCATAAGTCTAAAGACTTAGTGTTTCAGATAATTACCACCGAAGTGGCGCATGGAATTAAAGCTAATTCTCCCTTAAGATGATTTTGTACGCATAGCCTACTTGGTAACTCCAATTTGACTCGCAAGGAAGTGGAGAATTTGGTCAGCGCTGAAGTAATAACCTTCTTCTTTAGGGTCACAATTTAATGCGCTCCCCTCCTTGTATCCCCCACACACTCCGTCAAATTGGGTGAGCCGTTCTCACTTTTTGTACCAAAATCATCAATCAATTAAACTATTGAAAACTTAACTCTTGGAAACAAATCAAATTTCACCATTGTTTAGTCCATATTATTTTTTTATTCAAAATTACCCTATGCTTAAAACTTGTCAAACATAATAAACAAACAAGTAAACAAATAAAAATAAATAAATAACTAAAAACAATGCGCACATAACTAACCATTAATATGTGTAAACAAGTGGCCACATGCAACTTATTTGATAAAGCATATTAATAATCAATGTCTAGGTTAATTAATGTATATATTAATTAGGGCTTTCACTTTCTCAATTGAAAGTGAGCCACATACATCGACGAATCGATTGCGTAAACATGTGATAAAATATACCAAATAGTACATAGTTGATTCATTAATATATAATTGGAGTCTTCCCCAATTCAAAATTTATCAAAAGCAAACATGTGATAAAATATCTTAACAATTAAACAATAATTCAAGCAACTATCCATGACAAACATCCATGTATCAGCATGGATATAACATAACAATTATTCAATTAAGTCACAAGATCGCATATAATTCCATGTCACATAACATATTATTCATGAATTTATCACGTAACACATATATTAATTCTAGGTTTCGATAAGGTTAACATAAAAATTAATATATAAACCCTAAAAATTTTTAAAAGTGGTCGACTAAATAAAATAAGCGGTACTCCCCATAAAAAAAATTAAAATCGACCCATAAAAAATTAAACCAATTAGGGCAAAAGCCCTAAACCTAAAACTAGGGTTTACATAAACATAACCAAAACCATAGAACAATCATATCAAACATCATACAATATACGTTTTTTACGTGTTTATGTAATTAATTACTCATTAAAACCAATGACTCGTGATGCCACTATTGGAATTATATATCATGACAATCAATTATAAAACACAAAAAATCAAAGAATACATGCGGAAGCATATAGGAAAGATTAATGAATAATTAATTAACATAAACAAGAATATGCGTACCTCTATTGATTCTAGCCGAACAAGAATCAAATCCACAAAACTAGCAATTGGATGAACCCTAATTAGGGTTTATAAGATTGTGTGAATTACCCCTTACCGATTTTGTAATTCAATCCAAGAATACTAACAATAATGTGTTAGTACCACTTTCTTGTACACACGTACTATAACAAATTAAAGTAATGCTAGTTTTAATTAAACAAAACAATTTGAGTTTGGAAAAGATGAGGATCGACACCCACAAGGGTTGTACGATCGGTTTTAAGCAAAAACACACACAAACACTTTTGGTTTTTAGTTTATGAGTACAAGAGATGCAAAACTAAGACCCCTAGCCTTGTATATATACTCAACATAACTTGGTGAACAAGTTGAGTTTGGGTTAGGTTGGGAAAAGCCCCTAGCCGATCGGTTATGTATCCCAAAGGGGATTCCGGAACCTTCCCAATCTTTATTTTGCAATCTAGTCCTTTCCAATTACTTAACGTCCGTTATAGTTATTTTGTTTAATTAATAAATAAATATAACACTTATATTTAATTATTAACTTTAATTCTCATACGCAAAGTGTGCAATCCCATGGTCTCGAGTTCGATCTTAACTCACGTCTACTAATTTATATCCATAAAACCAACAGTAACCATCCAACTAAAACGACCATTCCATAGGAAGTAGTATACATGTTTTGCAGTCACATATTGGGTAGATTGGTGCTCTGCGTCCTATAATGCTTGCAAGAGTTAACATGGTTCCCATAGCTTTCTGTCGCTAATAACACTTCAAAGTTGGTTTTCCTTTGTATGGAAAAGTTGAGGTTCGGATATAGGCCACTGCCATGCGTTTTGCTACATAGCATTATTATGTTGATTGAGTACTTTATTTGTTGAATTTCACTTCTGTAGAAGTCACACAGTGAAGCTGAGGAACACGTAAAACCTAATACGAGGTCGTCACACAATTATGTTAGACTTTGGAATCGTCTTGTGAGTGACGATATCGTCTATCGACCCTTAGCTAATAACTCGAACTAAATTTGTATGTGTGTAATAGTGCCCTATTGAAAAGGTTAAACAGCTTCACACAGTTATAAATAACTTGATGGTAAGACTGAAATACGCTTCTTCTCAAAGATTTATGACCAATTCAACACAAAAAAAATGGAAGCCTGGTGGCGGTGTGTATATGAGCATTGGATATGTACACAACAACGCAAGCAACCACTACACATTGCAAGTGCCAAGCTCTGTAGAAGTCACACAGTGAAGCTGAGGAACACGTAAAACCTAATACGAGGTCGTCACACAATTATGTTAGACTTTGGAATCGTCTTGTGAGTGACGATATCGTCTATCGACCCTTAGCTAATAACTCGAACTAAATTTGTATGTGTGTAATAGTGCCCTATTGAAAAGTTTAAACAGCTTCACACAGTTATAAATAACTTGATGGTAAGACTGAAATACGCTTCTTCTCAAAGATTTATGACCAATTCAACACAAAAAAAATGGAAGCCTGGTGGCGGTGTGTATATGAGCATTGGATATGTACACAACAACACATGCAACCAACAAAAATTGGAAGTACCAAGCTCAAATATAAAATAGAGGCTCATTTCAATATTATTCCGATGTGGGACACTGATGCATGCCACCCAACACTAAATTTTGCAACTTTCTAATATGTTCACAGAAATACTATCCTTTTTGTATACATAATTTGTGATTTTTATCATTAATACATCAGTTGTTATAATATAACTTCACACCGACCGGCTACACTTTTTATTTTACATAATATGTACTTTTTATTTACAATTACATTATTTTGTATATAATGTAGAAACGTGCTAAGGCTAGTGGGTGCAACGACTTGGACGTGGTGAGTAAGTCGAGTCGACATCTGACAAAAAAAAAAGACAATTTACTCATACCAGGCGTGGGAGATTGTCAGAGGTCATGACAAATGGACGGAGCAAGAATGTTTTCAAGATATTGCCGGTGCGACAAGCAATTCTTCAAAAAGGAAGTCAGTGGAGTATGAATCGGCAAGCAACACCATTCCGACATGAATGAAGACCCCACCCCTCCACTTGAATCAAGAAAAATGAAAAAGAAGCAAGCCGCATCCTCGTCATCAATCTCAAGCGTTGCGGATGAAATCAACGCCTACACACAAAAGAAGACACAATATTTGGAAGAAGAATGCGAGATGGCGAAACAATTGTTGGCTACACAACTCGAGGGGGCGAAGTTCAAGAATACACAACGGGAAATCAACTTTTTTTAATTTCAACTTATGTAATGTTTTTTTTTAAGTTGTTTTTTAAAGTATTATGTAATGTTTTTATTTTTAATGAAATGGTATGTTTTTATTTTAAATATTGTATGTGATTTTATGTATTAAAAAAAATGAAATTCATGTACTAGAGTATCACTCCCTCGACTTAGGATAGTGTTAGGGTAAAATTGGGTAGTTTTGAGTTGGAAGATTTTTATTAGATAGAGGGGATGTGACACCCAAGGTATTATGGTACCACTCCCTCATACCTTAGGGTGAGTTTATTCACCATAAGCCAAAGATGTAATGATATTGCTTTATACTATAATTGAGAAACTTGGTCAGAAGTTTTTAAACAAGCTAAAAAAGAAGTTAGGCTTAAAAACTTAAAAAAGTTTTAAGCATAAACTTTGAACGGTTTGTTTAAAATATTTAAACCAAATCTATCTTGTGCTACACCATCCCCTTCCTATTTATAACCAACTTACTCTAGTTACTTTTCTTCACACTCCGATGTGGGATACTTTAAAACCATTTCTTACAACATATTTCCTTCGAGTGTAACTAGGGCTGAGCATTCTGACCGACAAAACCGACCGGACCGAATCGAAACCGAACAGACCGAAGGACCGACGGTCCGGTCTCGGTCCCGATTTTTACTTTATTTCGGTCTCGGTCTCGGTCCGGTCTGACAAAAAACCAAAAATCTTGCCTATTTGGACCGGACCGACCGAAGATCGGCCTGGACCGACCACATTCAGTCTCGGTATCGGTTCCGGTTTTTACCTTAATTCGGTATTCGGTTTTGTCGGTCTCGGCCCGATCCCGGATCGATACTCACCCTTAAGTGAAATTGTGAAAGTTTATTACAGCGCCAGTTAACATATTTAAGCATCATTCTTGCCCCATGTTTTGTTACAATTGATTACTCGTTTTTATTCTGACTATTTTGCATTAAATGACCACTTTTAACATGCACATGTTAATGCGACTAAAACGTATATATTGGGAGATATTGTTGTTGATATATATATATATATATATATATATATATATATATATATATATATATGGACCTTTATTTCGGTAACCCCTGTTAAGTCATGGTAACTATGAGAACCCTTCTAAACCAATGAGATTTTTTAAATATTAAAATTATTATTAATCCAAAAGGGTATTATAGTAAAATACAATTTTTATATTATTTTTATTTTTTTATTAAACCCGATTTTAAGCATTCCTTAATTTTCATTTTTTTTTTTTTTTTTTTTTTTTTTTTTTTAAACATGATTTCATAATCTTACAGTGCATGCATGTTTTTTTGTTTTGTTTTTTTTTTAATGAGATACATGTTTGTTTTAAAGCACGTGCATGTATGTTTTTAAATGAGGTGCATGTATGTTTTAGTGAAGTACATGTATGTTTTTTTTAGCATTATTTTTTTTTGAAGTTTGAAGCATAAATTAAAAACATAAACCATTATAAAGGAAAAACAAGATTCATATACATAAATGTTACATTTCATTTAATTAAAAGTACAAAAAACACATATGCAATAATCATATATCTTCAAAAGTCGCAAATTATCTTCATGTATATTTGTATTAATCCACTCCATAGTCTTTAATGATATCATCATCTTCATCAATCTGAAAACAAGCATGCACAAAAATAATTAAACCTCCAACAAATAAAAAACAAAAATTAATCATAACGATCATAAGGCATATACACAATCTTGTGTATATCAAACATATTTAATCATAAACAACTATCAAAACATACATGTTCATGAGAACGTGTATGTTTTGAGAACAGACTTGTTGTCGAACATAAATGTTTTGAAACATGCATGTTTTGAACCATAATTGTTATGAAGCATACATGTTTCCGGTTTCCTGAATCGTAAAATGATTAGGATTAGATGATAGTATACTAAAATAATATATATGGCTAACAACGAATTACTATGAAGCAAGATGCTTGTGACAGGTCCAAAACATGTATGCTTGTTGAACATGTGATAAGTAACATAAAATGCAATTTTAAACTACTGCCCACATAACCAAACAAATATAAGAAAACCAAAGAAAACAAAAACAACTTGTCAATATGAATCTTTGCATATATGATTGTATCAGTTCCTACGTCATTAATGATTATATCAGTTCCAACGTCATTAAGCTCAAAGAAATGTTACATTGGGTGAATAAACTATCATATACATGTATTAAGAAATATCTTCAAAGTAATATTTTACATCAAAAAAAGTTAAACCACATGATGATAAGCTTGAAATCTACCAATACTATTAATACCAAAGACAAGCTATAACTAATACAAGAAAAGCCAATACAATTTCAAAGCATGGATATAGAACACAAAAAACGAGTTCCACTATATACATTCAATTAAACATGGTAAAGCCTTTCATTAACCCAAAATAATTCTTTTTAAAACTAAATAATGAATTGATTTGAGAAAATGCTAAACCGTGATATTGACAGATGCTAATCCTAGAATATAATGCTATACTTTGTATATGCTAAAAGATAGGATGTCAGCCACTTACAAGTTGTATGCGATGAACACCACTCTACAAGGCTTGATGGCGTTGCAACCACCACTATCGGACAAAACGGCAGTTGGGATGTCGGTTTGACACATCGAAGGTTTGTGGTGTCGTTTCACGGATGAAGAGGGTGACGATGTTGATTGGACGACAGTAGGTACTTTGGTGATCAAGTGGCTAGGGTTTTTTTTTTGAGATGGAGGCAAATAATGAAGAAGTGATATAGGGATACAAATCTTCTCCAGATCCTATTAAAATGGAACAATTTTGGACGGTTTCAAAAAAATATATAATTTTGATATCCCCTAATTACCCTTAGATTAATTACAGCAATTAACATGATTTTTTATTATTTACATAAATGACACATTCATTTTTAACCATTGATCAACTCATCTAACGGTGTATAAAGGGTTCTCGCAGTTCTCGCACTTAACAGGGTTCTCAAAATAAAGTTACACTATATATATATATATATATATATAGATGTTGGATCAAATAAAAAGGCTATTTGGATAAAAAGGGTTAAATGTGTAAAATGTGTTATTTAATTAATAAGGGTATTCTAGGTATTTAAAAACTCTTGTTTTAAATGCTCATCTAAGCCTTTAACCTCTCATTTATTGTATTTATATGACCACCATTACTATTGTAAATGCAAGCTTCAAAAGACGACCCATTTTTTGTCTTCATATTTTATGTTATTTTGTTTTTCAATTATAGAAGTGTGAACATTGATGTTTTATTATTAATGTGTCAACATTGATTGTGTGTCATTTATAAGATGTTACGTGTCAAGTATGTTAACATTGTTAGTTACTACATTTATATATGTGTCAATAATATTCTAGTGACATTATGTCAACAATGGTTGTGTGTCAATTATAAAAAGTTATGTGTCAAGTGTGTCAACATTGTTAGTTAAAATGTTTATACATGTGTGAACAATAACGTATGGAGAGTGTGTCAACATTAATAATTTTAATAAGTTATGTGTCGAGTTTGTAAACATTCTTTGTTTAAATATTCTTTTGTGTGTCAATAAGAGCGTAGTAACATTGTGTCAACATTGATCGTGTGTCAATTATACGAAGTTGTATGTGTCAATATTGTTAGTTAAAAAAAGTTATCTGTCAAAAATAGTATGATATGTCAATAGTCACGTGTCGCTATTGTTGATGACGATATCACTCGGTATCAAAAGAGAAAAGAAATAGTAGAAAAGTATTTGCAAGTAATATATAACAAGAAGCAAAACAAAAAGTGAGATAAAATTAGTAATGAATCAAATACGTTTTAATTTTTTGAATCAAGTGTGAATGTCATTAAATTAGGATGTGTCATGCCATTATGTTTTTGAAGCAAAACATACGTTTGATGTTATATGCTAAAAGACCATGATGCCCTTTTTGTTTCACAACAACATGTAATGACCCATTAAAATTAATAATTTGTCATTAATAACTCATTTAATCTCATCCCTTCATATATTTTGGATTGATACATCCAATGGCTAAAAACACTTCTTATCCTTTTACCACTAATGACTTTTTACCATAACCACACTCTCTATATATATATATATATATATATATATATATATATATATACATAAAAAGAAAAATGGTCAAATAGTCAATAATTGAAAAGTGAAAAGTGGAAAATTGGAACATGTGAAATCTCATAACATTGAATGCTATGCTGTAATCTCAACTTAAATGTGGTGTTGTATCTTTGGAAAGTATACATTGATTTGGAAAGTATGGTTGATTCCTTAACGCTTAAAATATTGATTCTTGAAACAAACTTAATCACCGCTAAAATTTTGTCGAAACTAGACACCGCTGCCACTAGGCGCAGGCACTCGTCTAGTATATATATATATGAGGAAAGTGAATATGAGGTTGTTAAGCATCTAAGCTTACATGAAAAACTCACCAAAACACATTACTTTGAGAAAATCTTTAAAATTCAAATTGAATATTTTCATTATATTTCTCAAACACTTTATTCAGCTATCTTCACCTCAATCGCAAGAACACCGATCCATTTTAGACCTATCATGTGTTTTTATTTTACATACGGCCAAATCACCTTGTGTTTGAACATTTAATAATTATTATTGTCATTTAATAGTATTATATAAGACAATTGTGTTGTTCGAGTAGAGCTGGTTATATTTTTTTTATCAATCGCATTTTGAATACGAATCACATGTTGAGAATATATCATTTTTAAATAAATAGACTTGAATTTATATAGTTGAGTGAATTTAGGCAATTTAGTTTGAGGTCTAATAATCAAAATTACGTAGTTTTGAAACAATACGACGTAGCTTTGGTGAGTTTTCATGTAAGCTTAGATGCCAATGTTTCATATTCACTTTACTCTATATATATATATATATATATATATATATATGTATATATATATATAGAGGAGGCTATTGTAAGTTAGTGGGTAAAAGTAGGAAGAATAGAAGTGATTTAAGCCGTTGGATGTATCAATTTTGATCAACTAAATTAATATAAAAAATGGCAATTTTGTAATTAACTTAAAACCAATGGCAATTTTGATAAACCAATTTGACCATCGGTACTCATATGATGCGCTTCTTTCGGATGGTTTCATTGTTTTTTTTAACACAATATATATTGGAAATTCCATAGTGTAATTGTCTTTTACGAATTTCTGTGCCGTTCTTTGATTTTTCTACACAACCCGAAGCACACAAGATACATACATGGAAATTGATACACATGAATAATATTTTGTAAACCACTAATTCTGATGTTTCTTTTTTCGTTTCGATACAACTACAATCCACAAACGAGTTTGGCTTTTGATCTCTATTCCTTTACAACTTTGTTAATCTTTAAATTCACAACAAAATTACACAAAATTTATACACCAATTTGAGACACAAACCATAAAAGACAATCGTATACATAATTTGATACACAACTTGATACAAAACTACGATACATAATTTGATACAAAACTACGATACAAAACTAGTACAAAATTGATGCACCATGTAACAACATTTGATACACAACTTGATAGAAAACTAAGAACGATGATGCACAATTCTAACACACTTATACATCTCGCTAAGACAAGGTTATCTCGATAATTCTTGATACACATTTTTATATTAATTATAACATGAGAACTTGTTAAACTTATATACTTGCAAACTACAAGACAAAAGTCTTTAACTATACGCACACTATTTCGAGTAAGATGTCTTCAATTCTCAAGCTTGGTTTCCATATTTGAGGTCTCTAACAACTGTACCTGCGATGTGAAAATATTCGCGTAAGCCTAACTTAAGGCTTAGTTAGTTTAATTAAACACGTACACTGGGCACTTAAAAATGAACCGATCATTTAAGCTCTTGACTTTGTCATAACGCCAATTATAAAATCTAAACATGTAAATGTATAAGCATATATCTCTTCAAAACTACTTAACACTGAGCTCTTCAAATAAACGTTGACGTGAACTCATCTCGCAATAAATGGTTATCAATTTCCAATATCTAATGTATAGCCATAACTTCCTTACACCATACAAATATTATTGACGTACATAATACTTGCATGTTTATACATCAAGCATGCTTCCAACTTTATGCTGCATAATAGTTCTATCTATCTTTTGGCTATTTTCATTGCACTTTCAAAGCCCCATTCCAAATAATTTCTCAAGGGAAACCAATATGCACCTTGTTTACACTATAAGTGCACACTCATCTTTCTCATAATTTATCTTAAAATATACTTGTGATATCTACCCTTTTATCTTTTTATTTTTCCTGATACATTATCATAGTCTCATTGGACAATATTTATTCTAATTAGGCTAGCATTGGCATTGGCATTGGTTCAATCATCCAGAATATTTGGTTCTCCAAAGATAGGTTGTCATGTATCGGTTCAACCGTTCAATTAATGTGGGAAACACTACCGGTTCAATCGTTCAACTAATGTGAGGAACCATATTAATTTTAGTGTTGTATGCTTATTAATTGAGCATTTAAGTGTGACTTCTATACATGACGACGTATACTCTTTACAATACTTCTAAACTTATTATAAATACTTTTCAAAGGTTATAGATACGTTAAAATGTTATACATATATATGTGAGGTGTAATTGACTCATACACTTAACTAGATCTGGTACATGTGTCCATATAAATTGACTACATCACTAATCTAAATTGTTAGACTAGACAACAAAGCATTAACGTGGCACTAATGAGAATGACTAAAACATTACTTTGTATATAACAACCCTCATGCACTAATAAGATCAAGCCGCTTAGTTAACAAAGTTAGACAATGTATTTTTATACATAACTTCATTCTTTTAATGTTTAAATATAAGCTATTACATATTTATTTATTTACAAAACATGATAATTAAACATTCAATCATAATTTATTTAGATCGGAATTGAGTCGTTACATAACAGAGATCCAAGAATCATCAATATTGATACATGAGTTAGCAAGAATTGATAAATCATTGATACATTAATTCGATCTTAAAAACATTAAAACAATACCGAAATCTTAAAACCCTAAAAACAAAATTAAGAAACCTTGTTGAAATTAATTTCTTGTAGTGAACATATAAAAACCTTGTAGGGATTGATAAACCCCCGATCGTTTCCATCATGGACAAAAGCATCTTACCACCGTCAAGAATAATGGATCGCCGGATCATATTGTGGAGGAGCAGATTCTCTGTTTAATGCAAAAAAGGGATAGATAGAAATTTTTCATGATGAGAAAGAATAGGAACAATTGTTTGACTGTGTGAGAACTAAAACCGTATAAATGGAGCTATCTTAGGAAATCGTCAATTACCAAAACTACCCTTATAATCTACTCTGTATTTAATTTTAGATAAAATCTCTAATTTCCACTTGTCACCTTTACATCGGCTTTCACACTAACTTACTTTAAACACTATCTCATGAACCTCATTCTATATATATATATATATATATATATATATATATATATATCTATACTACTTATAATACACAAACCATCTCTCTTCATTAAATAACAGACTTTTCAGATCAGAAGTTTAACAAGATAACGTACAAGCATTAAAGCTTAAAATTCAGACTTGTTAAATATAGATAGATACTTTTGATGGTTTCGTCTCATCCTCCTCCTACACCATTACTTTAACAAAACAATCGGACACCACAAAAACAGACACCATTAAAGCCCCATTACCTTCGAAACTTACTGCTACCAAAAACCCATCTCACCAGAAACCCCGCAATCGAGAACACCACCTTGAAGACTCACATATCACCACCAACACCACTTCGTCACCACATAAGCCGACACCTCCACTGACACACCTATAATCGATATGTTGAAACAAAGAACCAACAAAACCATAACAAAAAAGACATGGTTCAAGGCTCGTGTCAATGATTTGTATGGTTCGGCAAAAAGTAAGAAAACAACTTACCTGAGATCTCACTATCATATCACAGGATCTTGAAGCCGATTAGCATCTCTTTCAAATATACAAAAAAGTTTTTGAATATTGTCAATGATTGACCGGTTCAAGAAGGAACTAAAAAGGTTTCAAATGGGCTGTTGTTCCTCCTTATTTTCGTGGTTTAAAGACAAGCAACGATGTCTATCTTTGCGGTTCGGTTATGATAAGGTAACAATCAAAGGAAATGGTTGTGATCGGTAACCGGAGATTTTGATGAGCTTTGGACAGTGGATCAGTGCATTTTGTCGAAATGTTGGACATATAATTGTAGGTGTTCACAGTTTTGTGAGAGAGAGAGAGACGTTTTTATACGTGTTTGGTGATAAAAAGAGAATATCTAACTTTTTTTTTTTTTCTCAAAGGCTTAAATATAGTAAGTTGTTACAACAACATCAACGCTGTAAATTATGAAATCATTTCATATCTTTTGGTTAATATGATTCAATGACATTTATTTCTCTTTTATTATTAAACTTTTCAAAAGGAATTGTGTAGGAAAAAAAACAACTTTTAGACATCCATGCTTGTGTCTATGTGCTATTTTGTTCAATTTATGTTTCCAACTACTTTGGATAAATTTGAAGAGTCACATACAAATTTAATAAGTTAAGGGTACAATCAATTAAAACACTTACCAAAAAAAAATTACGTTAAGTAATACAAGTTTGTAAACAAATAATTCTCCAATACATATATTTAAAACATTCATTAATCTAAATTTAATGCTAATTTTTTGTTTGATTAATGTTTATGGACAATTTTTAAATTCTGAAAATTGCATATTTAAAAAACAGTTATCTTCTACGTATATATTTTTGTAAAAGTTTAGTGTACTTTTAATTATTTTGCTAATAAATTCGATTAAAATAATCGTATATGTCAAAGTATATATATATATATATATATATATATATATATATATATATATATATATATATATATATATATATATATATATACTAGTGTCAAAACTCGTCCGATGGACGGGTATGACTTGTGATTTTTATTTTTATGATTTTGTGTATCCAATATATACTATAAAGTAATTAAAAGTTAAATGAAAGGTTAAAGATCTATAATTGATGTTTACCATAATCCATTAAACGACTAAAAGCAGGTAAGTAATTTGATTTGTTTTTTTATTTTTTTTTTCTATTTGTTGTTAATTGTTTGTGTTTATTAAAGAAAAGCTACAATGTGTTTATGTTATGTTTGTCGATATAGTGTGAACATATGTTTTCGTATGAACCTAATTTCTCAGATGTCTTTAAGGATGTCCATTATTAATGAGAACACTAATAATTAGATTCTCAATGAAGGTTCGTATTTATGGTATCGTTTTTTCCGCTTTTAACTGACCCAATACATAACGTATAGAAATTTGTAAGTTTTATTAGAGGTGGCCATATAATCAAAATAGAAAAGTGTAAACATACCTCAAATGTATTAAGTACAAAAGAAATAATTTATGTTAGCATAATCAATAATACGGATAATTTGAGGTAGCTTCTTTTTTCCTTGTGGTATTGCGAAATTGCAGGTTTGGTTCTTCAAACTTTGAAAGTGCAATGATAGTCTCTTTTGTGAAGTTTAGATTACATTTTTTGTCTTTGGTTGTTGTTAAATGACCAAATTACCCTTTTTTCCACAGTTAGACAAAGGGTATTTTAGTAATTTTATTTTATCCAGGGGCAAAAAATGCAATCCGAATTTCAAAATGGGGACTATCATTGCACTTTTAAATTTTGAAAGACCAAACCTGCAATTTGATAATACTATAGGGTCCAACAATATAATTAACTCTAACATTTTGTTATAAACTAATATTATTAACCTTTATTATAAAAATGCAATTAACTCTAATATTATTAACTGTTATAATATTATCATAATTTTCAGCCTACAAATTCAAAACATACTTAATCAACACCATAAACAAATGCCAAGAATGATGTGAAGCAAAAAATTAAGTTATATAAATAACACTCACATATTTTGATCAGACTTTAAAATAATGCAAATCAATTTTATAACGATGATCGTGCCAAAAGGTTCGAACATATTGTTCATGAATAACCTACCTAAATAGTCTCCACTGAACCCGTGACCTCTACGTCCACCATCTCAACAACCACTAAACCTGCCATAATTTTTTCTCCCACTCCCGTCCTCATCAAAATGCCCCTATCTCTAGAACAACCATCAACTCTAGGATTAGCTTATTGTACAGTTCCACCAACTTCCGTTCCACTAAGGGCCTTGTTATCAGCAAAACTAATAAAAATAATCGTGAAAATAAAGCATCAAGGTGTAACCCTCAAAAGCTTAAAATTAATAGTGATTCGTAAATTACAAATAAAGCTTACCCATTCAGACCACCAGATTGATAATCTTTAGAGATAGATAACCTTGTGATCTTACCACACTCCCTAAAGTGTCCCTCAAGAGTAGCCCTCTAAGCTGCAACATGGCAACAAAATACGAATTTTTAGCAAATTAATCAATATTGAATGCATACTTGCAGAGTGTTGGTATAAGAAGCATAGACTATCAAAATTATCATTAATACAAACTCCTCTAACAATACTTCTAGTTCTTTTCTCTTAAATATTCAATACGGTAGAAATTTGAGCCTAACGACTTTCATGCCCCGCTCATCATGTCACGTGTATTTCAAATGCATACTATAAAACATGTGCACCATCGGTTCCCATATCCGCTTACATATTACCGCCTTCACAGTATCTCGTCACGATATAAATATAACATCCCTACATTACGGCCAACCAATATTCAAACTATGGGGGCCAGAAAATGAATCATTTAAATTTCATCACTTCATATGACACATTAGTTAATACCTTAACAGCGCATACTGAGAACCACCCTGATGAAACAAACATAAAGTAGTGTGAGACCCTTCAAGAAAGAATACTCAAAAGTAATGTAATATAGTTTAAAGATAGTGTGAGAAAGAATTTATAATATTCAAAGATTGCATAACCTGATGAGTGGTGACTATGTAATAGGACACATTAGTCTTTTAGGTTGCTAATGTAATGTAATTAGTCTCTCCTTCGTTATGCAATAAATGACTATTACTTGTATCCCTTTAACAGTGGATGTTGGCCAGTAACTTCCTGCATTCCTATCAATATATTGTACAATACGAAAAAGAATTCATCCTGATAACAAAACATGAAGTAGTGTGAGCCGTAGATAATCAGGACTGCATAAACGCACTTCTCCAAAACCCTGAGCAGATTGTAACTTTATGCATCAATGATATTATGCATTCTTTTGGCGGTGTAGGACTACTTAAGGCCTAAACCTTATTGCTCTTTTCTTCTTGATATAGATAGAATAATAACTAATAATATGGCTGTGAGCCGTTACATTGCCTATGACCGTGTTGGTTTTGGACTTGCGCCATATGGACTATATTGGCAGCAGATATGGAAGCTGGTAACTTTTGAGCTTTTTATGAGCCAATTTCTAGAAAAGCTCAAGAATGTATGCAAGTCGAGGCAGCACTCTTTGATCATCTGCCAATTGCTTATAACCAATGTATTCGTGAAGAATCTCCGAGCCTGTACAACCCAAAAAGATGATGTTAAACATAGATCTGACTAAATAAGCCTAAAACAGCAATATAGTTGAAGATGGGACACCTAACAACACCTGAAGTCTGGCCGAATAATGAATCTGGTTCACCCTAAGTCGAGCTGAATAGTTAATGGGTCCGAAAGTTTTAAGCGCCCGATAGCCAATCAGAAGAAAAATGTCGAGTCACATCACCTGCATACACATTTCATATATTTGTGAGTCACATCACCTACCAAGCGACGCCATACCAGTTACTATCAAGTCAACTATTTGTGGCCAAAGGCTGCTATTGTAAGTATTCAAGTTTACTCGTGTCTCTTTTGAGGATTTTGACTCGTTTATATGCGTATGAGTTTGTTTGGGTGTATTTTAAGCCAAGTGGGTCATATAATTCTGCTACGTAAAATGAAGTGGGTTGAATAGGTTAACTGTTAACCCGTAAGTCTAATTTCATTGCACACATCTGAATTGCTTTAGTTAAAAACTCGAATTGATATTGTTCTAATAGCGTTTTAATTTTATGTACTAATATTTAACACCCTAATTTTATGTACTATATATAGCTACTGATATAGGGTCCATATCAAGATTTTATGAAATAAGGCCACTCTGCACAAATTTTAAGTATGGGTAGGTCACCTTTGATGAAACAAATATGAGACAAACGCTTGTTATATGCATGTGATGTATGTCAAGTTATAAACATTACCATATATCACTGTAAAGGATATAGTATAAAGATAGAAGCAGATATGTGGATGTCTTTGTCTTATTCGGAGCAGAAGTGACTGTATTAATTCTGTCACGGCATGATTATTAGAATGTACTCTGGCAATAATCTGAGGTAAAACAACTATCCACATGTTGATATTTACATGTGAAAATCCTCTATGTAATGCTACTTGAACTTTAACAGTAGTGACAAGGCCATAAATAGTGTAACAAATATATACTCTTGTCAACATAAAAAAGCTCAAGTATAACAACTTTAAAAAGCTTAAGTATATACCTTCATAATTTCATCTATTCTGCTTCCAATTGGGATATTGGGATTATTGTTGATATACTCGTGCATTAGCCAAGGCGTCTTGCGTTTGTATTTGTCATAATAAGCTAGACTTTTCATTCTTCCAACAATTTCTCCGGTTACATCATCACAAACTACTTTATCTGTAGTACTCGCCTTCCAAAAACCAAAGTTCTTGGTTCTTCTATTGGAGCGGTTTCCATTTGGGAAGTTTCGGTCCCTTGACATCAGAAAGTACCATTTGTTTTCACAATGCCTATGATTTTCTGTTATCAACACAAGCACAACAATTTAGAAACAAAAAAACACTCAACATTTGAAAAGACAAACTAAAAAAGAAAAAATCAAATAAGATTATAAACAATACAAATAATATTTAGATAATATCAATGTTGTTCGATAGAAATTTACTTACCAGCAAGGTTATCGGGAGTGTCTCCATAAAAATTAGCAATGTAATACCGACACTTGGGGTGTTGCTCTCCAATTTCAATCTTTGGTTGTAAGTAGTCAACTATGATCTCGAGTGGGTTGGACAAAATCGATAACCATGTTTTAAGGAATCGCGTAATCATTAAGAAGTTCCGATGCTTCTTCTTCAGTGAAGCAAAAATTATCTTCATTCGACTCAATGGATTGATTATCTTGGTATGTGCTCTGAACTTCTTGTTGAAAGACATGTGTTGAAGCACTCAGTTGATAACTGCTTCCTTGGTGATGCATTGATATTCTTTGTCTGCGTGAAAGTTCGTCTAAGTGTTGATTACTTGCACTGAGAACTTCTTGTTCGCTATCATCTTTCTTCTTCTTGTAGATCTCACATAACACCCAATGAGTCAACTACATGAACATAACAAAAGTTGGTAAGAAATCATATCACATACAGCAAATATCAGTCACTACATCAACATACCAAAAGAATACTATATACCTTCATCTTATCTTCTATGCTTCCAACTGGAATATTAGGATTGATAGTAGTGTACTCATGCATCAACCATTGCGACTTCTTGTTACTTGCATCATAATAAACTAAACTTCTTTTCTTTCCAACTTTTAGTCCACTCGCATCATCACTAACTGTAGAATCTTTCTTAGTTGTCTTCCAGTATCCAAAATCTCTTGTCATTCTATCCCCATTAGGGGTCATTCACTTTCTTGGTGTTAAGAAATACCACTTCTTTTCGAAAGGCCAATATAGTTATGCGTCGAACTATGTAACGGTCAAACTCCCTTCTCAACTGATCAAGGCCTCCAACATCTTCCCATTTGACATTAATTGGATTGCTCAATAAGCCTTCTCTTCTAGACGAGGGTTGAACCAGTTTGGCTGCAACCTGTAAATAGTTATAAAATAGAATCACTGACAACAACAAATTGATCAAATTTGATATAGTAGTTGAATTGTGATTGTCTTCTAATACCTCCAAATCAGACATTCTGATGCTAAGTTTTTCCATCTCTTCAGGAGTCCATGTTTTCCTCCACCGGTCTTCGTTTTATTCAGTCTCTGATTTTTATTTAGAAAGTTTAGACTTTCTTCCATCTATATTCTCTTCATAGCAAGATTACCAGCTTTGTTCACCAATGCTGCTAAATCAGCTCCAACAAAACCTGGAGTTGACCTAGAAATTTTCATCAGTTTGAAAGCACCTTCGAGTTTCAAGTTTCGTGTGAGAACAGTAAGAATCTTTATTCTTGCATTTTCATCTAAAACACCTAAAGCGATCTCTATAAGCTTTGGTAAACAGATTGCGTATGTTCTCTTCTGACGCACCTGATATGTCATAATAGCATTAGTTAGACCAAAAGACGGGGATGAGTCGTGATGCGTTGCAGACATTTCAGGTGTTCTACAAACGACATAATAATCATTGTGAAGTTGTGCTTCCTATGATTAGAAGATAAAGTTTGTAGAAAACTAAAGAAAGTATACAACTGATCATAAGGAAAATAGCTTCACAAGAAGGGCATTTTCAGTTTCGAGGGAACTGTCTCACCGAAAAGTGCAGCCACATTAGCCATCCAATACAACACTCGACGAAGAATTTCTCCCAAATACATACCCGAACCATCTTCTCGAATGTCTAACAATATCATATGACAAATACACATATCATTATTAAAGAGAGTAATTCGTCAAGAAAAGTTAAAAATATATAGGCAAAACAATCACATGTTCACCCGGGTTTAAACTATTAACATCCAGTGCGTTATTGTACTCCTTCAAAGCGAGATGTGAAGACTTAAAATGAATCGATGTCATATGAGCTTTATCTATATTAAGTAAAAATCTCCTATGCTATTTTGTTTTTGCTAATATTTCTCAAATATAACAAAGCTTTAACAAACATGCTGTACTAAAATGATTAGAAAACCATACATTTGGATAAAACAGAGGGGGATGGTTGTATCTCCTCTAACTGAACTCGTGACAATGACGTAACTTTCACATCTAAGCTATTGGATAATTTATAGCAGCACGTCACCCCCCACTTCATTCATTTTTATCATTTAAACACTTTTTTGCATTAAGAATATAATCCTCTGGAATTATGTTTAGCAATACCTCACTTAAAATTAACATAGATTAAATTATAAAAACCAACTAATTACAATTCTGTTAATTAATGATTCTAAAAATTCAAAAGTAACAAACCTGAATCGGAATGGAGCATCAAGTAATCAAACCAAATATTCCCAACCTTTTTTTATTGTTTCTGTAGCAATGCACCTCAGTGCTTCCATAAAAATCCTTGATTCCTAAACGTTACACATTTTTAAGCCGCAAAATTAGTAAATTGTTTATAACATGCACAAATATAAATCTAAAGTTTAAGGTGTAAACTTTGTTAGCAACTATCACCGCCACTGTAACTGAGACCCGAAATCCATTAAACTAAACGGTCGACAAAAGAGGATACACAAACCATGGATACAACTGTAATAAGCTGCATTGCCAAGATAAAGATGATCACACATTTATCGAGTTCAAGTAGACTCATGACAGGCTCACACACACTCTTTTCGAATCGATTTTTTTTATTCAGCGTCTTGCTGGATCGGATGGGAGAAGAGAAGACGAAGAGCTCACATAATGGTGTACTACACCCGCTTACTGTAGTTATCGACCAATTACCTTACATATTTACATACGGTAGTTATTATACAAGATTCTTTATGTTGCGTGGCTGAAAGATATGTTGATGCGCGGATAAGCACATTGTTAGAGTTATTTGATCCTTAAAGGATTGAATGACTTTCCAACCATCATACTTGGCATTTTGTTTCGAATAACCAGTGGTGGAAAATAGCTTGACATCGACATAGTATTGTGCCGCATTATTCTCGAGCCTCCCGGACCTGTTAACCTGTAATAAAAACAGAAACAATCTAACTGATGGTACCAACCAACCATAAATTAAACTATTCTTAGAAGAAATTGAACCATGTTCATTACCACGAGTAGCCACATTTAAGCAAGAGTATTTTTCTGTCACGAATTGAACAGGGGGCCGTCAGCTTCGACTGTTATTCCCTCCACAATACGCACTGATTTCAGACCAAAGTTGTGTTCCAGTGTCCCGACTTTTCTATCCCTCTCTCTCTCTCTCGTTCCCAGCTGCATGAACCTACCCAGATGTATCGACCCTCAACCAACACAAACCATGACCAGAACCAGAAAAGAAACCAACAATGAATGAGAAAATGCTAGCAATTAGGGTTTAAAGAAACGACCACCAGCAAAACCCTCAACCGATAATAATCACAATTAAACCACATTGAGTTTAGGGTTTAATATCGGCACGTCAAGATGGGAAGAAAGTTTAAATAAAGGGATGAAGTGATGTAAATAGTTTTTGCGTCCAACATAACAATCCTCCTTAAGAAACTGAAAATTTGATAAAATACAAAACCAAAAGAATTTAGATTGCCAAACCTGAGGAATCTGATATGATTCAATAGCAGCATATATAGATCACCAAAACTTTGGTCATCTTACCACTCTATGGCCATTGCATGACTTTACAACCTGCAAAAAAACACATTAAAAATAATTAAAACTCTAAAATCGTGAGTTCATGTAGAGAGTTTTGATGATTAGGGTATTTTTTATGGAAAAATATAATGATTAAATGATACAATGGTATATTAGGTTAAGAAATTTGTAAATTGTAATTATCTAAAAAAAATGTGATATGTTCCCTAAATTATATGATAATAGTCGATATTTAGTTTTTTATTTTCAGTCAAATTTTACAAAATCCTTAAAAAATAAGTTAATTACCGAAATAAATGTTTGCGAGGCTTATATATTTGGTTTTGCAAGATATAATCCAAAAATGAGTTGGTCTAGTGGTTATCATGTTTGTTTGTGGACTAATAGACCCATGTTCGAACCATGCATGTATCATTTTTAAAATTTTCAAATTTATGAATGATAAAATTAATTATTCAATTTTAAAATAAAAATTTTAAAATTGAACATAAATTAAAAAAAATGCCACATGTCATTAAAAAATGCCACATAAATACAATGATGACATGGAAATATGACATGGCATTATGGGATGCCAAGTGGCATTTTATGTATATGCCTCTTATATATAATGTATATATATATATATATATATATATATATATATATATAAATATATATATATATATATATATATATATATATATATATATATATGTGTTATACATTAACACACATATAACATTTTTCATGCACATATTTGATTAAAATTGACACGCATGATATACTTGCTTATAAATATTGACACATCGTTTTATTAAAGTGACACATTCTTTAACATATTGTGACATTTTTATTTATAAAATGACACATTTTTATACATATTTACATATTCTTTTAATAGAGTGACACATCTTTATATATATATTGACACACTTAAAACACATCTATTATTATTTACACACTTGATGCACATATTGGCACATCATTTTAATAAAGTGACACATTATTAACATATTGACACATCTTTATTAATAGAATGACATATCTTTAAATATATTGACACATCTTTTTAATAGAGTGACACATCCTCATACATATTGACACACTTAAAACATATCTATTAATATTTACACACTTGATACATACATTCTTACGCATATTGAAACATCTATTTAATAAAGTGACGCACTTTTATATTTATTGACACACCTAAAACACCTCTATACCTTTGGTACACTTTTTATTTCAAATCCGTAAATGATATATTATGATTGAAAATGACACACAGGTTTTTGTACATGATACAGAATTAATTCGTGTAATAAACTATTGACGTCCAATCATACTAGAAGTTATGCACAAGTTGTAAAATACACTAACTTTAAGGATAATGATATACAATTAATATTAATAAAAAAGTATTGATTAATTAACTTCGCGAAAATTATATGCAAATCCATCTAAGATACTTTGTATGCAAGTTAAATATTATTTCAATAGTAAATTGATACTCATAGATCAATTGATCCTACGCTTGTATGCAAGATTATATATAAATTTCTATTAAATGAGATATAAAACATAAATGACATGTTAAATATATCAACAAAGGTCCGGACAGGGTGTCGGCACAGTTGTATAAGCCGGGTACCACCGCAGAGGGTGAACAAGTTGATAAAGATGTTGATGAGATTCAAGCGTTCTTGGATTGCAGGTGAAATTTTTTTTTTCGAAACTGATTTCAACTTTATTTATTTAAAATGAATATACAACTCTTTTAGGAATTCGTAAATTGTTTGTAACGAGTTATTCATATTAAATCGTTCTTGGATTGTAAGTACCTATCACTGCCAAGGCGGCTTGGAGAATATTTGGTTTTGAGGTTCATTATAGAACACCGAACGTTGAGAGGCTATCCTTTCATCTTGAAGGCGAGCACACGGTTGTATATGATAAAATGCGGACCTTGAATCGGTTATTCAAAAGCCAATGCTGCCGCTTCTATGTTTGATGGTTGGATGCAAATGAATGAAGCCTATCCACGGCAAGGGAATTAACTTATCTTGAGTTTCCTACAATGTTTGTTTGGAATGCGCCAAAAGAATTTGGACGCTTAGAAAACAAGGTAGATCAATCGGAAGAATTCATAGTGTTCCTATAGGAAGCGGAGATGCTTACTATTGTAGGATCTTCTGAGCAAGTGCAAAAGGGTGTCGGACCATGGCGATATTAGAAAGGTTAATCGTGTCGCTTATCCTACCTACAAAGACGCTTGCTACTGTGGTGGCCTTTTGGAGGAAGATAAGGAATATGTTGAAAGCATCAAAGACGCGCCCATTCATTCCACGAACGAAAACCGTGAACTATTTGTAACATTGCTTACTCAAAAGAACTTACAACGCCTTTGACAATTTGGCTTGAAACATGGCATTGGCGCGAAGATGTCCAATACAAAGAAGGCAGATTTTAAGGATTCCAGGTGTGTGCAATATACATATTACAAGTTTTTTTTACCATATTTTTAATTATAATACATTATGAATCACAAACTTCTTATAAGCTTGGTCCGTATACTAAGAGCATCCAAGTAATAATAGTCAGTTAAAAGTCTAAGACTACCTTTAGTGCACGTTATGTTGTGTTAAGCAGTCAGCTTTAAAAGTCTAAAACACAATTTGTTTTCTAAAAGAGTAGCAATGGAAAAAATTCTTCATAATTTACGTGATTTGTAGTAGGGACTTTTATAAACACCATAGCTTCTTTCTAAATTGAATTGTGGTTACTACTTTGAAAATGTATATATAAGTTTGGAAGTTACGTGACGCATATTATTTTGAAACCAAGTTAAGTTTAATGAATTATTGTGTTTATATATGTTATAATCACGCATACATACGAGGTATTAATATAAAATTTAATTTAGTTTGATAAAATATTATAAATATTGTTTATTTAAACAATTGAAGTTCATATTTCATGTAATCATGTATTTATTTGTATATCTTAATATATAGCATAACTTGCAATGAGTGTATATTATGTAATCCAAAATATTTGTGCTCTTCCTGTGAAGGAACGTAAGATAGTGTCATCTTGCCGACTTATAAAAGTCTATAATGTTTGTATTAAATATTAACATGTCCTATTTTATATGCGATTTGATACTTAGCGATGAGGAAAAAAAATATCGCTTTGTACTACATTTAAGAACTTATGCGATCGAGAGGAAGTAGTTTGAGGCGTTGGGAGATGCCTTACTACGATGATGAGATACATCAATGAATTTGAAACCGACTTATATATGATGAACCGATTATAACCCGGTCGAGATGGAATCGAATATCAACGTTTATCGCCTTATTGACAACGGAGCGAAGGGTGTATATGACACGATCGTGAAATCCGTTGATAGTGTGTTGGGGGGTATCTATTTTGTTTACTTGTTACGGAGGTACCGGTAAACGCGTTTTATGGAAAACACTTGCGGTAGGCATTCGAAGAAAGGTGATATAGTTTTGAACGTTGCATCGAGTGGTATTGCATCTTTGTTAATGTCGGGAGGCGAACCGCTCACTCGGGTTTCATATTCAATAAGCGTTGATGAGACCTCCACTTTCTCAATAAGTGCTCAAAGCGATCCGGGAGCAATGTTAAAAAGTGCAAGCTTATTATTTGGGACGAAGCGCCTATGACGAATAAGCTTTGTTTTGAGGCTTTAGATCGGTCTTTGAGACATACTCGTAGGAACCGGTATGACGCGTGTGATCGACCTTTTGGAAACATGGCGATGGTGTTTGGCGGTGATTTTAGGCGAGTTCTTCGGTCATTCCGAAAGGATCACGCCAAGACATTGTTGGTGCTTCTTTGAAACAATCATACATATGGGATTACTGCAAAGTTCTTAAGCTAACCGCTAACATGAGGCTTCTTTGTTGGTTCACGGCGGAAGATGTTACCGAGATAAGAGAGTTTGCAGATTGGATATTGAATGTGGGAGACGGCAAGCTTGGAGGACCAAACGAAGGAGAGGTTTCTATAGATGTGCCGGAAGATATTCTAATTGATACTGCTGATGACCCCATAGCATCTATTATTGACTTTACTTATCCAAACATGTTGGATAACATACATGATCCGGCCTACTTCCAAGAAAAGGCGATTTTGGCACCCACAAATGAGTTAGTTGACACTATAAATGAACATTTGCTGGCCAAATTTCCAGGAGAAGAAATGGTCTACTTAAGTTGTGACAACGTGGATAAAAGTGAACGCGGTGTTATCATAGATGAGTCTATTTTCTCGCCTGAATTCATTAATGGATTGAAGTTCTCAGGTGTGCCAAACCACAGGCTGGCTTTAAAAGTCGAGTGCCCATTATGTTGTTAAGAAACATAGACCAATCAAATGGTTTATGTAATGGTACAAGACTTCAAGTACTTAAATTAACAAGAACCTCTATTCGGTAGCGCAGATCATTAGCGGAACCAACTTCGGAAAAAGGTGATTATTCCAAAGTTGAGGATTACTCCTTCGAGATAGCGTTTGCCTCTTAAGATTGTCGAAACAATATCCGATATCGGTATCTTTTGCCATGACAATCAACAAAAGTCAAGGGCAATCCCTTTCTAAAGTTGGTTTGTACTTGCCCCGTCTGTGTTCACACATGGACAACTCGTTGCCGTATCAAGAGTAAAAGCAAGCGGGGTTTGAAGGTTGTTGTTTGTGATCGGGATGGTAATCTCTCCAAAACCACAACAAATGTCGTGTATAAAGAAGTACTTGAAGGTCTTTGAACAAAGTTCATGGTTATATCATGTATGTATCATTGGTGTAATCACGTTATATTATACTATGGTTCATTATTTGTACTGTTACAAGGTTTGTTAGCAACTAAAATTTTCATTGAAATCACAGCTCATTTTATGTTCGTGTCAATCTATTCTTATTTTACCAACACGATGGTTGTAAATCGATTGTGACTCACACATATTTTAAATTTAACAAATTTACGTTATTACTTTTATTATCATCTCATTTATCTATTTCTTTAAAAAATAACCCGGTGTCAACGGGTCTCTAAGCTAGTGAGATATAAAACATAAATGACATGTTAAATAGGTTTGAATGAGCATTTAAAAGATGAGTGGTTAATTGTCTAGAATATCCCTATTAATCAAATAACAAATTTTACACTTTTAACCCTTTTTATCCTTTTAACCTTAAGTCACTTTTCATTTGATCCAACCTCTCTCTCTCTCTCTATATATATATATATATATATATATATATATATATATATATATATATATATAGTGTAACTTTATTTTGAGAACCCTCTTAAGTGCGAGAACTACGAGAACCCATCTTAAACCGTAGGATATGTAAATCAATGGCCAAGATGGTGTATGGCATAATTGTAATAAATCAAAAACCAAATATTAATCATTAAATAAAAAAAGGGTAGTAGCGTAATTTTGCATAAATGCTTTTCAAAAACTGCTCCGATTGAAAATGTACGCTCTCCATCAAATTAGGTAAAAAATTATTTGTAAACCAAATCACATCTCATACTTCTCACAGCCACCAACAAACATCTCCCTCCTCCTTTATTTCTCCTTGACAAGAATGATATGAATAGTCCCATTGTTTAAAGAAAAACACAGCAATCCATCATTTCATCATCATCTAGAATAATAATCTTGCCCCTGCCGCCATCAAGGCTAACTGCCGCCAGCAGCTGCCATTCGCCGTCGCTTGATAATCGGATTCTCCATCCGGAATTTTTAGGACCGGTGAGTTCTATTATTATTATTATTATTCTTATAGATCTGAGTTATTTTAATATTTTTTGACATTTTTTTTTATTTTTCCAATTTGTAAATTTTTTTTAGATCTACACTTTTGTGGTTATTTTTATTCATAATCGAGTTTTTGGGTTTTTAATCATAAATCGGCGTTTTTTTTTCTTTGTTACAAATCGAGTTCGGTCCATGTACTTAGTAGATCTAATTTTTTTGTAGATCTAATTTTGTTTTTAAGATCCGTTTTTTATAGAGTTTTTTTTTTTTTTTTTTTAATAAAGATCGAGTTTTTTAAAGTTTTTTTTAAATCCGGATCTTTATTTCTTTTAAGATCGTAGCTTTTTTTTAATTTTTTTAGCAGATCTAATGTTTTTTTTGTAGATCTCTTGATTTTTTTTAAGATCCGTATTTTTTTTGAATGATTTGTGTTAGCACATGTTATTATATTTGACTGCCCATCAATATTCTTGGTGTATGTTATTATATTCGACTGCCCATCAATATTCTTGTTGTACCCTATGTTACTTTTGGGTTTGTATATTGTATTGCCCATCCTCAGAATAGTTGTACATATACTACCTTTAACAGCAATCTGATTCGAGACCTTTGTCACAGTCAATAACATCTTTCATATCATCAGTTAATTGGAACATGTATGTTTTAAAACTTGAATGCTGCTAAACATGTATGCTAAAAACATGTATGTTCTAATTGATGAAAACATGTATGTTTTAATTGTTTTTGTTCATGCTTGTTTTATTGATGAAAATAACGATATCATTGAAGACCAAAAGTGGATGAATACAAATATACATGAAGATTTGAAGATATCGATTATTGCATATGTGTTTTTGTACTTGTAATTAAATGAAATGTAACATTTAAGTATATGAATCTTGTTTTTTCTTTTATAATGGTTTACGTTTTTAATTTATGCTTCAAACTTCAAAAAATAATAATAATGCTAGCAAAAACATACATGTACTTCACTAAAAAAATCATGCTTAAAAAAAATATACATGTAGTTCACTAAAAAAATCATGCTTAAAAACATGCAAAAACATACATGTACTTCACTAAAAAAATCATGCAAAAAAACATACATGTACTTCACTAAAAAAAATGCATTCACCTGTAAGATTATGAAACCATGCTTAAAAAAAATAATAATAAAAAAATAATAATAAAAATGAATCCGAAAATTTAGGAATGCTTAAAATCAGGATTTAATAAAAAAAATAAAAAATATATAAAAAATTGTATTTTACTATAATACCCTTTTGGATTAATAATAATTTTTAATATTTAAAAAAATCTCATTGGTTTAGAGGGGTTCTCATAGTTCTCGCATTTAACAGGGTTCTCAAAATAAAGGTCCCCTATATATATATATATATATACTATATAAAATGGAAAAATGGTCAAAGTGGAAAAAGTGAAAAATGTTGAAAGTTGAATGTTGAAAACATGGTCGATGGAGAGAAATAAATAATATAATTAATACTCTTATTAAAATACCCATTACTTAAAAGTACAATAATTTATTCACATTGTACACCCAATTAAAAGCACATCTACCAAATTAAAACAATCAATTGAAACCGATCACGGGTTGACCCGTTGAAACCGATGCAAGGTCGACCGGACGCTTCAAACCCGTGGTGACCGGTTTAATTTGACATTTTTGACCCAACCCTATCGGTTTACTCGGTTTATATCGACTGTTTTTTATCGGAATGGTTCAACCAGTTGAACCACCGGTGAAATCGGGTTTCAAATTTGACAAAATTATATGAGAAATGATGAAGTAGTTGTGGAACCGTGACAATTTTTTTAAAAGAGACCAAGGAATTGTAGTTTTGGTTTATTTTGCTTTGACACATGTAATTTATTTTAAAAATGTTGCTCTTGCACCATTTAAGGGACTAGCATATATGAATCGTCGTTTAAAAGTTAATATATATTGTATAGCCCTTTGTCCGATGTATCAATAATGTTATGTAAGTTTATTAAAATCACAAAAATAAATAGTATTGTTATGTTTAGCGATAATTATTTGTACCTCGAACAAATAGCTTTGAACAATGCATAAATATCTATACAAATTGATAGTACAAAATAATCTTATATGGTGATATCCAATTTGCAAAGTTACAATTTTAAAAGCCACACACTAAATGATAAACGCTACACATGTAAAAAATAGTTATCAACGCCTAAATTCTTGACAAAACAAGAAAAAGCGGTCACACATGTTGGCTATACCTCTAAACTACAATATAATATTGCCAACTACATAATACCGTTGCTTTTGTAATGCTTGAATCTATTATTACTAAAAATCTTAATAACTTAAAACAATCCTATTAGAAAATATACTCACACTTAGATCGACTCCACATAATTTTTTAAAACTATATATTTATCTTGCTATGCAACCACGCATCGAATTGTAGTTATTCGAAACGATTCTCTAATGCTACAAATACAGTTTGTTGAAAGAAACTTATGGGTCGTCGGAACTTTGCAGAAAACGATTCTCTAATGCTACAAATACAGTTTGTATACTATCTTAAATGGAAAAAGGGTCAAAGGTAAATGTGAAAAGTTGAAAATTGAATATTGAAAGTCAATGTTTTGAAAACTCACAAGTTTCTTCCGGTATAATTCATTCTTCTCCAACACGCTCCTATATTTTTGTTAAGCATTAACACCACCTCATTCAATACCTTCTTCAAAATAATAAAAACTAATCAACAGAAATAAGTGCCTGCACATTTCTCATTTCAAAGTAATAAAAACTTAATCATTTTTCACTTTCATCACTATCTATTTATCAAAATGGTATCAGAGCGACCAATCTTATTCCGGTGGTTCAACCACAACTAATCAACAGAAATAACAACCTAACAACTTTTTCTGATCAAAATAACAATTTTTTTCGGTGAGATAATCTACTCTGATCAACCTCAATCAATCAATAACTAACTCTAATCAACAAAACAACCAATTCAATTGTCAAATTTTACAAACTAGGTTAGTCAGGACCCCGCAACGTACGCTTCAATTAAGTGAAACTTAAAATTTCTTTAGTTTATGACACAAATTTAAAACCGAAAACACCATTTCATAACTTAATAACATGTTATATCAGATCCAAACTAAATCTCACCCGTCACCATCACCAAATAAAACTAAAGTATGGGTTTAATTTGTAGCCGGAAAAAGTCGCTAGATAAAAAAGCCAAGAACAGTCAACAATAAACCACGTTGAACTTAGATGCTAATACCACATTGAACTAAGATGGCAGGAGACATTTCTTTGGATCAAACAACCACGTTGAATATTATAACTTTTGATTGATAGTTAAAATATACATGTGAGATGTTATGAAATAAAGTACTATAATAACAACAAAATAAATGGCTTTAAACAAGTGGCAAAAAAATGTTGCCAGAGTGTTTCAAAGTGTTCATAGCTCATATGTTAACTTCAAAACAAATTGACAATAAATGGATGGAGTAAGTAACTATCAACATGTGTTGTTATTATTCTAAAAAGTCAAAAGGAAGTTACACTTACTCTTATTAAGTAAAATAAACAATAAAAAAAATTCTTAGAAGGGGATGAGGTAAACATAATTTATATATTAATATTAACTTCCTCACCACCTAAGAACACATCATACAACATAATTATCAGCCATATATCCAGAATTCCTTTCTTTCATTCTCCGATGCGGGACTATGAAATTTAAACTTGTTAATTATTTTAAAGAAATGCTTCAGATAGATATTTGTTTACTACTCGTAGTTGTTTAGTTGTTCAATTCTAATATTGTAAAAGCTGAAGTGAAAAGTAATAGTATTTGTTTAGTTGTTGAATTCTACTAGCTGTATAGTTGAGTCGCTTAAGGCAAAAAAAAATGGGCGTTCGTTGGAAAGTGGTGGTGGCGGGATAGGATGGAGAGACTGGACTATGGGTGAGGGATAGCAAGTAGATGCGGAATAAACATGTTCGAAAAAGGTTAATTTCCGGTTAGAGCGGAGATTAATAAGAACGGTATTGATTTGCAAACAATTTAATGCCCAAGCTGCGATGAGGGGTGTAAAACTATCGATCATACTTTGGTATTATTTAACGAAGCAATTCTAATAGTGACTGACGATTGGTAATGTAAATGCATTTTTTAATCATGAGATGTTTAGGGTATAACGGGAATGGTGTGATTCTTTCCTTATATAAGCCACTGCGTCAATAGTGTCCTCAACAGCAGGCTACTACATTTGGACGAATCACAATTGCGTGTCTAGGTGTTTGGGGAAAAAAGTTAAAACATGAACAAATCTGTTCCAAGATACATGTTTGAGAGCATTCCGATGGATACGTAGATAATCAAAAGAGTATCAGTGAGGTGGGAAAAGTGACTATGGATATAACATATAATCTTGGTATTGTTTATGGGGACAAGGAGAAAATCTTAAACATCCTGCGTCGTGAATCTCAAGGATTAAAGCGATGAAAGATGAATTGCGACCTTGTGAAACTTACGAGAGAAGTACTCATATACATGACAACTAACTTTCGTGGTTTACAACATTCCAATACTTTGGAAAAACTCAAAATTGTGTCCATACGGACCGGGATTTGTTTGTACCACAATCCCAGCCTTTTAATCTCTTCATGAGGAAATAGGGCGTTCCAACTCTTCAACTTGCTCGAAATCTAGCGGGAGGAGGGCGAAAATCTATCCTAACACGAGGGACAAAGGATTAGAAAATAGATTGGAAAAGTGCTTAAAGAATTCTGATCTAACTTTATTCGGGTCAACAATCCAATCACCATCGAGAAAATAACCACGAATGGCAAGCTGAGATCTTTCACTATTAACGCTTTGTTCTCAAGTTTTTTTTAAAGTAATGGAAGGGGAATAAAAAAATGGCGTTTTTGAGTTTTTTTAAGATGGAAAGGTAGGGGACGGGAAGGTGGGAGGGAGGGAAAGGTAGGGGCTTTTGTGTGTTAATATGTTCCGTCCATATTTGGGAGGATTAGGAAGGGAAATCAGTAATTAACATCATGAGCCTTTGTTAAATTACAATCTTATCCTCAATTTTAATTTGCATGCACGTTCTATTATTTTTTACCTATCCTTATCGATATAACTCTACCTCAGCTGCAGGAGGGGCATCTCTGTTAGCTCTATCAGAATTGGAAAAATGTGATCTAAACCATCTATTCACGCAATCCTGATAAATATAAAAATCAAGATGACACTCTTTAGGGCTCATTTGGTTCGCAGAATGTTTTTGACGGAATTGGAATCAATTAAAGAATTGGAATGTGAAAGAATGGAATGTTAGAAATTGAAATCCTTAGGATTTAAAATCTGACATAATTGAAATTTGCAAATACTAGCGCATGTTTGGTTGAAAGAATGAAATGAGAAAAACAATTATATTAAAATATTTAAAATTTAATTTTAGTTTAAGATTAATAAACTAAATATTATTTAATAAATAAATTACTTATCTATAATAATAATTTTTAAATAATATTATATAAACTAATTTATTAAATAATAAAAATAATAATAATAAAAATAAAAAAATAAAAAATAATTAATATAAAAACCAAAAAGACAAAAAAAACAAAAAATAAAATAAAAATAAAATAAATAAATAAAAATAATAAAATAATAATAAAATAAAATAATAATAAAATAAAATAATAATAATAATAATAATAATAATAATAATAATAATAATAATAATATTAATTCCAATGAATTGTAAACAATCCTTCTTATATTGCCATGGAATGTTGAATTCCATATATATATGGGATTTTGAAGAATTTCATTCCATTCCATTTGCCAACCAAGCGCGATAAGGAATGGAATTGAATTCAAATTCTTTAAAATTTTCAACCAAACACGTTATGAAATGGAATTGGATTCCATTCCACGAATCATAGGATTCCTTGAAAGCAGACCCTTAAATTTCAAATATACCATTCAAAGAAACATCTATTTTATTATAATCGTGATGACAAGTATTACTGATGTTTTATTATAGACAAGACATGCAATAATTATATTATTCTGAAATGATTCGTATTTTTTCATTCTTGGGTTGCTTTTATATCAGCTGATTAGAGGGAACCTCATTTAATAATTCTTTTTTTATCACGCCATTAATAATCCTTTTTTGTTCCTGCATTTGAATATAAAGTTTTAGTTCATCACTCCATTAATAATCCTTTTTTGATCACTTGTGCAAAATTGGCCATTTCTTCAGTTATAAGTCTTTGCGTTTAAATGTGAACTAGCAGGGTACCCACGCGTTGCAGCGGTGGGTACCATGAGATTAAAATTTAACTCTACTTCTTCAAGAAAACGATATAACTCTACTTCTTTACCAAAAACGATATACCATGAGATAACGATGAGCGGCAGGTCTCGCCTTATCGATATAACTCTACTTCTTCACCAAAAAACATAAATAATAATTGAAAAACAGGAGTCAAGGGAAACCCGTAATTATGTTTTGAGGGTATATTTGTAATTTGGGTAGCTTTCTTTCCTTTCCTTCCAACTTAAAATAAAAACTCAAGAACACAAATACAAATAACCACTTTCTTCACAGTGTCATTCCTTACTTTCTCCTTCCCATCCTATCCCCTTCCATTCTTTAAAAATTTGACTTGAGAACAGAGTGTAATAATCCCATGAAAGTAATTAGAATTTTCATCCCTTCGATAGACCCATGGATTTTAGCTTTTTGAGATAACTCTGAGACATCAATGGAGTTAATGTCATTCAGGTCTTTCAATAACGAGGCCCATTGATTAAGGATCTCTTCGTTTATCAGCTGTACATACCAACATTTCTTTCTTTCGTGCTCCAATGTGGGACTATGAAATTTTAAACTTCTTAAAGAACTGATTCATTCTTGATATAATAATAATAATTTTTATTCTAATAACCAAAAGCAGACCAAAGTTACCAACTTACCACCTCGTTTTTTATGACAAACCAACACATTTGGACTTTTCTAGAGGCCCATATGAGACCAGTAACATCCGACCAAAACAGCCCAAAGTTTAATGATCTTTGTAACATCAATTTTACTACAGTAAGTTTAATTATACTTTTGGGTTTTAAGAGTTTATATAGTAGTTTGTGTTATTGGGTGTTTGATGTGCTGCTTGAACCAAAAATCACTTAAATTAAAGTCCTCTGGTCTCATCTTTATTGATTTTAGATGTTTATGATTTATGAACAAGCTTTAAGAGTCTGAGACTTTACCTCTCGAAAATTAAGCCGTTTATGATATATGAACAAGCGTTAAATGTGGTCACACCTTTAGCTCCATTCGACAACCAAGAAAAAGACAGAACTTAGGAGCTCACCACTGATAGTCTATTTACGAACACCCTTTTATTTCATGCACCCAATAAAAGGGGCATATAGTATCGAATAACATACCACTTGCCAAATGATTTTTTTTTTTTTTTTTTGAAACGATTATGGCCCTTGTGATCAAGTGATGATCTCATCTATCAACCCGGGATTAAAATGACCCATCTTTCACCACTTAAAAACGCTCCCCCATACGTTCACGACTCTTGAATGTTGGTAGAAGCAATGTTCCAACGTTTCGATTCCACTCGCACAAAAGGGATAACGGATACAGTTGAAGTCCATTCTAAGATGAGTAAATAATTATTTGATGTTTTTGTTCAATTCCACACAAAAAACAATTATACCAAAAACTTTCAAGACAAAACAACTTCTTCGCATCGTAAGTTCATACATGTGTTAGTAACAAACTAGCTATCTTTCAAAGCCTTTTACTTTTAAAAAGTTTCATAAGACCTGGTAATGAACATAACAGATATATTAACGATTGTGGCCCTTGTGATCAAGTGATGATCTCATCTATCAACCCGGCATTAAAATGACCCATCTTCCACCACTTAAAAACGCTCCCCCATACGTTCACGACTCTTGAATGTTGGTAGAAGCAATGTTCCAACGCACAAAAGGGATAACGGATACAGTTGAAGTCCATTCTAAGATGAGTAAATAATTATTTGATGTTTTTGTTCATACATGTGTTGGTAACAAACTAGCTATCTTTCAAAGCCTTTTACTTTTAAAAAGTTTCATAAGACCTGGTAATGAACATAACAGATATATTAACTACACAGTCCTATTACAACTCAAGAGTTGGAGTAACTATCAACCTTATATATAGATGTTTGCTTTTATCATTTTTCGATTGTGGGACTAAAATTACGAAAACATCAAATTTTAAACTTCTTGATTTGTCATAAATAATGATTAATCCGTTAGTATTATAACAATGTGTGAACATCATAGTCAATATATCTGCTTTTCTTGAAATAAACACAACTCAAGTTTTATATCTCTATAGATCTAATCTCTCATTTTTGACAAGCTATATTATCAGTCCTAGTTAAAGATTAAAAGCATATTTAAAGCGCACAATTATACTAGATTAGCATTTGCATTCACATCTTGTAAGATATATGATCGAACTCAAGTTAAACCTGTTTGTCAACTTCAAAAAGTTCTTAGATTCAAGTAGTTATCACATGGTCAAACTGACTCAACATTCGAACACAATAACATGAAAAACAAGAGTCGGGCTAACACCAAGATTGTCATATGTTTATCTAGATAGTTTCACCGTCTCTTATGATGATAATAAACAGGTTTTGATAGATGTGAAAAGTGGTGGATGAGGGTTGGTGATGTGACGCAATAACTTTGGAGATTGAAGCTTAAGAAATGTTACATTTTAGTCTTAATAAATCAAAACACATACAAAAATAACAAAAGAACAAAAAAGAGGGTTGCCTACTCGTAATATAAACATAGTGCATATATCACAAGCAACATATCCTATTTTTCATATTGAGTAACAATCAACCATATAGACAACAATTCTTTCTTTCTTTTTCGATGTGGGACAAATATTACACAAAACATAAATTTTACATCTCTTTAGTTTTTGTAGATATGATTCAACCATTATAGTGATAATCGATATTAGGGCATCTACTATGATAAACTTTTATAAAAGTTTATAATAGTGTAAATCACCCTCGTCATTAATTTATAAACCTTTACTTGTTATAAACCTTTTCTACTATGTATAAACTTCTAAATGCTTTATAAAAATCTCAATAAACACCAATGCATTAAATTTAGCAAAGGTTCAAGATGTTAGATCTTTTCATTCCACATAAGCATGAAACACATTTCTACTAGGGTTAACAAAATGATAGACCTCTTCAAATTTTATTAGACCTTTTCATAAACCAGTATAGTGGATGCTCTTATTTGTTTTTAAAGAAATAAACACCATTCAATTCTATTACTACTTCATAGACTAGTAATCACCGAAAGATATCATATGTTTTGTGGATGCTTTTTGATCTCCTCGTTAATTAAGGCAGAAAAATGTTAACACATTAGGCTATACTAAAATATCCATAAGGCCATAAGGGGTATGTGATGATGGTGTCTTTCTGTAAAAGTTGGTCAGTGAACTAAAGGTAGTGAATGTATGAGGTAGCAGCAATGCAGGCATACTCGCATTCACAATTCACTTATATGGGAACATCTGGTTGAATCCTACGTATAATATATGATCCTGGACATGAACTTAGGATTAATGTCAAGAAAGAAAATGGTGTTGTTGATGGTACAACAACTGACTCGAGCAAAAGTCATGGCAGTCATTTTCATCAGTATATGCACACGTTTCATCAGCATATTAAGGGAGTCTTTCATGGCTTCCGAATGTGACTTTGACTCGAGTGAGTCTAGCTCTAAAAGTGATTCAGGAAGCGATAAAAGGAGTTCATCATGTAAAGTTCAATTGTTTTGTAACCAAAGTCATTTGTGATATCAACATTTTATGTTTAAAAATGGACTAAACACTTAGGTCACAATAAACTCATGTTAAACTGTGTTATTTGTATTGCAGTGTTTTTAAAATGATTTTTCAACGTACGTATATATAGATGTGATTTAACATTTGAGGTAAAACCCTAAAAAACGATTCCCTCCCTGTGGCGACATGCGATTCCCCTAAACCCTGAAAAACGACTACCAACCTGCTCTAATCTCCTATTCGATTGCCTTAATCTGTTATAATTGGGCAATTACCTTCGTGTCTTTGCGTGATTCTTCCAGGCTTCTGAAATCGCTTAGATTATTAGGGTTTTTGTTTTTCGTTTTTTATTAGGATATCGCATATACTGGTCTTTACTCATTAATCTGTTGCTATGGAGGATATTGGTTAGAGATGTTATGTTCGTTTAATACATGCCTAAGCTTTGCTTAGGACCTCGTATTGAAGATTGGACGATTGTTCTTCGTGTTTTCCTGTTAATTTTGTTTTTCTCGTTTAGGGTTTTGTTTGTTCTTGTTTGTTGAATCTGTTTAGTATGGCTAATGTGGGTTATCGTAATGAGCAAGATTCTGATAGTTGTGCTGCGTCCCAGCCATCTGCTTCTGTGGTTGGAGCTGCTATGACAACAGACAAAGGTACACCTTCGTCTATTTTTGTTGGTAATGATGGACAAGTGGAGCTGGTTTCACTTGGTTCGACCCCTAGTCATGATGCACCTAGCCATGACACGCCTGAGGGTCATGATACTTTATTGAAAATTCATGCTATTGAAAGACAAATATTTGAGGGAACACTTGTCTTTGTGGGTGACGATGGGCAACCATTAAAACCAGTTGTGACAGTGGATGCTACTACTTTTACTGGGACTAATCCATTTGAGCGTCTTAAGGTGCCGCAGTCACAGAAGGAGCTAGAAGAGATGCTTACTGCTATTGGTTATTATTCGAAACCTCCTCAAGATAGTAGTGGTCCTATGGCTTCTAATGTTAATGCTACTAGTAGTCCTATTAATGTTAATGAAAAGGTTGATACGAATGCACATGGGCTGTTGGTATTGAGAAGGTTGGTGTGTATGCTTTGAAACAACCTTCTACATCGTATGCTGGTGTTACTTCTAATGAACCTAAGAAACACACGTCAAACTTTCGTAGGTTGGAGTGTAATAAGAAAGCTAATGGTGTGGATCTTTCTGTCCCGATGAAAGTGGTTGAAGAGGTGAACTCTAGGTTTGAGAATACTTTGTATGGGTATTTCTTTGGTCAACGACTTGCTTTTCTGTTGTTGATTACTTTATGCATAATCGTGGGCTAAGTTTGGTGTACAAAGGTAATGATGAATGCAAAGGGTTCTTCTTTTTAAGTTCAATTCGAAGAAAGGTGTTGATGATGTTCTTGAAAACGGTCCTTGGTTGATTAGAAATGTGCCTATTATTCTTAAACCATGGACATTGAACACCAACTTACTTAAAGAGGATTTGACCAACATCCCGGTGTGGGTTAAATTCCATGATGTTCCTCTTGCTATGTTTTCTGATGATGGCCTTAGTCTCCTTGCCACATTGATAGGCACGCCCAAAAGGTTAGATGCTTTCACTTGCCAAATGTGCAAGGACTCGTGGGGTCGTAGTAGTTTGCTAGATGCATGATTGAAGTGAAGTCGGATGAGGTGCTTGGGGACGACCTTCTTGTTGAGATACCGTTACTTGATGGGCGGGTTCGACTATTGAGAAGATACGGGTTGAATATGAGTGGAAACCACCTCATTGTGATACATGTAAGATTTTGGCCATACTCTTATTGAATGTCCTAAAGTTGTTGAACCTCCTTTCGATCTACTAAGCGTGTTAATGATGGTTTCAAGGCGGTTAATAACAAGAAGAAGGAAAGCAAGGTGGGTCTACTATTCCGGTCGAGGAGGCTTACTAAACTTTGTTGTGGGTAAGCGGTTTCAATATCAACCCAAAAAGACTCCTCTGAACCTAAGAAAGTGGAAGTCACTAAGAAGAATGCTTCTGATGTGGCTAGTTCGAGTGGAACAAATATCTCTACATCTAACCAGTTTGATGCTCTTAATAAGGAATATACGGATGCGTTTGGTATTCCTTCTAATGACACCAACAAGGATGTGGATTCTGGTCGTACAATGGAAGTTAATGAAGATAAGTTTACTAAGACATGTACTGCATCACAAGAACCCCTTGTGAGTTATTTAAAAGAGATGGAGTCGGGTGTGGCTCCTAAAACTAGTAATTCTTGCAATCCGCCCGCCACTTCTTCTAAGAGAGTTAACCCTTTTTCTAAGTGGGAGAGGTTGTGGTTTCTGATTCTGAAGATGAGGTGGTTACTAACCCATTTGATTAGTCTGCTAATCTATTCGGTGGTGGCCAAGAGTTTGAAGATGAGTATGATGACTATGACTACGATGACTATGCGAATCAGGTTTATGATCTTCCAGGGAACTTGGATGCCTTTAATGCCATGTATGGCACCAAGCTTCAAGGTCCTAGGAAGTAATTTTCTTTTGTTATGTCCTATGTTATTATTTGAGTAGTGGTTTGTTTTCTTGTTTAGAAAATAGGAAATATCTTGTTATGTAAGTTTTATGCCTATGTAACGGGCTGAGATATGGGATTTCAATTATATCCATTGTACTTAAACGTTTCTTTGGTTAATATATTTATCAGGGTGCAAGATTACTCGCCTTTACCAAAAAAAAAGAAAGAAAAGATGTGATTTAACATTTATCTATACCACATATAATAAAAAAAAATATATATGTAAACAGTTGAATTGTTTCGTAACCGAAGTTATTTATGATTATATTTTGAAATGGAAATTATATGTTGTATTTCTTTGAAAGTAAATCACGGTAGCCGTTTTTTAGAAAGTCGAAATTACACAAAAAGGAAGTAAATAATTAGACATTTCAATGAATATACACAACCATTCCAATTTTTTTAATGTTGTTCTATGTCTCCAAACTTGAGCTCAAGATTTGCCGTCAAAATCTTTGTCAATTTATCACATATTAATATAAGCCCAAGATCACCCTCAAAATCTCTCTCGGATCTTACTTCTTCTTCTAACTCTTCTTCTTCTACTTGAACATGAACACTATCAAGAACTCGCTTTTTTTTTTTTTAAACTTTTCATAAGCTTAAACAGATTAAGTACACTAAAACACTAATGCCATGGGCCGTTGCCCTTGCTGCCCATAGCCTGGGCCGGCGCTACCTCACAACTTCCATCGTAAACTCCCTTACTCTCCGGCCATTTAAACTCACTGATGCCCACGATTTCCTAAAGTATGCTTGTGACGATCAAGTCACAAAGTTCTTTTATATAGATCCAATGACTACCCAAGATGAAGCTTTAGCTTTCATAACTAAGGAAATCATGCCCCTCCCATGGCACATGTCAATATGCATAAATGACCGCTCAATCGGGTACGTGCAGTCAACTTCTGATCATGAAGAACATAAGGCCGTGATAGGGTATTGTTTAGCTAGGAAGTTTTGGGGTCGAGGGATCATGACACAAGCTTTAAAGAAGTCCGTGAAGATGGTGCTGAAGGACTTCCCTGAAATAGTAAGGTTGGAAGCGATTGTGGATGTTGAGAATATAGGGTCTCAAAGGTTGTTGGAGAAGGCTGGATTTATAAAAGAAGGGCTTCTTAGAAAAAATACGTTCAACAAAGGGTCATTTGTAGACGAGCTTATCTACAGCTTTTTATCCACCGATGTGACCGAGGTAGTTCATGACTAAATTACGAGTTTGATGATGATTACTGACATATGAGGTGATTCGATTTTGTTTTGAAAGTGGTTGTATGATTTGAATGATAAGTACGTAGTTATGGAGTGATTTATATTGTTTGATTGTTATTTTTGATGTTACATGTTATCAGTGATTATATTTATAAACCTATTTTAACTATTATGATAAGGCGTTAATGGATATGTAAGTCCTGTGAAAGTATCACTTTGTTATAAGCAAATTGGCGGCTTGACGTAGTGGCAGGTCTCACCACTTCTACATCAACATTTTTTCCCATCACTTTTAACTCACGTAGTGGTCACCACCTCCACCACTCTTGTTAAAACATCCTCAACTATCCCTTTATTATTTCTCCCCATCTTGTGGCCGCCACCACCTGATGAAGCAAAAAGTGGTACCACCACTCGTGATGATGGCCCTGGTGAAGCAAGGACTACTTAGATTGTGGTCACGCCCCTTTCATGCGTGGAGGGGCCATATGGGAAACCTCACAAACTACACGTATAGACTAAAATCATGATCTACGGAAAATTTTTGCCTCCATGTTCGCTTTGATTTCTCCCTTCACTTTGATCGTCTTCTTTTGTTATATCTCGATCTCAATGATTCAACCTATAGTTTTTATCTTATGAGGACCTTGAAGAATGCTAAGTTTACTTGCATGTTGAACTATGAGTATAATTGGTATTAAACATGACACTGATGATCATCTTAATCTTATATTGCTATAGGTGATCGATCATGTACTTTATTTCTCGAAAAATCAAAAGCAATCCCTTTCCTGGCACGCAATAAATGGGCTCGAAGAAACATGACCAAAAGCTAGAACACAAAAGAACCAGACTACAAAAGGCTTAACTCAATCAACTCCTTCTTTAGCCAACTTGTCCGCCTCAACACTGCGTCTGCGCTCCCTTTTAAGTTATTATGGAACGCTTGAATCCAGTAGGCGGTACGGAAAAACTTTCAAGAGGGGAAAATCTAAAAGTGGATGCTAGGTCGGGTCATGTCGATGAAGACCAGCTTTGTTGCTATAATAAAATCAACTTTACTTTGAATGAAAGTGATTTTTGAGTATTTGTTTGCGTACGAGAACCAAAACTAAGAATTGGTAATGATATAATATATGCATAATATTTAGCACATATTTACTTTTTTTATCCATATTAACACGGGTAGTTGAAGAAAATAAAAGTTGGATGACAAAATTTAAAGAAGTAGCACAGAATCTAACATTATATCTTCAAGAAAGTGCAAATGTCATTAATCACTTGAGTATAATGCGACTATTGGATAAATTTTCACCGTTATACTATTTACCCAATTTAAATGGGCAAAATGAAAATCACTGATCATCTTCGTAAAATCGACATTACTCGAGTGAACTTTGCGGGGCAGTTGCCCACATTGCCCCCATTGTGGTACCGCCCATGCGTGAATCGGTATGCATGAAAGGAAGGCGCCAATCTCGTTAGATAAAGAAGTATATCCCCAGGACACACGAATGTAATTTGGAACAAACCTTCTGAACGTACACCTGGATTATCAAGAGAGAACTAATTTTTTTTCGCAAGCAATTGTTTTCTAGTTATGCATTGTACGTGACAATAGATTATTGATTATGTTGCTAAAAAAACCACTGTGATGAATATATATAGAAGATATGTATTTATAATTATATTAAAACATATAAAAGATGAATCACTCTCTTTTCTCAAAAACTTAATTTTATGTTTTACCACCTATAGAGTTTATGATACAATCCAATTCAACACACATTTTAAAATTTGAAAATTAACGAATACAACATTAAATGCACTAAAAAACTTAAAATTAAGATATACATCATATAGAGCTTTTGGTACAAACCAATTAAACACACATTTATGATACATGTATAAACTAATTAAACACACTAATTAATGCTATTTTCAAAACACCTTCTAAAATAAATAATAATAAAAAAACATGTTATAATACACACTATACAAACTAATAAAACACACAAAACTTTATACAATTTATATGTTGACAAATTGATGATAAATATGATTTTGAAAACCGGCCCGGACCAACGGGTTCAACCGGAATCCGGAGTCCTCATCGGTTCGACTAAACAATAAAAGTCGTTCAAAAACGAAACCGAGAATACCAGTTGAAACCAGTAAAAACGGGTGAACTAAGTTGGATTAGGATATTTTTTTTCCATTTAATCAGTTCATCATTGTTATTTTGTTGGTGCTTGAACTTTAATTACAAGGTACCCGTCACTGAACACGCGAGTACTCTGCTAGTAACTTTATAACTACTATTTAATTATTGATCTATTGCACTTTCTGTAAATATAATTAGTAATTCTAGTCATTAATATATGAGTGTTATAACATAAACACATCTTATAAATCAAGTCACCTCGTTGTATAATAACTAATCGTATCGTACCACACACCAAATGTATTTGTGTCCTAATGGGTAAAAAGAAAGTATATAGATGAAGGTATATACAAACGATATGAACAAAAAAAAAAAAAAAAAAAAAAAAGGTGGAATATGTGATGCAAAATATGCAATTCCAATTCAAAAGGCAAGTGAAAATGGTTTTACCACAAACAATTTTTTCATTACTATTACATTTTGATACTGAAACATTTGTGTGTCAAATTTTAGTTTATCCGACGCAAAGTTCCTTCAAAAACTATAGACTTGTTGAATGATGGAAAGTAAAAGATGATTTCTACGTATTTAAAATCATTTTAATATTTGAGTCAAATTTTACTCTTAAGAAGCAAAACAAGTTAAAAAGTAACAATAACAATAAAGTCAAAAGTATTTGTTGAGTAAAAAGATCTAGTAAAGATTTATGAGGTGAACATAATACATATATTTACCTCATAGAATCCAGCAGTTCCATAATTGGGGTGACTACAAGAGGATATATAAATACATTTGTTTCTCTAAGTTCTCGATGTGGGAATAAGTTTACACCGAGCATCAAAATTTACACCTTTTTTAATTGTCGAATCAAATGATTTATCCATCATGTTTATAACAATTTGTGGATATCATAACAGAAGTAGTATACATGTTTTTTTATGAAAGAAACATCATTCAACTTCACTATGTGACTTTTGCAGAAGTGAAATCCAACAAAAAAGTACCGAGTCAAAAATTGATAGTTATAGTGCACAGTTATATTAGTTTAGGATCTACATCTTGTAAGATATTTGATCAAATATTTGTGGTATGTAAAGAGTCTGGATCATCCGAAACAAGTCTTTTCTATCGGAAGATCCAATATTAGTCAAAATCAGGGTCCTACAAACACAACTAACCTTGTTTGTAAACCTCAAAAGGTTGTCAGATTCAAGTGGTTCATATGGTCAAACCGACTCAACACTTGAACAAAGTATCATGAAAAGCGACTAGTCGGGCCAACACTAGCATTGTCGCATGTTTTGTTCTAGGTAGTTCTTGGTCTCTTGTGACGACATAAACTTGGATGCTTTTATTTGTCGGTGTTGATAGCGGTCTCTTGTGATGACATCAACTTGAATGTTTTTATATGATAGTTGTGAAATGGTTTGGCTAATTAACTTTGGTGATCTAAGCTTAAGTAAATGTTATATTTTGGTCTTAGAAAATCGAACACATGCACAATAACAATAAAACACCAAAAAAAAAACGTTGACTACTTTTAATTTGAACATAGCATATATTAACTTCAAAACATTTGTTGAGTCTTGTCTTGCATCTTAAATGATCATAAACTGATATTGAACTAGCAGTCATAGGCAAGGCATAACACATTAATATACATAGGCAGGTGTAATCAGTGTGAATTCAACTAGCAGTTATGAGATAATCGTTTGTCGCAATGGCAACCAATAGTCTACTACTAAGCTAATGAAACATTTTTTCCTCAGCAGCTTTTGCATTTATCTGAGAAATTTCACTTGGCTTTGAATATTATACATACATATCTTACCTCGACTACGAGATTATCATATCTTCTCAATAATCTATTTTGCATGAGCAAAGTTGTGTATACATTTGTCGAATATGAGCCACAACTTTTGGAAAGATATATTAAAAACCGTTAAATATGTTTGGCATGAGAGATGCAACCGTCTTAAATACTTTTGAAACGAGAGACAAAAATTGGGTCAAATACACATCAGGCACGGGAGATAAAAATGTGCCAAATACGCATTTGGAGCGAGAGATCACAAAATATGCCCAATGTACAAAAAATTATACCGTTGTCAAACGGTGCCAAAAGTATTTGATATCCTCTTATTAAACCAAATAATATTTGGCATGATTTATTTATTATGTGGTACACTTTGTATTTTCTTATTAAACAAAAAATAGTGTCGAATAATAATTGTCATTATGGTTTTCATCCGGATAACCAAGTTTCTCTTTAATGATTAAACATATTTTAAATAACTTAACTTTTTATTATATTATATAACAACTAAATAAAATATACCCTATTCTCACATTTTTTATTTTTTATCTTTTATTTTTAATCTAAGTTCAAAAAATGGGAAAAGTAAGACAATGGAACAATTTAAATTTTCGTTACATAATTTGCAACAAGAGGTTTAAACGCGAACCGGGGTCCTGACGTTTTCACAACAAAGGCCAAACCGCCTCTCTTTGAACAGGACGGTTTATTTAAAGCAAGAAAAAACCATCAAAAACATGTGAACCGGACCAGGCAAGAATAAAGGTCCAATATCTAAAATCAACCAAGGGGTCTTTCGAAGGAGTTGAGTGCAGAGTGAACCTCCCTCCCTTTTATAACCAAACCTCTCTTCTCAACTTTCTTATTACACTAGCGATGTGGGAAGGAGAAATTTGTAACCTACAATTATTTTCTTTCAAAAATTTTATTCCACTTTAATGACTAATGGATCATAGTTTCTAAGCTACTTATTAGATTTCAAAACACACTTGTAAGCTACACTTATAATGTGCTTCTCTATGGTCAAAGTCCAAACTTATTTTTTGGGACATTGTAATAGTGAAATTCCAACAACACTATACCTCCTAATCTCCTATTGATACGAATTTGGACTCTACTAAAGTAAATGAATAAAACTTAATGATAAGTCGTGAGAGTCATAAACGGACCCACATGGGTGTCGGCTGTGGTACGGGGTTGGGTTACACCCGATTTTTGGTCACAAAGTGAAAAAAAAATGTCATCTTGTTTGTGCAACACCCAATATTTTTTTTTTTACTTTTTTTATTTATTTTTTTATTTTTTGCTACTTTTGTTTCTTAAAATGTAACTTTTGTTAGTCCCTGATTTGAGATGTTAGGAAATAAAGAAAAAAACACGATTTAGATTCTAAGCCACATTTTACGTTCAAAGTCATACATACAAAGGCACGAAGTAGAAAAGATAATTTCAACTTTTTCATAACTAATGTCATAATAAAGTTACATTTTACTCTTAATAACTGAACCAAGTACTAAAATAACAACAAAAGAAACGGCTTCAAACAATTGGCTAAAAGATGCTTGCCAGAGTGTTTCAAAGTGAACATAGCTCATATGTTAACTTCACAAAAAATTAACAATAAATAGAGTAATTAACTATAAACAATATGTACTTATATCTCTTTTATTGTTTGTTCTGATCTGCAATTTTGTGACAAAAGATCATTTTATATGTCTTGTTATTATCTAAAAAGTCAAAAGGAATAAAAGTAAAAAAAGAATAAAAAATATAAAGAGCAACAACAAAAATTCCCAGATTGCTACGAAGTGAATAATGTATTTATTAACTTAATAGCAATCAAAAAAATTAACAAGTGAATAATTATCAGCCACATAAACAAACATTAGTTTCTTTCTTGCTCCGATGTGGGAATAACTGTTGGGATTTTAGATCCAGTTAACCATTAACCTCTACGAGTACGCAACGGATAAGGATCTAGTAATCGCAATTAGGTTAAACACGTAATTAATAAACAAATAATTAATACAATATTAATTAATTAAAAGGGATAAAAGAAACCCTAACCTTGCTTGGCAATTGATCTCTAGTAACGGAACAAGAAACCAAAACGAAACTCAGCACCTAAAATAGATGCCTCGAAGAGTATCACACACAAACACATAAACCGAGTACGTTCGATAAAAGGCTAGTCGAGAACGTCAAAAAAAATCAACACTTGATAACTTGAAAGTCACGAATAAGAAAAGGCCAAAAGAACCACCTTCTTGCCTTTATATACGAGCACTACAAATCTGCCAAAGAGCAAATATTAATTAACCCGATATCGAACAATAAATGTTGTCCATATGTCTTTTCTATCCAATATAGCACATGACCACAAAACTAAAACCACTTTCTTGCTACTGCTACAATTAGACTAGGAAAACAGAAACAAGAAAATCTCCAATCTATCTAACACCTAAACCCTTGAATCATTGCAAGTTTAGGAACTAGAAAACCAAACAATCTTGATCGACTTTGATGCAAGTCGACAAAGAATTAATTCGGAAACAATAGATCGAGTTGGTGATATGTTTTAGGGTATATGATGCGTGATGTTTTAGGTGAGGTTGTGTTTGCTTTACAAGAACACAAACCGACTACCATCCTGGGTCTTGTCTTGGTCGACAAGTCACAAGCCCAAGCAACCATCCTCTGCATCGCCTTGATCGATTAAAGACATCAAGGCCCAAGGCGCTTTAACCAAATTCGACCCAAGTCCATGTCCAAGAATAGTCCATGGGTCGTACATAGATAGGGTCAAATTCACGCATGCATATCGGGTATATTATTCAAGTATTTGTATACGTTCTACACGTACTCTCGTGTTTATCGTGTGTGCCCCCATCGGCTCACACACTCTTAGTCGTTTTGTCATGTTTATAACTCCCACAAACCAACAGCTCCCACTTGGGAGTTGGTGTGTCGAATGGCACACAAAACTAACGACGGAAACGCCTAGCAAACGATCTCACTCGCTTTTAACTAAAAGTGTTCGAGAGAATACTTTGTAAAAGTTTCTCAAGAGCATGGTCATTCAATGTCTTGCTCTAATCATCCTTTGTTATAGATACCGTTAAACCATGGATTATGGATCTCAAATCATTCCATATAGTTTAACCATTTAGAATCTCGTTATAGAATTTAATTAGATATACCAAATGTAATCAAGTATCATCTTGCATTACCCTTTGGGTTCGGCCGAACAATTATCTTATTAACTGCGGAGGCGCCATGGTATCTTCTGCGCATATCAAGTGGAGTAAGAAATCCTTTATTGACTACAAGTGTTGTGGATCTTGCTCACATCACTCCGAAATATGGTTTTTATAACTACCTTGTTCGAGATAGCGTTTTGCGTATACTTACAAAAATGATATCCACACATAATGAACTTGCTTGTATCTCAAGTCTAAGGATGAAGATAACAAACCATTTTCAATATTTTACTTATGACAATGATCCAAAAGTAAATGTTTGAAAGTTGGGGAATCCAATATGCATCTTTAGTGAATACATATGAGTTTGGCGGGAACAATCCGAATTCTCACTAGAATATAACCAACACTCACATTTGCCTTACATAACAATATTCCCATATTGTTAACCGATAATGGACATATTTAGAATAATAAAATTATTCAAGGATTAAACATGTAAATATAGGATAACAATTATTGTATGAATGAATACCAAATACCAAGTATCTTTATTCATCATAAAGTAAAAATTGTCTTTCAATCCTAATTATCCAAATACTAAAAGCAGATATGCATGAAACTCATTTAGTAAGTTGAACCCTAATGTTTCCAACATTCTCAACCTTTCTTTAAAAGAAAAACTAAATAGTTATCCGAGTAAACTTTCAATACTTATTTCAAATATCACATATAGTGAGTGATTTGAAATATAAGATGAGTGTCTTATCTCATATGCTCATACTATTGCAAGAATTATAGTATGGAGATGTTGTCTTACCTTGCATGAGGTAGTAAAAGTCAACAACATCTTGGCGATCATCTTTACGCTTCTAAAAGTGTAGAGTATTCTCATTCATTAATGTGTAATGCAACAATGCTCTATGTTGAGCATAACTAGTTAAGATTTATCATAAAAGATGAAATCCTACTACAACTAGTATTAATAATCCTCTAGCATCATTTGTACTTATACAACATTATGCTTTAAAATTCGTAAACATTTATAAAAACAATATTCTAAACACTCTCAATTATATATTGTTGTTGTCAGCTCATTTTGTCCTTGTACAAAAGCAACAACTAGTCTTATAAACAGTATATTATATACATGATGAACCCTTAGTTTCAAAACACAAAGTTTCCATCCATGTAAATTATTCCAAGTGAAATATACCATTTTAAGACTTGCTCAAATGATATATTGCATTTGTGTCAGACTTATTTTTCCGCATTTGTTTATTCCATATAAACATCTATTCCAAGGTTGTTTGTTTTATTCCCTAAATTCCAAGTGAAGTTTCATTACATGCCTAAGGATCAATATCTAGCTTAAATAGAATGATATCTTCAACATATAAATTTTAAGGAAAAATACATTGCTCCCACTCAATGTCATATGTACTCAAGAGATATCTTAATTCAATCAGAATCATATTGTAATTAAATTCAAGATCTCAGCTCTTAGATGCATGATCCAATCCAAAATATGGATTGCTCAAATTTTGTATACTACATAAAGATAATATAGATTCATAACCCTTTTGATTACACACCGTCCTCGCAAAAGGTAATCATAAAGAAAGAGTTATAAAATCTAATTGTCATATTCAACATACAAATCACATGTATGACAATTAAATATCTTTATATAATTAATGCATGTATTATATAAGAAAATTTAATCACAGTCAATTGCTTAAGTATGATTAAAAAACTTGTTATAAAATGCCAGGAATTAATATGTATACAATTTTTTCCTTGTGAGTCTTTCTTCAAAAGAAACTCATTCCAACCCCATAGGTTAACTGTTAGGCGAAATTACAATCAAGCTCAAAACTCGATTTGCCTTTTAAGGACTGCATCTTATCATTCATAGTTCTAAAACATTTATCAGATTCAAGATGTGATAATATATTTTAGTAGTTAGCTGATTTACAATAATCTTCTAACTTACATCCCTCAGCATTGACATAAAATATCACTTAAGTGATGAGGCATCCTTTCGGATTTATGAATGAGAGTAATCATTATACTTCGGTCGTCATTTTCATGTTTAACCTTAGTATGACATTAATAAGTGGATGTTAGAAGGTTAAGTATTTTGTTCTCAAAAACTTTGAGATATGTACATTGTAAGTAGAGACAATTCTCTAAATACCAAGTATTTAAGCAACAATAAATTGTTCCTAATGGAGAATCACAAAATACATTTTAAGTTCTCATCTCAAGATTTGTTAATAAAATGCTTCATAAGATTTTAATAAATTCAGAACTTAAATCAAGACATAATTGAATTCATTCCAACAACTCAAATTAGGGTTTATAGAAAAACTCTAATTTAGTATCACTCTTTAACCAAAAGTCTAGCAACAGTTTTGTGTTTCATCAAGCTAGGAAGAACACCAAAACTACAATCTTCAAGCTAGGAAGTGCAGAAAAATCAAAATTCCAAAAGGGTTTATGATTCAAATGGTTTGAGTGGTAAAACCTTAAATCCCTAATGAATTAGGGTTTTCAGTTATAGGTTGTCTTGAATACCTTCTAGGTTTGAACTCTATTTAGTGTATCCATGACACACTAATTTTCTAACCTTGATATGTTTTGAGGTAGAGCAATTAAAGCTATCGTGAACCAAACAATATGAATAAGGTTTGATCCAACACATTAGACATACCATAATGAAGTGGTATCCTATGAGTTATTAGAATTGTGAAACTATATCAGAATTCTATAGATAACTTAATTCTCTTATGACCAAATACTTGTCAATTGGGTCGAGCCAAATTGCATATAAAGTATTTACGAACCAAGTGCATGCAATAATGTATATTCATTGAACAATACAAGAACTTTATGTTCACAAGAAGACAAAACTGTTCAAGGATTATATGTTCATGTGTTAACAAGAAAATAGAACATTTCAATAATACATTATAAGTCTTTGAATAATTCAAAGCCTCATGTTTATGTGTTAACAAGAAGACATAACACATTTACTATATATTCTTTATGTTATAAGTCATTGATTAATACAAGGACTCTATAATTATGTCTTAACATGTAAGCATAATTATACTAACAAAAGTAATCGTGAACGCAAACTTTTGAGTTCTATAGTAATTTCAAGTTAATTTTATACTTCATAATTATGATCATCATCATATAACCATAATTATGTTGACTAAAACATGTAGTCAAATGTTGAAGTATCTTTACACTATATCATGACATTTGAATGTAGTAGGGCAACAAACATCTAGCGTGTTCAAGTACTAGTAGAATCATTATTAGAATGTAGTAGGGCAATAAACATTTCACGTGCTTAAGTCCTAGTAGAATTCTTATTTTACATGTAGTAGGGCATTAAACATCTAATGTGTTTAAGTCCTAGTAGAATTATTAGTTTCCTTTACCTTGCGGTCAAGAGATACCAATAATATTGTTGTTCCTTGCACACACTTTGAGATTTCTCCCACTTGTGTAAGGTACAACATCATATTATGAAAACAAACAACACGTGATTGATTATTCAAACAATATGATAATGTCATAGAGATCATAAGTAGTTGTAGAACCATAGCCTTTAATAAAGAATTGTGGATTATTATTCTATAGATAACACTTCGAGAAGCGGCGGCGAGAAGGCAACGTGTTATCTTATAAAATAAAATGCAATTTTCCTTTAAGCAATGGTTGTTCATATTCGAAAAGTAATGAATTATTTCAAAGCAAGTTTGAAATGATATGGGTGACTAACAGGAAATTAATCTCGTAGCTCCCACTGAAATTGACAACATTACATGAATGATATTTCAGTAATAAAATGCAACTGGTCCCACTAGATTTGTCAACATTACAAGTGTTACATTTCCAGTAGAAAGCATATAGCAGTTTTATATATACTTTCCTATTCTCTTCAAATGCCTACGAGTAGCATGTACTTAGGTATTGAACAGAGTATATGAAGTTCTACTTATGCAGACATGGACTAGCCATTCTTTTATTCAATTAACTTGAACCTTTAGCATGCAATTCCTCCTTTATCGTCTACAAAGCCCCAAGGGTATTTAGCACTTTAGGAATAATAAGAGTCCAAGAAGATTACCTAGCAAATATGCTAGTAATTCCTTTACTCTTTGCGGTTAAAACTCATACATCGTGACAAGTGCAGGATGTTATTTATTTTGGTAGCTCTAAACACAATGTTTTCAGTTACACAAAATATTCTATCTTTCAATTAACTATAGACCATGAAAGGGTAATGAAAGATCATAAACGAGTTTATCAATTTTGGAATCCTATCTTAGTTAGTCAACTAATGAGAAAATATAGGAATAATCTCACTCTTCTTACTAGGAAAAGAGACTAAGTTTGTCTTTTGAAGAAAAACAACTTTGTTTACGAATTATGTTGCGATAACACAATTAATCATAACATAAAAAGTTCAATTCTAGTATTTTCGATAATTACATTCTTAAAAGAATTAACTACCCAATTAATTACTAATAAGACTACGATCCATCTTGCAACCCTATTTAATTACCATAGGTCCGACGATGTATAAAAAAATAGGACAAGAGGTAAGTGACGGCGTTAATTGCATAATGCAACTCTTAGATTTATGAGACTTGTTTAAGGCATCAAGATTAAGTAATAATGTCAAAAGCATGTTTAGTTCTCATCTTATGCACGGGGTTCGAGGTCCGACCAAAGTTAACTCAAGATAAGTCGACCAAGTATGAACGTGTAAAAATAACCGAGGTCCGACCGGTGAGAAATAATTACCATGGGTTGGAAAGGCCCTTAGGTCCGACCGGAGAAGTCAATCCAAGTGCACGTATTCATAGTTGGATGGCATAAACTTAAATTTAAAATAGGTATGCACATATAAATGTGGTAAAATTAGTGTACAAAGAAGCATGCAAAACAACTTTGTAACACTAATTTTAAAACTTTGGTAATGACATCAGAGTGATCATCATGGTTCACAGTAGCTCAATCGAACATATTGTGGAGGCAGAGGACCATGTAAGCGCGAAACATAACCTTAGACATCCTTTCGGTGCGACTGTGCGCACCTCTTTGAACCCCATTTTGAGTTTGTTCTAGTGGGTGAGCCGTACATCCCAAGTGTCCATAGCGTCTAGTTTTTAAATTCTTGAAAACGTGTTTCATATATTAGGTCACTTTATTTTACAAAAAACAATTTTCCACGAATCAAATAGCAGGTCACAATTGAGCATGATATTTAGGCGTGTAAATAAAGACCCATATTAATGTTATGGTTACGATATATATTATTCCATATTGCATACAATTAGGTGTCAAAGCAAGTAACAATAATGCACATAATAGAATCACAAACATATAAACATAAACATCAATATATAACCACATATTGTTCCGAGTTCTCTCGCGAGTCTTCCCCAAAAGGAGAACCATAAGATCGTCACTAGGATACAATACCTAGATCGCCCCATACATCGCAAAAGCAATTGAGTGGGTCTTGTGGCCGGAAAACACATAAAATATGGCAATCTCAATTAACAAGTAATTACGCAATTTTATGTATTTATAAACCAATATGTAATTCTAATTAACAATTAATACATTCAAATTAACTTTTAATTCAAATTAGCAAGTAATTTTAATTAACATGTAATTATTAATTAACAATTTAATTTTAATTAACAAAGTAATTATAATTCACATGTAAATTAAATTCTAATTAACAAGTAATTCTAATTAACAAATTAATTCTAATTATCAATATAATTTTAATTAATGTGTGACTAGTTATTATTTATTAAAAATTGACAAGTATTGCATGTAATTGTCAAAATTAAAATAAAACAAAATAACTACACTAGGTTTCATGCAGCCTTTTAAACATGTTTATTAATTCAGAAACGTATAACCCATAATCGCAAAAACGATTTGGCTCTGATACCACTGTTGGGATTTTAGAACCAGTTAACCATTAACCTCTACGAGTACGCAGTGGATAAGGATCTAGTAATCGCAATTAGGTTAAACACGTAATTAATAAACAAATAATTAATACAATATTAATTAATTAAAAGGGATAAAAGAAACCCTAACCTTGCTTGGCAATTGATCTCTAGTAACGAAACAAGAAACCAAAACGAAACTCAGCACCTAAAATAGATGCTCGAAGAGTATCACACACAAACACATAAACCGAGTACGTTCGATAAAAGGCTAGTCGAGAACGTCAAAACAAATCAACACTTGATAACTTGAAAGTCACGAATAAGAAAAGGCCAAAATAACCACCTTCTTGCCTTTATATACGAGCACTACAAATCTGCCAAAGAGCAAATATTAATTAACCCGATATCGAACAATAAATGTTGTCCATATGTCTTTTCTATCCAAGATAGCACATGACCAGAAAACTAAAACCACTTTCTTGCTACTGCTACAATTCGACTAGGAAAACAGAAACAAGAAAATCTCCAATCTATCTAACACCTAAACCCTTGAATCATTGCAAGTTTAGGAACTAGAAAACCAAACAAATCTTGATCGACTTTGATGCAAGTCGACAAAGAATTAAGCTGGAAACAATAGATCAGTTGGTGATATGTTTTAGGGTATATGATGCGTGATGTTTTAGGTGAGGTTGTGTTTGCTTTTACAACAACACAAACCGACTACCATCCTTGGGTCTTGTCTTGGTCGACAAGTCACAAGCCCAAGCAACCATCCCTTGCATCTGCCCAATCAGTTAAAGACATCAAGGCCCAAGGCAGCTTTAACCAAATTCGACCCAAGTCCATGTCCAAGAATAGTCCATGGGTCGAACAAAGATAGGGTCAAATTCACGCATGCATATCGGGTATATTATTCAAGTATTTGTATACGTTCTACACGTACTCTCGTGTTTATCATGTGTGCCCCCATCGGCTCACACACTCTTAGTCGTTTTGTCATGTTTATAACTCCCACAAACCAACAATAACGAACTTAAACTTCTTAATTTTTTTCGAAGAAATGATTCATTCTAGATATATATTGCAACAGTTTCTGAATCTAATAATCAATATATTCGTGTTGCTATCTATGAGTAACACTCACTATTCATAATGTATTACAATATTTCATAATCAGTTAACACATCGATTTTTTGTTATGTATTAACACAACTAGGCTAAGTAGTTGGGCTTTTCTAAAGGCCAATTCTAATCACTTGTAAGCCTTTACAACATTATCAAGTCGATGTGGAATAAACATGTTTGGAAGAAGGTTAACATCTTTGTGTGGGGGTGGATTGGAGGAAGACATCCGGTTAAAGCAGAGCTTAATAAGAAAGGTAACGATTTGCATACAATTTTATGGCCAAGCTGCGATGAGGTGTGTAAAACTATTGATCATACTTTGGTATTATGTGACGAAGCAATTCTAGTGATTGAAGATTGCTAATGTAAATGCCTTTTTTACTCATGAGGTGTTTAGGTATAACGGGAATGGTGTGGTTCTTTCAAAATATAAATCACTGCATCAATAGTGGTCTCGACATGAGGCTACTACAATTGTAGAGTGTTTGGGAAAAATGTTGAAACACGAACAAATATATTCCAAGATTTTTTTTTGTTAACTATGATTTCCGACCTTTTGACTGACTAATCTATGTGGTTTTGAACCCACCGTCACAAAGACTCAAACCAGGTAAATCACTCTCTTTTCAGGAAGTAGCATGGTCACTTAAGGTTTCAAAGATATTTGTTTGAAAGCATTCTAGTGGATACATAGAATATGGAAAAGGTGGCTTAAGGATAATAGTGTTGCAACAAAAAGTATTATTTGTGAACTTGTGACTTTTGCTGTTTGGACTTTATAGAAATGGATTTATCAGGTTTAGCGTGTATGAAAATTTTGAACATGAACATTTATTTAAAACGGGTCAAAATAACACAGATGTCTAACTGATATTACATTAAAGAGTAAAATCAAATACAAAAAAACTACAAAGTCATTGTTATTTGCGTAAAAAATTAGGCAAATTAACCAAATACCGTAAACTAAAATGATAAACAAGTGTCAAGTGGCCAAAATTGCATATATACCACACAACAGTTTACCAACACGTGCTTAGTTTGAAACAGATTTTCTAGATTTTGACAACCTACTAATTGGGCCTATTTCACTAAAAGGAATACAAAATTGAGCTTAGTTTATTGGCTTTTTTTACTTGAGTCTATTTGATCGAACAAAAACAGACTCGTAAAGTAAGTTGGCATACGTTTTCTTATACTTGTGTTCTATCCCTTGATATATGGGATTCCTCAACTGCTTACTAAAGTATGCAAGTACCAACAAGCTATTTACTTTATAAGTACCACGGAAAATGTTTTATCTAAATGCTTCAAACTGTTTATTTGCGTAAAAACTAAGTTGCTCCTGAATAATTAAGAATCCCAAACACCCTTTAAACTTTTTCAAATTTTGCATATATGTAACGTTTGGATGTGCAATTTCGAAGTGAATAGCGTGACACATAACAAATATTGGTTTTGCGTTGTTCGTAAGTAGTTGTTTATGGATTGGATGAAAATTCAAATAGTAGCAGCTTTCGTTTTCGCATGCAAGGTATATAATCACGTCACTACTTTACTTCTATTTATTTACGACACATTCATGGAAGATTACTCATTTATTAAGTGATGTTGTTCATGAAGATGAAGCATACTTGTGTTCTGTCTAATTCGATACTTTTTAATAACCAAAAACGACCCTTTAGACCTGATAAGTCAAACGTAGACTTTTTTGGATGAGAGAAAGTATAAAGCTATCTTTGTTTGATTATTTTTTGTGCTTGTGATGGATAGGCTTTGTATACAAGGTGTTTTAGAAACTAGAAATGCGGTGTTTCAAAGAGAGAAAGAAAAAGGTCTATGCTCGGGCTTTAGTTATTGGCTTTGCAACCGATCACCTAGAAGATCTCAATATCTCATATGTTTTGCTGATGGTTTTGAATCTCCTCGTTTAAGGTATGGAAACATGTTTACGCGGTAAGCCATACTTAAAAATCCAAAAGGGTATGTGATAATGGTGTCTTTATGTAAAACCTGATCAATGAACTGAAGCTACTGTTACACCAGGGAAGCGTGTTTAAATTTCATGGAATTATGTAAAACAAAGAGTAATGATAGAGGATGGATGGATGAGGTAGCAGCCATGCAAGCATACTGTCATTCACAACTCGCTATTTTAGAATTAATTTCAACAACAATATTGAGGTTAAAAAATGTCTTTATCTTGATATGAAATAAATAGTTTATGCAATAACTTCATATCAATATAACAACACAGCAAGTAAAATAATTGTCTGTTATATATATTGGCGATTCTTCCCCTTTTTTCTGATATGGGACTATAAAACTTTAAACTTGTCATTTTGTCAATATGGCGAATGAAATGATATATCCTTTATTCGTCAGAAATTGATAATATATGTGTTATGCTAAAAATTAAACACTATTAAGGTTTTATTACTTGATCGAACTCATCATTTATCAGTTATTATCACCTCATTTTAAGTTCCAAAGAAAACAACAATTACTCATTGTATTGCTTATAACTTTTAAACCGATTATAGTTAGCTAATGTCATCAGCAGTTGTGTATTCGCAATTAAATTCCGAAAAAAATGCTACCTGGATTGCCGCTTCTACCGATCGTACGCGCCGTCATGCACCGTCGTAAGTCCAAATTGTCGACAAAAATAAATCACTCTTTTTCACATTGCATCTATCTATTACGACTAGGTGGTATCAAAGTATTGATTCTCATAATCATCATCATCATAATCATCAACAACAACCGAACGCAAACCCAAATCCACTGTACTGTTACCCGCTTTCTACCCAAAACAAGCCACATTTTGGGGGTTTTCGAAATCATTGTGGTAGTGTTGCAATTAATTAATCAGTCAATCCATTAGGATTCATTAATCAAACAATAATATAAACTATCAATTATAGCCTATGAGCAACTTTTTGACCTTCAATTATGCCTAACAAAGATTCAAACTTGTTTAAAAAGCTTCAAAATCCATCTGTTAATGAATTTGAAGGAATATACGTGTATGACTTAAGTTAGTAGGTCCTTAAACTCTTTCCTTTTCTTCATTTCTCACCCCTTTTATTATACACTTTTCCTTCTCTTCTTTATACTTTCAAATGTGGATACAAGAACAAAAATGTGAACAACTTCTCTGCCTTTGACAAAAATGTGATTAGCTTCACTTGACACTAGCAACTACCCTTATAGATATGTAATTCAGAATGATTCAATGAAAAAACTCAGTGAAGTTGGTGAAAGTCAATAACTTGACTCAAAAACCCAACTCTTCTTATGCTTAACGATTTCACCCAATGCAGAACATACTTTTATAAATCAAAACTTCATTGTGATAATTAAATCATATAATAATACTAACTGAACTTAATTTTGATATGACAATCAATAGTCAACCAAGTATCAAATACCACTATTTTCATCAAAAACACAGTTTGACTTTCTCAAAAGGTCAACTCTATTAGCTGAAGTTCCTAAGAGAGCTAGGTGTCATGACGAGCTTCAAGTTCGTCGTCGCGCCACCTCAGCGCCACATCAGCATCCTATTTTCCCACAACTAACCACAACAAACCCCCTCCTCACTCATAACAAACCTCAACCTCTTCATTTGGGGCCCACCACTACCACTTTATTTTTTTTATTCAATTTCCAAATAAACTAAATTCATTTTATTAAAAATAAAAATACAATTTATACTAAAAAAAAGTTATAAATTAAAAAAAAAAAAAAAAAAAAAAAAAAAAGACAAAACCTATTGTTATCCATTAAAAAAGAAGACAAAACCTATTGTTATCCATAAATATCATGTAAAAATACAAACACACCTCATATTCACAACTTTATTATCCAATTAAAAAAAAAAAAAAAAAAAAAAACACACACACACAAACTTTGCTCGCTTCTTCTTATAACAAAAATATAAATACCAACCGGTCAAAAAAAAAAAAAAGTGTCTTCTTCTCCAAAAATTTTTTTCTGCACATTCACACACACACACAACATATATTGAATAATTCAAAGTTACGCACTTTTCCTGCGTTTGTGTCAGAAACAATGCTCGTCGTCCCCACGATTTTGTAAACCACGGCGAGCCACAACGAGGGAGGTCGGTGTGGCGGCGAGCGACGGCGGGCTTCCACGTCACCCACGGCGAGCCACAACCACCTCCACACCGTCCGCTCTAAGAGTGGACGGTGTGGGTTTGATCGTCGCTCGCCGTGGCCGACGTGGCGTCTCGCCGTGGCTCGCCGCCACACCGGCGTCTCGCCGTGGCTCGCCGCCACACCGGCGTCGCCCGTCGTGGCTCGCCGTGAGATCCAAAATCGTCGGGACGACGAATGAAGCTAACTGACACGCATTGATTAAATATTTCATATATCCGTTGCCTAACGTTTAAAAACGTTTTTTTTTTTTTTTTTTCAAAAACCCACCACCCACTCTATAAATTAACATAACATTTCATACAAGTTTTTCATATTCAATCAAAACATATCCATTCAAACTTGCTGAAAACATGAATTACGATAGTCAATCATCTTATTCCGGCGATAGTGATCTTGAAGAGTTAACGGAGTTAGAAATGTTTATTCAAGAGTTCGAGGCGGAGCAAACGTTGCAGGAACAAGCACCCGGTCCTTCAAAGCGTCGTCAATATGTCCCTCGTGAACGTGAAGTTGTTGAAGCACGTCTTGTTGTCGACTATTTTGGTGACAACCCAAAATATTCGGACTCAATTTAGACGTCGATTTCGTATGAGCCGTCGTCTATTTCTACAAATGGTGCAAGGTATTGAAACTCATCATCCTCTTCCTAGGCATTTTGATTTCTTTAGAATGCGACCCGATGGTAGGGGTGTAATGAGTTTTAGTGTGCTATGAAATGCACATGTGCCTACGCCAATTGGCTTACGGATATCGGTGATGCATTAGATGAGTATTTACAAATAGGTGAACACCGTGCACGCGATTGCCTAGATTTTTTTCTTATGTGCATAATCCAACTATTTATTAAGGAGTTTTAAGAAAACCGGATGAGGATGACATTCGTAACTTATACTATGCACATAAAGCTGCTCATGGGCTTCCGGAATGTTGGGGAGCATCGATTGTATGCACCGGAATGGAGAAACTGTCCTAAAGAATGGCAAGGCCAATTTCATAGAGGTGATAAAAATATCCCACTATAATGCTTGAGGTCGTTGCTTCATATGATTTGTGGATTGGCATGCTTTTTGAGGTGGCGGGTGCGAATAACGATCTAACGGTTTTAAATAATTCTCCGTTATTCGACGACTTGCTTGATGACATCGCCCCTGAGGTTGAGTTTCAAGTTTATGGGTGTAAATTTAAGCAAGGGTATTATCTAGCTGACGGAATCTACCCGGAGTGGGCATCTTTCGTCAAGTCATTTACAGTTGCAACTAATCCAAAAAATGCCGCATTCAAAGCGAAACAAGAAAGTGCTCGAAAAGACATCGAAAGAGCTTTTGGTGTCCTCCAGGGACGTTGGCATATCATTGCCCAACCGGCGCGGCAATTTACTATTGGCAAGTTACGGAGAATCATGTACGCGTGCATCATAATGCATAACATGATTTTGAAAGATGAAAATTTTGCGATATCAGATATTGCTGAAACGTATATTTCTCCAACACCAAATTTACAGCAGACATGGATTGAACGTTGCCAAGTGCAAAGAAAAAAAGCCAAAGAACTACATGATAAACGCACACACGCTAAGCTTCAACGATGTCTCATCGACCATGTTTGGCAACAAGTTCAATGGGCACAATTTCAACAACATAATCCGGATAATTAGTTTCGTTATAATTTCATGTATTTCTTGCGTATGTTTTTTTTTTCGTATCTTTTTTTTATGTTTAGTACGTTTTTTATTAAGTTGTGTATTGTATTTTTAATTTGAATGAAATGGATTTATTTAGTTTTATTTGGAAGTGAAAATTGAATAAAAAATAAAGTGAGTAGTGGTGGGGCCCAAACGAAGAGGTTGAGGTTTGTTATGAGTGAGGAGGGGTTTGTTGTGGTTAGTTGTGGGAAAATGAGATCGCGATGTACCGGCAATGGCATGCGACGATGAAGAAATGGCTTATTATGGTACCAAGACTCTAAGCTAACTTAACTTATTACATTCATATTACATATTCCAAGTTGGGTATTAGAGTGGACGGTGTGGGCTCGCCATCCAAACTCGCCGTCCGACGTGTCCTTTCGCCGTGGTTCGCCGCCACACCGGAGGAGCTCGCCGTAGCTCGCCGTCGAGCCCTTCATCGTCACCACGACGAGCTTGAACGTCTGACACAACCACAAACCAAATGGATATTTAATAATGTTACCGAGGTGTGTTTGTGTGTGTGTAGTGTGTGTTTGGTAGTGGTGGGCCCCAAATGAAGAGGTTGAGGTTTGTTATGAGTGAGGAGGGTTTGTTGTAGTTAGTCGTGAAAAATGGGATCTTGATGCACGATGGTGGCAGCGACGATGAAGTTGAGCCTTGTTATGACACCTTGTGCTCTTATATCTTTATTAAACTGTATATAGTTAAATCGTATTATTTGATCACTTCATCTCGGTGCACACAACGTCAATACTACAAAAGAAATATGAGCCGGTATTACATGTATAATAGCACCTCAAGAGTATATTTACATCACTTATAAACCTTTCATTAGAAGCACAAATTGACTTTCTGAACAACTCAGCTGCGTAAACTGAACTCCATGAATAAACTTTATAACATTAATTCTGAATGATAAAAAGAAAAACAATCATTCTTTGCGAATGTACCTAATAACATTCATACACTGATGCTGATGAAACTATCGTATTAATGTCCAACAAATTGTCTTCAGCTCTTCACACCACACTACCGCTCGACTTGTAAGATGATACAGCAGAGAACTTGAGAGTGATCAATGTCCGCAAATGAACACAATTACGCTCCCAACATTGGTGAAATCTTTCAGACATGAAAAAACTGCTTGATTTATAAAATTAATTCTGAATGATAAAAAGAAAAAACAATCATTGTTTGCAAATGTACCTATTGATGACCAACAAAGTATCTTCAGCGCATGATTTGTAAGATGATACAACAGATAACTTGAGAGTGATCAATGTTCGAAATGAACACAATTACGCTCCCGACATTTGGCAAGATCTTTCAGACATGGAAAAACTGATTGAGCCAGATCAAACCGTTAGGCCCCGGGGATTCAGTTAAAATAGTTGTTTACCGAGGACTAAACAACAGTGTAGCAGAACATTTCATAATCACGATTATAGGAGGTTCGTTTCATGGGTGTTAAGCCGAACATTTTATAATTAGCATCACCGGAGATTCGTATATGGGGTGTTAAGCCACATAACTCAAGAGTTGTTTTAAACCCAATAATACGCAGACTAGGGGTGAGCTCGGTTCCGGAACCGCACGGAACCGAACCGGAACCGAGAGAACCGAGAACCGAAATTTCCAATAATGAAGAACCGAGAACCGGACCGAGTAGCATGTTTCGGTTCGGTTCGGTTCGGTTCGGTTCGGTTCCTTCATGGGTCTAACCGATTAGAACCGATTTTTTAAGAAAAAGCATTATGTAAACTACAAATAATACGTTTAGACCATGTTTGATCTTCCGCATAATACGTTAATAAATCTTATGACATGTTACTTTTTATTTTTGAACTCCAACATAAAATGTACTAAACATGTATAGACAAAAATAACTACGCATCTATTACGACTATATCTTTTATGACATGTAACTCTTCATGTATATAAAGTTTTAAGAAGTTGATGCATGCTTTTATAGTTAAGGACTCAAGATAGATTTATAAAGTCAAAACTTTTATGGGTTAGCGATATGACTCGGTTACAAATCTTTATACTAAATACTAGAGTATTAGCTTAAAGTGAACCAAACAAAAGTACGAATAGTGCATGATAACATGATAGTGAAAATCCATTTGTTTGAAGTAGACAAGTAGGACGTTCATTTTCAAAAATTAATTGATTTGTACCAAAATCTTACTAATTAAATAAGAGTGGTCATGAACAACATTCGCGACCAAAAATAATCAAAGGAAATTATAGAGGGTTCCTAGACAAAAAACACCTATCAATTGGTAAGAAATAGAAAACATAATGAAATTGGGAGGAAGCATATAAATATTATCATGACATTAATTAAAATAAGACGATTAAATTTATCACAATAAATATTTACGTTGCGATCGAAAAAGAAAGAAAAGTATCCTCACTTATGAAAGTCGGGCGGTTCTTGTTCGGAACCGAGAACCATGATTCGACCGAACCGAACCGAGAACCGAAATTTCAATAATGGAGAACCGAGAACCGGACCGCGGTTCTAAAATTCGTTCGGTTCGGTTCATTCGGTGACGGTTCTCGGTTCCGGTCGGTTCTCGGTCCATTTGCTCACCCCTAACGCAGACCTTTCAATTGAAAAATGCTCTGTGGAAGACGACGTATTTTTGTACCTGTTATATCTAACTCTTCTAAACATTTTAAATGCCCAAGTTCCTCAGGCAAATCATCAAGTGTACAATCGAGCAAATGAAAATATTTTAGGCGTTTGATCAGTTCAAAGATGCTCTTTGGAAAACCTCCAGAAAATCTATAGCTCCTGAAAATTAGCTTCTCTAAACATTGTAATCGGCCAAGATCCTCCAGTAACTTCTGATCGTGTCCAATTTCAAGATATTTCAGATGTTTCAGCATACAAATGCTATCCGGAAGACGACTAATCCCAGTTTCTAACAACATTAGCTTCTCTAGAGATTCTAATTTGCCAAAATCTTCAGGTAAACTCTTAAGATCCAAACAAGAAGCAAGTTCGAGAGATTTCAGCTGTTTCAACATACAAAGACCATCTGGAAGATGTTTTATCTTTGCATAGGACAAACAAAGCTCCTGCAGGGATTCTAATTGGCCAAAACCCTTGGGTAATTTCTCAAGATCACCACAATATAGTCTGAGAGATTTCAGCTGTTTCAACATACAAAGACCATCTGGAAGATGTTTTATCTTAGCACAGAACAAACAAAGCTCCTGCAGGGATTCTAATTGGCCAAAATCCTTGGGTAATTTCTCAAGATCATCACAATATAGTTGGAGAGATTTCAGCTGTTTTAACATACAAAGACCATCCGGAAGATGTTTTATCTTTGCATTGGATAAACAAAGCTCCTGCAGGGATTCTAATTGGCTAATATCTTCGGGTAATCTCTCAAGATACTGACAAGATTCAAGTTTGAGAGATTTCAGCTGTTTCAACATACAAAGACCATCTGGAAGATGTTTTATCTTTGCATAGGACAAACAAAGCTCCTGCAGGGATTCTAATTGGCCAAAACCCTTGGGTAATTTCTCAAGATCACTACAATATTCAAGTTCGAGAGATTTCAGCTGTTTTAACATACAAAGACCATCCGGAAGATGTTTTATCTTTGCATTGAATAAACAAAGCTCCTGCAGGGATTCTAATTGGCTAATATCTTCGGGTAATCTCTCAAGATACTGACAAGATTCAAGTTTGAGAGATTTCAGCTGTTTCAACATACAAAGACCATCTGGAAGATGTTTTATCTTTGCATTGGATAAACAAAGCTCCTGCAGGGATTCTAATTGGCCAAAACCCTTGGATAATTTCTCAAGATCACCACAATATAGTTTGAGAGATTTCAGCTGTTTCAACATACAAAGACCATCTGGAAGATGTTTTATCTTTGCACAGAACAAACAAAGCTCCTGCAGGGATTCTAATTGGCCAAAATCCTTGGGTAATTTCTCAAGATCACCACAATATAGTTTGAGAGATTTCAGCTGTTTTAACATACAAAGACCATCCGGAAGATGTTTTGTCTTTGCATTGGATAAACAAAGCTCCTGCAGGGATTCTAATTGGCTAATATCTTCGGGTAATCTCTCAAGATACTGACAAGATTCAAGTTTGAGAGATTTCAGCTGTTTCAACATACAAAGACCATCTGGAAGATGTTCTATATTTGCACAGGACAAACAAAGCTCCTGCAGGGATTCTAATTCGCCAAAATCTTTGGGTAAACTCCTAAGATAGAGACAATCTTCAAGTTTGAGAGATTTCAGCTGTTTTAACATACAAAGACCATCCGGTCTTTACTTTGGATAAACAAAGCTCCTCTAGACATTGTAATCGGCCAAGATTCTGCATTAACTTCTGACCCCATTCCAACGATGAAATTTCAAGATATTTCAGATGTTTCAACATACAAATGCTATCTGGAAGACGAATAATCCAAGTAGATGACAACATTAGCTTCTCTAGAGATTCTAATTCGCCAAAATCTTCGGGTAAGCTCCTAAGCTAAAAACAATCTTCAAGTTTGAGAGATTTCAGCTGTTTTAACATACAAAGACCATCCGGAAGATTTTTAATCTCTGTCTTGGAAAAACATAGTTTCTCTAGACATTGTAACTGGTGAACGTCCTTGGACACTTCTGGAATACTTCCTTCAAGTTTGAGCTTTTTTAAACATTGCAAACTACAAATGCTTCTAGAAAAACTTTCAAGGTTTGTGCAAGAACAAAGACCTATAGAAATAAGCTTTTCAAGATTTCCAAATGACGAGGCAGCTGGATCTTCTTTATAAAAACATTCAAACTGGAACTTTGGAGAAGTATTGTACGGGTGCAATGGGCATATACGTCTCGACTTGCCAATGAGATGTAACTTTGATAAAGAACCAACCTTAAGTGGGTTAGACTGTTTGTCAAACAAAAAGAATATAAACCTCCCACAACCACTTAAGTCTAAGTAGACAAGCTTTTGTAGACATCCATCAGGAGCATTAATATCTACTAAATTCGAACAGTATTTAAGATCTAACCTCTGCAGATTTGGAGTCAACTCGAGGTTAAGTTTCCTCAACTTTGAATTGCGAAAACTGATGAATTTGAGCTTGGGACATTCTCTGGGCATGTGAAGTTCTGCCACGTTACATCCTTCAAGACTTAATGTCTCAAGATCCAAAGTCAGCCCAAGGTCGAGGGTCCTCAACTCAGAACGATTAAGATTGAGGACTGTGAGTTTTGGACATTGGGACATGTGAACTTGTAGCAAATTAGAGCATCCTTCAAGACTCAACGTGCCAAGATCCGGAGTCGGCCCAAGGCTAAGATTCCTCAAATTTGAAAAATCAAGGTTGAGATATTGGAGCTTTGGGCATCCATAGGGAATGTAAAGTTCTTTCAAATCTGTACAATGTTCAAGATTTAACTTCTCGAGCTTCGGAGTCACCTCAAAGTTCAATATTGACAACTTTGAGTAACTGAGGTCAAGGAATCTCAGCTTAGTAAGGACCTGTCATTAACAAAACAATTCAAGATAAACATATAATAAGAAACCATTGTAGAAGTATATCATTATATATAATCATAAAAAACAGCCAGTGAACCATTATATTACCTTCCTTTTTCCCCCTTCCCAAATTTGTACTATTGAGCTAAAAGACATGTCAAGTCCAACCAGATTGTCTGCTTGAAATGTTTCGTGTAAAGACAAGAAAGGGTAAGATCTCCAACTAAGATATTGTAAAGAATCTGGAAAGCACTGGCTAACTTTGCTGTAATTCCAGTTGGCTCCAGAACACATGTAAAGAACTCTAAGTTTCCTCATGTTTCTGAGACCTCTCATAACAGTTTTAAACTTAAGTTCCGATTGCGACAGTTTTATACACCTTATTGTTTCATTGACCTGAATGCCAAAAATATGTAATCAAAATTGTGTGATAACAAAAGAAAACAAGTTAGTTTTCTCAAACTTACAATTAAATCTGATACTTACCAGATCATTATCCAATATATCTTCAATTTTTTCTTCAATCCACAATCGGCTATCTCTGTTAGGCTCATTGGGGTGGGATCGACAAACAATACTTTTGCCCATTTCTTCAATAAGGTCATGCATGCAAAGACCCACCTTGAGATATATCTATGAGCGATTTCTGCTCAAGAACTCTTAGACCAATTATAGCATTAAATCCACAGCTTTCAAGCACTCGGATTGCTTTGTCTTTTTGCTCACCTTTCAGTATGCATGCAACATCTAGGAATATATCTTTGTAATCATTTTCTAGAGCATCATAACTTGTTTTCAAGATTTCTTGGGTTTCGTGCTCCGGAACTATTTTTAGTCTTTCTAAAGTATCATTCCACTCAAGATCATTTTTACCAAGCAGAGATGAGCCCAAGACTTTTATGGTTAAAGGAAGGCCGGCAGCATATCGTACAACTTGTCGTGACATCTCATTGCATCCTTGATTTAGAATTTCATTCCCAGATGCACATCTCCTAAAGAGACAAATGGCTTCGTCATCTGTCAACAAATTGACATTACAAATCAAGCTCACTCCATGTGATACTAGCACTTGCTCATCTCTTGTTGTAATGATAATTCTACTTCCAGACTTGAACCAATTAAGATCACCAGCTAACGCCTCAAGCTGGCATGTATGATCAACATCATCTAGGACAATAAGAACCTTTGTACCACGCATCATATTTCCCATCATCCTTTTGCCATCACGAACACTACTTACAACAATGTCTTGTTTATTTAGCACATCTGCAAGTATTTGTTTTTGCAGCATCTTCAAACCGGACGTGGATTCTTTTGAAACTGCCCTTACATTTTCGACAAAGCTTATTCCTTCGAAATGAAGGGAAATTTGATCACAAAAAGCTCCAGCTAAAGTTGTCTTCCCACCACCTCCCATCCCCTTGATTCCGATCATGCGAACATCTTCGGTGCCAATATCTAAAGATGAAAGAACATCACTGATTCGGGTCTCCATACCCACTAATAACTTTCCATCGGTGTTCGAAAGAATGGAACATTTTTCTTTGAAAATAACATTAACAATTAACTGGATCAATTCAGATTCATCCCTGTATCATTAAAAATTAATTATATCATTAATTAGCTTGTTCAAAGCGCACATAAACAGTTAGGATTTGTAACAAAATTTGCCACGTGGTAATCTTTCCACATTTTACTATTGATTAAGGGTGCCACGTGGCAAATTTTGTTAAAATAAGGGTAATTAAGAATGTTTTTGGTTTTAATAGGAAAATTAAAAGTTTATTGTCACAATAGTAAAATGTGGAAAATTCACGTATTTTTTGAACCATTATCCATTATATAAATGTAGATATCATTAAAAAGAAAATAAATAAATAAAATAAAATTTGAATGAAATTGACTTACCCTTTCAACTCCCACCCAGCCAGATCGGATGCTTCTTTCATAGCCTCTCTCCATTTTCTAGCAGCCTCCTTCTTTTCGTGTTCGGCAAAGGCTTTTTTAACTGCCCCACTTTGTTTGCGGACTTCGGTGGGCTCCACATCAAAAAACACAGGATAAACATTCTGCCCGGTCGTCTTCTTACAATCCATAATATTGACAAGCTCATTTAGGCACCAAGATGAAGATGCATAAGTCTTGGAGAAAACAATGATGGAAAACCTTGAGCCCTCAATGGATTTGATGAGTTGCTCCTTGATCGGTTTTCCTTGCTCGATTTTCTTATCATCCTTGTATGTTTCAATGCCTTTTTGCTGAAGAGCTCGATAAAGATGGCCAACGAAATTGTTACGAGTGTCTTCACCTCTAAAGCTCAAAAAAACATCATACTTGAAGCTCTTTTGAATGGATGAAGATGAACTAGACGCCATTTTAGTTGTTATCTAAGGATCGATCTGTTTTTTGAGAGAATTGTCTTAACTAATTGCAAAGAAACATGGGTAAGATTATCAAGTGTATATTGAGAAGACCAGACTGAATAACATAAGGCTATTATTTGGTCAAGAAAGATAAGATTCATTGAAGAGATATGGCTAAACTCTATCAATCACTCGTTCTTTACTTTGACTTCAACATACATTTTATTATTTTCCCAATCCAATATGAACTTTACTTCTATAAAATTACCTGTTCTAATAATTAAAAAAAAAAAAAATACATGTTAACTAATCTCAGTGGATCGATGAATCTTTGAACGAGTAAAATCAAATATTACACTGGCATCATAAAGTCTTCTTTTAATCTTACATTTTTAATGTTATATATTTCCTAAAAGAGAAATTTCTCAAAATAGTCGTGTGATATATGGAAAAGTTTACCATCTAGTACAAACTTCACACCTCTTTCCAAATGGTCATCTGCGACTGTGCTATCGTGCTATTTCTAATGTGCTACTCAATTTTTTTTTGACACGTGTATAGTGGTAGGTGGGTGTTTTCTTATATATCACCCTACTTTCATGTTTAATTTCATATATACCCAAAGTGCAAGTATTGAATGCATAATGTACAATGTTTTTAATGCATGTTTGGGTATATATGAAATTTTCATTTAAAAGGAGGGGAGATATGAAATTGCTCCTTTTTTAAATGTGCAATTGTGCTACCATTAAGGGTGTGTTTGGGGAGGGGCTTATAGGGGGCTTATGGTGCTTGGGCTTTTAAAATAAGTCGGCATATAAAATAAATCTCGTTTGTCATGCGGGTTTATGAAATCATAAGCCCATAAAAGGTTAGCCCCATAAAAGGGGCTAAAAACTTTAGCCAAGTCTTATGAACCATAGATTACATATTTACCCATAAAATATCTAACATATACCATAAAACTCATTTAATTATATCATTTTAGTAATTTCGCAAACATAAGCCCAAGCCCCATTTTTGCTAAACAAGTCTACAAAATACAAATTTCAACTTGAACATAATAAAAGCCAAATTTCACCCAAAGCTCCGTCAAAGCCATTCATGCCAAACATACCCTAAATGTCACCATTCTCTATAAACCTTCCATAACTTCCCCAACACCATATTGAGAATTGACCCACTCAACTGACTCTTTCCGCTGCAAATCCTTTTCAACAAACAAAGAAAAACTTGTGGGAACTTGTGGCCACATCCCGGGCACCCCTTCATCTCTCGATTTATTCCTTTTTCTTGATGTCCAAAATTTATCAAACACGACTCCAACAAAGAAAAAGAATAAAACTAATCCAACAATGTTCCGATTAATCGGAGGTGATAGCATATGATGTAAAACACCAAGCTGAGTTCTAAGCTTATCTACAATAGGATCCTCTAGCTCTAAAGTTAGTAAAGTTAGTGGAATTATTACCCAATGGAATCGCCTCATCGCCTTCAACTAGTTCACTCGATATTGACTCTTTACAGAGTCCATACCACCCCATTTCGTAGAATTCGCAAACTTCAAATTCAAAGTATGCTTCTTTCCATCATTAGGAACCACACAAGCCCAAACTAAGGTAAATTTCCTTCTTCTACGTCCTAACCTAAAGCTATGAAAACCCGACTCGATTCTTCGGTTACATGGGCAAATTGGTGGTGATGACACCCATAAAATCTGTGAACTATCTTGATAAACCATTTAAACGTGTCCAACAATTGACACATAAAGAAACTGAAATAGTACTATAACAAGACACATAATTACAAGAAACTTAATCCAACAAAAACATAACAATCCAGATGATGAAATTAACTAAAGTTTAGTAATGTGGGGGGATGTTATGTTTATGTAAAAAAAAATAGTTATGTTATTCAGTTTATTGTAAAGTGCAATGTTATAAGCACTATGTTATTAGCTTTATCTAGATTTAGTATCGAGGAGGCCACATCGGTCACATTTGAAGATTTGAGTTGGTAATTGCGCCAACAGTTGGAGAAAAGGTAGTGTGCCCATCATGACGTCCTTTAATGACACATCTACTTGGTATATCATGATCCGGTTTCTTAACTTTGAAACTTGAACTTTGGGCGGACGGTAAGTGGTGATGACTTGGTTATAGATTTAGACTATCTACTTGATTTTTATTTTACACCATTTATATATCTCATGTCTTATCCTACCCTTTAGTCATGAAGCGTGTCTAGGTGATTCAGCGAGCAATCTTTGGTGTCTTGGCCATGGAATGGATTTGGTCATGTACCATTGGTTTTGTCCACTTCGCCGTGACATGTTAGTAATGACGAATTACCCTTAACCTTTGTCGTGTCTACCCATATTGCCTTCGATAAATGTTTAGCCCTTAACTCTAGTGATGGATATTTGTGTAACCGCCAACCTTATGATATAATACATGCTATGACTGTGCGATTGAGTGATCACCCCGAAATTGACACTTAGAATAGTTGAGAGATTTGAGTGTTTCGTTCCCATTTCGTGAGGTGTTCGACTTTGTTTTATTCTAGCAAAAGGGATTTGTAAACTTATATTTTTAATGGGAGATATCTTTTTAGGAATCTATCTAATAAGCTCTACTTGAGGGCAAGTAGAGTTCAAGTGGGAGGATCTTTGATAATATCAAATTATCCTGAATATTAAGTGTCAATTTCCCTCGATAATGCTTGTAATTTATAGCATTTATATGGATTTACGCTTGTTTTCATTATATTTCACTTTCAGGTAAATTACGAGCATTTGAGCTAAAGAGACGCGGAATTGGAGAGTTTATTAAAGATTTATCATAGTATGTTACGGCGTAACTCATCTCTCACATTACGCCGTAACTAAAGCGTGGCTCAGAAAACCAATTTACCGGAAGATTACGACGTAACCATATTAGGTCAAATGAGGTTCCGCGCCGCTGATAACTACGCCGTAACTCGTGCATAAACTACGGCGTAACCAAGAATTATTGAAGATACGGCGTAACCACTTCTAAGGTTACGCCGTAACCAGCAGATCTAGTGCATTTTACGAAGAATTGATGATTACGGCGTAAATATTTTATTAGTTACGCCGTAACCCATATCTGGCCTATATATACCCCACGATTTCCAGCATTTCAAAGCATCCCATTTCACACACCACAACCAAAGAACGTGTGAAGAAGCCAAAGCGGTCTAGAGGAGCATATGTAGTCGTCTCGAGGAGAAATCACTCCCTACGATAAGCATTAGCATTTTATCTTTTCTTTACTTTCGATTCATGTATTTAGTAACATTAAATATTGAATTGATTTGTATGATTAATATGAGCGGCTAAGCACCTCTTGGTGTTGGCCTAGTTATGATTCCTTAATTGTGTGTTTGCGTTTATATTACTTCCGTATAATTATTTCTAAGTGTATGCATGCATAGTTTATTGGTAGCTACCCTTGTTTCAGTAGTTTTGAATGGCGGTAGAGGCTAGTTGCTTAGGAGATATGACCAACTGACCCTAAGTGAGTAGACTGAGACGAGAAGGGTAAGATATGGCCAACTGACGACCCTTTCTACTTGTGCTATTTGACCAACTGATCACCTACCGTTTGGATGAACTTAAGAATTAGGGGTGAGTGTCTAAGATGCTAGCGCCCGGCACTCACTATTATAAGTCTAGCATGTAGCGAAACTTAATGACTTGGCTTAGGGACCGGGAACAACTGGACTTATGAGGGACACCGACTTCTCCGGTGGTGGCTCTTGTCGATAGGTTAGGCGAACCGACCAAATGTTGTCCTCTCGACTTTGACCCCACCTGAAGTAATTGGAAGTAATTAGACGTAAACATTACTAGTTAGGATGAGTAACAAGATTAGCACCACTCTCCTCTATTGATCACATCCTTTGCCTTTATTTGCTTTAGTAGTTAATTAGTTAATTCAATACCTAAACCATCTTAAAATCTGTGACACCTAGACTTAGTATTAATCTACACACATAGCTCTTGGGACGACCTCGGTTTTACCGAATACTACACTACACACGACCGGGTACACTGCCCATTAGTTCATTAGCGTAGACCATAAGTATAACAAGACTTATAAATATTAAAACCTAGTCAGTAAAACCTGCATCATGCACCCATTTGAAGAAGGTACTCTACCAGTTAAGTATCTTGGTGTTCCATTAGTCTCTACTAGACTTGTCTATAGGGATTGTAAGGAACTTGTGGATAGAGTCCAAAATAGGATTGGAAACTGGAAGAATAAGTTTCTTTCATTTGCGGGTCATTTACAACTCATGAAATCGGTTATATCCTCTATGCAAGTGTATTGGTCTTCAGTCTTTATTCTTCCTACTCGTATTATTTTAGATATTGAACAAATTATGAGAGGGTTTCTTTGGTGACAAGGGGAAATGAACTATGGTAAAGCGAAAGTCAAATGGGAAGCTATTTGTCTTCCTAAATGTGAAGGTGGATTAGGTATTCGTAGGCTTGAGCATTTTAACGCTACTCTTATTGCTTCGCATATATGGAGTATCATATCGTTGAGGGAGTCTCTTTGGGTGAAATGGATCCATATGTATAAATTTCGAAATCGTAATTTTTGGACTATCCATTTAGAGGTAACATATCATGGGGATGGCGCAAGATGCTCCAAGTGAGACCTACCGTTCGAAAGTTCATATGGTACAAAGTTGGAAATGGCGCAAACATTTTTTCTTGGTTTGACAACTGGTGCACTAATTGTCCTTCAATAGATGTCATATCTGCTCGTGATATTCATAGGGGAGGTTTTGATATGCATACCAAGTTGTGTGACTTAGTTAATGAAGGCTCATGGCTATGGCTCAACGAGTGGAATACTAAATATCCATTCTTGTTTCACATTTCAAGTCCATCAATTACTACTAATCAAATGGATAGTCTATATTGGCGTACCAGTTTGGGTGTTTTTTTAGAGTTTTTCGGTTAGTATTTCTTGGCAAGACATGACCTCGTGGAACTTATGTGGCTTGGTCAAATGTTGTATGGTTTGCTCATTGTATTCCTCGTCATGCTTTTCACGTGTGGTTGGTTATACATAGAAAGTTGAAGACCCAAGACTTAATAAGACAATGGGATGTCGGTCCTTCGATCGACTTAAACCTGTCTCGGTGCCCTCTTTGTGAATTAGTTCCAGACTCCCACTCACACCTATTTTTCGAATGTCCATTTTCATCACAAGTTTGGTCCCAGGTAACGTTAAAGTCTCGTATGTCTAATAATACATTAAAGTTGGATGATATCATATCTTGGTTAATCTCATATGGTAAGTCTTGAGCAGCTCAATGTATAATTGCTAAGCTAGCTTTTGCGGCGACCTCTTATTTCATTTGGCAAGAATGGAACGCGAGGTTATTTAAGCATACAAAGAGATCCATCGAACAAGTGGTTGACAATATTATTTCTACAGTTAGGCTCAAGCTCTTAACAATTAAATTCAAAAGACCAACTAATGTGGAGAGTGTTCTTGTTAGATGGAAACTCCCAAAGTCCCTGCTTATAGAGAACACAACGTGACATATGTTATAGAGTCTAGTCGTTTGGTTTTGTTGATATATGTTATTGTTTTAATATGCTAGAATCTTTGTTTTTATAAGATTGACATGTCGATCTTATTAGGAGTGGTTGGAAGCACTATTGGTGCGTTGTTTTGTAATAGTCAATATGGTGCTTTACCATATTGCTTGAACCTCATTGTTTTATTATATAAATTTACCAGGGTAAGAAACCCTTTTCCCAAAAAAATGTTGTTTGTAGTTTAAAAAGGTGGGTGTGAATTGTGTATGATGGGTTGTTCTTTGTAGATTTTTAAAAATTGTTTTGTGTTGGTGGAGTGGCAATAATCAAAATTTGGGTGGTGGTGGCCGGATTATGTTGACCGGAGAGAGATGGTGGTAGATGGTGAATAATGATGATGGATGATTGTGGTATTTTATGTATTGTGAGAGAGAGAGAGAGAGAGAGAGAGAGAGAGAGTGTAGTGTGAGTGGGGATAGTTAAATTATTTTTAATATTGTTTTATTTAATGTAAAATATGTTAGAGAATAAATGATCATGAAATAACCATTATACCCTTATGAATAGATACATAACAAACGTTAGTGAGTATTGTTCGAGTGAGGGACCAATGATACATAACGTTTCACATTTAAGGAAGGATGAAGCATTTTCTGTTCAAAGGACGAAATTTATCGGTCAACGCAAACCATAAAAACGAACGGTTAAATTAACTTTTTATTATATTATATAACAACTAAATAAAATATACCATACCTTCAGAGACGGAGCTTGAGCAGTATTATTAGAGGGGCCAAAAGTATTATTGGAGGGGCCAAAATGTAGTCGTAATAATTTGAGGAGGCCAAACCTATAATTATTTCACATTTATACTAATTTTTTAGTAATAGTATACAAAACTATAAAATATAAAGCTTAGTGGTCCAAAATTTAAGAGGACCACAACCACTTATTGCCCCTACTGTGCTCTGTCCTTGCATATCTTATTCTCAATTTATTATTATTATTTTTTTAATCTACGTTCAAAGTTCAAAATATGGAAAAAGTAAGACAATGGAACAATTTAAATTTTCGTTACATAATTTGCTACAAGAGGTTTAAACGCAAACCGGGGTCATTACATTTTCACAACAAAGGCCATCAAAAACATGTGAACCGCCTCTTTTTGAACAGCACGGTTTATTTAAGGCAGGAAAAAACCATCGAAAACATGTGAACCGGACCAAGCCGGTATAAAGGTCCAATATCTTAAATCAACCAAGGGGCATTTCAGAAGAAGAAGGAGTTGCGCGCAAAGTGAACCTCCCTCCCATAACCAAACCTCTCTTCTCAACTTTCTTCTTATACTAGCGATGTGGGAAGCATAAATTTGTAACCTACACTTATTTTGTTTCAAAAAATTTATTCCACTTTAATGACTAATGGATCATAGCTTCTAAGCTACTTATTTAGATTTTAAAACACTTTTAAGCTACACTTATAATGTGCTTCTCTATCAAAGGTCAAAGCCCAAACTTACTTTTTGGAACATTGTATTAGTATAATTTCAACAAAAATCTATACCTCCTAATCTCCTATTGATACGTATTTGGACTCTACTAATATAAATGAAAAAAAACTTAATGATAAGTCGTGAGAGTCATGGACGGACCTACATGGGTGTCGGGTGTGGCACGGGATTACACCCCGATTTTTGGTCACGAAATGCAGAAAAATTCAAAACTGTCGTCTTTTGGTTTGTGCAACACCCAATAATTTCTTTTCTTTTCTTTTTTGCTACTTTTGTTTTTTAAGATGTAACTTTTGTTAGCCCAAAAATTCTTTTGTGCAACACCCACATGAAAACCTAGAGTTTGTCCCAGATGTGAGATGTTAGGAAATAAACACAAATACACGATTTAGATTCTAAGCCACATTCTACGTTCAAAGTCATGCATACAAAGGTAGGAAGTAGAAAAGATAATTTCAACTTTTTCATAACTAGTGTCACAATGAAGTTACATTTTACTCTTAATAACTAGTAAAATCAAATACAAAAACTACAAATTCATAGTTATTTGCGTAAAAAATTGGGCAAATTAACCAAATACCATAAAAAAACATTGATAGACTAGTGTCAAGTGGCCCTAATTGCATATGATTCATTCATGATAGTGATAACAATCCGTGAACATGATAATCAACACTATGTGTATTGACCTTTGAGAAATAAACACCATTCAGTTTAACTACTACTTGGTAGATCACTAGGTAAATTTTTATTACTTGGGTTACTTTACCTTTGTTGACTATACTGTTAGCTAATAACTCGAACTAAACTCATATGTGTAAGGCTATGCACAATGGCGAACTAGTTCGTCGGTGACACATCAGCTTTCTCTCCAAAACGACGACGACGACGCAACCTTCTTGCATGATGGTGACATGAGAATTTTATTTTATTTTTTATTTTTTATTTTTTTAATTCAAATATTTTTAAAAACAAAATTAAACTTCATTAATAAAAATAGTTAACATTACAACAATAATTAAAAACTTAAACTAATAATACGTAGTTGTTACAATAATCAAAACCGGGTGCTTGAAAACGAACATCCCGATTTTGTGGTGGTGTTAAACCGGTTAATTGAAACGGTGGATCCGGTGAGAAATTCAAGTTAGGGGAATTTTGGGGAAGTCGGGATCGTCGGGTTTTTGAGTTGGGAGTTTTTCTTTGTGACATGATGAATATTGAAGAGAAGTTGTTTGAATTGTGTTTGAAATTGTGTGTTTAAAAATGTGTTTGAGGTTGGTATTTATAATGTTGTAAACGTGGTAAAGTTTTGGAAAAAAAAAGGGTAAAGTTTGAGCTTAACACTCGGTTGTGTGCTCAACCGAGTTGTGTTTCCTTCTCTCCCCAACCGACGCCAACCGAACCATCCACAACCGCCCAACCTTGCTCGACCGAGTCATTCAACCGAAGGCAACCCCTCCCATTGTGCATAGCCTAATAGTGCCCTATTGAAAAAGTTAAACAAGTTCACACACTTAAGAATAACGAGATGGTAAGACTATCGTAATATTTATAAAATCTATGGTCAACAAAACCTTTTATACAAAGTTCTAAATCTGTGGTTAAAATTTGTGTCCGAGTGTCCAGACAGCTTAGTTTATGACAACAAGTAACATTTAAATACACATCTTGTCAAAAATTTATGATCAATTCAACAGAATACTTTTTCACATTAGAATCAAATATTCAAATATACATCAGCTAAAATTAGCGGGAGTAACATCAATACTCGTTTTGATACTTATATAAGAAGTCATGTATATGTTAACAAAACAAAGTAACTTTATCATTCCATATAAAGTCAGCTATAACATGACGTATTCGAAATGCTATGTGTAATATCAAAATAGTATTTTCAACTTATTATTGTAGCAGATGGTCAAACCGACTCAACAGTAGTAGCGTGAAAAGCGACTAGTTTGTGTAAACATTTAAATTGTAGCATGCTTTGTTGTAGATAGTTCACAGTCTTGTGATGACATCGACCTGAATGTATTTGATTTTCAGTTTGTTGGAACTTGGAAGGCACAACATATATTATACTTGCGCAGTAGCACAGAATGGTGGGAAGGCACAATTCCCATTCAAAGCAGTTGAAAAGGCAACTGCAAAATGGTCTAAGTAATATGTTTTGAACTTTGAAGACATAAGCTTAAGAAAAATTGTGTCAAATTCAACATATATCAGTATTCTCTTTTTTAGTTTTAGTAAAAGCAATGTTATACCCTTTAAAAACGAGACAAAGATAACAAAAAAGAAAAAAGCCATTCAAACAATTAACATTTGTGTGTAAAACATGATAACATTCCCGAAATGGACATCATTATCAAAAAAAAAGAAAGTAAAGTAAAGTAACTCCCAATACCGTCTTCCACGGGTTATGGGTCTCAATACTGTTTTTCACGGTGTATGGGGGAGGTTAAGATGTAGACAGCCATACCCATACCTAAGGTAGAGAGGCTCCTTCCGGTTCTATCAAAGGTAGAAAAGGACCTTCGGCCTTGCAAGGGGTGAGTATCGAACCGTTGACCTCTGTCTCCAGAGGCGAGGGTGTTAACCACTTGATCCAACCTTACTCTTTTGGACATCATTATCAAAGATTAAAAAAAAAAAGAAAGAAAAAAGGACATTTGTGTGAAAAAAATGATAACATTCCCGAAATGGACATCATTATCCATGTTATACCCTTTAAAAACAAGAGACAAAGATTAAAAAAAAAAGAAAAAACCATTCAAACAATTAACATTTGTGTTTAAAAAATGATAAAACATTCCCGAAATGGACATCATTATCCATGTTATACCCTTTAAACATGTGCTCATTGTTTGGTCACTTGTGATTTAGCAATGAGTGTGTGGACCAAACTATTTAATTGGTGAAGTTGGGTATTGTTAGCGCTTTTACTATTGATGAAATTTTTACCCATAGTGGAAACGTTAATATCCCGCCCCTCTATCATTTGCATGGCAAGCGGTAATTTGGACTTCGGGGTACTTCATTTGGAAGGAGAGAAACGCCCGTGTGTTTAGCAATAAAGTTTCAAGTGTTAATAAGATTCTACAAGACATTCAACTCAACAGCTTCGAGTGGATAGTGAGAAGATCAAAGAAATTTAAAGAGATAGATTGGCAACAATGGTTACGAGATCCTCGGAACATTCACATTTAGTTTCAGCATAAATCAGTTTGGGAATCAGTGGGTTCAAAATTATACAGTTGTTCAGGTACATCAGTGTTCAGCAGTGGTAAACCAGTGTTTGGATATGGGTGCAGCAGTGTTTGGATATGGGTACAGTGGGGTCAAGTCTCTCTTTTCACTTGGTTATTGATTTCTTTGCCTTTACTGCTTTTATGTTTGACAATATTCATCTCTTAGTCAAGTTTGTGGGTCTGGCATTTTTTATCTCATTATAGGTGGGACACATTTCGTTTTTGCCTGGCCTCTGTCGAAGTAATGTCAAGATGGGATTTCTCTATTGGTTGGGTCACAGCAATTGGATTTTGGCTGCTATATTTTGCTAATTTTGCATCAGTCTATAGTGTGGTCAAAGTTTTCAAAGATCATGTGGTGTTATGTATTGTTTTTTTGTGTGTCAGCATGCATTTGATCAAGTTAGTCCTTTTTTGTATTTGTAAGTTTGTTTTTTCTCGTTTGGGTCCCGCTTTCGTTTAATTCCTTATTTAACCGAGATGGGGCGTCTTGTATTGTATTTCGTTGTTTCGGGGTCTTAATATATTGTTGCCTTTCTAAAAAAAAAATGTATATGAGCATCGGATATTTACACACAACACGAGCAACAGTCAAATAATGCAAGCACGAAGCTCAAATATAAAATAGACGCTCATTTCAATATTTTTCCGATGTGGGACACTGATGCATGCCGCCCAACACTCAATTTTACAAATTTCTAATATGTTCACACAAAAACTATCCTTTTTGTATACATAATTTGTGGTTTTTATCATTAATACATTAGTTGTTAGAACATAACTTCACACCGGCCGAACAGTCCAACGTCAAATTTTACAAACGAGGTTAGTCAAGACCCTGCAACGTACGCTTCGATTAAGTGAAACTTAAAATTTCTTTAGTTCTATTTGGATTTATTTATGACAAAAAATTAAAACCGAAAACACCATTTCATAACTAAATGACATGTTATATCAGATCCAAACTAAATCTCACCCGTCACCATCACCAAATAAAACTAAAGTATGGATTTGTAGCCGGAAAAGGTCGTCAAATAATCTCACCCCTCAACAATAATCTTTAACATATTTCCCCGTCTTCATAACTGATGTCAAACTACTGCTACCAATAAAAAAGCCAAGAACAATTAACAATAAACCACACTGAACTAAGATGCCAATTCCACATTGAACTAAGATGATAGGAGACATTTCTTTGGATCAAACAACCACGTTGAATATTATAACTTTTGATTTGATAGTTAAAATATACATGTGAAATGTTATGAAATAAAGTACTAAAATAACAACAAAAGAAATGACTTCAAACAAGTGGCAAAAAGATGTTTGCCAGAGTGTTTCAAAGTGAACATTGCTCATATGTTAACTTCACAACAAATTGACAATAAATGGAGTAAGTAACCATCAACAATATGTACTCTTATCTCTTTTATTTATTTAATTTTTTTGATGTGATACCAACTTTGTGACAAAGATAAGTTTACATGTGTTGTCATTAATCTAAAAAGTCAAAAGGAAGTTACATTTACTCTTAATAAGTACAATAAACAATGAAAAATAAAAAAACGATTCGAAGATGATGGGGAAGTAAACATAATTTATATACTATTAATATTAACTTCACCACCATCAAAGAACACAACCTATAACATAATTATCAGCCATATATCCAAACATTCCTTTCTTTCATGCTCCGATGCGGGACTATGAAATTTAAACTTCTTTGTTATTTTAAAGAAATGCTTCATATATCCTAAGTATATATTAACACAGTTGGGCCAAGTAGTTGGTATTATGCAACGAAGCAATTCTAATAGTGACTGACGATTAGTAATGTAAATGCATTTTTTAATCATGAGATGTTTAGGTATAACGAGAATGGTGTGATTCTTTCCTTATATAAGCCATTGCGTCAATAGTGGCCTCGACAGCAGGCTACTACATTTGGAGGAATCACAATTCCAAGATATATGTTTGAGAAAAAGATTTGAAACATGAACAAATCTATTCCAATATATATATGTTTGAGAGCATTCCGATGGATACGTAGAAGATCAAAAAGTATCAAGTGAGGTGGGAAAAGTGACTATGGATATAACATATAGTACTGGTATTGTTTTTTGTATTGTTTATGGGGACAAGGAGATAAAAATATCATGATCATTTGTGAGCCAATGACTTTTGTTTTTTGGACTTTGAAAAAAAGGATTTATCAGGTTTATGTGTATTTGTTGTATGATCATTGATTAGCACTATGTTATTATAATAGAAATTGAATATTTATTTTAAGACAAATCTAAATAGAATGGTAAATGTTTAATTAGATACTAGCAGGTACCCGCGCGTTGCGGCGGTGGGTACCCTGAAATAAAATTTTCCGGATTTCAAGAATTTCGTTTAGCTCGTACCCGTTTGGCCCGTGCCCACTCGGGCTAGACCCCGTTGGGCCCGTGCCCGTTTGGGCTCGGACTCATTTGGACATAATTAGTAAGGTTGTCCATTATTTTACCAATTTAGTTAATGGATAATCTGATTTTCCAAACATTAAAAAAACTGGTTATCTGATTATTACGATATCAAACAGAATAATCAAATTCAAACATTATATTTTATAACTACGTTTTGTAATAGCTGATTATTTGATTATCCATTTTCAAAAGAAATAATTTATTTTCAATAAGCAAACCCAAACACACCCTTAATGGTCCTCAATATTGGATTTGATTTGGATTTTGAAAAAGGGACACGAAAATTCGGACCACATTTTAAGGTGTTAATTAATATAAAATAGTTGTTTAGGCTTTTTCTTAAAGAGGGTATTTAGGGGTGTGTAGAATTCGGTTTTCACTTACAAACACCGAAAATTGAAACTGAACTGAACCAAAAAAAGTCGAACCTAATTTGTAACCGAAACCGAAAAAATCGAACCTAATTTGTAATTGTACCGAGTTTGCCAAAACCGAACCAAAATGAAATAAATTTTCGGTTCTCGGTTCAATTATGGTGTTTGGCACAATAAACCAAAAAGTGAATTCACATAATCTATATATCTTTTTATATATTTATATAAAAAAAGTTAAAACTCTTTCATAGTATAAAAAATAACATTTTTTAGGCTTGAACTTTTTTTATGCTAAAGTTTTATATAATTAATTAAATAAATAATTAAAATTAAATAATTCACGTTATTTAGTTCGGTTTTCAGATAGGTTTAATTAAATTTGAATTCGGTTAGGTTTTCGGGTTAACTCGGAAAGAAATTAACCGAACTAACCGAATCGAATAAACCAAACAACCCAATAATCAAACCGATGAACACCCCTAAGGTTTTTGATTTAAGGGAAAACATTTGCTCGCCACAAAATTAGTCATCGGGTACCCGCCGCCGCATTGCGCGGATATCCTGCTAGTAATAATTAACTTACATTGCTATCTTTAATATGAATATGACACAATATTTAAGTTATATGGACTAACTAATTATGTACAAGATTATGCTATACATTAACTTGTAATAAAGGCTTGCACAATTGTAATTATAGTAGATTGTTGAGCATTGATTTGGTCATCACATTCTTCCACTTTGATCGGCATTATGGACGCCCCATTAACTCACCATTTAAATGCTTATTAATCTCATTTATTTAGCAATTGTAACCACTTTCACATTCCAAAATAATCATACCCTAAATTCTCTGTTCACAAAGTCATGGCAAAACCAAACCAACCTCCCTTCCCGTTATTTTTTTTTCCTCTTCTCTCTTTTGTCTGCGTTCAACACAAAATAGCAAACAAAAACCCTAGCTCTTCCCATCCATTGTGATGTCACAAATCCCATCTCCTTCTCCAATTGTGGTCGACAAAGCAAGAAGGCATCAAAGGGTTTGCAAGGTGTTTAATAGCAGCAGGGATCGTGGGTTGGTGCAAGGGATCTACAGGTTCTATCATGGTGTTCTAGGGGTCAAGAAAACTCACGACAGCAGAAGCTGATGGTGGTCGTCATGAACGTTGATGGGGTTGTCGTTACTCCGCCACCACCATCATCACCTCTACCTGTCGTTACTCCGCCATCTGTCCGCCACCACAGATTGAGATGGTGATGGTGGTCAACGGTGGGACCAGGTATTTCCGGCGAGAGGTGGCCACAACACAATACAACATTGAACCGATATTATTCGGTTCTAAATGTTAAGTTTATGCTTTGATTGTTCTTCTTTTAGGTGTTTTTATAGTTGACTAGGAAACAAAACCGACACATAATTAATATGTGCATTAATGTGGTGTTTTCTTTGCTTAATATTTTGTATAATATGCATATGTGGTTGTAAGTCTGAAATTTTGTGCTTTAATGTGTTGTACATCATGCTTTATTACTTGCAAGTCTGAAAATTAAATAGGAGAGAGAGTCGTTTGTGCATTATAAGTAGTCGTGATGAAGATAGTAACATTACAATTAAGTAAAATCAAATACAAAACTACAAAACCATAGATAATGCTGCCTTGTATCCCAATACCGTATAAAAAAAGGAAGCAAATTACAGTACGGTGACGATGCTTAATAGAAAATCTTAGTAGTGCTCAAGTTAACCTAGAAAGGAAATTGAGAATTCTTCTGATATGGAATCGTAGTCTAAATAGAATCATGATCTAAAGATATACATTAACCATAGTCTACAAAATAGAGACCCCTCAATTCATTAGAATTTAGAATTTATTTAATACGGTCAAATAGATAATCAATAACATTATGCAAACATGAATAGAATTTTTTTAACAGTTTTTGTAAGAAAAAATTTCTCTTTATCCCCCGATCCTGCTTTTACTATGATGAAAATTTTTATCGCTTTCTAGTTAGAATTTATTGGTTGTACCTACCCAATAATAATATGAATGATTCATTCTATTTTCGGTTTTTGGGTCATAATTTGTCAACTTCAAAAAATTCTTAGATTCAAGTTGTTATCAGATGCTCAAACCGAGTCAACATTCCAACACAATAGCATGAAAAGCGACTAGTTTCAGTTTTTTGAACGTTACAAATTAGATAGGTTTTGATGGATGTGAAGAATGGTGGGATGAGGGTTGGTACAAAATAGTCTGGCTAATTAACTTTGGAGATGGATGCTTAAGAAAATGTTACATTTTTGTCTTAGAAAAAAAAAAATAGAGGTTTGCCTGCTTGCAATATTATATATTGCATTTAGTCATACCACCATTTCTTATTATGTGACAATCTACAATATATACAAACAATTCTTTCTTTTCTTTTTCGATGTGGGAGAAACATTATACAAAAAAGAAAACTTTTACAACTTCTTATCTTTTCATAAGATATGATTTATCCATTATAGTGATAACAATATGTGAATGTGATAATGAGTATTATTTGTTTTACGAAATAAACACCATTCATTTTTATTACTACTTCAAAGATTAGTATTCACCTATGTAAAACCACAAACATTTCATGGTCGGAGCTTTGAATCTCGAATGTAAAACCAAATGACTGGAGCATCATTTTGGACCCAATAATACGCACACCTTTTAACCCAAATATACACCGTGGAAGATGACTTATGGCCGTACCTGTTATATTTAGCTTTTTTAAACATTCTAATTGGCCAAAACCCTCTGGTAAAACTTGTCGGGTTATTAGACGCAATTGACATTACTCATATTTTAAGCATTTCAAGTTTAAAAAATTTATATACATGCATTATAAGTAGTAGAGATATAAAGCAGGGATAATTTTTCTTTAAACTTAAAACCTAAAAATGATTAATATGTTATACTCAATATACATTTGATTAAAAATGGTAACAATATCTATCACTAAATTAATAGTTTAATAATGGTTTCATATTCAAACTTTTATCATTTTTCGTTTTCAACTTATAGATTTTTTTTTTCTCGTAATGACTTTAAATTGAAACCATAAGTGTAGCATCAAAGGTCACACGAGAATCACAATTACCAAGTATAATAATTTGCTGCTATACACCGTGTCTAGTTGTAACAATGTATGAACATAATAATCAATATATACGTGTTTTTCGACGAAATAAACACAACTCAATGTTTTATATCTCTATAACCTCGTTTTTTTACAAGCTATATTATTGGGATTAGTTAAGAAAAAAGGCATAGTTAAATTAGGTTAGCATATACATCTACATCTTGTAAGATATAGGATCAAATTCAAGTTAAACCTGTTTGTCAACTTCAAAAGGATTTTAGACTCAAGTTGTTATTATATGGTCAAACCGATCAACATTGGAACACAAATAGCATGAAAGCGACTAGTCGGGCATACACTAAAATTGTAGTATGTTCCGTCATTGTTGATAGTTTTCGCGGTCTCTTGTGATGACATCGACTTGAATGATCTTGGTTTTTAGTTTTTTGGAAGGTACAAATTAGACAGGTTTTGATAGATGTGAATAATGGTAGGACGAGGGTTGGTCATATGATGCAATTCCCATTCAAAGCAGTTGAAAAGGCAAGTACAAAATGGTCTGGCTAATTAACTTTGGAGATTGATGCTTAAGAACATGTTTTACATTTTTGCCTTAATAAATCAAAATACATACAAAAAAAAAAGAAAAAAAATCAAAGCAGTTGATAAGGCAAGTACAAAATGGTCTGGCTAAGTAACTTTGGAGATCGATGCTTAAGAAAATGTTTTACATTTTTGTCTTAATAAATCAAAACACATAAATAAATAATAAATAAAAAGAGGGTTGCCTACATGCATGATTATATATTGCCTATAGTATAACCTCCGTTACTTATTGTGTAACAATCTACCGTATAAACAAACAATTCTTTCTTTCTTTTATCGATGTGGCACAAACATTACACAAAATATAAATTTTTACGGCTTCTTATTATTTCATAAGATATGATTCATCCACATGTTAACAATATGTGAACATGATAACCAGTATTATTTGTTTTTACCAAATAAACATCATTCAGTTTTATTACTACAAAAACTACTTTATAGATTAGGAATCACCGGAAGATCTCATGCATATTTTTTGTTGATGCCTTTGGATCTCCTCGTTTAAGGTACGGAAACATGTTTACACGTCACTACGGTAGGTGAAACTTAAAAATCCATAAGGGTATGCGATGATGGTGTTTTTATGTAAAAGTTGATCAATGAACTAAAGCTAGTGTATCATTAGGGAAGAGCGCTTAAATATAATTTCATGAAATTATGCAATACAAAGAGTAATGATATAGTCTGGATGGATGAGGTAGCAGCAATGCAGGCATATACTCTCGTTCGTCGCATATATGGGAACATTTGGTGGAATCCTAGAATATGATCCTGGACAAGAGCTTTTGGATTGGTGGCACAACAACTGACTCGAAAATAAGTCATGGAAGTCATTTTCATCAGTATATGCACACGTTTCAACCACCGTATCAGAGTACTACTCTTTAGGCATGCTAGTCCATGTCCATCCATATTATCAAAGAAGTCTTCCATTGACTGCCAATGTGGAATGTTTAAGGAGTGAACGGAATAAAAGGAGTTCATCTGCAATCAGAAATTCTAATTACATTAATCCTATGAGGGTATAAGTGATGGAGGTTCAGATGCTAAACAATAATCTATAAGTGATGGAGGTTCAGATGCAAAACAATAATATGATTTTAATCAGGATCTTGATTGAACTTTTGAAGATAAACATGAAGGTGAAACGATAACACACCAATGGGATATCTTTAGTGAAAGATGAAAATGACAAAATGTCTAAGCCTCTAAGGAAGTGACGAAATGAAGTTTACACGTCACTACGATATGTGATACTTAAAAATCCATAAGCCATAAAAACATTATTCTAGCAGTTTTGGGCCCCAATATTTATGTATGATGAAAAAGTTTTAAGGCTAAAAATATTCTTGCTTGGGGAAATTCTTTGAAACACTTTCATTATTTATGAACGGCAACAAGTGTAGTAACACTTACATTATCTTTATAAAAAGAGATTTTTCCTCGTTTGTGGACGTAGGTCAATTGGAATTAATGTTGCTCGAACCTGGATAAATGTGTGCTTTTAGTATGGCATTTTAGAAGTATTAGGTGAGCTAGAGTACATCACTTTTCTTATTTGAGCTCGTTACAACACTTCTCATGTGTTTTTGAGTCATTGGAGTTTTCGTTGTTTAAGCAGATGACTTGTTGCCCTTGTTCTTTTTTTTTTTTGTTCGTCAAAGATGTTGGTGGTTGTTAACTTGTTATTATTCCATCTTGTGCTTTGGATATATTCTTTTAGGATTTGATGAATATTACTTGTTGATATGGTTTCAACTTGTAATTATTTCATTTTGTTTGGTGTTGTATGTTGGAGGTTCTGTTTATGAATTATTTTAGGTATGAATTCTTAATCTTACCGTTTCACCAATTTATGATATTTTAAGTTTGGGTGAAATTGGTTCGGTTTCTAGTAAGTATTCTTTTGAACCACCTGCTACTTACAATGGAATCACAGGAACAAGTCCATTTTTTGAGAGTCTTGTTGTTATACAATATACATCCTTGTAAACTTGTAATGAAGACTTGTAGTTCGAAATTTAAATGACATATTTCTTTTGGTTTAAACATCCAGATAAAAAGTTCAACATCAAGTGGTCGAATGGTGCATGTCCTGTTCGATGTCAAGTTTGAGATATGTGTTTGTTGTTTTCGTGGTGGTTGGCTGTTTTTATTGGTGGCGTTTGCCTCTTTGTTTCAGTTTCGCTTGGCTGTCGTTACTATATCTATGTATGCATTGAGTTGTCAAAATTTAAGTTACTTAACATATACTCTTGCTAAGTAAAACAAAGGAAATGTAGGGTTACTTTGCAGGGAGCATAGCTACAATGTACACTACATTGGCAACGTTATAACATGGAGATGTAGTGGATGTTGGCGTATTTATATCAAAAAAATGAATTGTTAAAAAAAAGGAAATGTTCAAGTCAACTTGTACTCGCGCTAAAAAGAAAATAAAAAAAAGTTGTCAAGGTATCATATCTAGTGAGCATGGCTACATATGTGTATTACATATAGTACTATCACAACAATTAACAAATGCATTAAACTTACGTATATATCTACACATTTATTTAAGTTTCCTTCCGATGTGGGATATAGATTGCACCTACATTAATTTTTGAGCAAATATAAAAAAAAGTATTATACTTGCCACCCTTTCCTCTTCAGGGTAGCGAACAAAATTTTTTGCTTCTGCGGGTAATATACTTTCAAATTCATCCTCTTTAGGGTATTTTCATGAACAGTTGGACAATTTTGCCCTATTACCCACAAGAGGAAATGGAAAGTATGATACTTTTTATCATTTGCCTAGTTTTTATTATGTTAAATTTTGGATATGTATTAAGATAAATTATTTAATGATTTATAATTATGTTAAATCTATGATAAAAATGTTTTGTTTTAAGTTTACACTATTTACTTATTAAGATAATTTAGTTCCACCTGACCACTTCCATTTGCAAAGGACATGAGTTTAAATAAGTATACTGCGTGCATGGCACGTGTGGGGTTCAAATAAGCGGTTTTAACCCTTACCATTTAGGCGGGAAAAGCCGTTCTGACCATTCATCATTTCATTTGTATATAACACAATTCATTTCACATTTGTAAGCGGTTTTGATTTTGTAATTCTCTTGTAATAAACTTCTACAAGTCGAGTAAGCCATAACAAATCCATTAACTAATTCTTGAGCTCAATTCTTATTTGAATCTCGTTGATTCCTATAAGAGTGTATCAACCGGTATCAAAGCGATCAATTCGCATCTTAACCCATAAACCTATTGAGTTTGATCGTCGCGATCAAATTTCGCCAAAATACATTCGTTTCCTATCACAAATATGTTACCCTTGTTAATTCTTATTCGTTTTCTTAGCCAAAACACGTTTTCCGTACGGCTAGTACATTATTTATTATTTAAAAAAAGTATCATACTTTCCATTTCCTCTTACGGGTAATAGGGGCAAAATTGTCCAACTGTTCATGAAAATACCCTAAAGAGGATGAATTTGAAAGTATATTACCCGCAGAAGCAAAAAATTTTGTTCGCTACCCTAAAGAGGAAAGAGTGGCAAGTATAGTACTTTTTTTTGATATTTGCCCTTAATTTTTATAAATTTTTGTATATGTTGAAAGAAATAATTCATTTGTGTAATTATAATTTGTGATTTTGATTATTAAAGCATATATGAGTTATTATTTAAATAAGCACAAAATAGTTTTATGAAATTAATTCACGTCGTTGCTTGAGATGTATGTTTAAGTAGTTATATCATCGTTGAATGACCATATCTCTATTTTTTATTGCTTTTTGCCAAACAAACCAAACGTGTTTCAACCCGTTTTCTAATTCGACAAAATATGTGTGTTTAACACGACATTTTAGGAGTACTAGGAGAACTTGTTTGGTTATTGTTATGCGATCCATTTTTATGTCAATGTAAGGTTCCTGATTGCTTAATGTGAAGGAAAACTCAAGCAATATGATTGCTTAAAGCTTGTAGTCGTCTTTTTTCACGCACATGTGTAGAGGGGTGTTTGATTATATGGAATTATATATAGGGTCTATTTAATAGCCTAATTAAACCCTATATATAGTTGTCAAGCATGGTGAGATGGAGGTTGTTCATGTAATGCATTTCCCAAACATAGGACTAAAGGCAAGTATAGTGACTAATTGACTTGAAAATTTTAAGCTTAAGAAATTGTTATGAAAATTCCACGTTGATGAGATGCATGACAACACTTTTTGCGTGTTTTTGGGTCGTTGGAGTTAATATTTTTCAAATCGATGGTTGGGACTTGTGGACCTTGATCTTTCTTCTCTTTGTTGAAAATGTTGGTAATTGTGTTCATCTAGTGCTGTGATGTATTCTTTTGGGATTTTTGATGAATGCCACTTGTTGCTAAGGTTTCAACTCTTGGAATCACCATTTTGTAAGTCTTGTATTTTGAGGATTTTTTTGTTTTTGTGTGATCATATGGAACATATATTTATACATTTTCAGGTTATGAAGAATGGTGAGATTGGGATTGGTCAGGTGACGCAATTTCCATTCCAGTGACTTAAAAAGGCAAGTATATAACTCGACTAACTTATATCGGAGCTTAAGAAAATGTTATGTTCAATTTATACCTAAACAATTTTATAGTCAAACATATATGTATACATTTTTGTTACGTGTTTAGTCTATTCAAAGCAATGATATGCTAATATTTTGTAATAGGTTTATTTTTTTGCAAAATTATTATTTACATGTAATATCAAAATTTAAGTTACATTGTATAGGTCAAATGAGTACGAATGTAACAGTAAATAGAACATGTCTTGAATCAGACATTCATGCCAAGAGTTTATGAACCTAAAGAACAAGTTAAATTTCTATTTTTATGAAATTAAGTTTCTATCTTTATGTTAGAAACTAAATAACAAGTTAAAAACTTGAGTTTGCAATTTGAGGTTATCCCACATCGGTGGGCAAGAGGCAATTTGTGTCAGGTACTTACCTGGGCGGGGTCAATCAATGATCAAAATGGTTCATGGCCTTGGTTGGTGACCTCCATTACACTTCGGAGGGGCCCGCTTAAGGTTGGTCCAAGTCGCCAAGCCTACGTCATAATTTGTGTTAGCACAACCTCTAAACAATGAACCAGTTCACACTTTGTTTCAGCTAGACCTTTTTAGCAGTAGTTTTATTTTTTGAGCCTTTTATCCTGAGTCATATTAGCTGACTTGTTTTTGAAACAGAATTGCTTTGTAAAGTAAAACTAGAAGAGTATCCGCTCAATGCGGCGGCGGGTACTCGGTGCAAAATTATGGCAAGCAATTTTTATTTATTTATACTAATTCTCTAACAGTAACTTTACGAATGAATGACAATTTTTAATTAAAATAACTATAAGCAATAACAATGCAAACTATTTCATATCCAAATAAAAGTTGTCATTCTATTGCTATAATCTGAGAAGCAAATCTTATTTATTTCTACCATAGGCAACCGAATACAAAGATGAGAGTAGATTTATCTAATTTTATATGTGTTTTTTTTATTAGTGAGCAGAAAAAGAAGAGAGAGTGTGTTTCGTATTGGTGTTTGAGTTTTAGGTTGGCTTATATATACCATTGAGGTTTGGGTTGTTACAAGTCGATACTTAATGGACTGCATAAATATTTGACTCTATTAATGGACTCTATAAATATTTGAAGGTTGTACAAAGTGTATGAAGAGATGTTACCTTTTATTTATACAAATTATCATGAAAGCTATATGTTGAATAACATTAATTAATAACTTGTTAATTTTTTATTAAAGAAATGTTTTTAGTTTTAAACATTTTAAATTTTTTTTATTTAAAAAGTTTTAAACACTTTATAAAATAGTATATGCTTTTAAAGCGAACGATATCGATTTACAATATTTTACTTTACAAAGCCATCTAGTGCCATTTGTTCCCGCTAACAATCGTTTTACAGTCAACTATCTCACAATCATATCCAACTATATCATTATCATGTTAAAAATCAGGTTCATGATATTGATGGATTATTTCATCTCAAACTAATACTGTATATGTTAATATCTACAAATGAGTCAAACCATTGTCTTATAAAATCCAATATATTATTACATGTTTTGTAACAATTTATACACCATCACTGTATCTAAAATTCATTACTATCCTCTTCTCACAATCTCATAAATTTATCTGCTTCAATCACCGACGGGTATATAAAGTTATAAACACACATTTCTTAGAGAAAGTATATCAGTAAAGCATATGAAATACAAAAACTACAACACAAGTATATTTATTTCTTGTTTGGTGTAGAAAAAGGGGCAATTATGATGCAAATGACCATAGTTGGATATCTACACTTACAGCTTATTACCCATTTGAGCTAAACAATAAACCTTATGTATGTAAACACACATTTCCTTTGATTTTATTACGATGTGAGACATAGATTGCACCAACATTGAATATTAGGACTTCTAGTGTGTTGAAATAAATAATTTCCTTTTGATGAATATAATATGTGATTTTGATAATTAAATATGTAACTATGAAATAAACACAAACATGTTTTATAGATTTTAACAACTAGTATATTGGGGCTATTTGACGAAACAAAAACAAACTCACGAAGTAAAATAGTATGTTTTCTCGTACCATCCAATTAAAATAGTACGTAGTATGCAAGTACCAACATGATATTCACTCTATAGGTAGCACATAAAATGTATTATCCAAATGCTCGTATATATTTTAGCTTATGATACAGTATATTTTAGAATAAACATAACACAATTGATGTTGTTCATGAAGATGAATCCAAGTAAAGAAATAAAGCATACTCGTACGTTTTAGTCTAATTCAACACTCTTTGATGACTAAAAAAGACTGTTTGACCTAAAAAGTCAAACATAGACTTTTTTGAATTAGAGAAAGTATATAGCTTTGTTTAGTTATTGTTTGTGCTTGTGATGGATAGGCTTCATATACAAGGTGCTTTAGAAACTAGAAATGTGGTATTTTAAAGAGAGAAAGCAAAGCTCGGCCTTTAGTTGTTGGCGTTGCAACCGATCACCTAGAAGATCTCAATATCTCATATGTTTTGCTCATGCTTTTGGATATCTCGTTTAAGGTACAGAAACATGTTTACGCATTAAGCCATACTTAAAAATCCAGAAGGGTATGTGATAATGGTGTCTTTAGGTAAAAACTGATCAATGAACTAAAGCTACTGTTACACCAGGGAAGCGTGTTTAAATTTCATGGAATTATGCAATACAATGAGTGTAAGATGATTGAATCGTGTGTCTATTATTGATCACTGAGGCCCTATTTATACAATATAGATACATATCAAGACTAACTAACTATGAGAGATTTATGGGAAGTGTGATACACATTCCTCATATACATGATATACATAATAATCTAGTAATATACATGATATGCTAATAGACCCCCGCAGTCGAAGCGGGAGGAGGGCGGACGCTGAGACTGTCACGGAAGTCATCAAATAAAACACGAGGAAGGCCTTTCGTAAATATATCAGCAATTTGGTAACGAGATTGGACATGTAAAACTCGAACTTTACCTTTGGCCACCTTCTCAAATACAAATGAATATCCATCTCGATATGCTTGGTACGTTGATGTTGTATCGAATTTCCGAAAAGAAATATAGCACTTACATTATCACAATACACGAGGGTTGATTTGTCAATAGGACATTGAAGCTCCAAAAGAAGATTGTGAAGCCAACATGATTCAGAAACAACATTTGCAACTCCTCGATACTCCGCTTCAGCACTAGAGCGGGAAAGTGTAGGTTGTCGTTTAGAAGACCATGAGATCAAACTGTCGCCTAGATATACACAATACCCGGATGTTGAACGGCGAGTGTCCGGACAACCACCCCAATCAGCATCGGTGTAGGATATTAAGGAAGAATTCTGAGACCGATAGAGGTGTAGACCATAGTGTAACGTGCCCTGAATGTAGTGTAAAATACGCTTTAGGGCTGTCATGTGATCTTCGTGAGGATCATGCATGTGAAGACAAACTTGTTGGACTGCATAAGATATGTCAGGGCGAGTAAAGGTAAGGTATTGCAAGGCACCTGCTAGACTTCTATAATGTGTTGGATCAGAATAAGGAGCACCTGATGTAGAACTTAGTTTAGCTTTAGTGTCAACAGGTGTTGGAGAAGGCTTGCAAGAAGAAATTCCAGCGCGTTCAAGTATATCTTGAGCATACTTATATTGGCTAAGAAAAAGACCATGTTGATGACGGGTGACTGCAATCCCAAGAAAGTAGTTCAAGGGCCCTAAATCTTTCATTGCAAATTCTTTAGCTAAGAGCCCAATAATAGAATGACGAAGTGCATCTGAGGATGTGGTGAGTATAATGTCATCAACATATAATAAGAGATAAGCCAAGTCTTTACCATTGCTGTAGACAAACAAAGAGTGATCACACCGACTATGTATAAAACCTAAGGTAGAGACAAAATCTGCAAACAATTGATACCAAGCGCGAGGTGCTTGTTTGAGGCCATATAGAGAATTTTTAAGCAAGCACACGTATTCAGGATGCTTAGGATCGCGAAATCCCACCGGTTGGTGGATATATACTGTTTCATTAAGAGTGCCATGTAAAAAGGCATTTTTAACATCAAATTGATGAATGGACCATGATTTGGAAATGGCCAACATAAGAACAGTACGTATATTAGCGGGTTTAACCACTGGGCTAAACGTTTCTTCATAATCCACACCAACCTGTTGAGATCTGCCATCACCAATTAAACACACTTTATAGCGCTCAAATGAACCATCAGATCTCATTTTATGTTTAAAAATCCACATTGAACGAATAACATGCATATCGGGTGTGCGAGGTACAAGGTCCCACGTCTCATTTTCAATAAGAGCATTGTACTCATCAAGCATGGAATTTTTCCAATTTTGGCTGGACAAAGCATCTTTCGGGTTGTTTGGAATGGGAGAAGGAGAGGTAGTGACAAAGAGGTTTATGGGATTCTTCGGTTTAGAAATACCAGACATACTTCGTGTGTGCATTGTATGAATAGGAGTAACATTTGGAGGCCGCGAAGTAGAGGGACCACGTCTTACAGCCCGTGGGTTGGGTTGTCGGGGTGAGTTAAGTAGAGAGGATTGAGATGGGAATGAGCCACGACGGGCAACAAGTGGAGTGGTGGGATGGATTGAAGGGTCAGAGGGCTGACTCATGGTAGGAGAGGGGTGATTATGATCTTCTTGGGGTGGTTCGTAAGTGGGTTCTGATTGGGGTAAGGTAGTAGAAGGTTCACCTTGTTTTTCGGTCCGTGGTGTAGGAATAATAGGCACGGCTGGAACAGAAGCAGAAAAAACCATTGGAATAAGCATAGGATGAATTCCATTATTTAGAAAAGAGTAAGAAGAAGGAGTAGGAGTGTGTAGTTTGGCAAACGGAAATTGGGTTTCGTAAAAAAGAACATGACGAGAGAGGATTACTTTGTGAGTGGCTAAGTCATAGCATTTGTAACTTATATGATTCGAAGGGTATCCCAAGAACACACATGGTGTTGAACGAGGTTGTAACTTATTGATGGTTGTGGAAGGAAGTAGTGGATAACACAAGCAACCAAAAACGCGAAGATGGTCATACGATGGGTTTCGATTGTATAGTACTTCGGTAGGGGTTTTGTTGTTAAGAAGCTTGCTAGGTAGTATGTTGAGTAAATATGTGGCCATTTGAAGTGCATGATGCCAAAAATGTGGTGGCACTGATGAGTGAGAGAGGAGGGTGCGTATGATGTTATTAATTGCACGTATTTTACGTTCGGCTTTACCGCTTTGAGGAGATGTGTGTGGGTAAGAGAAACGAAAAACCATGCCATTTTTACTGCAAAATTGATGAAAGTTGGAGTTGTTATATTTTGTGCCATTATCACATTGTAGTGTTTTAATTTTCATATGGAAATGTGTTTGAATAAAGTTGTATAAGGAAAGAAATGTAGGATAAACTTGTGATTTACTTCCAAGAGGAAATGTCCACAGAAAATTAGAATAATTATCAAGAAATAGAATGTAATACTTATGACCACCCGAACTCAACACCGGTGATGTCCACAAATCACTATGCATAATATCAAAAGGAAGTAATGTAAAGGATGATGAATCATAAAAAGGTAGGTTAATATGTTTGCCAAATACACAAGACTGACAAATGGAAGAAACTTTAGATGAATTACAATTAATGTAATCTTTATTTGTAAGCGAGCGTAATATGTTAGCGTCCGGATGACCTAAACGGTGATGCCATAAATCTTTAGAAAGTGCAGCAAAGGTAGACGATGTAGTGACTCTTTGGAGAACAGATTTAGTGATCGGGTAAAGGTCCCCGTCACTATTACATCGCATGATGGGAATCCTTGTCTGAAAATTGTAAATAGAGAAACCAAAAGGATCAAAAGCAATAATAAGGTTATTATCCGTCGAGAGGTGACGAACTTAGATTAGGTTTTTAATAAGATGAGGCGCATAAAGGACATTTTAAGGTATAAAGGGGAGAAGGTGGTGAAAGATGCGCATGTCCATAACCATTAACTAGAATAGTATTACCATTGCCAACAAGAATATGTTTTGGAATGCTCAAATTGAAAAAGATGAGATTACCTTGAGAAGCCGTCATGTACAGGTAGCACTCGTGTCTATATACCATTGATCATCTGCGGGGTTAAGAGTCATGGTATGCATTGCTTGATCAAGCTATGTTGGAATAGTGGAGCAGGATATGATTGAGGCCGGTGGGCGTGGACCAAGGATACGAACCACCGGTTCGGTTGTTGGGTCGAGCCCATGGGAATTTGTTGGAAAGGAGGTGGTGGAGTAGCCCATGGATATGGGGACCGGGACCGAGGAGCATATGGAGCCCATTGTTGAGGTCTTGTGGTTGATTATTGTAGGATCTACCACGATCGCGACCACGACCCCCATTACGACAAGCACCACGGTTGTTGTTTCTACCACGACCATGGTTAGATGCTTACGTGTGTTGTGGGGATCGAGTTCGAGTAGTATAACTCTTGTTAGAGGTGTTTTGGTGTTTGGGGTTTGTCGAGGGAGGCGGGTGGAAGAGATGAGGCGGTTCCGGATGGTATGGTGGTATTGGCAACTTGTTTGCTTTTGGGGTTTCTTCAAGTACAAGGCGTGATCTTGCTTCATAGACAGTGGTAGGGGATCGGTTTCTTGAATAAAGCTTGAAACATTATCATAACTTTCGTTAAGACCGGCTATTAATCGCAAAACAAGACGTTGATTGGAGCAGGGCTCCAACGTTGGAGAGTTGATCGAAAGCATCTTGAGTTCTTGGCAAGAGGCGAAAGCAGGAGGAGAAGTTGTCAAGGCGTGTATTCGTGAACCGGTGTTCTAAGTAAATGACCTCGAGTTCTTGTTGTCTTGAAAGATGTCTTTCAAACGTGCCCATGCTTTGGCAGCCGTCGTGTCAGGTTTAAGAATGGTGTGCATCAAGTAATTAGATATGGTACCATAGATCCATTGAAGAACAATGGCATCCAGGGTGGACCATGTTTCAGGATCAACAACTTTTGGTGGTGGAGTGTCTTTTGAGGGAGAGGCAGCGGGTGGTGGTGGAGGAAGAATGTGATCAATGACTTTGTATGCCCGACAATGAATCTTGAAGAGTTCGGACCAAGATAGATATTGGCCATTCTCCAAGCTAAGTTCAGCAACCAAGGGGTTTTTTATAGTAGAGACAATGAGGGCTGGGTGTAGTTTTTGTTCTGCCATGTGAGAGGCTGGGAATTGAAGAAGAGAATAGATGGTGTTAGGGTTAGGTTTCAGGAAGGCCTGATACCATGTAAGATGATTGAATCGTGTGTCTATTATTGATCACTGAGGCCCTATTTATACAATGTAGATACATATCAAAACTAACTAACTATGAGAGATTTATGGGAAGTGTGATACACATTCCTCATATACATGATATACATAATAATCTAATAATATACATGATACGCTAATAATGAGCTTAGAATTATTTTTAACAATAATATTAAGGTTGAAAAAATGTTTTTATCTTGATATGTATTTCGAGACTGTCCTCCTTGTAGTTTTGTATTAGAGGGTTGTTTCTTTGTTAGGGTCCGCTTTTTTAATCGGCTCGATTATGAAAGTTGGATGCCTTTTGTTTGTAATGTTTTGTGTTGTATTTATATATTGATGCCTTTCTAAAAAAAACAACATAGCAAGTTAAATAATTATTTGTTATATATATTGGCAATTCTTTTTTTTTCCGATGTGGGACTATAAAATTTTAAGCTCGTCAATATGGCGAATGAAATGATATATCCTTTATTCATCATAAATTGATAATATATGTGTTATACTAAAAAAATAAACACTATTATGGTTTTATTACTTGATCGAACTCATCATTTATCAGTTATTATCATCTCGTTTTAAGTTCCGAAGAAAACAACAATCACTCATTGTATTGCTTATAACTATTAAAGCGCTTATAGTTAGCTAATGTCCATAATTAAATTCAAGAAAATGCTACCTGAATTGTCGCTTCTACCGATCGTCGCGCCATCATGCACCGTCGTAAGTCCAAATTGTCAACGAAAATAAATCACTCTTTTCACATTACGTTTATCTATTTCGACTAGATGGTTTCAAAGTATTGATTCTCATCAAGATAACTATCTTTAGGTTTTCTTTTCTTTTATAAGTTTTAGTTTATTTTTCAATTTGAGCTTTCGGTATTTGGCATTGGAATTGCGCTGAGTCCGGTTGTGAGCTTTGGGTAATCCATCGTCTAATAGTCCAATGGTTAACATGGAGAGAAAACTAAGGCGGTTGTATACAGTAGTAGTGGAAGAAAAATATATCACGGTTTTGCTCTGATTATCATGTTAGGAAGTAATTGAAAGAGTAACCTGAATAGAGTTTCACGTATATGCATTGGAAATAGACATTTTTCCGAAAGTCACCATGTCTTGCTTTGTATGGGCATAATGTATCATTTTGAGTTGTTATATTTTCTAATAAAATCAATTTTAACTAATCTCAAATATGAAGTCACGTTTTACTCTTAATAAACATTTAATTTTAACTAATTTCAAATTTGTATTCACGTTTTAAGCATAGGAAAAAAGAAATTAAAAATTGTGGAGTGAACATACCACACATATTAACCCGCGACTAATTTCTATTTGCTAATAAATTCAATTTTAAATAGTTTCAAATTCAAGTCACGTTTTACTATAGGTAGGATGTTTTAAAATAAAGTTAATTTGAGTGAGTCATGTTTTAAAATAAAACACTCGAAGCAATATATGTAAATAGAAAATGGAAGTAAAATATGTTCCACATTGGTTGGAGAGCAATCTTCTCAAAAGGTTTATAAAACAATGGAAATCTTAACAAATTTTGTTAGTTTTATTCTAATGCCTATGCGCAAGTAAGTGTGGATTTGCATTGACTCTCAAGCTTGAAATCCAAATTACAAATCTGCATCACTCGGCATAAGCAATAGATCAAAGACAAATTTTTTACACACATAGATTTATTTGGAATTTCTTCCGAACAAACAATATTTTGCAACAATTTTTTATTTAAGATAGTTTGGTCAGATACATTTAATTTTAACTAATTTCACATATGTATTCACATTTTAAGCTTAGAAAAAAAGACACCAGCTTGGAATCCAAATTGCAAATCTGCATCACTCGGCATAAGCAATAGATCAAAGCCAAAAATTTTACACACATAGATTTATTTGGATTTTCTTCCAAACAAAAAAAATTTGCAACAATTTTGTATTTAAGATAGTTTGGTAAGATACATTTAATTTTAACTAATTTCACATATGTATTCACGTTTTAAGAAAAAAGATATCAAAGATTGTGGAGTGAACATAGCATACATATTAACTTTACAAACATGTAATTTTTAAATAGGTAGAGTAACTATCTATATATAGACGTTTGTTTTTGTCTTTCTTCAATGTGGGACTAAAATTACACTAAATATCAAGTTTTAGTTTGTCGCAATAATGATTCGTCCTTTAGTATTATAACAATATGAGAACATAATAATTAATACACGAAAAGGATTTAGTGAGAAGAATAATCAAAATGAAAAGAGTGAAAAATAGTTTTAGCCACACGTTTAAATTAGGAGAGAAAATTTAAAAGAATAAGTATCTAAATTGTGTGGTTGTTATTGCTACTCATCTTTCTCAATTTAATTATTCTTCTCACTTAATCTTAACTCCATCAATATATACGTGTTTTAAATTAAATAAACACAACTCAGGTATATCTCTGTAGATCTAATCTAATAACCTCATTTTTTGACAAGCTATATTGTTGGGCTTAGTGAAAGAGAGAAAAAAAAAAGCATAGTTAAACTGCACAGTTATATTAGTTTAGCATTTACATCTAGATCTTGTAAGATATATGATCAAACTCAAGTTAAACCTTTCTTAGATTCAAGTTGTTATCACATGGTCAAACCCACTCAACATTCAAACACAGTAGCATGAAAAGCGACTAGTTGGGCTAACACCAAAATTGTCATATGTTTATCTAGATAGTTTCGCAATCTCTTGAGATGACATCCACTTGAATGCTTTCATTTTCAGTTTGTTGGTTGTTTTGAGCAGCATGGAAAGTGACTAGTTGGGCTAACGCTAAAATTGCAGTATGTGGTGAGTGGCGTTGTAGATAGTTTCGCTCTCTTGTGATGACATCGACTTGATTGATTTTGGTTTTCAGTTTTTGGAAGGTACAAACAAGTTTTGATAAAATTTTACAACTTTTTATTTGTTGTAACATGTGATTCATCCATTATAGTGATAACAATCTGTGAACATGATAATCAACATTATGTGTTTTGAGAAATACACACCATTCAGTTTTGCTACTACTTCATAGATAACAACAGTAAATTTTTATTACCTAAGTTACTTTACTTTTGTTGCCTATATTGTTAGCTAATAACTCTAACTAAATTTATATGTGTGTAATAGTCCCCTTTGATAAAGTTAAACAAGTTCACAAACTTACAAAAACGTGATGGTAAGACTATTGCAATATTCCTATAAGCTATGGTTAGCAAAACCTTTTACACAAAGTTATAAATGTTTTTTTTGTAAACTTGTGTCCTTACAGCTTAGTTTATGATAGCAAGTAACATTTACATCACATCTTCACTATCATTTTGACACGTGCGACTAACCCACTGTGCACTCTACTAAAATTTTAACACGTGTCTCATTTTCTATTATTGATGACAAAATAAAACTGGTTATAAAATGTCACTTCTAATTAGTTCAGCTGTTTTCTAGCTTATATATATATATTTGTATTCAAAGATTTTGCCACTGAAATAACCTTTCAGGATTGTACTTATATGTTGTGGGATCGGATTTTACAGATTGGTCAATGGGACATGTTATAAGAACCTCCCTACGATATGACAATAGGGGGTTTTAATCAAAATGTATAAACCGGGATGCATATCGTACAACTTTTTGATGTGCGCAATGATTGAAAACCCCCTATAGTGGGGGGTAATAAACTGACCCTTGTTCAATATGAGGAAACTATTGGGACATGTATTGTTTTCCGTGAAGATGGTGAGCTAGAAGACACAAGAAAAAATAATACTTTAGATATTGTACTTTTCTTTTACTTGTTGGTCGTGAAAAGATAAATTTTAAATCACGATGATCCGAATGAGATACAAAAACATTTTTTTATTGACTCACATGCACACAAATTAACTACGAAGGAAACGCTTTTAAATAAAAAGATGTTTGCCAAAGCACATCGAATCGAATATATTGACTCTTAACAAGTAAAAGCGAGTACAAAATAACATTTCAAATAAAGCAGGATGTTTGCCAAAGCACATGGAACTGAATATATTGACTCTTAACAAGGAAACGTTTTCGGTGAAGATGGTGAGTGGAAGACACAAGAAAAATAATACTTTAGATATTGTACTTTTCTTTTACTTGTTGGTCGTGAAAAGATAAATTTTAAATCAAGATGATCCGAATGAGATACAAAACATTTTTTATTGACTCACATGCAGACAAATTAACTACGAAGGAAACGCTTTTAAATAAAAAGATGTTTGCCAAAGCACATCGAATCGAATATATTGACTCTTAACAAGTAAAAGCAGTACAAAATAACCTTTCAAATAAAACAGATGTTTGCCAAAGCACATGGAACTGAATATATTGACTCTTAACAAGGAAGCGTTTTCGGTGAAGATGGTGAGTGGAAGACACAAGAAAAATAATACTTTAGATATTGTACTTTTCTTTTACTTGTTGGTCGTGAAAAGATAAATTTTAAATCAAGATGATCCGAATGAGATACAAAAACATTTTTTTATTGACTCACATGCACACAAATTAACTACGAAGGAAACGCTTTTAAATAAAAAAGATGTTTGCCAAAGCACATCGAACTGAATATATTGACTCTTAACAAGTAAAACGAGTACAAAAATAACCTTTCAAATAAAACAGATGTTTGCCAAAGCACATGGAACTGAATATATTGACTCCTAACAAGGAAACATTTTCAGTGAAGATGGTGAGCTGGAAGACACAAGAAAAAATAATACTTTAGATATTGTACTTTTCTTTTACTTGTTGGTCGTGAAAAGATAAATTTTAAATCAAGATGATCCGAATGAGATACAAAAACATTTTTTATTGACTCACATGCACACAAATTAACTATGAAGGAAAGCGATTCAAATAAAAAGATGTTTGCCAAAGCACATCGAATCGAATATATTGACTCTTAACAAGTAAAAGCAGTACAAAATAACCTTTCAAATAAAAAGATGTTTGCCAAAGCACATGGAACTGAATATATTGACTCTTAACAAGTAAACGAGCACAAAATAATAGTAACCAAAAAGAGTGCTTGAATTCTACCAAGTGAATATGGTTAATGCATTCACTTGATTTAAATCAAACCCTACAATATACTTTAGATATTGTACAAAATAACCTTTCAAATAAAAAGATGTTTGCCAAAACACATGGAACTGAATATATTGACTGTTAACAAGTAAAATGAGTACACAAATAATAGTAACGAAAAGAGTGCTTGAATTCTACCAAGTGAATATGGTTAATGCATTCACTTGAGTGAAATCAAACCCTACAATATATGAAGGAAACATTTTCAGTGAAGATGGTGAGCTGGAAGACACAAGAAAAAAAATAATACTTTAGATATTGTACTTTTCTTTTACTTGTTGGTCGTGAAAAGATAAATTTTAAATCAAGATGATCCGAATGAGATACAAAAACATTTTTTTATTGACTCACATGCACACAAATTAACTATGAAGGAAACGCATTCAAATAAAAAAGATGTTTGCCAAAGCACATCGAACTGAATATATTGACTCTTAACAAGTAAAACGAGTACAAAAATAACCTTTCAAATAAAAAAGATGTTTGCCAAAGCACATGGAACTGAATATATTGACTCTTAACAAGTAAAACGAGCACAAAAATAATAGTAACCAAAAAGAGTGCTTGAATTCTACCAAGTGAATATGGTTAATGCATTCACTTGATTTAAATCAAACCCTACAATATACTTTAGATATTGTACAAAAATAACCTTTCAAATAAAAAAGATGTTTGCCAAAACACATGGAACTGAATATATTGACTGTTAACAAGTAAAATGAGTACACAAATAATAGTAACGAAAAAGAGTGCTTGAATTCTACCAAGTGAATATGGTTAATGCATTCACTTGAGTGAAATCAAACCCTACAATATATGAAATAATTATCAGTGATATATACAAACATTTATTTCTTTCTTGCTCCAATGTGGGACTGATTTTAAACTTCTTAAGTATTTAAATAATATTATTCATCCAGCATATAGTTGTAATAGTTTATGAAAATAATAATCAATATATTCGTATTGTTATGCACGAGTAATACACACTATTCAAAATATTTTACTTCAGTTAGCACCTCTTTTTATACAAGTATTAACAGTTTAACACAGTTGGGCCTAGTAGTTAGTAACTATCAAGCCTTAAACAGCCCAAAGTCTATAAAGAATTGTCTCACGAGTCCCGACCAGGACGGAACCGAGGTTTCGCGGGTCCCGTGACCCCTATCAATTTTTTCGATTTAGGGTTAATTTTGAGAAAAACATTAATTTTTATAAATGCATCTTCAATGCACCCGACCATCGAAATGTGTATCTACAGTATAATTCTAAAAATTTTATCGATCCGATCATATTTGGTCGCGTTCCGTCTCTATTCACGACCTCATATGATACTTTTCGTGTAACTCAGCTCTGGTGGACCACCTGGTACTTTAAAGGTTTTACGGTGTTGTTTTTGAGTGATTAGATGGAAGTTATATTTATTTATTGAAGTTGTGAAGAATGGTGAGTTGTTAAGAATGGTTGGTCGTGTGATACAATTCCCATTCAAATGAATAAAAGGAAAGTTTGACTAATTGAAGATTGATAAAATGTTAGGTTACATTTCAACAGAAACCACTCTTTCAAATTACAATTTTATACTTAAACTTAGCATATGTGTGCGGAATTATTCAAAGCGATTTTATACCCATTAAAAGCAAACCACGAGATATAAAAATCTCGTGGTTAAATCAATATCAATTATTGTCTCATTTTAGAGTGTTTAAAGTCAAGTCATCAACAATACTTGTGATACAAAATAACAATAATTTACCCATTTTCATGTTTATGTAAAGAGTGTTGATTGGCACACTCGATTTTTATCTCCACACTCTAATGTACAATTTGTACAAGCAGCATATAATAAATGTATAACTGCTTAAAGCACAATTTAGAGTATGCAAATCAAAATAAAAGTGTGCAAATCATTAGCTGCTTTAAGAACATTTAAGAGGGTGTCTCATGCAATGAATTTTAGTTGGTAATTTACCTCTAAAAGAATTCTGACAACACTAAACTTAAACTATGATTCCTGGATATGTATACATTACTTTGCATTTTTCACCGATGTGGGATAGTGATTCCACCCAATTTTGCAACTTTTAAATATGTTATAGAAATATTTTGCAATTTCTCGATGTGGGACTAAGGTTGTGTTTCTTTTCCCTTACTCCAAGAGATTGTGTCCACAAGTATTTAATAATGTTATTTTTTAATGTGGAGCCAACATACTTTCACTAATCCGTCTATATCACAAGCCATAAAATGTATTCTCTTCCCATCTAGGCGTTAATCAGATATAGGCTCTATGGGACCTACGACACATATATTTATATATTTTAATCCGGAAAGAAAAATAAATGCCCCATAAGTGATTCCACCCACTTTTGCAACTTTCTCGATGTGGTACTAAGTAAGCCCAATAGCAAATTTTACAGCTTTTTATGGAGTAATTTGGCGAAAGAAATGATTAATCCTTCATAACAATAACAATCTGTGAAAATAAAAAATTAGATAAAGAGTATACATGTTTTGTTATAAAATAAACAGCGTAAACTTTTCTTTTTTACTTTATATACTAAATCACTAATCACTAATCACCTCGTCCTGACAAAAATAACCATCACAAAAATAACCATCCGGCCAAAACCAACCAAAGTCTGATATAATCGTGTGACGAGCTCATATTATTTTTTTTCGCGTTCCTCAGCTTTAGTATGTGACTTTACAAAAGTGAAATCGAACAAAAATTTACCCAGTCAACACAATATAGCCATGTCGAAAAACGTAATACCCCTTCATATTTTACAGTACTCTTAAAAAATTGAAGGGCTGGAATGATTGCATAATGGACATAGCACAAGATTTAACAGTTTGGGCAACTATCACCCATATATATATATAAATTTCTTTTTGTCTTGGTTCAATGTGGGACTAACTTTACACAAAACATCATATTTCAATCTTCTAAAAATGTCGTAACAAATGATATTATTACTGTATGGGCATAATGTATCATTTTGAGTTGTTATATTTGCTAATAAATTCAATTTTAACTAATTTCAAAGTTGAAGTCACGTTTTACTCTTAAAGATACATTTAATTTTAACTAATTTCAAATTTGTATTAAGCTCAGAAGAAAAAATTAAAGATTGTGGAGTGAACATACCAAGTATACCACACATATTAACTTCACGACTAATTTCTATTTGCTAATAAATTCAATTTTAACTAATTTCAAATTTGAAGTCACGTTTTACCATAGATAAGATGTTTTTAAAATAAGGTTAATGTGTGTGAGTCGTGTTTTAAAATAAAACACTCGAAGCAATATATATAAATAGAACATGGAAATAAAATTTGTCCCACAATGGTTGGAGAGCAATCCTCTAAAAGGTTTATAACACAATGGAAATCTTAACAAATTGTGTTAGTTTTATTCTATTGCCTATGCGCAAGTAAGTGTGGATTTGCATTGGCTCAATGGAATCCAAATTGCGAATCTGTTTCAACTCGGGCATAAGCAATAGATCAAAGCCAATTTTTTAACAAAATAGACGCTCATTTCAATATTTTTCCGATGTGGGACAACGATGCATGCCACCCAACACTAAATTTTGCAACTTTCTAATATGTTCACGAAATACTATCCTTTTGTATACATAATTTGTGATTTTATCATTAATACATGAGTTGTTATAACATAACTTCACACCGACCGAACAATCAACGTCAAATTTTACAAACGAGGTTAGTCAAGACCCGCAAGCGTATGCTTCAAGTGAAACTTAAAATTTCTTTAGTTTTATTTGGATTTATTTATGACACAAATTTAAAACCGAAAACACCATTTCATAACTTAATAACATGTTATATCGATCCAAACTAAATCTCACCCGTCACCATCACTAAATAAAACTAAAGTATGGGTTTAATTTGTAGCCGGAAAAAGTCGCTAGATAAAAAAGCCAAGAACAGTCAACAATAAACCACACTGAACAGATGGACACGAGACATTTCTTTGGATCAAACAATCACGTTGAATATTATAACTTTTGGTTGATAGTTAAAATATACATGTGAGATGTTATGAAATAAAGTACTAAAATAACAACAAAATAAATGGCTTTAAACAAGTGGCAAAAAAATGTTTGCCAGAGTGTTTCAAAGTGAACATAGCTCATATGTTAACTTCACAACAAATTGACAATAAATGGATGGAGTAAGTAACCATCAACATGTGTTGTCATTAAGCTAAAAAGTCAAAAGGAAGTTACATTATTCATATATCCTAACGTACCGTTTAGCATCGTATAGGATTTCATGCTACAAATAGTGTCGTGTCACACTTTGATTGGTCAGTATACATGGTATAATACACAAAAAATGTTGTGGCAGACCCTATTGGGTGAAGTGTGGTCAGGAAGTTCTTGCACGCAAGATATCGTATACTTTTTCCCACCGCCTTAAATGAGATACCACCTCAAGAGAAGCTTCTCCACTCTCTAATATAAATCCCACGTCCTCCATCATTGATATCTTTTATTATACGATCGAAAATCAAGTCGCGGAATATCTTTGGGTTTTCCGGCGAACCTTCGCCGTTGTCTTCAATCCGGCTAGCAATAGTAAGTCTCATCATATGTTTTTAATTTTTTAATAAAATTTTAAATTATTTGACTTTAAATTTATACCCTTTAGCTTTTTATATAAAAGATTCAAACTTTTTGATCTGTAGCGTTTTGATTTTGTATATGTCAATTTGTTTAAGGTTTGGAGCTACGAGGGTTTTGATTTTGCATAAGGACTTCCTGCAAAATTAGGGTTTGAATTAATTTGGGGGTTTTCCTAATTTTGTTGTACTTTTGGTTTAAATAAATTAAGGTTTTTTTTTTTGTTGGTAGTTGTCAGTCTTGATGGTGGGTTTGGGTTAGCTTATTTTCTCGGTTGCTTAATTATTCAAAAGGTTAGTATAATAACCCATAGACCGGAGTTTATGCAAACAGAGGGTTTGGATCGACGTATTTTGTCGCTTGGTTGATTATTGAACAGGTTAGTTTAATAACCCATAAGCTATAATAAGGTGCTGAACCATGGTGGGTCAAACTGATCCGTATCTTGGCAAGGCAGCACTACTTCGTGTTTGCAGATGGGGATGAAGATGGGAAGAATGATGCGATTGATTATAAAAGGCTAATCCTTAGGTATGTTATTGGTCTCGAACTTATGCGTTTTCGTTGGTGATAAGTGACTCTTTGGGCTTCCTAATTTTTCATGCTTATGCTTATGCGTAGAAGTAGGTATTTAGAATTTGTTCGACATAAGTTCATGAAAATCGTGTTTCAATTGCTTATTGTGTAAAAATGTTTGGTTAGTGCAAAAATTAGTATTTACTTGTGAAAAATGTTCGTCAAATCATATTATTAAATGTTCTAAGTTAATTTTTGAATTGCTTTTTATGCTTTAAAATCATACGTTTAATGATTATTAAACATAATATACTCCTGTAAATGGTGTTTGGATTTGCTTTTGTCAAAAATTGCTAGAGTCCTTAAAAAATAGAACAATGATTTGCTTTACACATTGTTTTGTCCCCGGTATAATGTGACTTGCCGTTGTTGTCAATGTGAACCAGGTTGAGATGCGCCAGGATTTACTCAAATGGTATTTCACCATGGCACCAGGATTTGTATCATTCATATCTTTCACATCAAAGAGGACAAAAAGGGACCGTGAACCATAGCAGAATGAAACCTATTCCAAGACAATCGATATTGAAAAGCTTGAAGTCTCGTGAAACAAAGGGCTTGGATCCTTGATGATTCGAAGGCGGTTGGTTGATTGCAGTCTCATAGCGCAACAATCACCCAAATGGAAATTTCGTACGGTGACAAATCTCTTTTGCCTTTCTCAATGGATATTCAATTGTTACTAAATGTCTTCTTCAGTATACACAAAACATGTACTTATAAATGTCTGCGACCCTTTCGGTGGTGGGGGCAGAGGGGGTGGTCGTTGGCCACCGTCCGCGTCAGCATAGCCATCGTCTTCGTCATCGGTGTTGTCTCAACCGCCGTTTTTTATTGGAGATAAAATGGTTGATGAGTATGTGCGGCAACAAAGACAGGTTAGGGTTAAAATTAGTTACTGAGTTTATATTTTTTAAATTAAGTAGCTAATTAGTTACTGTTGTACCTGGTAGTAATTGTTTGTTTGTGTCAGATTGTGGACTTAAGTTTGTATATATCGTGCAATTTCATTTACACGTTTAAATTAACACGAACTTTTCTTCAAGATGTCTTTTACTTTGTACATTGTATAAATTGTGCTATTCGATATTTCGTTAAATGAGTGAATTTAAGATGTAATTTGCTTATTTGTGTTTTGTAATTGTTTCAAATAGTCGATCAACTTAGTAAATTGAAGCAAATGTTTAATATTTGTTTTACTTTGCACCTTGGAAGTATACTTTTCCTTTTACGAGTGACCGTGTTAAATTTTTTTTTTGTCGTGATAGTGTCTTTTGTTCCGCAAGTTGTTGTTTACGTTAAATTGTTTTGAAACAATGAAAAGTTTAGGAATTGAGATTGAATTTTGCCTTAAGTGGATAAGCGATTAAGTGTAATTATGTCTTGGGTTGTGGATCGGTTGGCGAATAAAGAGGTTGTGGTTTGCATCATGACAAAGTTGGTTTGTAAGGTTTCGGTTACTAACATTAGGTGATGTACTAATAAAACATATTATTTTCTCCAATTCCGCACCGTATGTGTAGATCTGTGCGGTTGATCTCATTTGCATTGACTGTCTCGCTCTTACTACGGTACACCTAAAGTTGGAAAACGGCGTCCGTGGTATACTGAAGCTACACTAATCTAATGAATATTGTTTTAGTATTACATGTTCTTATAAAATCGTCCCGATTTTTGTTTCGTGTGTACACACATACGTTTCTTCGGAAAAGAAATAAGGCGGTTGAGCTACGCAGGGTCAAGGTAGGTGCATTGGTTGAGCTTGGTGACAAACAAGTGGCTTAACCTCAGCAGGATATCTGATTTAATGGGTTGCAATACCATCCTAAGGTATATGATTGCAAATTTTAGTTTTGTTATGAAATTGAATCGTTTGTGATAAAAATGTTAGTTTGTGTCATAAAGGGATTTTGGCCTAATTGTTAAATTCTTGAGCGTTGTTTGTTTAAACTCGCTTTAGGGCTTATGGCCTACCAATGAGCTAAAAATGGTTATAATATATAAGTTCACAAAACCACAACTCGACAATACCGGTTTAAAGCAAGCTTAGATAAATAAAACTATCGAGGTGAAGCTAATGTACATCTTTCACGTGAATTTGGCCTACAAAATGGTTTATAGAAAATTATGAGTGTTGGACTTTGGTGAAATACATGCCTTTCCGTTGACTTTTCCTATAGAAACTATCATGTTTTTGTGTCACATATAGTAAGTTGAGGAAACTTTAATGGAATAATCGATAGAAAGTTTTTAATTGAGCAACTTTGGACCGATGGTTCAAATTTTCATGTCAAGAGGCGTTTGATGTACGAAAGCTACTTATTTTCTAATTATGTATGCTCAACATGGCTTTTCGGCATAATTAGTTAACAAATTGCTATATGAGAACCGATGACGTGATGGTAAATGTAAACCGACTCGAGATATAAAGGGATTTTGTGTATTTATAGTCGCAATAAGTACTTCACTGTACATCCAAACGCCTTTTCTTGCCCTTGCTTTAGAAAGTGATTATGCAACAAATATGGTTTTGATGTTTAGATGTGGTGGAACGCAGTGATATCAAAGAGTGATTGAAAACAAGTATCTTTATTGTGTTAACATATGGAAGTACGTACTCATCGCTAAAGTACCCTACATATTTTGTGTTATTGAAACACCAGAATTGTAAACTGTTCTAGACAATAAAATATTAATGATCTAAAAGTGACGGTCATAGTTTAAGAAGTCCCTCTTGTATCAAGTACCACATCTTAGCCTACACATTAAGAAGAAAGATGCTTTTGACAAGATTTGAGAACAATTCATTGTGTGCATATATCCCATTGACAAATAACAATCCAATAGCAAAAATAATAATAATAATAAAAAAAAAAACATTGTATTAGCTAGAAAGGCAACATTAATATGCATGTCTACATCTGATAAACAACTTAAGAAAAACAAACCTTAGGAAAGAGAAATGTATAAAAGAATTATTGAATCGTGAATGATCTGAAGAAGCACGTATAGAAATTATAAGCGATTTGTTTTTGTGTGTACAATTGGCTAAAAAGCATAATTCTTTGCTACCTAACTGAAGCCCTTTTATAATATATTTTTTTATGTTGCAAATGCCCAAAGACAAAAGGTAAAGTTGGTAATTTTACATGTTTTATATGACTTGGATTTCTAAGAATTTCATCTATATGAGCATATTGCTTATGCTCTTTTGTTTTTTTGATTATAGCCCTTCTAGGTTCGAGTTAAAAAACAAATGGATTTGCTTTCTGAAAAATAAAAAAGAAGGAAAATATAATACGGATCACCAAAATAGCACCGGCAAAAGGAGGACAACTCTCAGCGGACACACCAACCGGATCAGAATGATGAAGGGAGGACTTGATGGAGCAAATTGTCAACAGCTTGCAGCCACTACTACTAATAGACAAACTACTATTCAGGATGCAGCGGATTTGAGTGACAAGCTATTGTGTTCAGTTTTGTCTTACCAGTGGCGTTGTCTTTTGTTTATGTTGTGCAGAACTACAGCTTTATTTCACACGTATAAGTACTATCTGATGTCCTGACTATGTTTGGACAAAACACGAATGACTAACCAAAATGGTCGACTTTTTACCAAATCTTTGAGGTAAGCCTTTTGGTTTTCGCGAAGGTTATTGAAGCTTTAATAAAGGGTTGATCTATGCTTCAAGCTTTATAGTACTATTTATGATCAGTTCATGAACATAACATATTTGTAAATTTAAGTTTGTACATCAATGTCACGCGTAAACGTTACAAATTTCAAGTACTTGCAAAGTTGTGGAGTTTTTTTAACTTTATTTGTATAGTTATGTCTCGCAACTGTTTAACTTAGTATATACTAAATGTCAGCAAAGCCAATCTCAATTCAAAAAAAATGAAGCCCCGCAGCAACGCGCGGGCTATTCTCGCTCGTTTACTCTTATTAAGTAAAATAAACAATAAAAAAAATTCTTAGAATGGGAGGAGGTAAACATAATTTATATATTAATATTAACTTCCTCACCATCTAAGAAAACATCATACAACATAATTATCAGCCATATATCCAAACATTCCTTTCTTTCATTCTCCGATGCGGGACTATGAAATTTAAACTTGTTAGTTATGTTAAAGAAATGCTTGAGATATATATTGTTTACTACTCGTAGTTGTTTAGTTTAATTCTAATATTGTAACAGCTGAAGTTAAAAGTAATAGTATTTGTTTAGTTGTTGAATTCTACTAGCTGTATAGTTGAGTCGCTTAAGGCAAAAAAATGGGCGTTGGTTGGAAAGTGATGGTGGCGGGATAGGATGGAGAGACTGGACTATGGGTGAGGGATAGCAAGTCGATGCGGAATAAAGATGTTCGAAAAGGTTAACTTCCGGTTAGAGCGGAGCTTAATAAGAACGGTATTGATTTGCAAACAATTTAATGCCCAAGCTGCGATGAGGGGTGTAAAACTATCGATCATACTTTGGTATTATTTAACGAAGCAATTCTAATAGTGACTGACGATTGGTAATGTAAATTCATTTTTTAATCATGAGATGTTTAGGTATAATGGGAATGGTGTGATTCTTTCCTTATATAAGCCACTGCGTCAATAGTGGCCTCGACGATGAGCTACTACATTTGGAGGAATCACAATTGCGTGTCTGAGTGTTTGGGGAAAAGTTGAAACATGAACAAATCTATTCCAAGATATATGTTTGAGAGAATTGGCTATGTATAATAGTGAAACTGTGGCTTTTGTTTTTTGGATTTTAGAGAAGGGGATTTATCAGATTTATGTGTATATGTTGTATGACAGTTGATTAGCACTATGTTTTTATGGTTATTTTATTATAATAGAAATTTAAGATTTATTTTAAGACAACCAAAAAGATTACTGCATGTGACCAAATAAGATGATACTCCCTCCGTCCTTAAATAAGTGTCCGGTTTGACTTTTTTAAGTCAAATGGTTCAACTTTGACCGTAAATAATTTTTTGTGTTATATAATACTTGATGAAAAACTATATCAATGAAAATACACTTAAAACCCAATCAATTCATATATTTTGCATCAAGTATTATATAACACTCAAAAATAGATATGGTCAAAGTTGATCGGTTGACTTTGAAAATTCAAACCTGACACTTATTTAAGGGAGGAGTAGCTTATAGCGTGGTGACAATAGCTGATACACCAAACCACAACCTACCACCTTATTTATATAAGAAAACCTTATCAACATACTTAAATGTATTTCTCTTTCTCTTCGATGTGGGATAGATTGCATCATTGCTCCAATAGGCCATCTAGATTTTAACAAACTACAATACTAAATTAGGCCTATTTTACTAAAAGATACTACAAAATTGAGCATAGTTTATTGGCCTTTACTTAGTAATTTAATATACGTTTTCTTATACTTATGGTCTATCCCTTGGTATGTAGGATTGCTCGATTTAAGGCTAAAGAAAGTGGTGGCTGAGCCACTCATCTTTAGCGTCATGTCATTGGCGACTTCCAAAACATATACCACTCTCATGCGCCACACATACAAAAAAAACACAATGGTGACTGCATCGATATCACCACTATGGAAACGTGTAATTTTTTATTTTTAGTATTCTTTACTTGGTTTATGAGCATGTGTGTATTTTAATGAAAAGTGAAGGAAAATAACCAAAACAAATGAAAGATGAAAGGAGTGAAGGAAAATAAGAAGAGAGAGAAGGCGTGCTCGGTGGCAATGATCCGGTCACCGCCACTCCCTTTAATCTTCTAAACCGCTTATGAAAAGTATGTAAGTACCAAATGATACATTTTAGAATGAATGTAAGACAAGTGATGTTGGTCATGAAGATGATTCCAACTAAAGCAATAAAAAATACTTGTGTTTAGTCTAATTCAATACTCTTTAAAGAACAAAAATGTTTGACCTAAAACATCAAACGTCTACTTTTAGGATGAGAGAAAGTATAATAGCTATTTTTCTTTGATTATTTTTGTGCTTTAGATCGATAGGCTTCTTCTACAACATGTTCTAGAAACTAGAAAGGCGGTGCTTCAAAGAGAGCAAACAATATTTTATGCTTGGGCATTACTGATCACCTAGAAGATCTCAATATCTACTATTTATTTTTTATTATAATGATTTAGTAAATGTACATGAAAAATTCATGGTTTATGAGATGCATGATTCCTTAACACGGTTGATCAACTCTTGAGATTCCATGGTTAATGATGTGCTTCTTTATGAGACGGAGGTTGGTCATGGGATAATCACGGATTGTTTTTTTCGTTGCTTGTTTATTGTGTTCAACAACCTATTTTAACCGTTATCCAATCCTACTAGATGTGTGTGTATCACATGGCATTTTTAAAAGTATCAGGCAAAATTTTGTGTTATTGTTAGTTGCTACCAATCCTCTAAGAAGTTGTGATCATTATTATTAGTTGATCCATTTTGTTTGCAACAATGTAGGATCAGGATTGATAGCTTTGAAGGCAAGCTCAAGCAATATATTAGCTCTAATCTTGAACTTGTGAAATGTGATTTAAAATTTATTATTTATAAAAAAATGATTACTAACAAGTAAAAAAGAAAAGTACTACACCGATTTAGAAGAGTATAGCATCGTCTTGTGATGCAATTCCGTTCAAATTGACTTTAAATGTTCAGCTTAATAAATGTTATGGCCAATTTGACAGAAACGCCTTTTCCACATCACATTTTATAATAATTAGTCTCACAATATCCTAAACACGACTTGAACTAACAATCATTCTATTGGGAACATTCTCACACATGGGATACCATTGAAACACAAGTCATTTAGTTTTCACATCACAATTTGATTGTTAAACAATGCTTAAAATTAGGATTCACAGCTACATTTTTTATTTTATTTTTCACACCGAAGTTCCTCCAAAATTATAGACATAACTGAGAGCAAGTCTAGAGTAACAATACACACAAGTTTTAAAGTAACAATGAAACAAATCAGTAATAATTGTTGAGTAAAAAGGTTATTCAAAATTTATGAAGTAAATATAGCACATATGTTTTACTCCATGAAAACAATAACTCAGTAATCATTGTGACTAGGCTGTGTTTGGCAGCGGGTTTATGAGGGGCTTATGGGGCTTGGGCTTCTAAAATAAGTCGCTTATAAAATAAGTCTCGTTTGTCATGCGGCTTATGAAATCATAAGTCCTGAAGGGCTTAAAACTTTAGCCCCAAAAAGGGGCTAAAAACTTTAGCCGAGGCTTATGAACCATAAATTACATATTTACCCACAAAATTATCTAACATATACCACAAAACTCATTTAATTATATCCTTTTAAGTAATTTTGCAATAATAAGCCCAGCCACCCCATTTGCCAAACAAGTTTACAAAATACAAATTTCAACTTGACTTATAATAAAAGCCCTAGCCCAACCCTAAATTTCAATTTCATTCATTGCGCCAAACATACCCTAAAAGAGTATACATACATACATTTGTTTTTCTTAGTTCTGGATGTGGGAACAAGTTTACACCCAACATCAAAATTTACACCTTTTTAATTTGTCGTAAGAAGTGATTCATGCTTCATGATTATAATAACAATTTGTGGATATACATGTTTTGTTATGAAATAAATATCATTCGGTTCATTTTTTCTTACTTTTTATATACTAATCACTTCGTTTTTCGACAAACCATTATCCTAAAAAAACAGCTATTCCAAAGTCTAACATAATTGTGTGACGACCTCATATTAGGTTTTCCGTGTTCCTCACCTTCACTATGTGACATTTAAAAAAGTGAAATCCAATAAAAAATTACCCATGTAGCAAAATGCATGGCAGTGGCCTATATCCAAACTTCAACTTTTCCATACAAAAGAGAACCAACTTTGAAGAATTCTTAGCGACAGTTACACAGACACATAAGCTGTGGAAACTGGAAACTGGAAACCATGTTAACTCTTGCTAAATTATAGAGACTCGAGCACCAATCCACCCAAGATGTAGTCACACCTTTAGCTCATTCAATAACCAATAAAAAGACACAACTTAATTGCAGCTCATCATAAATAGTTGATAGGTTTGTCACTCTATTTTCGAACTTCCTCTTATTTAAAGGTATAGCATCGATCAACATATCGCTTGCCAAATGTATTTTTTTTTTTTTTTTTTTAACGGAAGTTAGTAGTTAGTTATTCGAGCTCACAGTGACATCCAACTGGGCAGTATGCAAGCCTCGAACCTTCGCCTTAGAGGATAAACCCCGCTTTTGTTGTTGAATTTACGATGGTCCTTGTGAATAATGATACCGTCAATCTTACCGAGGTTAAAATGACCCATCTTCCACCATTTGGAAACGCTCTCCCATCCGCTCACGACTCTTGAACACCGTAAGAAACAATATTCCAAAATTTTGATTTCACTACCACGATTGGGACAAATGATAGAGTTGAGATCCATTCCAAGATTAGCATTCAAGTTCTTGGGATATTTTTGTTCAATTCAACGCAAACATTCTTTTCACATTAAAAGTTGACACTGATCAAATATATATGCTATAAAATCAGCAGGACTAACAACAACTTCGTTTAACTTATTTAGAGCAACGTTCCTTTATATATATTTGCTAAAAGTTGATACTCAAATAAACATGTGCTAAAAGTCATACTATTGATGTTTATGGTGCCAAGGATTGACGATGTTATAACATGGAGATGTCGAAAACATTTGGCGTATTTATTTATTAAAAAAAGGGCTAGCTCCACGAGTGATTTTGGTACAATCTATGGACAAATGGTGTAAAAATTGTCAAAAATTAAGTTTGTTAACTTGTACTCTTGCAAAGTAAAAATAGTAGAAAGTACAACCACATTTGGTTGGGCATAGCTACATATATATTCACGCATTTAGTTAAACTTCCCTCCGATGTGGGATACATAGCACCAACATTAAACCTGACAACCTCTAGTATGTTCTTTAACTTAATATGTGAATTTGACATATGAACTCTTATAAAATAGACCCAAAACAGGTTTAGTCACCTCGCTAGTTTACAAATTGCTAAATTGGGTGCAAAATACAAAATAGACCAAGATGGGTGGACTTTAATTAAGGCTTGTTCAATCCGACCGAAAAACAGGCCTTGGTTTGTTTTTCTGCAATACCCTCTACAATAATAAATCACCCAAGTACAAAATTACATATACAATGTTGAAAAGGTAATGTCAAAATCTTTATAACTGATGCCAAAACTTAAACCACATTTTACTATCAAAATAATAGATACTAAGGTCATAATTGAAAAAATTATTTCAACTTAATTGTAACTACGGTCATAATTGAACTTACATTCTTTTAAGAAGCGAAAGATATTTTCAAGCGCTGCAAGTGTGTTTACCAAAACAAGTACAAAATAATACAAGTAACCAAAAGCGTACATGCTGCTTTCAAGTGAACATGGCTCATATATTAACCTGATAGCAACAAACCACTACAACAAATGAGACCAAGATGGGTGGACTTTAATTAAGGCTTGTTCAATCCGACCGAAAAACAGGCCTTGGTTTGTTTTTCTGCAATACCTCTACAATAATAAATCACCCAAGTACAAAATTACATATACAATGTTGAAAAGGTAATGTCAAAATCTTTATAACTGATGCCAAAACTTAAACCACATTTTACTATCAAAATAATAGATACTAAGGTCATAATTGAAAAAATTATTTCAACTTAATTGTAACTACGGTCATAATTGAACTTACATTCTTTTAAGAAGCGAAAGATATTTTTCAAGCGCTGCGAAGTGTGTTTGCCAAAACAAGTACAAAAAACAGGCCTTGGTTTGTTTTTCTGCAATACCCTCTACAATAATAAATCACCCAAGTACAAAATTACATATACAATGTTGAAAAGGTAATGTCAAAATCTTTATAACTGATGCCAAAACTTAAACCACATTTTACTATCAAAATAATAGATACTAAGGTCATAATTGAAAAAATTATTTCAACTTAATTGTAACTACGGTCATAATTGAACTTACATTCTTTTAAGAAGCGAAAGATATTTTTCAAGCGCTGCGAAGTGTGTTTACCAAAACAAGTACAAAAATAATACAAGTAACCAAAAAGCGTACATGCTGCTTTCAAGTGAACATGGCTCATATATTAACCTGATAGCAACAAACCACTACAACAAATGAGACCAAGATGGGTGGACTTTAATTAAGGCTTGTTCAATCCGACCGAAAAACAGGCCTTGGTTTGTTTTTCTGCAATACCCTCTACAATAATAAATCACCCAAGTACAAAATTACATATACAATGTTGAAAAGGTAATGTCAAAATCTTTATAACTGATGCCAAAACTTAAACCACATTTTACTATCAAAATAATAGATACTAAGGTCATAATTGAAAAAATTATTTCAACTTAATTGTAACTACGGTCATAATTGAACTTACATTCTTTTAAGAAGCGAAAGATATTTTTCAAGCGCCATAAGTGTGTTTGCCAAAACAAGTACAAAAATAATACAAGTAACCAAAAAGCGTACATGCTGCTTTCAAGTGAACATGGCTCATATATTAACCTGATAGCAACAAACCACTACAACAAAAGAAATAATCATCAGCCAGATATACAAACATTTCTCTCTTTATTGCTCCGATGTGGGACGACTTTATACTTTCTTAATTATAGGGCTGTAAACGAACCGGACGAACATGAACGGAGCCTTGTTCATGTTCGTTCATTTAACTTTAACCAGACAAATAAACGAACACGAACGCTTAAACGGACGAAATTTCTTGTTCGTGTTCGTTTATTAAGAAAATGAGTTGTTCATGTTCGTTTATGTTCGTTCATTAAAATACTAAACGAACGCTAAACGGACATAAACGATCGAACATAGATAAACACATAAAAACAAACATAAACTTTATTAAATTATGCATCTAATATTGTTTATAAGTGTTTTTTTGTTTAGAAAAACTAATTTTAAAATTATACAATTGAAAAATATGATATACAAACATAAATAAATAAATGAACATAAACGAACGTTAACGAACGCATAACCGGACGTTCACGGACATAAATAAACGGACGTGACTTTTGTTCATGTTCGTTTATTTAACTAAACGATCGTAAAATATTGTTCATGTTCGTTCATTTAATAAATAAACGAACATAAACGAACCTTTTACCGAACGGTTCATGAAATATTCGGTGAACGTTCGGTTCTTACATGACCTACTTAATTATATATAAAAATGATTCATTCTTAATATAGTTATGGGGTGCTTGTTTTGCTTATCGTGGCTTATAAGCTTACATAACATAAGCCTTAATTTTGTGGCTTATATCACATTGTTGTGATACAACAATCTTATATGCCTATAAATCTCAAAATAAACCACAAAATTGAGGCTTATGTTATATGAGCCGAAATCCCATAAGCCCACATATAAGCTTAAACAAACACCCCTATAATAGTTTATGAAAATAATAAAATTAGTCACCAATCACCACCTCGTTTTTTTTACAAATCAACACATTTGGGCTTTTCTAGAGGCCCATTTTAGTCCAAGAATATCCGACCAAGACAACCCAAAGTTTAATAATAATCTGTCAATTTTACTGCAGTAAGTTTAATTATACGTTCGAGGTTTAAGAGTTTATATAGTTTGTGTTATTGGGTTTGATGTGATTCTTGAACAAAAAATCACTTGAATTAAAGTTTTTTGGTCTCATTTGTATTGATTTTAGATATTTATGATTTATGAACAAGCATAAAAAGTATGAGACTTTACCTCTTGAAAGTTAAGTCGTTATCATGTATCGTTATTGCTTCCGGTTTTAGATGCGAGATATGTGTCTTTAGCATGTGCGTTTACAAGTACTAAGCAAACTCATTGTTAGTTGCTAAACATTAAGAACTTGTTATATTATCATTAGTTAATTTCTTTGTCAACACTATAAGATTCTGTTTAATTACATAGAGTAAAATCTAGCAATATGTGAACATTAGCCCTAAATTAAGAGTTTGAGTGAAAAATATTCAAACAAACTTGTTTGTGTAAATGTGGTAGTCTTATGGGGTCAATTTCGGATCTTAATGGTAAAAACAAAAGGCCTAAATAATGTCAAAATTTTTACATTATAAATATAGGTCAAATGAGCACGAAAAGTAACATAAAACAAAACAATCAAACGTTTGTGACAAAAAGTCAAAAACTATATTTGCATTAACATGTTGTATATGCGTATGAAAAAAGGTATTAGTTAAGAGTGTCTATAAACCTTAATATATAACGATATTTGTTCATATATTTTTCCGATGAGGATACAAACTATCTTTATATAAACAAGTTTCATAGATCAAGTCACATCCTTGTTTGGCAAACTAATTACAAAATTTTGAAATGGGTGAGATTGACATCAGCTTGAATAATTGATTGTAACGAAGATATTAATCTTCATATTGTATGTATCATTCGGGTTAATTAAGAAACATTTAAAATAATTAAGATAATGTTGACTATTTTCTACTATGTATTACTTTAAGAAAATCATTAAAACCGATGGAAGTTTTCATATAAGCCGTTGTTCCCATCCCATTATTGCATATACTCATTTCTTTCATCCTCTTAGTCCTGCTTATGATGTACAACGTGATTCTCACGCCATCACTCAAGAATTTATGTATTCTTTTATGATTCGGAAATCACCACGATTTCGTCGATTGCGTAAGGGAACACAATAAACAAACAACTTGCTGACCTCTACCATAACAACTACTCCGTAATGCGATCAACGAAATCCAATACCATAACTACCTAAGGAATAATATGAATACTTTTGTTATCGCAATGTTCATACGGAAGTATCCTACGTTCGTAAATGCATTTATGAAGGAAGTCAGTCAAACTAACTTTGAAATACATTGTTAATCGAGATAATACATTTTCTTTTGTTTTGTTGCCTCTAGTGATGATGTCGAAATTAGGCGGCATCGTGATATCATTGATGATGAAGTCGTCTCGCATGGCAATGACACGATCGGTAGGCGTAGGAGATGATAATATCCGATGAAGACCGATACGACCGGTTAGGGTTGTATCGGTATAAGGCATCACTTTTAGCGTGTCGAGCTCCTTAAGAATATAGAGAAGAATTAGAGATTTGTTTATCTTAAACTTTGATTGATTATAATAAATGATTACAAGAGTATTTATAAGACAAAGTAGGGTAAAACCCTAAGACCTTAATAGGCCATGGGCTCGAGCCGTGAGTATCATTCCTCACTCCTTCAAACCACCTTGCCCTCAAGTGTTGTCTTAAAACATTCTTAATTGATTTTCCTAAATAAACATGAAAACAATCCTAAACAAAGACACGTAAATAAAGATAGATTATATGACATAATCATTATGCCATAAATTTGGACTTTGAGTCGTTTGGGCATCCCTGTCCTCCTGCAACATCGGCGTAATCCGGGATCCCATAATCTTCTTTGAATTGTAGCCTTCGCCTTTTTCTTCTTTCGTATTCCTTTGCCTTGGACATAACACAACACCCTTCTTCCATCTTTTGCTGCCCCACGACTCGTCTCGCGATATACCCACTTCAAAAAACAACCAAACTCTCCGAAACATCTCTACCCTCCAACATCTTAATCACAAACTCCTTTATTAAACCCAAATTTATTTCATCTATACTATCATCGATATACCACCTCCATACTTAACTAGCGATATCACTATATTCGACTCATCTTCGTCAACCCTACATGCTTCACCACCACCCACAACAACATCTTCCACACTTTCTTTATTTTCGAAAATTCGCTAAACTCACTTCCATGCTTTCCACATTACTTTCACCAATATCAAAACATCGTTTATCGCGCTACTAACCTCAACAATATCTAAGGACTCTTTAATCACATATGGAGCTTCTTCATTTGGCCATGATAGAACGATATCTATTTTCTCTTCAATGTTCAACTTTTTCCCGCAATTATCTCAACGAGCCTCTATTATCGGGCTATGGAACAAGCTTCTCCTAAAGTTGTAGGCGCTAACCTTAAGAGTGCACATTGTAGAAGCGGTTTAAGTCCCGAGATATAAATCGATTTAAGTAAAGATTCGATTTCCATGTCATTCGATTTGCAGTACCACAAACTCACTCTCATATTCGGTCACCGTACCCATTTGCAAGAGCTTAGAGAGTGCGATTCGCGCTCGATCACCGCCACCGATGCCATGACTAATACTCAAGCGATTAATAACTCAAAAAAATTTTTGATGAATAGTACGAGCGATCAACAGCACCAGATGAACATTTTTTTTTTTTTTTTTTTTTTTTTTTTTTTTGTGTGGAGTGGAACCCTAATCGCAAGCCCTCTCAACGAAAGCTCTCAATGAAAGCACCAACCGACACGATCTTGTTAGGGGTTGTATCGGGATAAGGCACAACTTTAGCGTGTGTGAGCTCCTTAAGAATATAGAGAGAAGAAATAGATATTTGTTTATCTTAAACTTTGATTGGTTATAATAAATGATTGCGAGAGTATTTATAAGACAAAGTAGGGTAAAACCCTAAGACCTTAATAGGCCATGGGCTCGAGCCCTACAAGATCAAAGACCATGGCTTACTGTTATTTATTGTTACAGTATTCCTTTTTCAAGTTTTAATGAAAAATCGACATAAACATATAGATCTGAAGACGGACGATATTTTGATTTGTTGTTAAAAGACTCATATTTATTTCATGAGATTTTCAGGATTAAAAATAAAATTAATTGTTTATTTAAATTCTTTTAGAAGTACATACTTTGTTCAATAATTTTTAAAAATACTATAGGCCCCCCAAAAACTCAGCTTTTATCTAGTCTCATTTTTTCTCGTCAATTATCTCACAATCTCAATTAAGTAACTAACATGAAAGCATTAATCTACCTAAGATGTGGTCACGCCTTTAGCGCTATTCGGCAACCAAAAAAAAACACAACTTAGGAGCTCAGCACAAATAGTCTATTTTGAACACCCTTTCATTTCGGCACGCAATAAAAGGCATATAATATAAAATAACACACGCTTGTCAAATGAATTCTATCTTCCTTTTTTAACGATTGTGGCCCTTTTGATCGAGTGATGATATCGTCTATCGACCGGGATTAAAACCCATCTTCCACCACTTAAAACCCTCCTCATCCGTTCACGACTCTTGAATGTTGGCAAAGCAATGTTCAACGTTTCGATTCCTCACACAAAAGGTATAACGGATACGGTTGAAGTCCATTCTAAGATGCGTAAATAATTCTTTGATGTTTTGTTCAATTCCACACAAAAACAATTATACCAAAACTTTCAAGACAAACAACTTCTTCGCATTGTAAGTTAATACATATGTGTGAATTAGTAAACAAACTAGCTATCTTTCAATTCGCATTGTAAGTTAATACATATGTGAATTAGTAAACAAACTAGCTATCTTTCAAAACCTTTACTTTTAAAAGTTTCATAGGACCTCGGTAATGAACATAACACATATATTAACTACCCAATCCTACTACAACTCAAAAGTTGGAGTAACTATCAACCTTATATATAGATGTTTGCTTTTATCATTCTTCAGTGTGGGACTAAAATTACAGTAAACATCAAATTTTAAACTTCTTGGTTTGTCGCAAATAATGATTCGTCTTTTAGTATTATAACAACTAGTTATAATGCCCGTGCACGCACGGGGTTTTTTTATAAAACTTTTAATAAGGTGTTGTTATAAATTGAATACAAAAAAATTAACGTGCTCTAAACTCTTTTACTTACTGGACAAAAATAGGAACTTTTATGTATATATGCATTTTATTTATTTATTGTTTTTATATAATGATTTTGGAGCCAATACCGCAGTAGTTTCCCTAGCCAAATGAGACTCTAGATGATTCCGAGGAACCTCAAAAATAGTCCTTCACGTATACATATCCTTGGGTCTTTCCCAATAGTTATGATCCGAAATAACATCCTCAACCAGAACATAAACCACACCGGTTGCTGCAGTAGCTTTTAATAAGTAAATGTTATCCCATTTCACTGTTGTGACAATATTAGTTAACTCTAGTCCCATTATTCGGCAAAATTGGTTCACTCATTGCTCTTATTTTCGTTGTCAAGGTCATTGGGAAACTGAACTTGATTCGACAAAATTGGTTACACTCATAATCTCATTGTCGTTGTCACTTCATAGTAAAAATAGTAAAATACACTGTGCATGTCAATAAAAATTATTGAACCTACAAATAATGAAACTTCCAACTACTTATATGTCCTTGACACTTCTACACATATAAATGAATACAGGCTTTCACTTCACTCTAATAACTTGTAAATACGTAAATATTGTGGATCAAAAAATATACTGAACTTAAATAATACATTCGTAAATCACACAAATATAAATTGTAAAAGCAAATCATTACATCAGGTAAGAAAAACTCTAAGTTCACTCACTTTTAACTTGCCATATGCAAATTCTTGATTTAAAGTTCTCCAAGATTCCATTATATTACGACTACTCATATAGTCATATCTTCAATAGTCTTTGATATGTTATAAATCTTCTTCGCAAAATTATCAATAATGATTATCTTCTCATGATTCCCTTTAATAGTATTACCTTTGTGGTGATAATCATGGATCAGTTTAGAGTGATGTACCCTAAACAAAGGAAATGGCCAGGTCACTTCAGGCTTCTGGGCACGACCTATAAATCGCTTGAACCATGAAGATGTGAGTGATTCTTTTAAATCGGCAACATCATTATGCATCCATTTTTAACATAGGCTTAGAAAAAGAAAAAAAACCCCACATCTTATAATGCGCACACGTAAAAAGCACAACATGAATAGCAGCAAAGCACAGAAAGGGAAAAAAATCAAAAGTTCTCTTTTACATAAAATAAAATGAGCTTAAGTAAGCTCATCATCTTCCTCCTCCATAGGATTCAATAACAATTTCACTCTCAACAAAAGAGTTGTCTTCGACTCGTCCCGTGTAACAAAATTGCCAACAAAAAAGGTTACCAAATGTCAAATAGAAGGACCTCAAGTGAGCACGAGCACTGTTAATTTTTTTATGTTCATAAGTTAGATACAATATATATTAATCTTGATCGTAAAGTGTTGGGAGTTATTAAGTTTACTGGGCAAGCCAGGAAATTCAAATACATAGCAAGGTAAAGTATAACCAAAATCTCAGTTATACGACAATAGAACTATTATATTACCAGCTTAGTCATGCTGTCAAATTCCTTGACAGCATCAGTGAACTTTGCAACATCTTCTTCATCCATAGCAGCCGCTAAATCCTGCCATTGAGAAAGAGAAGATAATTACTTAAAGCCAAAGCATAGTCCATGCACTGAGATGCTTATAGAATGTTACATGGTTTGTCCAAGAATAATAAGCACGATTTGTCCAAGAACAATGAACCAACCAAATATCAGTCAGGTGCAATGATAATAGTGAGCATTTTTCTTGGTGGGTTTTCATGGATGCAGAAGTCATGATGTTAAGGAAACTCGATAAGAGGACACTTCCCATCATGCCATGCAGCTTGACAATATGTGCATGCCTGCATAGGACGATGGGAAGTGTCCTCTTTCGTGCCATTCACTTTCTCACAATGATTAATACTTCAACAGTACGAAAATTCAAAAATGAAAAAGATGAGCTTCTAATAACATACCACCAGTAATTTATATTCACGTGTTCCTAAAAATGTCAGATCCAATACCTGCACAGAGATATCACACTTTCAGTTGATACACCAAAACTTGAATAGAGTAAAAGGTTGACACGTGACAGGTAATTGGGTTTTAAGAATGAATCAATTAAGTATAGATATTATTATCCATGTTTATTTAATAGTGTATATCAATAAGCAAATTGAAATACTATCGACATACATAAGGTATTATCAAGGCATAGTTGCATTATTCCTGACCATTCGCACACTGTCATTTTCTATTAATTTACAATACCTAATAACATGAAGTTGTTGCTGTGAATGATTTGCCTCAATCCCATCCGTGTTCTTGCGGAAATGTGTACCAAGACATTTTAGTCACGAGCACATGAACCGGTTTGCCGACTTGTTTCGTGACATCTATCCATTGCTTGTAAATCCTTTTGAGGGATCTGTCGTCCAAATATATGTAAGTTGTTAAAACCATAAATTATCAAATGACAACAATTAACATTAAATCCAAATGATTTTATTTACCCAATCTATCATATAAAATTAAGGTATTGGTGCGGTGAGATTGATTCCGGCTCACCACCCTTTTGCTCAAAAGGGATACTTTATAATCACTTTATGTTTCATTGAACTCGAATCTATTTTCATTATAAGGTTGCACAACGTTAGCATTCATTCATCGAAGCCTCGCTTTAACTAACTGTGAAACCTTAATAGCGACAATATGTGTTGCTTCTTTATTGCTCAATTCTTATTGTTTCTAAATGGTTCCTAACATTCCATCACTAATGATTTTTGGGATTTTCTCCAATGATTTAAGGTCGTGTGGCATTTATTTTCAAATAAGAAAAAATAAAAGAATCTACTTTTGGTGTCTAGAGATTAGTTGTAAATTACGAAAATTAGCAAAAGTGATAACAAACGTGAGATATATGAATACCAAATATGCGGTTTGTCAAAAGATATTTTGCGTTACTAACATCTGGACACCGGCCTCCTCATATAAGAAATCACAATTCGTTCCTTCCATAAAAGTACATGGTTTTTCCGGAGTTGTTTAGTCACAGAACTGGAGACCATACACGTAATAAAATGCTTATAAATGATTATAAGTTAATTTGTTTAACTCAAACATTAATTTCTCCATTCAAGTGTTTGTGACTTGCTGCAGATTGACTAACCTCATTACCGTTGTCCATTTCTTTGTACAGGTTATGTTGACAATTTAGTTTTACTATACATACGTTACATTTCAGCAAGAAAAAAAAGCGAAATTAAGGCCAATATACCCAATTGGCCAAAAGGGCCTAAGCATATGTCACTTAAAGAACATAACTTACTTTTTGTTCAGGAACCTTGGTCTAGCTCTACATCGGCATGTGGCGGATCGATTGTGTAGACAACCTAACCAATGCAATCAAAGCATAAACAACATTAGTCTAATCCATAAACGAAAAAGACATGTTAAGTTTCAACTACTTTCTTAACGGCAAAATTCCATCATCATAATCATCATCTCATTATTGTTACTATCACCATAACCACTAACGTTTAAGCTCGGTAATTAATGATTAAGATTGGTTATAAAATCAAACCCGTCAATTAGGGAAAATGTTAACTTGTTTATTTAGTACCTCACATAGTCGCATGATAAATTGCGGATGGCCGATTGGAACAACAATAACTATAATAATCCATACTCATTTATATTTGGTTCATAAACGTCATGTATTTATCCAAGATAACCTTTGTAGATCTTCTTCATGTTATATATAAACCTCCATTAACAATTTGAATCTTAACAAACAAACAACTCATGTATATTATCTATCGGTGATTGACATCATGTAACACGCATTAAAGAAATTAGTTTTTGATCCCAAAAGAGTTAAATGAATCGTTATAAAACCATATCTAGACACACCTATGATAACTATATTAAAAACTAATCATGTTAACGACGCTGAAAACTCGACCAATCATATACTAATCCACACAATGTTACTAATGATTTAGTTTGCAAGTTAAGCACGAATTACCCTCACAACAATAATGCAACCGAATCTTAAATCAAGAATCATATGGGCTTGAGATCCACCTCGTCACCGCCTTTCCAAAACTGTTTACCACACTTACTTCCATGGTTCGACAAAATTGATTCTGAGATAATAATGGTCAAATAGGTAAAATATACATGAAAATTAACAGGAAAAAAGTAACAACTTTTAGATTGCGACTATATGCAATTTTTCATTGTCATTCTCACCTTTACATCGCTTTGGGTAAAGCGGAATCATTTTCCTCTTCTGTTTCATTCTCATCAAGTAGCATTTTAGCTTTTTCCTTTGAACTTGACTGTTACTTTTTCCTAAGGTACCCATACTTCATCCTTGTTAAATTTCTCATTCATCAAACTAAAATCAAACTCCTCGGTAAATTTTGTCACCGGTCGTGAAGCTCTGAATCAACTAAAGACAAGACAATAATTAATACACACAAGTAGATCATATAATAGACACGCCAAAGATAGAGTATATAAAATTACCCCGGATCCTCGCCTCTTTCACGCCCTTTGTAATTGTAATTTTGGCCCTTTTCAATTGGACTAAAATATAATAGAAAAGTAACTATTCGAGAGAAAATCGGGCATCATCATATGAACCAAGCGAGCTAGGATAATAAAAATTCACTATACTTACTCCTTTATATACAACCAGTATTAATTTATAATTTTATCTACATGTATCAAAATTAAACATACTCATAGATAATAATAACAATTCCCATATTTTAGATAAAAGGGTGTTTCATATCAACCAAACCCCAACTCGTTTTAACATGCCAAAATGCTTGATGTGGCCCCTACCATTTTGACCCATTAATTGACCCGTCCGTTTTGCCAACTCCAAGTTTCACTAACCTTCATTAGTCACTGAATTTTTCATTGTCAAGTATCTTTTGATCTTTATCCTTTGGATGTTTCTTTTGACGCTCTTCACTTATATCAAATAAAATCGGATAATGAGTACTAATAAAACAGACTTGTTGTGAAAACCAAAAATATAGAGTTTTATATCTACTAATGCATCTGGATCCCCACCAATGACTTCTTAATCCTATAATGACCTAAAATTTTGACATGTTTCTTCGAAAAAAACAGATCCAACTCACTTCCTAAACACGGAACGATGAAATTTCACACCTTAGGTTTTGTTAGTTTGATCTTTTTTATTATTTCATATATATATATATATATATATATATATATATATATATATATATATATATATATATATGAGATGGTTGTTGTATTGGAGATATGGTTACTTGCAACTATGCTTATATTCTCACTACAAACTCAAGTTCTTGTCATATCGCAAAATCTATCGTGTGATTCGGATGTTCTACATGGATTAACGGTTGGACTCACCAATCAATGAATGGTGCTTTGCAAATGCATCATATCTATCATCTTCTAATTGTTGCAACTGGGTAGGCATCACTTGTGATTCATCTTCGGGTAGGATTGTTAGATTAGAACTTCTAAATAAAATATTATCTGGTAAGTTATTAGATACTATTTTTACTTACCAGATACTATTTTTTAACTTGAATCAGCTGAGACGACTCAATCTTTGACATAATACAATCAATCAAATTTGTATCTAAAGGGGTCTTCATATTGCTTACTAAAACTGAGGGTCTAGAAAGTAAGAGTGTTGGAAAGGCAGTTTGAAATACCTTTTGTTTTCTTGTTATAAGTTTATAACCTCAGAACTCAAGTACCTTGATAAGATCGAGGAAAAACATGCTCGGTCCTCGGAAGGAAGTCAAGTAACAAAAGGAGCATCTTCAAAATTTTAACTTTAGGATGCTGTATGAATGATGAGTTGTATGTCATCGTAGTTACATTCTAAATAGTGAGAGCCATCACTAGAAGGAAGTTTATTACGATACTCATCGCTATAGAACCGAACCGTCACCAAGAAGGACCTTATCAATAAATCGTCTATCTATATACTTCTTGCCACGGTGATCAAACAAATAATGAAGCATCGGTGGATGGTGGTCGTTGAGATGTAACTTTTGATATGGGGTAAGGTATATCTAAAATTGCGACCATTTAGACAAAAATCAGGTGGACGTGTCGTTGGAGAGCATACCCCAGTCCCAATGATGTCCACCTGGTTTGTCTGATAAAATGGAGGTTATTATAGAAACAAAAAATAAATAAATATGATGAGATGGTTGAAGCCCGAAGGTATACCTAAGGAGGAAGATAGTGTACCAATTATGCAGTTTGAAGCATGTCATTGTGATGACCCTTTGAGCTAAGGGCTCGATAAATCACATTCGTTTCCTTGAAAGCATCAGCTTCTAATACAACTACATTTTCTGCTGCCGCTGCCCAAAATCCCTGCCATATATTTCATTCCATCAGTTAACAATTCTATTGAACACACTCAAACTAAAAAATCGATAAAATGACTAATATTGTTTGTTAAAGCTAAGCAAGAGTAACCAATAATACTTGCAATACATGAATAAAATAGCTTTTCTAAAAACTTTTAACAAAAGATGGAAGAGAGAACCTTACATACTCTTTAAGGATTTCTTTTAAAATAATGCTCTTCCAAGCACCCATGCCACCACCCATGAAGAGGAGCACCAGAGCGGGCTTCTATCACCAGAGTCGGCACCCATGCCTTCACGGAGGTAATGGGGTGAAGGCATCTACAGTATCACCTTTTTTGGGAGTGTTAGTTCCGATCACTTCCAGTTCCTCGACCATTGCTGAGAACGCCGTTGTAACTTTCAAGTCCTTTGTCACTCTATCGAATATTTGCTTTCTACATGTACATCAAACTCAACTCATAAACCAAAACACAGGTACAAATATTATACATAAATCAACAATTACAACCATGAGGGATTAAAAAAATAATTAGAGCACCAATTAAACTAAAAAAAAAAACCATGAAATCAAAGAACCCTCGTGGAGATTTACTAACCAATTGAGAACCACCCATCCTCTTACTCTATGATCTTCTTCTTTTCAACATTTATTAATCAAATTATAGCCGCAACCAAACCCTAATTTTATCCAAATTAAAACAAAATCAACAGAAAATTCACAACCCTTTAAAAATCAAACTTAAAACAAAATCATACCTTTAGACCATTGGAAGAGATTTTGTTTTTCTATGCATATTATTAAAATTATATTCTGCAACAATAATTAAATTAAAACAGATTCACCCAATTTTTGATTTAGGGTTCCATGTGAGTTTGAGAGAAAAATAGTGTTTGTGTGGCTCGTATGAATTGCTGTGGGTTTTGTTTATCTAAAGTTTAGTTTTAACCCTCAAATAATTGTATATTACTCGCTTTTTCAAGTTTTATTTTTATATTTGTGACACATATACTTTTAACTCGATTTTTCATAAAACGAAATTTTATAATTTTGTCAAATTTAGAAATATTTAAGGTTTTTTAATAATTAAAAGTTTTTAAAATCAAATTAAAAAATTATTACCAAATAAGGTATGGTTTAATTTTTTTGAAATGAAAAATTCCCACTAGGGGTTTTGTTTTATTATATAAAAGATGTGTGAACATCATAATTATCAATATATACGTGCTTATACTGAAATAAACACAACTCAAGTTTTATGCATCTATAGATCTAATCTCTCGTTTCTTGACAAGCTATATTATCAGTCCTAGTTAAAAATAAAAAAAGCATATTTAAACTGCACAATTATATTAGTTTAGCATTTGCATCCACTTATTGTAAGATATCTGATCAAACTCAAGTTAAACCTGTTTGTCATCTTTTAAAAGTTCTTAGATTCAAGTAGTTATCACATGGTCAAACTGACTCAACATTCGAACACAGTAGCATGAAAAGCGAAGAGTCGGGCTATCACCAAGATTGTCATATGTTTATCTAGATAGTTTCACCGTCTCTTGCGATGATGACATCGACTTGAATGATTTCAGTTTTTTGGAAGGTACAAACAGGTTTTGATATATGTGAAAAATGGTGGGATGAGGGTTGTTGGTGATGTGATGCAATACATTTAAAGCAGTTGAAAAAGCAAGTAGAAAATGGTGTGGCTAATTAACTTTGGAGATCGAAGCTTAAGAAAATGTTACATTTTAGTCTTAATTAATCAAAACACATACAAAAATAACAAAACAAAAAAATGGTTGCCTACTCGTAATATAAACATATAGTGCATATATTACAAGTAATACATCCCATTTTTTCATATTGAGTAACAATCTACCATATAGACAACAATTCTTTCTTTCTTTTTTCGATATGGGAGAAACGTTACACAAAACAAGAAATTTTACAACTTCTTAATTTTGTGTAAGATATGATTCATCCAATATAGTGATAAAAAGTATTATTTGTTTTAAAAAAATAAACACCATTCAATTCTAATACTAGTTCATAGACTAGTAATCACCGAAAGATCTCATATGTTTTGTTGATGCTTTTTGATCTCCTCGTTAATTAAGGTGGAAAAATGTTAACACATTTGGCTATACTAAAAAATCCATAAGGCCATAAGGGTATGTGATGATGGTGTCTTTCTGTAAAAGTTGGCCAGTGAACTAAAGCTAGCTAGTGAATGGATGAGGTAGCAGCAATTCAGGCATACTCTCATTCACAATTCACTAATATGGGAACATCTGGTTGAATCGTATAATATGATCCTTGACATGAACTTAGGATTAATGTCAAGAAACAGAATGGTGTTGTTGATGGTACAACAACTGACTCGAGCAAAAGTCATGGAAGTCACTTTCAACGGTATATGCACACGTTTCAGTCAGGCATGCTAGTCCATCTATATTAAGGGAGTCTTTCATGGCCTCCGAATGTGGAAAGTTTAAGAAATACAGGTAAATGATTACACAAGAAAGGACAACAAGATGAAAACTTCTACTAGAGTGACTCTAGCTCAAAAAGTGATTCAGGAAGCAATAAAAGGAGTTCATCGTGTAAAGTTGAATTGTTTTGTAACTGAAGTCATTTGTGATATCAACATTTTATGTTTAAAAATGGACTAAACGCGTAGGTCACAATAAACTCATGTTAAACTGTGTTATTTGTATTGCAATGTTTTTAAAATAATTTGTGATTTATCATTTATCTATACGACATATAATAAAAAAAATTACGTAAACAGTTGAATTGTTTTGTAACCGATGTTATTTGTGATTAAATTTTGAAATGGAGATTACAAGTTTTTTAAAATCTTTACGACTTATTAATATATTTTACTATTTCTCGATCTCTCTGATCTATTACTTCTTCAATTCTTCTTCTACTTCAACATGAACACTATCAAGAACTCGCTTTTTTTTAACTTTCCATAAGCAATGTTCCAATGTTTTGATTTCATTCCCACAAAGAGGAAAACGGATACATATAAAGTCCATTATAAGATATGTAAATAATTTTTCAATGTTTTTTTTTTCAATTCAACACAGACAACTTTTTCACTCAATTATACATGTGTTAAAATCAACAGGACAAACAACAATTTTGTTTAGTTTATTTAGAGCAACTATCCTTCAAAACCTTAGACGAAAAGTCATATATTAGTAAAAATATATATAGGTATAATTTATTTTCACACGTATGCCTTAGGATTATTATTAAGTTATGTCAACTAAAATGCCTTGTAATAACTTATTTTGGAACAAAAGATAATTTTAACTAATTTCAAAATTGAAGTCACTTTCTAAACTAAGAAAAATAGATACATGGTTATGTGGTGAACATACTATATATATTAACGACGGATTGGGATTGAACGTGAGAAGTTATGTTAGTTTTGTTTTGTTTTTAAGTAAACCATATTTTATAATAAAATAAAGGTCCCACAATGAATATTTTATTTTTTTTTCTCCACTCACATGAATTTCAACAAGACCAATTAAACATGAGAGGATCTCAATCCATTAACGACATAACCATAAACCGATTCAACAATCTGAGTGAATATCAACCTTATATATAGACGCTTGATTTTGACTTTCTTCAGTGTGGGACTAAAATTACACTAAACATCCAATTTTGAACTTCTTAATTTGTCGTAAATAACGATTCGTCCTTTAATTTTATAAGAACGTGTGAACATGATAATCAATAGATAGGTGTTGTTATGAAATAAACGCTACATAGGTTTCAGCTCTCTATAAATCTTAAACTGTTGAAATATGTTGAGTTGTGCAAGCTCATATTTGGATATAATGTTCAGGGGCTTGTTATGATAAGTTTCTCTAATGTTTGTATGTTTGGCTCTTGATAGCAGGTTTTATATTCTTGAGGGGTTAAAGTGTATTATGTTGCTATATAAGCTGATGCCTAACCCTATCAGTGTTATCATCTCATATTTTCTCACACATACTTACGTCTCTCTCTCTCTCTCTCTCAAGATTGTGGTTGGTCTGGTATTTGGTATTCTGAGTGTATTCTGATCATCTTGATCAGGTTTATAGTTTGGTAGGTATTGTTGAGAGGTGTAGTGAGGCTTCTTTGTATCATAATCATTGTAGTGGGATAGATAGGATCTTTCTCAAGAGGACTATCTTTTTCTTGTGTATTTGTTTGGTGAGCACACGCTTTGTGGACTCATCTTCATGTATATTCATTTAATAAAAGATTTCACCAAGGGGTGGTTGGCTGGGTGATTTGATTGTGTTGTGATTGATTTTTGAGATCAGATCTGTTATTTTAACATGGTATCAGAGCCAGGTTTTGATCTTCGTTGGTTCTTGATATTAGGGTTTTTAGGGTTTGATCTCAAATTTGGGGTTTCTTGTTTTTGAGCGATTGGGATCTTTTGAGGCTGTTTTCTCGACAGCCGTGGTGTTAATTTCTAGTTCTAGTGGTGGATCTTGGATTTGTCGGTTAGGCTGTTTTGAAATCCTAATTTGGTAAATTTGGGGATCTTGATTCTGGTGATTCCCTGTGGTGTTATTGGAGTTCTTGGTTGGTTATTGACTCTCTTGACTAATTGAATCAAGAGTGTTGGTAATCTGGTCTTTCCACTGCATTATCTCTGTAAGGTTTATCTTTCTTCCTTTAATTCACTGAGTACTTTAGTTGTAACACTGCAAAATCTGTGGGTAACATCTTGACCGCCTCCTTGAGAGGAATGAAACTTGCCCTTCCACGATTGGTGTAAGACTTAGGTACCTGATTGAATTGGTGTGAGTTTTAGTGTTCTTGGTAGTTTAGTTGGTATTATCTTTAGTTGGTTTGTTTCTTGGTTGTTATATGTTATCTATTCTTTTGTTTGCTATCTGCTTCTTGGTTGTTATTCTGGTTTGCTTGTCTGTTTGTATTGTTCCTTGTTAGTATGGCTGAAGTTCTTATTAGTTCTTTGGACGTTGGTAATCCTCTTTACCTACATGCTAGTGATAACTCTAATGTGTCTATTGTGCATTTTAAACTCACTGGTATGATAATTACAAAATGTGGTCTCTTGTTATGAAAATTGCTTTAAAAGGTAAAATAAGATGGGATTTGTTGATGGTTCTTGTGTTAAACGTGTTACTAGCCAGTTCTATCCCAAAGAATGAGAGATGCAATGCCATTGTTCTTGGTGGATTCTTGGGTCCTTGTCCCCGAGTTGTACATAGGGTTGGTTACTCGAAATTGCATCGAAGTTTGGGATGAATTAGAGAAACTTATGATAAAATTGATGGTTCTGTTATCTTTAATGTGATTCATAAAATTAATTCTCTTAAACAAGGTAAATTATGCGTACTGAGTACTATCATAAGTTGAATTCTCTATGGAGAGAATTTAACACTTTAACTTTGTTACCTGCTTGTACTTGTGCTTCTCATGAAGGTGTATTGAAACATAATCAACTTATTAGACTTATGCATTTTCTTATGGGTTTAAATGAAGTATATCAACCAATTAGGAGCAATATCTTGGCTAGGGATCCTTTACCAGATGTGAAAGAGGCATTTAATGTGATCTCTAGAGAGGAGTCTCATAGAGGACTCCACCCAAGTTCTGGCTCTAACAGCAAGGTCCAACCTGCTGCTTTTATAACTAAGACCAATAATAATTCAAACTCTAATAACAATTTTGTTAGGAGAAATGGTAATGGTAATAATAATAATAGTAATGGTAATAGGGGACCTAATCCTAATCTGGTTTGTAAACACTGTGGTCTAATTGGTCATACCATTGGAAGGTGTTTTGAGTTAAATGGTTATCCACCTAGTTTTAAAAGAAACCCTAACTTGTCTAAACAATCTGCTGCTGTCAAAAGGTTTAATGCTAATGCAGATGTGTCTCAACCATCCACTTCTTCTGGTTCTATGACTGGGTCTTTCACTAATGAACAAATGATGAAACTCTTAAGTCTCATTAATGAAAAACCTTTTGCTAGTGTCTCTACAATTATGGCAGGTATATCTCCCACTTTCTTCAATAACAATGTGATGTTCAATCTGCATTTTGAGAAGTTTTTTTGTGCCAAGTCTGGTTCTGTAAGTTATAATGTTACTTTAGGTTGGGCTATTGATTCTGGTGCCAATCAGCATATGAGTGATTCCACTAAGAATATGTTTAATGTTGTTAATATTTCTAGTCTTATGTTAACTGTTGGTCATCCCAATGGTAGTGTTGCTAAAATTACGCTATTGGTAGTTTTAGACTTACTTCGGTGTGGTTTTATTTGATGTTCTTGTTGTTCCCGAGTATAATGTAAGTTTATTGTCCGTTAATAAGATGATTAAGGATAGTAAGTTCTTTGTTGGTTTTGATGAGCATAAATGTTATATTCGTGGATTTGAATCAGGCAAAATTGTGGGATCGGTAGTGAGTCCGTGGACTCTATTTGTTTGATGAAACCGATTGTGGTGAGTCTAATCTTGCTATGTGTAATTCTTTGTTTGTTTGTCATGTTTCTAATGAGTTATGGCACCAAAGGCTTGGTCACCTCACGATCAAGTCTTGTCTACTTGGGTAATAAAATTGGTTTTAAAAGGTGGATCATCTTTCACCTTGTGATGTGTGTCACAAGGCTAAGCAAACTAGAGAACCTTTTCCTTTAAGTGAACATAAAAGCGAATCATTGGGGATCTTATTCATTGTGATGTTTGGGGTCCTTATAGGGTAACTAGTAAAGAAGGTTTTAAATATTTTTAACTTTGGTTGATGATTTTAGTAGAGCGGTTTGGGTGTATTTACTAAAATCAAAAACTAAAGTTAGTGACCATATTACAAGTTTTATAAAACTTATCTTTACACGTTTAACAAAAGGTTAAGATCATAAGATCGATAATGGAACACGTTTGTCAACAATCAATTATCTACACTTTTTTCGATTTAGGGATGATTCACCAAACTTCTTGTGCCTATACTCCTCAAAGCAAAATGGGATTCTTGAGGAAACATAGAAACCTACTTAATGTTGCTAGGAGTCTTATGTTTCGTGGGGATTCCCTTGAATATGTGGCTCGAGTGTGTTTTAAGCTGTCAGATATCTAATTAACATGCTTCCTCCTCTGTCTTGTCGGTGCTTCCCTTATTTTCTAGTTTATGGTAAGGATCCTAGTCTCTCACATCGATCTTTTGGATGTCTATGTTACTCACTATTTTAAATTCACATGATAAGTTTGGTTCAAAATATGAAAAGTGTGTCTTAATTAGTTTTTCGGTGTTAAAAGGCTTATAAACTATATGGTTTGGAAAGCAAGTATGTGTTTTACTCAAGAGATGTTAAATTTTATGAAACCGTGTTTCCTTTCAAAATGAAGTCTTCAAATGTTCTTAATAAATCGATATTGTTTTTAATAACTCAAAACCAAACTTTGATGAGAGTAGAGTAAACAACTTAAACTTTTTGATATCCATGGGTCCGAAAGTCCCAATGAAGAAGAGGGGACCTTCTAATGAGGAAGGTAGTGGATGGTACCTCGGATGATTGTGTTAAAATAGTCAATGAAGGACGTGCAACCACAAGCAACCCAGATAGAGGATACTATCACCTCTGAGGGCACAAATCAAAATGTTTTAAATGGTGAGGATCAAAATGTTCAAATGGAAGCACCACCAAGTGTTAGGAGGTATAGTAGAAATAGAAGTCAACCTGTCAGGTTTAATGACTTTGTTGTTGGTAGTAATGTGAAGTATGGTCTTGAAAAATATGTTTCATATTCTAATCTTTCTAAAGTTAATATGTGTTTCTCTACTACTCTTAATAAGTCTTGTGAACCTAAGTCTCTTTCTGAGGCTATTCAAAATCCTATGTGGAAAGAAGTTATGAATTCTGATATGGAAGCTTTACATAGGAACAATACTTATGAGTTATGTGAGTTGCCTAATGGTAGGTTTGCCATTGGGTGTAAATGGTTGGAAAATTAAATTTAAGTCTTGGTGAGGTTGATAGATACAAAGCTAGGCTTGTGGCTAAAAGTTATAACCGAGAGAAGGAATTGATTATGAGGAGACATTTAGTCTGTTGTCAAAATGGTTACTATTAGGTGTCTTATTGCCTTATCTGTTGCTAATAAGTGGCCTTTATTTCAATTGGATGTTAATAATGCTTTCTTGTATGGTGATTTGTATGAAGATGTATATATGCAATTGCCTCCTGGTTATTATGACAAGAATGAAACTAGGGTGTGTAAGTTGAATAAGTCTTTGTATGGGCTAAAACAAGCTCCAAGGCAGTGGAATGAAAAACTTACTACTGCTTTGGTGGAAAATGGTTTTAAACAAAGTCTTAATGACTACTCTTTATACACTAAAGATACTGATTGAATTTTCTTGGCACTATTGGTTTATGTTAATGACATTGTCATCACTGGTAACAATCTAAGTGAAATTGAGAAGTTTAAAGGTTTCCTAAACTTAAAGTTTATGATTAAGGATCTTGGTCCACTCCAATATTTTTTGGGAATTGAAGTTTTAAACAGTGGAACTGATCTTTGTTTTTCTCAAAGAAAATATTGTTTGGACTTATTACAAGAGTATGGTTTGTTGGCTTGTAAGCTCTTTGCTACTCTATGCGTGAGAATGTGGTTTTGAGTCATGTTGAGACCGAGAATGATAAATTCTTATGCAACATGACCGAGTATCAAAATTGGTTGGAAAACTTATTTACTTATCTGTTACTAGACCTGACATCTCTTATGCAGTTCATTGTTCAAGTCAGCATATGCATGCTCCTCTTAATTCTCATTTCATTGCTACACTTAGAGTTTTGAGATACTTAAAACAGGCTCCTGGTACAGGTATTAAGTTTGAGTATGGTAAAAAGCTTAATTTGTATGCTTATTCAGATGCAGATTGGGCTAAATGTCCTATTTCTAGGAAGTCTGTGTTTGGTTTTTGTGTTTACTTTTGCAATAATCTAATTTCCTAGAAAGTAAGAAACAAGCCACTATTTCTAGGTCCTCAGCTGAATCTGAGTATAGGTGTCTTGCATCTACTACTTGTGAGCTTATTTGGATTATAAAAGTATTTAAGGATCTTGGAATTGATGACTTGTTGCATGCAAGTTTATTTTGTGATAGCAGTTACGCTATTGATTCTTCGCTAACCCGCTTTTTCATGAGAAAACCAAGCATTTTGAAATTTATTTGCATTTGGTTAGAGAAGGTAGCTTGGGGTTATTAAAACCTTGAAAGTTGCTTCGCTAACAATGTTGCGTATATATTTACAAAAGGGTTGAGTGTTTCTCAACACAAGCGATTTGTGATAAGCTTGGTTTGGTGGATTTGTTCGCCATGAGCTTGAGAGGGTGTTGAAATATGTTGAGTTAGAAAGCTCATGCTTGGATATAAAGTCAAGGGTTTGTTATGTCAAGTTTTTTAATGTTTGTATGTTTGGCTCTTGATAGCGGTTTTATATTCTTGAAGGGTTAAATTTTATTATGTTGCTATAAAGTCGATGCCTAAACCTATCAGTGTTATCAACTCATATTTTCTCACACATACTCATATTTTCTCACACATACTCACGTCTCTCTCTCTCAAGATTGTGGTTGGTCTGGTATTGGTATTCTGAGTGTATTTTGATCATCTTGATCAGGTTTATAGTTTGGTAGGTATTGTTGAGAGGTGTAGTGAGGCTTCTTTGTATCATAATCATTGTAGTGGGATAAATAGGATCCTTCTGAAGGGGACTAACTTTTTCTTGTGTATTTGTTTGGTGAGCACACGCTTTGTGGACTCATCTTCTTGTATATTCAGTTAATAAAAGATTTCACCAAGGGGTGGTTGGCTGGGTGATTTGATTGTATTGTGGTTGATTTTGAGATCGATCATTATTTTAACAAAACCTCGTTTTCTCGCAAGTTAGTATATTCTTCGGGCTTAGTTAAAAATTGATAGTTATAGTGCACAGTTATATTAGTTTAGCATCTACATCTTGTAAGATATATGATCAAATATTTTTAGTACATGACGAGATTCGACCATCCGAAACAAGTCGATCTTTTTTGTCGGAAGATCCAATGTTAGTCAATATCAAGGTCTAACAAAAACAGCTAACCTTGTCTGTACACCTCAAAAGGTTGTTAGATTGAAGTTGTTCATATGGTCAAACCGACTCAACACTTGAACACAATATCATGAAAAGTGCTCGTCGGGCTAACATTAAAATTGTCGTATGTTTTGTTCTAGATAGTTCGTAGTCTTTTGTGACGACATAGACTTGGATGCTTTTATTTGTCATTGTAGATAGTTTCACGGTCTCTTGTGATGACACCGACTTGAATGTATTTATATGATAGTTGTGAAATGATTTGGCTAATTAACTTTGGTGATCGAAGCTTAAGTAAATGTTACATTTTAGTCTTAATAAATCAAAGCACATACAAAAATAACAATAAAACACCAAAAAAAGCGTTGACTACTATTAAGTTGAACATAGCACATATACTAACTTCAAAAGTATCCAATACATACAACAACCGGAGTAACAATCAAGTATATATACAAACATTTTTTTCTCTATTTTAGTTGACACTTAAGAGGCTTTTCATATGGAGGTTAATGGATATTGTTTGATGGTGATATTATTGAGAGCAAAAGACCAAATCCAAATCATTACTAAACAATATACAATACGAACAAGGGACTCCAAAAGAACAAAACCTCATGACCAAACAAGAAGTTGGGAACACAAAACAAACAACAAAGAAAGAGGACCACCATAAGGCTCAAGAACAACTAAAAACTCAAACTTGAAACAACATTAACAGTCCCAAATAGCAGCAACTACCTAGGCATGACATCAAAATCCTGCAGAAACTCAGTGCCAAGTGCCAATACCACCAAGAACTAAAATTCCAGGAGATATTTCTTTGGATCAAACAATTACATTGAATATTACGACTTCTCGTGCATGTGTTGAAAGAATAAATTTCCGATCTACTACACATATAACTTTTAATTCGATAGTTAAAATATATGTGAGATGTTATGAAATAAACCCAACGGTAGGAAGTAGAAAAGATAATTTCAACTTGTTTATAACTAATGTCATAATGAAGTTGCATTTTACTCTTAATACCCGAACCAAGTATACTAAAATAACAACAAAAGAAACAGCAATAAACAATTGGCAAAAAGATGTTTGTCAGAGTGTTGCAAAGTGAACATAGCTCATATGCTAACTTCACAATACAGTGGTTGATCCAAGAATTTAGATTAGGGTATGCTTATATTAGAGTAATTAATGAATTCAATTCTTCAGGTTTCGTTTTCACGTCGGGTTTTTTAGGGTTCGGGCTTGGAGTGATTGTTTCATTTCTCGGATTCGATTTATTTTATTTGACTGGATTTATGAAGTCTGGGTTATACAAGATTGAATCGGATTTCGGTTTCAAGGGTAGTTATTTTTTTTAATCCAATAAGATAAAAGTAAATTTTAACTAATATTTTGGAATAACATATAATGTTAGATACTTATGTGATTGTGTCTTAATATGTAAATAATTATCATCGATAACAAGTATGAAAAACCTAGATCAGTACTAACTTGGTACCTTTTTTTAACATAACAAAATTCCGCATCTAAAAATCCTATAAACAACAAACTTTAGAAATATCTAGATAAAAATCTTCAGATAGAGTCCAGTTTAACAAAGACGACAAAATAAATATTGAACTGAGAATATCTTATCCAATCATGAATGAAATGTTTAAATACTCGGCAATAATAATGAAATGGAAAATTATTAATGCATAAATTGTAGTTGTAGTGGGTTCAGCTTAGAGAGGAGAAATGAGTGGATAAATAATTAACTTTACACATCAACTCGGATAGGAGAAAAGATATATAACACAGTTACCATTTAACTTCCTCATCCTTCTTCTTCTTCTTCAATATACCACCGCTGCTTTTACCAGTCGTGTTTTCTTTTTCTTGTTCTTCTATATCCGGTCCATGCAACAATATGTACTTATATCTCTTTTAATCTTTTTCTTAGGTGTTAGTAACTTTGTGACAAAGATGAGTTTACAAGTGTTGTCATTAATCTAAAAAGCAAAAAGAAAGTTACATTTACTCTTACCCGAGCAATGCGGCGGCGGATACCAGATAACTATTTTTATAACGAACAAATGCTTTTCATATGACCTTTTAAGCACAGTAACACGACCGACATATTCATTTTTTTGTTCTTTTTGACAATAAATTTACAGATATCAAGAATTTCGTTTAGCCCATGCCTGTTCGGGCTCGAGACCGTTCGGGCTCAAGCCCATTTGGCCCGTTGCCCGTTCGAGATTGAATATTTGTATAATGTGCTTTATTATTTGTATTAATGACATTTAATGCAAGAATTGTGTTTAATTTGGTTGTACAATATGCTTGATAATTTGTATTTCTTATGTGAGGGGTGTTTTAATAACTATATTAATTATATTTATTGACCAGTAAATTAATTGACTATATTAAATGACATTAATAACGTGTTCTGTTTTTTAATATGTGCATTAAAGTGGTGTACACTATGCTTCATGTCTTGTACATCTGAAAATTATGTGCATTGAATAATGTGATGTATTGAATTTTAAGTCTTCTCTTATATAAGTAAGTGAAGCTTATTTTTTAAGACTTTTTAAAGAAAGTATCAAACACTTTATATAGTAGTATAGATAAGTGAAATAAAACAATGAAAAATCAAAAGAATAACAGCAAAAAAGTGTCTTCGTTTGCTGTTGTGAAGTCAACAATAATGTATGTATTAACTTGACAACAACCATCGGGCCACACAATCAATGGAATAATTACCTGTAATATATACAAATGTTTCTTTCTTTGTTGCTCCGATGTGGGACTATAAAATTCTAACTTAAATTATTTCAAAGAAATAATTCATCCTAAATAGTAAGTGTGTAGGCTTATTTTTTTAAGACTTCCTTTTAAAGAAAGTATCAAACACTTTATATAGTAGTATAGATAAGTGAAATAAAACAATGAAAAATCAAAAGAATAACAGCAAAAAAGTGTCTTCGTTTGCTGTTGTGAAGTCAACAATAATGTATGTATTAACTTGACAACAACCATCGGGCCACACAATCAATGGAATAATTACCTGTAATATATACAAATGTTTCTTTCTTTGTTGCTCCGATGTGGGACTATAAAATTCTAACTTAAATTATTTCAAAGAAATAATTCATCCTAAATATATATTATAATAATTTCTGAATCTAAGAATCAACTATTCGTGTTGCTATCTAATAATACACACTATTCATAATATATTACTTCATAATTAGTTAACATCTTGATCCATTATCTGTTATGTGTTAACACAACTGGTCCAAGTAGTTGGGCTTTTCTAAAGGCCAATTCTAATCACTTGTAAGTCTTATTTAATTCTTTACTACTCGTAGTTGTTTAGTTGTTCAATTCTACTAGCTGTATAGTTAGGTCGGTTAAGGCAAAAAACTGTGTCGTGGTTGTGGTGGACTAGGATGGAGAGAGTGGCATTTCGGGTGAGGGTGGTGAAGAGTATATATATGAGTACGAAGGGGTTAGGTTGTAGGTGAAAACATAAGGACCTATCACCACATATTTAAGGGGAGGTGATTTGCACACTCCCATAAATGAATGGGACACTCAAAATTTAGAGTGTTTAGACATTTATTCCCTTACAGGATGAACTTGACTAAAAGTAATGTGAGGATATATATGTCAAGACACTCAAATTTGAGTGTTTCAATAAATTGTATGAGTGTACAAATCACCTCCCATATTTAAGTGAAAACCTTATCACTATATACTCAAATGTCATTCCCTTTTCCAATGATTGGCTAGGATGGAGAGAGTGGCCTTTCGGGTGAGGGTGGTGAAGAGTATATATATATGAGTACGAAGGGTTTGTAGGTGAAAACATGAGGACGTTGGAGGCATGTGTAAAAAATATTAATGTCTTTGAATTGAAGGGACACTTGAAAGTGGTTGCTTGATGATAATGGCATTTTCTCTGTCAAAGCCTCTACAACATTAGCAAGTCGATGTGGAATAAACATGTTCCGAAGAATAAACATGTAGCAAGTTATAGCGGAGCTTGATAAGAAGGTATTGATTTACATACAATTTTATGAACAAGTTGCGATGAGAGTGTGTAAAACCATAACTGTTTGGTGACCAAATAGCCTAAAAAGGGGATAAGTTACAACATGGCGCCCATAATTGCATATGCACCAAACCACAACCTATCATCACATATTTAAGTGAAAACCTTATCACTATATACTCAAATGTCATTCTCCTTTCCAGTGATGTGGGTTACGAATTGCACCAACAGGTTTTCATGATATTGACAAACCACTAAATTGGGCATAGTTTATTGGCATTTACTTAAGTACTTTAACATACTATGTGTTTTCTTATACTCATGGTCTATCTCTTGGATTTTTAAGGTTTCATATGTTGCATGATAATTGATTAGCACTTTGTTTTTATGGTTATGTTATTATAACAAAAATTGAAGATATATTTTAAAACGAATCGAAATAGAATGGTAAACTTATAATTAGAGATGAAGATGTTGGAAAAATGAGTTTTGCAAATTGGTTTTTGCAAATTTTGGACATTATTTAATGTATATATATGTTACATATATTTGTGTTGATTGGGGGCATTTTGTTCTCCTCAAAGAGAGCTTCCGAACGAGCTAAAGTATGTTCAAAATGGAGTAGAAATGAATGAGATATCGTGTCTCAAAGTGAGGCACAAAATTTATAAACTATCCCACATATCCTAGAAAAGGAAGTGGAGACTAGTTTATAAGGAAATCATAATATTGGCTATCGAATTCCTTTAGGTTGGTTATGCTCCTACCTTTACGCGTGCGCACGGGGTGCAGAAAATGGGATTTCCCACCCCTACTTGCGGACACGAATTCAGCTATGAAATCTCGCCTACGCGGGTATCTTTTTGCTGAGAAATTTCGTTTCCTCATTTAATAATTTTCCAGAATATTCTGTAATCTATTTTAGGAATAGATTTAGACTTTGTGGCTAAGTTTTAACAGAATATGTTATGTGGTTTAATAGATATGCATATCCGTTTATTTTTCTGGCAGATATTCTGTCTTGGTGACCAAGACATGTATTGCCTATAAAATAAAAATTTTCTCATTCAGTTTAGTGCATCCAGAAACGCAGCTCCTGGGAAACAGACAACGAATCTGTTTTAAGGAAATCGTGTTTAACACGAGCCTCGACCAACCTTTACTGCTTTCGTTTATTTAATATTCTTAGAGTCTCTCTTCTGCTTCTACACCTTTCTGTCTGTTTATTTTTATGGCACAACTATGAAATCTCGCCTACGCGGGTATCTTTTTGCTGAGAAATTTCGTTCCTTATTTAATAATTTTCCAGAATATTCTGTAATCTATTTTAGGAATAGATTTAGACTTTGTGGCTAAGTTTTAACAGAATATGTTATGTGGTTTAATAGATATGCACATCCGTTTATTTTTATGGCAGATATTCTGTCTTGGTGACCAAGACATGTATTGCCTATAAAATAAAAATTTTCTCATTCAGTTTAGTGCATCCAGAAACGCAGCTCCTGGGAAACAGACAACGAATCTGTTTTAAGGAAATCGTGTTTAACATGAGCCTCGACCAACCTTTACTGCTTTCGTTTATTTAATATTCTTAGAGTCTGTCTTCTGCTTCTACACCTTTCTGTCTGTATTTACTTTCTGTTAATTTTATTATTTGTAATCTGATTATTTTAATAAAAGTGTACACCGTTTCCCACATAAGATAGTTCATATATTCCTAAGTAAAATCAAATACTAAAACGCAATAGTTACTGCCTCCAAACAAAATACGATAAAAAAAAAGGTAGTTGCCTGCATTTTAGTGACCATAATTCTATATACACTAAAAAATAAGTCACTATCATGTGTTTAAGCAGAAACATGATCTATATATACTCAAATGTATATTTCTTTCACTTCGATGTGGGTTACAGATTGCACCAACATGTCTTCTAGATTTTCCCTTATATTTAAACTACTTAAGAAAAGTATGCAAGTACCAAAATGCTATTTACGTTATGATTCATTTTTAGAATAAAGGTAACACAAGTGATGCTGCCAACTAAAAAAATACTCTACAAAATTGACCATAGTTTATTGGCTTTTTTACTTGAGTCTATTTGATCCGACCCTCTTCTCACAATCTCATAAACTTATCAGCTACAAAATTGCGCATAGTTTATTAACCAAATACCGTCAAAAGAATTGGTTGACCAATCTCAAGTCTATTTTACATGTTTCGTAACAATTTATACACCATCACTGTATCTAAAATTCATTGCTACCCTCTTCTCACAATCTCATAAATTTATCGCCTCCATCAAACCTACAACCACCTAAAACACGGACGGGTATATAAAGTTATAAACACACATTTCTTAGAGTAAGTATATCAGTAAATCATATGAAAAACAATTATTTGTTGTTTGGTGTCAAAAAATGGCAGACATCCTGATTATAGTGACCATAGTTGCAAACTTGCAATGTGCACTGAACAACATGTAACCCATTCATCCTGATTATATAAACACACACATTTTTCCATTTATATGCAATGTGGGACATAGATTGCACCAACATTGAATATTGCAACTTCTAGTGTATTGAAAGAAACAACTTCCTTTCTGTAAATATAATATGTGATTTTGATAATCAAAATATGTATGAGCAACTATGAATATAGATTTTGACAAACTACTATATTAGGGCTATTTTACGAACCAAAAAAAGACGCATGAAGTAAAATAGTATGTTTTCTCATACTCATGCTGTTAAAATAGTATGCAAGTACCAACAGTAGCACATAAAATGTGTTATCCAAAATAACGCTAGTATATATTTTAGCTTATGATACAGTATATTTTCGAATAAATGTAGCACAAGTGATGTTGTTCATGAAGATGATTCCAAGTAAAGCAATAAAGCATACTCATACATGTTTAGTCTATTCAATACTCTTTGATGACCAAAAAAGACCCGTTTGACCTAAAAAGTCAAATGTAGATGTTTTTGGATGAGAGAACGTATAAAAGCTGTCTTTGGTTTAATTATTGTTTGTGCTTGTAATTGATAGGTTATCCTACAACGAGTTCTAAAACTAGAAAGGGCGGTACTTGAAATAGAACAAGCAATGGTCTATGCTCGGGCTTTAGTTATTGGCTTTGAGACCGATCACCGAGAAGATCTCGTATGTTTTGCTGATTCTTTTGGATATCCTTGTTTAAGGATAGGAAACATGTCTACATGTTAAGCCCTACTAAAAAGATTATAAGCGTATGTGATGATGGTTTCTTTCTGTAAACGTTGATCAATTAACTAAAGCTAGTGTTCCAGCAAGGAAGCGCGTTTAATTTCATGGAATTATGTAATAAGCCATGGAAGTCATTTTCATCCGTATATGCACACATTTCAGGCACCGTATCAAGGGTACTACTCTGTAGGCAGGCTAGTCCATCTATATTATCAAGGAAGGCCTGCGAATGTCGAAGGTTTAAGAAGTAAAGGGAAACGATCGCACAAGAAAGGACCACAAGATGTAACTTTGACTCGAGTGACTCTAGCTCTTAAAGTTATTCAGGTAGCAATAAAAGGAGTTCATCACGGAAAGATATAATCAAAAAATTAAAGTGCATTATTCCTACGAGCATGGAGGTTCAGATGCAGAACAAGAATATGATGTCAATCAGGATCTTGATAGTCAAGTTCACATTCCGCCCAATGCTACCTATGTTCCTACTTTGCGTACAATAAACTGAAAAAATTACGCTTTTAGTATCTTAAAATCGGTTTATGGTATCTCGCATCACCGTGATGACTCGTTTGTTGAAAATGCAGGGTTTGGACATATTTAACCCGATTCTTATTATTGCTGACAAAATAAACTAGTAAATAAGATCTCACTTCAGCTGTAAAATATTAGATTCCAAGCAATGGGTCTTTTTCACTAACATTAATCATTATTATTTGAAGTGTGAATGGGTCTTTTTCACTAACATTAATCATTATTATTTGAAGTGTGAATGATTTAATAGCAAAACTCCGTTTTTACGAAAGTTACAGCAATAGCATGATATAACTTTTGTTTGTGTCAAAAGGGGGATAGCATAATATAAATTTTGTTCGAGTCAAAATGGTATAGACAAGTTACTAGTTAATATTAAACTACAAACCTGCCTACCCAAGCAGGTAACTTTGAGAGCCTTATATAAACATATTTCTTTTAATTTAGTTCCGATGTGGGACTGAGATTTTGCTCCTAACATTGAATATTCTGGCTTCTAATGAGTAATGAGTTTGAAATAAATAATTTCTTTTCAGTAAACATAATTTATTACTTTGATAACTAAATTATATATATGAGCAGTTATGAAATCAACACAAAACAGGTTTAAAATATTTTGATAAAACTACTAAAAGATACAAAACTGAGCTTAGTTTTTGTTATTGGCCTTCACTTGAGGCCTATTCGATCCGACCCAAAAAAAAACGACTCAAAAAGTAAGTAACTTAACATATGTTTTCTCATACTCATGTTCTATATATTTGATATTTGGAATTGCTCAATTAAAACTGCTTTAAAAAATATGCAAGTACCAACAAGCTATTTACTTTATAAGTAGCAAGGAAAATGTTGTATCTAAAAGCTTCAAACTGTTTATTTGCCTAAAATATAAGTAAGTTGCACCTGAATAAGCAATCCCAAACACCCTTTGAACTTATCAAAGTTTGCATATATGTAACGTTTGGATGTGCAATTTGAAAGTGATTATGGTGAAACAAAAGAAAATATCGGCTTTTTTAGTTGTTCCTAAGAAGCTTTTATGGATTGTATGTGAACTCAAACAAGTCAGCAGCTTTTGCCTATAAGGTATATATATCATGTCAGTATGTCACTACTTTTTCTATTTTTATTCTTTTTTGAAAAGTTTCATGGAAAATTACTCATATATTATGACTTATGATACGTAGTACATTTTAGAATAAGGTAACACTAATACAATTTGATGACCAAAAAACAACCCGTTTGACCTGATAAGTCAAATGTAGACTTCTTTGGATGAGAGAACGTATAAAGCTATATTTATTTGACTATTTAGTGTGCTTGTGATGCATAGGCTTCGTCTACAACATGTTTTAGAAATTAGAAAGGCGATGTTTCAAAGAGAGCAAGCAATGGCCTAAGCTCGGGCTTTAGTTGCTTGCTTTTAGACCGATCACCTAGAATATCTCAATATCTCATATGTTTTGCTGATGCTTTTGGATCTCCTCGTTTAGGGTATGGACACATGTTTACACGGTAAGCCTTACTTGAAAATTCAAAAGGGTATGTGATGATGGTGTATTCTGTAAAAGTTGAAATAAAGCTAGTGTTACACCACGGAAGTGTGTTTAAATTATCTTATATAAGAACATATGGTGGAATCGTAGAATATGATCTTGGAAAAGAACTCAGGATTAATGTCAAGAAACAGAATGCATGGTGCTGTTGATGGCACAATCATTGACTCTAAGCATAAGTCATGGCAGTCATTTTCATCAGTAATTGCACACACTTCAGTCATGCATGCTAGCCGATCCTTATTAAAGGGAGTCTTTCATGGTATATCTTTGATAAAAGCATTACAACTTTGATAAAACATTTGAAAATAAACATGAAGGTAAAACGATAACACAATAATGGTATATCTTTGGGAATATCTTAATGAAAGATGCAAACAACAATGAAGAAACATAGTAATTATGGGGATTCTTTGGATGAGGATGAAAACAAGAAATGAACAAATCTTTTTATCTAAAAAGGCAAGTCAGACATGTTTGTCAACTTCAAAAAGTTCTTAGATTTAAACATTTTGGTCTTAATAAATCAAACACATACAAGAATAACAATAAAACAAGAAGCAAAATGGAGGTGTTACATATTTAACAAGTGAAGGTATTAACTCATGTAATATGTAACACCACATTACAAGTTTTAAAGTAACAATAAAACAAATCAATAATAATTGTTGAGTAAAAAAGTTCTTCAAATTTTATGAAGTAAACATAGCAAATGTTTTTTACAACATAAAATAGAAACATTTAATAGTTGTGATGGTGTAAGAGTATACATACACACATTTGCTTCTCTTCCTACTCGATGTGGGAATAAGTTTACACCCAACATAAATTTACACTTTTTCTAATTTGTCGTAAGAAATGATTCATCCTTCATGATTATAACAATTTGTGGATATCATAAACGAAGTAGTATACATGTTTTGTTATGAAAGAAACATCATTTAGTTTCATTTTTTTTAATTAATATACTAATCACCCCATTTTTTTGACAAACCATAGGAGTCCAACAACCATCCAACTAAAACGACCATTCCAAAGTCTAACATAATTTTGTGACGACCATATATAGTGACAGAAAACATGGTCACATAAGTTGTGGAAACCACGTTAACTCTCGCTACATCTCTCTAGTTTGTTGAACGAAAATGTTTCTTTTAGAAAATCGAATAAATGTAATTTCAACTGATTACAATATATGAGCTATTATGAAATAAAACATAATGGGTTCTCTAGATAATTCAAATCTTTGTTTGAATTTTTTTCTAAATTGAGTCTATTTTGCTACAAAAGTAGAAATTAAGCCTTGTTGTTGGCTTTACCTATGGTTTGATCGAATCCAGTAACTACCCAACCAACGATGATTCATCTGACCAAAAACAGAGCAAAGTTGTGTCCTTGTATTATAACCTTGTGTCACAAATTTGCCCTGTGTTACAACTTAGAATGTACTAAAACAAGTAAGGAAAATAACAATTACAATTTTATACTTAATCATATATGTGCTGAAATTATTCAAAGCGGTTTTATACCCTTTAAAAGCAAGTGAAAAAAAAATCTTAGATCCGTAAAAAGCAAAATATCAATTATTGTCTCATTTTATGTAAAAAGCTCTAAGAAAATTCCAGGGTATCTCTCGCCAGATGCAACTAAATGGACCTCTATGAATTGTCTCGGAACATGTAATTGAAACTATAGTTCCTAGATATATATACACATTCCTTTAGTAGTTATTAAACAACAAGGTGTCTTGATTCATAAGTGTTATAACATAAACACATCTTATGAATCAAAGACACCTTGTTGTTTAATAACTACTAAAATAGGCTTATTTTGATACAAATTTCGAAATTGATCATGGTTGGTGTGTATTACTTTAAGGCAAGTTTGATGACCCAAAAACAGACTCGAGTCTAACATCGTATTGTATCATAAACTGATTGTCTATGTTTTTAAACGCATAAAAAGAAAAGTACACATATGAAAAGGATATATAAAAGTTGTAAAAAATGGTGGGAACAAGCCGGGGGTTGGTCATGTGATGCAAAATACACAATTCCAAATCAAAGGACTTCAAAGGCAAGTGAAAATGGTTTTTACTAATTGAGTTGAAAAGGTTCAACTTAAGAAACGTTGTGTTCAAATTCAACACAAACAATATTATAAAATTACAATGTGATACAAAAACATTTATGTGTTTCTATTAGCCGATTTAAACCTTTTTTTTTTCTCTCTTACTTTATTCAAAAGCATTGCTATATCCTCTTACTTAATTTTCCTACCCATAAAATCATACAACATGTGTAATGCACTAATCATCCCTTATAATTTGTAGAGTTAATTGCATTTTTGGTCCCTGTGGTGGTCCCTAAAACTTTGAAAGTGCAATGATAGTCCCATTTTGAAGTTTGGATTGCAATTTTGGTTCTCGGATAAAGTGAAATGACTAAAATACCCTTTGTCTTATTCAGAGAAGACAAGGGTAATTTGGTCATTTCACACCGATTAGGGACAAAAAAATGCAATCTAAACTTCAAAATGAGGACTATCATTGCACTTTTAAAGTTTTAGGGACCAAACCTGCAATTTGGCCATACCACTAAGGACGGACCTTAATGGAGACTCGGGAGGGCCCCGGCCCCCACAAAATTTGCGGCACCTAATGTAAATATTATAGGTTTTAGGGGTAATTTAGTTGAGGTTACAAACAAATCTCCGATTCGGCCCTCCCAAAATAAATTCGGCCCCCTCAAAAAAATTGTTCAAGTTCCGTCTATGATACCACAAGGACCAAAAATGCAATTAACTCTAATTTGTATCATCGATTTCTCCGGTTGTCATTATCATGTAAGGTACGAGGATAATTAGGAACAAGTAGTAGAAATAAATATCATTTTCCTTATTCAAAGCAAAGTTCCTCTAAAACTATTGAATGATGGAAACTAAAACATGTTTCCTACGTATATAAAATGAATTCAATGTTAAAGTTAAATTTTACTCCTAAATACAAGTTAAAAAGTAAACTGACAGTCAAAATATTTGTTGAGTAAAAGATCTCGTTAAATTCTATGAGGCGAACTTTGCACATATATTTACTTCATAAATTCCAACAGATTAACTGTTTGGGTGACTACAAGATTATACATACACACACTTACTTCTCATCTTTCTTGATGTGGGATTAATTTGTCGTAAGAAATTATTCATCCTTCATGCTTATAAACAGTTTGTGGATATCATAAGATAAGTAGTATACATGTTTTGTTATGAAATAAACATCATTATGTTCTTTTTTCTTTTTACTACACATATTTACTAATTACCTTGTTTTTTGACAAACCATTAGAGTGTAGTTACTCTTGCTGCATTATAGGACCTAACTGAAACTACACACAATGTTAAATATGAGTATTTGTAAATAGATGGTAGGCTGAAAAAATTAGATGCATTAAAAAGCTCACATCTAACAATATGACGTCATAATTAAGGAAGGTACATGTAGGGTGAAAACGAGCCGAGCCCGAGCCTGAGCCTGCAAGAGCTCGAACTCGGTTCGTTTAAGTTTTAAAAAGCTCGAGCTCGAGCTCGGCTCGTTTCGAGTCTCAAATTTAAGCTCAAGCTCGGCTCATGTATGTTATATAGGCTCGGGCTCGGCTCGAGCTCGACTCGTTTATACGATTTGGCAAATAAAAGTTAAAGTTTGGCTCGAGCTCGAGCTCAGCTCATAATATATCTTTATTGAGCTCGTTAATATGCTCGAGCACAGCTCGTATGAATGTTTAATACTTAAACTATAATAATATCGTTTAGGCTCGTGAGCCCAAACGAGCTTTGTATGTAAAGCTCGGGCTCGAGCTCGATTGATAAACGAGCTGCAACTTAGGCTCGAGGACAGGCTCGAGTTCGTTGAGGCTTAGCTCGTTCGAGCTTTTTAACGATCTGATCTCGAGCCTTTCACGAGCGGCTATCTCCGTTATTTGAAGCGGTGAGCCATGATTTTTTTACGGCTAGTGCTACTTTTAACAAAGTATATAGAGTAGCTAGTATAATTAACGTATATTTGGCAAAATGGGTTGGGGCTAAGGCTAGGGCTGGAGCTGGGGCTTATACTATAAGTGGAAACCATAATTTTTATTTTTATAAAATTGTTTGGCAAATTAGCTTAATTTGCAGCTTATTATTGCAAAATTACCAAGGGTATATTTGGCAAAAATAGATTATGCTGATGTTGGTGTTGTTGCAGGAAAAAATTATAAAAAAAATATATTTTTATAAGTTATATGAAGTAACTTTTTATTTTTAAAAATTATGAAAGATTTTTTTTTTTATATTTTTTTATTTTTTTGTATCTTTTTTTAATCTCTTAGAAGTTCTGTTTGCCAAATAAATATTATTTTTTAAGTAACTTATTTTTTGAAAAAATAAGCATAATTTTGCCATAATCTCGCCAAACATAGCCTAAAAAGGACATATATTAAATTAATATATGTTGAGAGTTTTGTATACATTAGATATTTTTGTGAGTAATTAAGTAAATTAACATATTAGAAGTCATTTACTCGGCTAAATAAAGAAGCCCGGTCTAATTTTAAAAGCCCTTGTAAGTAGGGCTGAGCAAACCAACAGAACGGATCGGACCGACCGAAAACCAACCGAACCGAAAGACCAGCAGTCCGGTATCGGTCTAGGTTTTTGGGTGAATTCAGTCGTGGTCCGGTCCGGCGTACAAACCGACCATTTTGCAAATCGAAGGATCAGCCGTCCGGTCTTGATCTAGATTTTTGGGCGAATTCGGTCTTGGTCCGGTCCGACGTACAAACAGACTATTTTGCCTTTTTGAACCGGACCGACTGAATACATTCGGTCTCGGTGTCGGTCTCGGTTTAGGTTTATTGGCTATTTCGATCTTGGTCTTGGCCGGTGCGGTCTTCGACCGATGATCAGCCCTACTTATAAGCCTCTACGCCAAACGAGACTAATAATATAAGACATCTTATTTTAAAAGTTTAAGCCCCATGAGCCTCCTCTCAAACACACCTAAAATGAAGTTTTAGCCCCACGAGCCTCCTCCCTCAGACACCCAAAATAACAAAAGTGTAGTATAATGAGTACATAAAATTACAAAAGCGTTATATGAAATGACAAAAGTGTCAATGAGTATATAAAATTACAAAAGTATTGTATGAAAGGCAGTATACAACTATGGATGATTATACTACAAAACACACAAGACATATGATTGTCATGATCACAAAAAGACACGAGTCCATATGTCTTGATCACAAAAAGACGCGAGTCTGAATTTGTTCCGCAGCATGGTTGAGTATTGGGTGGTGGCATTTTACATGCATCAAACTTTTGCTGGATAGAGATAATGGTACTATGATACATAAGGTTAAAATTTCCCACCCAATCTACACTTTCTTGAACCAGCTTTGACTTAAACTATGGATGATTATACTACAAAACACACAAGACATATGATTGTCTTGATCACAAAAAGACGCGAGTCCATATGTCTTGATCACAAAAAGACGCGAGTCTGAATTTGTTCCGCAACATGGTTGAGTATTGGGTGGTGGCATTTTACATGCATCAAACTTTTGCTGGATAGAGATAATGGTACTATGATACATAGGGTTAAACTTTCTTGAACCAGCTTTAACTTAAACCTGAAACCTTATGTATATATCCACACATTTTTTTCTATTTCCGTTCGATGTGGGACACTTTTAACATAACGACTAGTGTGTTAAAAGTAATAATTGCTCTAACTGTAGGTACAATTTGTGATTTCAATGACTAAAATATATAAGAACGGTTATGAAATAAACACAAACATATTTTTTAGATTTTGACAAACTACTAAATTCGGCTTATTTCCCTACAACAAATAAAATTAAGCATAGTTTATTTGCCTTTCCATAAAAGGTGTAGATTGGCGGGAACACCCTGACCCCGGGTGCCTTTTGGCATCAGCCATTGTCCACCCCACAAGGAATAGCTCCGCAACTCTCTCTGCCTGGTGGGGCACCAACTGGAGTGAGCACGAGCCAAGACTCGGACCCACGAGCTCTTATTCCATAAAGTCTCCAGGTGCCCATAGGTTTTACGGAGGTGGGTACCTATATGAAGCAAATGCCAAAGATGGGACTTGAACTTGGGTCAATTGACTCAAGCACAAGTGCTCCAACCATTGGACTAATGCTCCTATTTGGCATATTGGTATTAGAGACATGTTGTGGATCCCCTGCCCCGCTTTTTTTTTAATGTATTTGACGCCTCTTCTAAGGCTACATAAGCCGTAAATTCGATCTATAAGATAGTACTAACAGGGTACCCGTGCGATGTGGTGGCGGGTACCTTGTGACTAAACAAATGTTATTTTGTTTTGGACTGCTGGATTTCAGATTTATCTCTTGGAAGCTTAATTAGATTGTACATTGTGGTTAAATAATTGTTTACGTTGGTGAAAGGGTGTTTTTAATAGTGCATTAATTATATGTGTTGAATAGTGTTTTTTTTTAGTTTTTATTTATGGTTTAAATACTTGTAAATTATGATTATTTACTTGTATTTGCTTAAAAATCTATATTTAGTTTATTCATGTGTGAAAGCTTAATTATATTGTACTTTGTGGTTAAAAAGTTGTATTTTTTTATGAAAGGGTGTTTTTAATAGTGTATTAATTGTATTATATGAATAGTGTGTTTTTAGTTTTATACGTGCTTTAGATACTTGTAAATAATGTTTATAAGATAGTATTTGCTTAAAATTCTATTTATGGTAGTCTTAAAATAATAAATAAGAGGGAATTATAAGTAGTATAGATTAAGTTAGTATGAATTGTTGATCACATGAATTCAGTTTAAGTAACTAGGGGTTTTGCATAATACGTATCAAGTATTGCCGAGTTGGCACGAGCTTATGACTATAGTTATTAAATCATGAGTTGTACGCCTTTCTATTCCAATAGAGCATTGCCCGAATTTAAATGATCGCTCAAGCCATGTGATTTTATCGACCAATTTTTTTAGGGCCCCAATATAGAAGTATGATGAAAAAGTTTTAAGGCTGAAAATATTCTTGCTAGGGGAAAAGCTTTGAAATACTTTTTTTTAATGGCAAACTTATTAAAAAACTAGCAAAAAGCTAGTAAAGATTACAAAGGAATGGAACTAGGACATTTCAACCAAGAGTTCCAATCAATTTTAAATTTACATCTATTAGGACACCAAGAGAATGACAAACGGACAATGTCATCAAAAATAAGATCCAAACGCGGATGATTGGCTCCAAATACAACTTGATTACGAAAATTCCAAATAGCCCATCACATGACATAACAAGTGCCTTTCAAGATTTCCTTTAGCTTTGAAGGTAAACGGATATTGTTGAACCAAGTAAGCCAATCACGATACGAATTAAAGGAGTGAACTCCTAATTCCCACCAACGAGCCACCATGAGGATCAATGAAGCCAAGTGACAAGAGAAAATGAGATAAGAAGAAGCTTCCACCGTAGTGCTACAAATGGGGCAAAGGATTGAGGGGATGTCAAGACCTCGCAAAGAAAGATACAACCTTGTCGGCAACTTATCCAAGCAAACACGCCAACCAAAAATATTAATCTTATTTGGAACCGCTTTAACCCATCTAGTAGGGGCATCCGCCTTAGGCAACAACGAATCATCTATAAAAGAGCGAGATGATTTCAACGAAAAGTCACCCGATGACTATAAATTCCAGACCCATCGATCATTGATCAGAGGAAGAAAAATATGGGCTACACTATCACACAGAAGGCGAAACTGGTCCTCTTCAATACCACCTCAGGGAGCTCTTCTAAAAGACGAACATAAGGACATGTCCCTAAACTTAGAAGCAACAATAACATGCTTCTCCAACTCCAACATGAAGTACCTTCCAAAAAGAAATACCTTCACCATTACCCACTTTTGTTCACAAAAGAAAAAAGACCAGTACCTTTATGTGAGAGTCTTCTGAATTCATGAAGGATATTTAACCAAGGAGAGCAGCGAGAAGGTAAACTAATTGAGTTATCAAGAGTGCCTTTCGTACCATAAATGGCCTTTATGAATCGAGTCCATAAGGAAGAGTCATGGGAAATGAAACGCAATATCCATTTGAAAAGAAGAGCGCAGTTAAGAGCATAAAAACTTGAGACACCAAGCCCTCCATTTTTCTTGGAAGACAAAAAAAATCTTCTAGCCAATCAACAATAACTTCTTGTCTGAATTTGTTACACCGTTGAAGAAGTTTCTACGAATTGATTTCAGTAGCTTAAAAACTCCCATAGGACATTTGAAGATGGACACATGATATAGCGGTAAGGAGCTTAAAACCGATTTAATTAAAGTGAGGCGACCACAAATAGAAAGAGCTTTAAGCTTCCATTTAGAGAGCCTAGAAGAAAGCTTACCGATGATCTCCTCCCAAGCACTACGTCTCGACATATTGTCACCCACTTTAACGCCAAGAAAATTAAAGGGTAAGGTGAGAGTTTGGGTGAAATTGGTCTGGTTCCTAGTAAGTATCCTTTGGGGCAAACTGTGATTTGTAGTTCGAATATACATTGTTGTAAACTTGTAAAGAAGACTTGTAGTTCGAATATCAAATGACATCTTTTATTTGGTTTAAGAATCATGATAAAAAGTTCAGCATCAAGTGGGTCGAATGGTGCACGTCATGTTCGATGTCAAGTCTAAAAAGGTCATTGGTGGTGTTTGCCTGTTTGGCTCAGTTTCGCTTGGCTATCATTATAACATGAGGTCTTGAAGATGTTGGCGTATTCATAAAAAATAGGACGAATCCACAAGTGATTTTGCTAAAATCAAGGACAAACGGTGTAATTGACTCTTCAGCTTATTTATAAAATCTATCAAAATTTAAGTTAGTTAACTTGTACTCTCGCTAAATAAAAAAGAAGGAAATGCTCAAGTGACTCTTACTCTCACCAACTAAAAAAAATAAAAAATTTGAAACGTTCGAGTGAACTCGTACTGTCACTAACTAAAAATAAATGTTGGCGTATTCATATAAAAAAAGGACGAATCCACGAGTGATTTTGCTACAATCAGGGACAAATGGTGTAATTTACTCTTCAACTTATTTATAAAAGCTGTCAAAATTTAGGTTAGTTAACTTGTACTCTAGCTAAGTAAAAAAGAAGAAAATGTTCAAGTGAACTCTTACTCTCACTAACTAAAAAAAATAAAAAATAGAAGTGTTCAAGTGAACTCGTACTGTCACTAACTAAAAAAAAAAATGGAAATGTTTAAGTGAGCTCGTACTCTCACTAACTAAAAAGAAAAAGTTGCAAATGTTTAAGTGAGCTCGTACTCTCACTAACTAAAAAATAAATAAAAAGTTGTCAGGGTAGCAGATTTGTAGTGAGAATTGTTACATGGGTTGGGTTATTTTGACCCCCTATAATTTTAGATTGACCCCCTTCTAATTTTTTTGTTTTTTTTTTTTTGTTTTTTTTTTTATTTTTATAATTTTATTTATTTCAAAAAACTATAAACCTGAAAATGCGGAACTGTAAATATAAAGTTTAATAAGTCAAACGCTTAAAACCGCCGTAAATACGTAATGTAAACCGACAAAAATTGTGTTGTACTGAAAAAAGTGGAAGGACAAAGGGAATATTCCCCTATGATGTGACATCATAGGGGGTTCCAATAGTACAACCCTTGTTACATATGTATGCGATATACATACTACATATAGCACCCTAACAAAATGTGATAAAGCCTAACAACATTTGAACTCTTACTCTCACTAACTAAAAAAAATAAAAATTTAGAAATGTTCAAGTGAACTCGTACTTCACTAACTAAAAATAAATAAAAAGTTGGAAATGTTTAAGTGAGCTCGTACTCTCACTAACTAAAAAAATTAAAAAGTTGCCAAGGTAGCAGATATGTAGTGAGAATTGTTACATATGTATGCTATATATACACTACATAAAGCACCATAACAACATGTGACAAAGCCTTAACCTTACACATATATACACATATTTCTTTAAGTTTCCCTCCAATGTGGGACATAGATTACATCAACATTGAATATTACTTTATAAATTTTAGTATACCTTGAAATAAAGAATTTCATTGGTGTAATTATAATTTGTGATTTTGATTATTAACGTTTCATTTGGTTTGGTGGGTGGAATCACAATGGATATAGGTTTGATATAGGGGCAAATGGCACAAAAAGCACTCAATTGAAAGTCTATTTTCAATTAAGGTACTCTACTTTCTTTTGCACATAAAGACGCTTAACTTTTTTTTAGCAGAATTAGGTTTTTTTATAATTTGTGTTAACCCACTTCGTTAGTAAATTACGTGTTTGGTTCTTGAGTTTTTATAATCATTTCATGTACCGTCCGCCACCATAAAAAAAAATCGAAAAAAAAGTTTAGAAAAAACTCAAAAAAAAAAAAGTTTGACAAAAAAGTTTCGGTAAAAAAAGTTTCCAAAAAAATTCGAAAAAAAATTTCGAAAAGAATTTTAATTTTTTTTTTAAAAAAAATTTGGAAACGTTTATGAAAATTTTTGAATTTTTGATTTTCTTTTTCTATTCATATTTTTTGTTTTTTTTTTCGATTTTTTTTTTGAATTCTTTTAGAAACTTTTTTATCGATTTCTTTTTTCAAAAATGTTTTCTTGAAAAAAAAATTGGAATTTTTTTGGTGATGATGAATGGTGCATGAAATGTTTGAACAAACTCAAGGACCAAACTTGTAATTTACTAACGAAGTGTGTTAACGAAAGTTAGAAAAAAAAAAAAAAAAAAAAAAAAAAAAATCCGCTAAAAAACTTGAGTGTCTTTATGTGCAGGAAAAAAGTAAAGTACCTTGATATATGGGTCGTTTGACTTTTTGTGTCATTTGCTCTTGACATATGGGTAGAATAAGAATGACTATAATTATCCCAAAAATATTGTTTGGTATAAAAAGTTGGGTTTCATTGTTTGAAATATTTTTCAATGTAAACAATAACAAAAATCTAGGATACACGGAAACGCCGTCGGGATGCCGTATCACGTACCTGAAACGTTTCAGAAACGGGAAACGTCGGGAAACACCGAGAAACGCCTGAGAAACGTCTCCGGGAAAAGTGGAGACGTTTCATCAATTGAGGTACGCCGATTTTATCTAGGAAACGTTCGGGGAAACGTTTCTGGCCCAAAAAGTCACGTTTCCCATGACATAATCGGAATAAGATGAAGAAAATATCTTGCCGGAAAAAAGTATCAGTCATGGACGGAAGGAGAAAGGGCAAAAAAGTAGAAGAAAGGTTAAACTAGAAAGGTTAATGAACCACGTATCTACTCTAAGTCTACCTATGGCTACCTTCAATAGTGACCCTTAGCAACCTTTATTTTTCTTTCCACCTCAGCTTTCTCTCTCCTATAACTTATAACCGACCTTTTAACCACAATAAGGCAACCGACATTTTCTATTCAATCTATAAAATAAATATCTTCCAATATACATCTCAAAATATCTACTCTAAATCTAACCTATGCTTGGGGCTTGCATGGAAACCACGTATCTACTCTAAGTCTACCTATGGCTCCCATCATATATACTTGGCTGTTGGATGTTAATTTCGTGCTTCGGAAAGAGATACGTTATATCAAAACACATGCATCACACCTCCTTTTACGTATTTCTTCTTCTCTTCCAATACAAACACAAGATTCACAAACCCTTTCTTGTTTCATTAACGGAACCACAAAATACAATAAATACAATTCCTTTCTTATATTTACCCATAATCACACCAACACAATACTTGGTTTCTTTCAGTTAACCACCGAAGCTCATCATGTCATCAAGATCTCATTCAAGAGGTCTCGGGTAGGTTGTTTGTTTGTGTGTTTTTCTTTCAAGATCGATGAAGTATCAAACTGAGGTCTTGTGTTCTTGTTCTTCTTTATAAGTTTGATTCTTGTTCGGTTGTTGTGGAGATGAGATACTGTTGAGTTTTTTTTTTTTTTTTAATTTATAAAATGAACTAAATTAAAAAAGGAGAGAAGGGAGAGTGTTTTTTGTTTGTACGTCACATATGACCGATAGCCAAGAGGGTTGGCTCCTCGACCCAATTCTCTCTTGACCGACAAAGAACCTACAAGACCACAACAAGGGCGACCCTTTGCAACCCCGACAACCCAATCGGTTGTCACCCTTATTAATGGGTAGCCTAAGTTTGTCGGGAAACATCTTTTTTTTTTTTTTTTTTTTTTTTTTCATTTTGTTATGATGTTGCTCATTTACTTAAAATTTTATAAGTTTGACATTTTGTATTGGTGCCCTCCTTTGTATCTAACTTAACAGGAAGTTATTTTTTTATTATTATTATTATTATTATTTTTTTTCATACTCTCATTTTACTTTTCACACACTTTTAGTAGATATTTCAACCCTAAAAAAAATATATTCTATTAATAATCACTTGTAGTCTAGTAAAAAAAAATATATGTAACTTTTTTGAATGATTAAACTTTACATATATTTTTTAAATGTTGTGTAATATTTTGGAATACAATTTGTCATATACTAAAATATTATAAAATACATAGACGCTTCCACTGCATCTGCTTTCTTGAATTTTAAAATGTTGCTGTTTAGAAGACCAGTATCCGTCCCGTGCACCGTCTCCGTTTCCGTCCCCGTGCAACTTAGACAAAAATTATAGACAATTATGTTATTTGTGTGTTCTTCATCTTAAAAATGTTTTGTTTATTTAGTCGGTCCACTTCTACAATAACAATGACACCAAAAGATATTTTGTTTGTTTAGTCGGTATCTTAAAAATATTTGGGTCTTCTTCATCCAAAAAGAAACAAAACCAAATTCCAAAATAGTCTTTGGTCTCCATTTGTTAATTACGTATTTTGTCTTCTAGTTATATTCGTGTTTGATAAAAATCAACACTTTCTTTTTGTCGCAAAGAATAACAAATGACATGAACAAAAATGATACGTGGTATTAGAACAACAACAATAACAACAATAATAATAATAATAATAATAATAATAATTTAAGAAAAAATGCTTCTAAAATGAAATGAAAGCTTCCAATCCAGCCTTCTTTGACTCCTATAAGTAGCATCTTTTGACTCCAATGAGCATGGCCAAAATATTGGAATGCATGCATGCTTTAGATACCCATTGATGGAAACCAACCAACATCTCTTCACAATCATTCCATTCCTTTATTCTAATAAAATACTAACCAAACATACCCTAAAGCAAATATGAGTTATTATTTAGGTAAGCACAAAATATGTTTATGAAATCAATTCACGTCATTGCTTGAGTTATTATATCATCACTGAATGACCATATCTCTCTTGTTTATTGCGTTTTTGTCAAATAAACCAAACGTGTTTCAACCCGTTATCTAATTCGACAATTTTTTTTTTAATAGGCGAACTTGTTTAATTGGTATTGTTACTCGATCCATTTTATGTCAATGTGAGGTCCTTGATTGCTTAATGCGAGGAATAACTCATGCAATATGATTGCTTAAAGCTTTTAGTTGTTTTTCTACGCGCACGTACCAGAGGTATTTCGATTATATGGAATTATATATAAAGTTGTGATGCATTTCCCAAACAAAGGACTAAAACGGCAAGTATATTGACTAATTGACTTGAAAATTTTAAGCTTAAAAAATTGTTATGTCCAATCCAACATAAACAACTTATTCACGTTACAGTTTTATACTCAAACATACATGAGCTTGAATTAGTAGGTTATTTTTTTTTTCTTTTTCAATTTATTTATATTATTGTTATAGTTTGTAAAAAGATATTATTCAAACTCAATATTATGTATTGTATTGACAAGTATGCACAAGGATTTACAAAGTCGGAAAGTAAAAATATAATTTCTTTTCTGATGTATAAAAAGTTAAAAATACATTTTACTCTTTATAAGTCGTATGAGAACAAAAAATAAGAACATAATAGCTATTCAAACGTTCGTGTCAAGAAGTGCTAAGTGATTTAAAGTATAGCCACAAGAGTATAAGGTATCATAATATTACATCATGCACCAAAAGCTTATGGAGCGTACGATGTAGGCGCCATGACACCATGGTCCGTGCCAAACAAAGAGCGTTATAGCCAAGCCAAGAATTTTCCGTATGACATAACGTTCGGTTGAGTATGTGTATGATTTTTAAAAACTAAAAATGGTGTATTGTGGGTCTGAAAGGGGCGGTTTGGTTGTAATATGAGGGATGATTTTTTTTTCAAGTGACTGATAAGGTTGTGTTATTGAAATGCTAACGTAGGAACAAAAATTAAGTTTTCACAAGTGAGGGTACCATTTGCTCTAATGATATGTTTTAAAAATTGTTTCTATATTTATTCGACATGGGACACTAATTTAATCCCACGTTAAACTTTACAATCTCTCAAGTTTGTTGAACGAAAATATTTTTTTTGGAAAGTCTAATATATGTAATTTCAATTTATTACAATATATGATCGAGCTGTTATGAAATAAAAACATAATGGGTTCTCTAGATAAATCAGATCTTTGTTTCATTTTTTTTTTCTTTCTAAATTGAGTCTATTTCGCTACAAAATTAGAAGTTAAGGCTTTACCTTGTTATGTCCTTGTATTGTAACCTTGTGTGACAGACCTGCCCAGTGTTACAACTTAGAATGTACTAAATCAAACAAGTAAAGAAAATAACAATTTCAATTTTATACTTATTCATATAAGTGCCGAAATTATTCAAAGCGATTTTAACCCTTTAAAAGCAAGTGAAAAAAAAAATCTTAGATCCGTAAAAAGCAATATCAATTATTATCTCATTTTTTTGTAAAAAGCTCTAATAATATTTCAGAGTATCTCAGGCCAGATGCAATAATATTGTCCTCTAGGAATTGTATTGGAACATGCAGTTCAATCTGCAATTCCTAGATATATACGCACATTCCTTTATGTTTTTCTCCGATGTGGGAGAGTGATTCTATTTATTAATATATGAGTGTTATAACATAAACACATCTTATGAATCAAGACACCTTGTTGTTTAATAACAACTAAAATAGGCCTATTTTGCTACAAAATTCGAAATTGATCATGGTTGGTGTGTATTACCTTAAGGCAAGTTTGATGACCCAAAAACAGACTCGAGTCTAACATCGTATTGTATCATAAATTGATTCGCGTAAAAAGAAAAGTACACACATGAAAGGGATATATAAAAGTTGTGAAAAATGGTGGGAACGGGCCGGGGGTTGGTCATGTGATGCAAAATACAGAATTCCAAATCAAAGGACTTCAAAGGCAAGAATAAATGGTTTTACTAACTGAGTTGAAAAGGTTCAACTTAAGAAACGTTGTGTTCAAATTCAACACAAACAATATTATAAAATTACAATTTCATACAAAAACATTTATGCGTTTAATTAGCCGATTTAAACTTTTTGTTTTTTCTTCTCGTTCTTATTTTATTCAAAAAGCATTGCTAAATCCTCTTACTTAATTCTCCTACTCATAAAATCATACGTGTAATGCACTAATCCTCTCTTATAATTTGTATCATTGATTTCTCCACTTATCACACTCATGTAAGGTAAGAGGATAATTAAAAACAAGCAGTAGGAATAGAATATGCAAATGGAGGAGAATGCATTGATTCTGGGTTGTCAAGCGAGTGAGGTTCCTTTCAAATACTTGGGTCTGGTGGTGGGGGCGAACATGAATAGAATATGCAACTGGAAACCAGTGTATGATGTTTTTGAGGCTCGATTGTCCAAGTGGAAGGCGTCGTGTCTCTCAATTGGAGGTAGAATTGTCCTGATAAAATCAGTGCTTGGAAGCCTCCCTTGTTACTATTTTTCCATTTATCGGGCACCATGTAAGGTGATCAATGATTTGGAAAAAATGATTAGAAGATTTTGTATGGGGGGTGGGTGGGGTGGGGTTCTAGTGAAGTGTCTAAAATTCATTGGGTTGCTTGGGATCGGGTAGCTATCCCTAAAAAGGCAGGGGGTCTCGGTATTTGTAAACTGAATATCAGTAATGTTGCTCTTCTTGTTAAATGGGGATGGAGGTTCAAAACGGAAAGGAGGATTTTATGGTCGAAAGTTATCGAGGCATTACATAATACTGGAAGGTGTTGGGATTTCGTTCCAAGTAATAAGGTGTTGGGTGGGGTCTGGAACAATATCGTGAAAGTGTTGGCCAGGACGAATATCTCTAGTACGCCTTTGAGGAGACTGTTTAAAGGCACGGTTGGGAATGGGGAGAACATCACCTTTTGGCTAGACCCCTGGTTTAGTAATGTGCCTTTAAAAGATATGTGCCCGAACCTGTTTCGGCTTGAGAAAGAGAAGAAATGCAGGGTCAAGGATCGCATAGTTGCCGATGAGATGGGACGTGGGATAGGCGAGAAGTGGAGATGGTACAAGCATCCGGAGTCAGATCAGGAAAAGGCTGAGCTGGATTTTTTGATCAGTGTGATGGCCTCGGTGGTTTTGGCTGATAGTAGGGACAAGTGGGTTTGGCTCGGGGACAAGTCGGGGACTTTTAGTGTGAGCTCGGTTAGGAGATTGATTCATAGCGAGCCGGATTACAGCAATAATTACGTGATGAAGTGGTGTAAATGGCTTCTGGCTAAATGTAATATTTTTGTTTGGCGCGCGGAGATGTGCAAGATTCCTACAGCTGATGCTCTTAGAAGAAGAAATATATTAGGAGTGGAGGTCTCTTGCCCGATGTGCGGTGAGGCTGAGGAATCGGTTGAACATCTTTTCACGTCATGTCCGGTTGCTATGTTCGTGTGGAATCATATATGTACTTGGACCCGGGTGCAGAGGTTTTTTGCTTTCTCGTTCAGGGATCTGATAGAAATCCATGATAATGTTGGTTTGAAAGGGAAAGAGAAAAAGGTCTTTCATGGCATTATTCTTCTCAGTTGCTGGGCTATATGGAGAGCTAGGAATAAGTCGAAATTTGAAGGCATTATGGTGAAGAATGAAGAGATCATTAGCGAAATTAAGTCTCTTGGTTTCCTTTGGGTGAAGTCTAGAGCTAACTTTTCTAATTTGTCTTGGGGTGAATGGTGCAAATATTATATAGTGTAGTTGTTTTGTGGTTGTAGCCCCCCGGTTTTCGGGTTGGGTTTGGTTTGTTAATGAAATATACCCTTAAAAAAAAACATGTTTCCTACGTATATAGAATGAATTCAATGTTAAAGTTAAATTTTACTCTTAATAAGTAAAACACAAGTTTAAAAGTAAAAAATATTTGTTGAGTAGAAGATCTCGTTAAAATCTATGAAGTGAACATTGCACATATATTTACTTCATAGATTCTAACAGATTAATTGTTTGAGTGACTACAAGATTATACATACACTCTTACTTCTCTTCTTTCTGGATGTGGGATTAATTTGTCGTAAGAAATGATTCATCCTTCATGCTTATAAACAATGTTGATTTGGTGACTATGTATAAAGAATGAATTCAATGTTGTTATTTGTATTATTAATGTTGAAGTTATTGTGGCCCTTGTGAATAATGATACCGTCGATCGCCCCGAGTTTAAAATGACCCATCTTCCACCATTTGAAAACGCTCTCTCATCCGTTCACGACTCTTGAACACAGTAAGAAACAATATTCCAACATTTCAATTTCACTCCTACAATTAACGGGGACAAATGGTAGAGTTGAGATCCATTCCAAGATTATTTAGAGCAACGTTCCTTTATATATATGTGCTAAAATTCATATATATCTGTAAACGAAGATCTATAGTCAGTATCAGTTATTATTGTCACAAGTATGCGATGGGATTTGGGAGTATTTTTAAGTAAAGTAAGCTAAAACACTTTGTAATATTGGGCCTCTAATGGCGAAAAACTTGGCTTTACTAAGAAAGTAGATGGATTGGGGCTAAAGTTTTTGTCTCCGTCGCAACCCACGAACAATTTATACCTTGTTATACTCAATATGTAAAATCCAAAATTGGATGAGAAAAGAAATTAGAATGTAAAATATGAAAATACTAAGAACGAATATAAATTATTAGGGCATAATGCAATAAAATATGAAAAAATAAAAATAGTAAAGAAGGGTGAAAAAGAAATAACGAAAACAAAAAAGTAAAATATAATGAGATCATACACATAGTCAAATTATGAGATTATTGGCGTAGATAAATTTATGTGATTAAACAACGTTAAATGGTATAAAAGCTTAAGTTCATTATGAATAATGCATTTACAAACATTAGAAGGATTTGCCAAGATATTGTAGGTGGGAGTAGGGGTGGAAACGAGCCGAGCCGAGCGCGAGCCTGAGCTCGAGCTCGGCTCGTTTATATATATAAAGCTTGAGTTCGGGCTCGAGCTCATTTCGAGCCTCATAGTTTGAGCTCGCGTTCGGCTCGTGAAAATATTTACAAGCTCGAGCTCGACTAATTTATATAATGTGTTAAAAGAAAACAAATTTTAAATGGAGCACGACTCGTTAATTACTTAAGGCTCTAGCTCGTTTATACACGTTTATACGTATAGACAATATACATACGTATATATTTCTAGGGCTCATTTAGGCTCGCGAGTCTATTCGAGCTTTTTGTATTGAGCTCGGGCTCGATTATTAAATAAGTCCAGACTTAGGATCGAGCTCGGGATCGAGCTCATTTAGGTTCCGCTTGTTCAAGCTTTTTACCGATCCGATCTCGAGTTTTTCACGAGCGGCTCAACTCGTTTCCACCCCTAGGTAGTAGCACATATTAGCTTTAAACTTTATTGTATAGGACCTAACTGAAACTACACACAATGTTAAAGGTGAGTATTTGTAAATAGATGGTTGGTTGAAATAATTAGACGCATTAGAAATAGGAGTGTAAACGAGCCGAGTCGAGCCGAGTACTGCCAAGCTCGAGCTCGACTCGAATACCAAAACTCGAACTCGAAACTCGACTCGAGCTCGTTCGAGCTTTATATTTCGAGCTCGAGCTCGACTCGGGATATAAAACTCGAGCTCGAAACTCGACTCGAGCTCGATTATTTCTGCATTCATGCTCGAACTCGATTATTTTTGCATTCATGCTCGAACTCGATAAATACTGAGTATATCAAGCTCGGCTGGACTCAATTTCTATGAAAATTAAGTAAATGTATTTATATAAAAGGGTAAATGTGTAATTTAATTGAAGCTCAATAAGGCTCGCGAGCTTCATGAGCCGAGTATTTTGGAGCTCAAACTCGACTCGGAAATGTACTCGAGTAGCTCGACTCGTTTAAATCGAGTCGATTTCAAGTAGTTTACGAGTCGATCTCGAATAAGTTACGAGTTGTCTCGTCTCGTTTACACCCCTAGTTAGAAAGCTCACGTCTGACAATATGACCTCATAATTAAGGAAGGTATCATTTTCAAAATTTTCTTATATATACATGAAAACTTTAATAAATTAAATATGTTTGGACTGAGATATTTTATTAATTTGGAGAGATGTTATTATATCGATAAATTAATAATTTATTAATTTAAAGAAGTTTTACGTATGAGATTTAAATTTTCAAGTCCAATATACTAGTTAAAATGTATACTAGTTAGAGATGAAATGTAAAATAAAAATACAAGTTCCAATTATCATTTTATGAATTCAAAGCATTGAAGAATTAATAAATGTATACTAATGAATGTTACGAGGTTTAAAGCATTGAAGAAATTGTGTAACTTTTTAGTAATTATTAATTTATAGTTTCCTTGGAACTAATATATATACACAAGGGGTTTAAAAAAAATATTATCTTATTATTTTATCGATTAGGGTCCAAATTTGTACCGGTCTCGAGTTGGGACTGGACAAATTATTAATTTTATCGAAGTTATTAATTTATCGAGTATTAATTTATAGATGTTTTACTGTATAATGTATGTTTGGCGTGGAGCAACTTGCATTTTGATTTTTAATAATTGTTTGACAAAGAATAATGAGTTGTGACTTTCTCCCTTCTTGAAACTAATTCTCCGTTGAGCCATGATGTTTTTTCACAGCTAGTGCAACTTTTAACAAACACACCCATAGATTAGTTACAATAATTAGCAGTGTTGCAGAAAAAGGCCGATAAATCATCGATTAGGTGCTACTGGGCCATCGAGCTTTCCGATTTGTGTAAATCATTCAAACAAATCGGTCAACCATGGTCAACGGCGGTTACCTATGGTCAAACTTGTTGAAAACATGGAAATCTTACCGGAAATACCCTAAACTCGCCGTAAATTAGTTATAATCACTTATAATCACTGTTTATATCTATTATAAGATGTTTTTCAAGGAAAATCTTGCCGGAAATACCAACACTTGTCGTAAATACCTAAACCTTGCCAAAAATGCCAATACAATTAATCACTGAGTCGCTATTTTTGCAATTCTAAATAAATGTAATCACTTATAGTCGCTGTTTATATCTATTACAAGATGTTTTTAAGAAAAATCTTTTGTAGAATACCCAAATCTACTTCAAAATACCTAAAACTTGCCAAAAATGTCAATCCGATTAATCACCAATTAATCCTGCCTAGACCGATTACAAGCTGCAGGGGGTCGACCGCCTCACTACCGATTCGCGATTTTTGCAACCTTAATAATTAGTACATAAAATGACAAAATAGCTAGTATAATTAGTACATAAAATTACAAAAGTATAATGAATGAGTACATAAAATTATAAAATTACAACAGTTTTATATATGCAATTAATCCTGCCTAGACCGATTACAAGCTGCAGGGGGTCGACCGCCTCACTACCGATTCGCGATTTTTGCAACCTTAATAATTAGTACATAAAATGACAAAATAGCTAGTATAATTAGTACATAAAATTACAAAAGTATAATGAATGAGTACATAAAATTATAAAATTACAACAGTTTTGTATGCAATGCAGTTATATATGATTATACTGGAAAGCAAACAACAGACTTTGAGTCAAGTCTGAAAGCTTACGTATATATTCGCACATTTTTTTCTTTTCCTTCCGATATGGGACACTTCTAACATAACGATTGGTGTGTTGAAACTTGAAAGTAACAATTGCCCTTTCTATAAATACAATTCGTGATTTTGATGATTAAAATATATATGAACAGTTATGAAATGAACACAAAATAGGTTTTATAGATTTTGCCAAACTACTAAATTCGGCTTATTTAGCTACAAAAAATAAAATTAAGAAAAAGATTTGGAGACCTAAAAGAGATGACTAATTTTGTGTCTAATTTATGTGTCACTGACTCATTGGATTGTGAAGAAGTGGGTCCGGTTGATACAACCAATAAATTGTTGCCACACATATTTAGACACAAAATCAGACATAACTTTTAGATGTGCAAATCACATCTCATAAAATTAAGCATAGTTTATTGGCCTTTACTTTAGGCCTATTCGGCATATTGGTGTTAGAGACATGTGGATCCCCTACCCCGCTCTTTTTAATGTAAGCATAGTTTATAAGCCGTAAATTCGATCTGTTAGATAGTATTCAGTTAGTATGAATTGTTGATCACATGAATTCAGTTTAATTAGTAACTAGGGGTTTTGCATAATACATATATCAAGTATTGCCGAGTTGGCATGAGCTTATAACAATACTTATTAAAGCATGAGTTGTACGTCTTTCCACTCTAAGCATTGACCGAATTTAAACGACCGCTTAAGCCATGTGTATCGGCCTATTTTATCATACATCATCGTTTCCATAAAAACATTATTCTAGTTGTCTAGGGCGCCAATATATAAGTACGGTGAAAAAGTTTTAAGGCTAAAAGTATTCTTGGTAGGGGAAAATCTTTGAAACACTTTCATTATCTATATAAAAACATATTTTTCCTCATTTGTGGACGTAGGTCAATTGGAACTAATGTTACCCGAACCCGGATAATTGAGTGGTTTTACTGTTTTAGTATGGCATTTTAGGAGTATTAGGTGAACTAAAGTACATCACTTTTCTTATTTGAGCTCGTTATAACACTTCTCACGTGTTTTGGGTCATTGGAGTTATAGTTTTTTAAGCAAATGTTGATGAGTGTCTAAATACTCATCATTTTTGTACAAAATAAACGCAAAATCATCGAAAACACTCGAAACACATCAAAATGATCAAAATATCACAAATTAGTGTTTTATGTGTTTTAAATGCAAAATATCAAAATCGGATGAAAACATATCAAATTTGCAAAATTGCGCTTTAGTCCCCAAGTTTCAAAAGTTGTCAAAAGCAGTCCTCGAGCACATAATTTCAAAAGAAAAGTCACCAAAGGTCCTTTTAAAATCATAACTTGTCAAATTTAGTCCTTTGGTGAAAAATATAAAAAGTTTGAGAAAATTACAAAAATGGTCCTCCAAGTTTGAAAATTGGCAGAAATGGCCCTGGAAAATTGCAAAGTGGCAATTTTGGTCCTTATACTTTTTGAGAGTGTCACTTTTAGTCCTTGGAAGAAACTTTGCAAGATTGGCAGATCAAGTCCCTAAATTTCAGAAAATTGCACAATGGGTCCCTATGATATTAAACCTCTTAAACTAATTTTGGACCCTTACCAACCTTTGGCCCCCTGTCAAATTGAATTGTGAACCCCCTGTTATTATTAGCCACCGGTCAAACCCCCTTGGTCAAACCCAGTTGGCGCCAAACTTCTCCACTCCCACCTGCCTTCTCTGCAACACACTACACCCCATCCCCCCTCCTCAAATCCACTCCACCATGTCTCCCCACCTCCAACTAACATCCAAACTGCATTAAATGTATCTTCCCCCTCCTCACTCAACCCCATTTGTCAAACACCCAAAATTGGCGCCAAAACTGATTTGAAGGGTCAAGATCAAATTCTGCAATCCAATGGTCAAGAAAGAAGTGGGATTTAATCAGAGTGGAGAGAGAAATACCTTGGGTATAAAAGGGAAGCAAAAGAAGAAGAGATGGGCAGTTTTTAGTTTTAAAAATTTTAGTTAATGTCGTTTTTAGTTTAAAAGTTTTATTTGAGTTGTAAGACTGTTAAATTTTGTTAAATTGTACTCTCCTAAGTTGTTTGATTAATATAAATCAGTTGCAAGTTCCAATTTCAGTTATATGATCATTTCATATTGTTAAGTCCACTGTTACAATTTTTATTTTCAAAGTCTTGTATTCAAGCTTCATAATGCTTCTTTTCAAATTTATATAAGCTTATATAAGCTGGTTATAGCTTTTTATAAGCTTATAGTCAAGTTTCAATCCCTTTTGCATTCGGGTCAACAAAAGTCAACTGGGGACCAAAAATTGGAAATGGGTTGATTTAGGCTCCTCTGGGTTGATATTTAGGGTAGTAGTTCTCTGGTTACTTGGATTCAAGCCATAGTGGCTAATGGACATTGTGTAAGTTTTAATCTAGTTCACTAGCACAATCTGTTTCTATTGTTAAAATTAGTTAAAATCTGTTCAAATAGTTGTATTTAAGTTGTATTAACTTAGTTTAATCATTAATGTCAGTTGGATAATTGTTGGGATTAATTTTGAGTCATAACTAGTAGCTAAAAGGGTGTTTGGATTTACTGATATCTCTGTCTTGTGGGCTTACTCAGTGGTTAGAACCTATTGGTTAATGCTTGTTAAGTTCATTTGTGTTCATATCCATCATAGTTTGGTGCCTGCTAAGTTCAAAAGTCAACATTTCATCTAAATCTGTCTCAACTGATAATCTGTTGTGGATTTGAATTTGCAGACCATTGTTTTGTGTTTAGAAGTCCATAACATAGCTTGCATTAGTGTTATCATAACATATTACATCAATCTCAGTCACAAAGATTTGAATCAAACCTCAAAAAGGTCAAAGTTTCACTTTCACTTAAAAAGTCAAAAGTTGCAAATCTTGTTTTTGGCCAACTGAGAAGGATTTTTCTTAGATTCATTTCTGAGCATAAATTAGTGAAACCTGTTGATTTGGAAACCTCTCTTGGTCTATTTTCTTATTGCCAATTTTACATATTTTGTGATTTTTCTTTTAGCTCTAATGAGCTTGGCAACGAGGGGCTTTGTGTGCCTGTGTGCACACACTCGATGGCGAGTGTGTGCAGCCATTACAAAGCTTGCAACAAGCTCATTTGAGCTTGTCCAAGTCTGAGCTTTGGGTTTTAGTTAGTCACCCAGGTCATATTTAGGTTCCATTTTGTGGTTTTCAATCTTAGCTTATTGTGTGGCTTATTTTTAAGCTCAAAGTTGCCTACCTCTCACTGTTTATAGCTCTTTAATTCAATTCATCAAATCTGTTGAGCTTGTTATTTCAGAGGTTAGGACTTGTTGAAACTTGTTCCATTTTAGTTCTTTTAGCTTACTATAGCTTCCTTATCAGTTTGGTGGCTTTTGGATTCCATTTGCTTATTCATAGTGCTTATTTATAAGCACTTTGAACATCGATTCCTAATTTCTCCACACAACCCTTGTTTTCCATTTTACATAGATTCCTCATATTATTTTAGAGTTTTCCTGAAATTTTCAGATTTTTCTAAGTTGTTTTGCTATTTTTCTTAATTTAAATTAGTTTTAAGCATTTTTAAATAGTTTTAAATATAAAAATTAAGAAAAGGTTCAAAAAATAATTTTTCAATTTTATTAAGTTAAGATAAATATAAAAGAGAAAAAATATTTTTCTAAATTTTCTTAGTTAAATTTGTATTTTTAAGTAATTTAAATAGTTTTAAATAGTATTTAATTCCTAGAAAATAGAAAAATAATCATAAAAATACAAAAATAGTTTTGAAAATTCTAGTTTGATATTTTAGACTTTTCCATTTCATAATTTTATTTTTCAAGTTTTATTTCCTATTTTCTTGTATTTTAGGTAATTATTAAATAGTTAAAAATAGTTTTAATTAATAATAATTAGGTAATTAGTTATAAAAATAATTTTCTTTTTCTATAAATTTTCTTTTATCATTAGGTTTGTAAAATATCATTTTCATATTTTTGGATTAATATTGTGTAAGTTTCACTTTTTATTTTTTGTACGTCACGTAGATTTTAATTTCGGTTTGTAAAACATAAAACAAAACATCATTTTAAATATAGTGATAGCGTTTATTTAATAGATTTTATCTTTTAACTTTCTTTAATTTGCATTTAAGCCCTTGTAGTTTATGTCCTTTTCCGTAGTTATAATAATTCAAAATCTCCTTTTCCGCTCAAATCTCGCGATCACTATCGTTTGATAATCCATTGCATAGCTCATTTGGGACATAACGACCGGGAAACATTATACTCCTCATATCTTCATTGCATTCGTGCTTAGGCGCTTTTAAGTTGGTTACTGGTCTGCTGTTCACAAGTGGCAGGCTTGTGTGATTTAGCTTGACTGTTTTGCGCAGATCAAATTTTTGGCGCCGCTGCCGGGGAGCTGTGCTGATTATCTATCGTCTAGCAGATTAGTGATTTGAATCCTCACTCTTTGTTCATACCATCCATCTCTATATCTATATCCATATCTTTCTTATAAAAAAAATTTTCAAAAATCCAAAAACATCTCAAAACATATAAAACACAAAAATATTTTTCTTTTGTTTCTCTATATATGTATCACCATAAAAATCAAAAATAATCTTCTTTCCCCATATTTCATAATTCCTCTTCTTAACTCTGAGATTTCTTAGAGTTATCTCTAGTGCATGCGCACTCGTTCTTCTAGATCATTGAGCCCTTTGCGTGATCTAACAGAAATTCCAAGAAGACGTTCTCGTAGACGTGCTGCCCAAATAGTCGAACCCGAGATTCGTACTATTTCTAACAACACCATGGCGATTTAACGTACTATGGCGGAAATGCTCCAAGCACCCACCGAGGGTTATGGAGATGCCATCGTTTTACCCGTAATCAATTCGATCACTTGAATTGAAGACACATTTGATCCAACTTGTGTCTACAAATCAATTCCACGGGTTTGATCGTGAGGACCCGTATGCACACATCCGTTGGTTTAACAAGTTGACTTCAACTATCAATTTCAAGGATGTGCCACAAAAGTCATCAAGTTGATGCTTTTCCATTCTCTCTTGAGGGACAGCCGATTTGGTGGAAAAGAACCCCTCGATCCATCGAAACTTGGGAGGATCTTGTTCAAAAGTTTGTCAACTATTTCTTCCCTCCATCAAAGACGACTAATCTTAAAATGAAATTTCTAGATTTCGTCAAAATTTCAAGAAAATTTTGGAGAGGCATGGGAGAGATTCAAAGATCTCCTTAGAAATGCCCCATCATGAATTCACGGAGCTTCAACAAGTCAATATCTTTTACAATGGGTTGAGCGGTAATGATCAAGATTCCTTGAATGCAGCCGCGAGCAGCAATATCTTGAATCGTAAACCTAAAGTTGTGATTGAGATTTGCGAGCAAAATCAAAGTTCCTATTTCTCGCAACAAAGTCAATGTTCGAACACTCGCTTCTTCATCCGTAACTCTTCCGAGTTAGTCGCTCCGTTAGCCGCTCTAACGGACATCATCCATTGTATGATAAAAGAGGTAAAGGAAATCAAAAGCGAAATTCATAAGCGGAACCAATCAAAGCCATAAACAAGGTGTGTGAAACTTGTAGTGGTCCACACGCGTATTATGATTGTCAAGCAACCGATGCTTCCTTTTACCAAGCTCCGTAGCTTCGGTAAACCACAATCAATACCGACCACAAGTGATCCTCACTACTGCACCTAGCGGTATGACACCACCGGTTTTCCCCTGCAAAACCATGGCAATCAAAACCATGGCAATCAAAACCATGGCAATCAAAATCGCTTTGTTCGAATCAAGGACAAAATTTCAATAACTCTCAAAATTTCAATCAAAACCGGAACAATTTCAACCAACCTTATCAAGCTCCTAATCATCAAAGTTATCAACCACCTCCTCAAGCTCCCATGCCAAATGACTTCATGAAAATGACTGAGTCAAACATGTGTTCTATGCAAACTCAGATCAATAACATGAGAGTTGAGCTTAAAAGGGAAATTGATACCACAATGTCTCGGCAGACAAATGAGTTAAAGAATATGATGAGCAGTTTCATGAACATGAATATGAACAAAGCTTCATCATCTTCTGGAGGACTCCCAAGCAATACTATTCCCAATCCAAATGCCGAGTTGAAAGCCGTCACCACTCGTAGTGGTAAGACGCACAATGGACCTACGACTCCTATGCCCCCTCCTCCTGTGGCATTGAGTCAAGTTACCAAGGAGACAACGGACAAGGTGCATTATTCAAGCCCACGGCATCAAGACACGTCCCACCTTCGGTAGTCCAAGCTTCAAGTCCGGAACCCAAGTTCGAAGAAAAATCTGAGCCGAAATACCTTCCATCCGGCTCAAAGTCTAGTCGACTTCCTTACCCATCAAGAATGAATGATGAGAAGCTCAAAGACAAAACAAAGAGCAAATGGAAATTTTTTCCAAATCTTCAATGAGCTTCACTTTGATATAAGCTTCATTGATGCTCTCGTTCTAATGCCTAAATTTGCATCCACGCTTAAAGGCTTACTCACCAACAAAGATAAGCTATCGAGATGGCGAAAACCCTCTAAATGAGCAATGCTCGTGCCATTCTTAATAAGCTTCCGAAAGCTTGAAGACCCCGGCGTGTTCTTAATCCGTGTGATTTCTTGGGGATGTTTCAATGCTCCGCCTTGGCCGATCTTGGCGCTAGCATTAACCTCATGCCACTCTCGGTATGGAAGAAACCGTCTCTTCCCGAACTTTCATCCACTCGTATGACACTCGAGCTAGCGGATCGTCTGTAACTCGTCCACTTGGGATAGCCGAGGATGTCGTGATGAAAGTGGGAAAATTTCACTTTCATGCCGACTTTGTTGTAGTAGACTTGATGCGGATCCTAGAGTTCCCTTATCTTGGGAGAGCTTTCTTAAGAGCAGTCGTGCTCGATTGATGTGTTCTTTGAAGAGTTGACCATACGGGTTGACAACGAAGAGCTCACGTTAAATATCAACGAACTCCAAAACTCAGACAAACAGAGTGTTGCCACAATTGATCAAAAATCGAAGATTCAATGCAACACTCTCAAACTTCACGGTTAAGAGGAGTTTTCAAAACGTGTTGAGCTCAAAGCTTTGAAAATTACCCTGGTTCAAACAAATGGTTTGAAAGTCGTACCGGGGAAGTCAAGAGTGTTCTTGATGATGATGATGATCTAGAATCGGAGACTTCATCGGAGTGGTGGAAGCGCTAGCTCTAAGAGCACACCACTTGTCCCACCTCCGCATCGTTTGTCGCATCGAGATTGTTAAGTCGTGGATGAAACTAAACTCTCTTGATTTCATCCGAGTTGGATGATGATGTTTGTGATCCAATGGGAGACATTCTTCCCATTGATGAATTGCTCAAAATGAACCATCATCTTCTAGTCTTATTCCCGACTCTTCCATTCCTTCTCTCACTCATGATGAGGAAGATGACAACTTTGGAATGAAGTCGATGCCTTTCTTAGTGATGAGTCAATTCCAACAGAATTGATAACACTTACCTTGATCCGGAGGAGACATCCTTTTTCGGAAAGTTTGTTGATTGAAGAACCGTTTCCCACCCTCCTCCCGGACATCTTCTTGACAATCACCATCTAAGCTTCAAGTTTAAGCTTAAAGATGTCAAAGCGGTGATTTACTTCTCTCTCACGAGGAATGGACATGCATTCTCATGTACATCTTTATTCCATTCTTCACAAATGGTGTGGTTGCTCTATCCCTTTTCTCTTTCGGAATGAGGACACCTCTTTGACCCGGTATCATCCCTTATAGTGTCTACTATTAAACAATACCGCGGTTATATCTCGTCGGTGTGGAACTTTCGATGTTCATATGTTTATTAACATTGTGAGCGAAAGTCCGATCGAGATTGGTTTTCCACTTTACTTTCCCATGAACAAATGAATGCGGGTCGAGTCAAGCTAGCGACTCGGGAATCAAAAACAAGAGCATGCTATATGGGTTTTCACCCATATTTCATCTTCTCACCTCTTTCTACCACCCTAGTGTGGGGGTTGCCCACATGTCTCAAAAAAAAAAAAAAAAAAAAAAAAAAAAAAAAAAAAAACCTTTCTAAATAATGGCCGTAATATTTCCCTTTCACGTTCTTTGTTTCGCTTAACTGCCAAGTACTTTGAATATTGAGGGCAATATTCATTTCTAAGTGTGGGGAATTCTCACGAATTTTATCATATAATTATACCAATTCCCGCTTTTGGCCAAAATTTTTTTTTGGAGTAAGTGTTTTACACTTTCTCATTTGGTTATCGATCCGCCATGTCTCGTAAGACAAAAGGATTGGCTAATCCAGAGCAAACGGCTCTTGGTAAAGATTTCTCAAATCCGTTTATATGGCTTGCAATTTGCCCAAAATTGTATGGTATTCACTCACCATATCCTAAAAAGTGAAGAGTTGGCTAGCCCGCAAGGTTATGGCTTGTGGTAAAGGCGATGGAAAAACCATAATTGGTAATCACTCACCAAAGATAATATTGATAATTTATCTAAGAGTTGGCTAGTCCGGAAGGTACGGCTTCGGTAAAGACAAATCAAATCCGTTGGAAGTCGGTGGTTTGCTCAAAATCACATGGTTATCGGTGTACCATGGTTCTTACTTGAATCGAAACATTTGGCTACTCCAAGTAATGGCTTTTGGTAAAGAGATTAAAATCCATTATGTTTTCTCAAATCATTGCTAGGGACTAGCAATATCTCGATGTGGGGATTGATGAGTGTCTAAATACTCATCATTTTGTACAAAATAAACGCAAAATCATCTCGAAAACACTCGAAACACATCAAAATGATCAAAATATCACAAATTAGTGTTTTATGTGTTTTAAATGCAAAATATCAAAATCGATGAAAAACATATCAAATTTGCAAAATTGCGCTTTAGTCCCCAAGTTTCAAAAGTTGTCAAAAGCAGTCCCGAGCACATAATTTCAAAAGAAAAGTCACCAAAGGTCCTTTTAAAATCATAACTTGTCAAATTTAGTCCTTTGGTGAAAAATATAAAAGTTTGAGAAAATTACAAAATGGTCCTCCAAGTTTGAAAATTGGCGAAATGGCCTCGAAAATTGCAAAGTGGCAATTTTGGTCCTTATACTTTTTGAGAGTGTCACTTTTAGTCCTTGGAAGAAACTTTGCAAGATTGGCAGATCAAGTCCCTAAATTTCAGAAAATTGCACAATGGGTCCCTATGATATTAAACCTCTTAAACTAATTTTGGACCCTTACCAACCTTTGGCCCCCTGTCAAATTGAATTGTGAACCCCCTGTTATTATTAGCCACCGGTCAAACCCCCTTGGTCAAACCCAGTTGGCGCCAAACTTCTCCACTCCCACCTGCCTTCTCTGCAACACACTACACCCCATCCCCCCTCCTCAATTCCACTCCACCATGTCTCCCCACCTCCAACTAACATCCAAACTGCATTAAATGTATCTTCCCCTCCTCACTCAACCCCATTTGTCAAACACCCAAAATTGGTGCCAAAACTGATTTGAAGGGTCAAGATCAAATTCTGCAATCCAATGGTCAAGAAAGAAGTGGGATTTAATCAGAGTGGAGAGAGAAATACCTTGGGTATAAAAGGGAAGCAAAAGAAGAAGAGATGGGCAGTTTTTAGTTTTAAAAATTTTAGTTAATGTCGTTTTTAGTTTAAAAGTTTTATTTGAGTTGTAAGACTGTTAAATTTTGTTAAATTGTACTCTCCTAAGTTGTTTGATTAATATAAATCAGTTGCAAGTTCCAATTTCAGTTATATGATCATTTCATATTGTTAAGTCCACTGTTACAATTTTTATTTTCAAAGTCTTGTATTCAAGCTTCATAATGCTTCTTTTCAAATTTATATAAGCTTATATAAGCTGGTTATAGCTTTTTATAAGCTTATAGTCAAGTTTCAATCCCTTTTGCATTCGGGTCAACAAAAGTCAACTGGGGACCAAAAAAGTTGGAAATGGGTTGATTTAGGCTCCTGTGGGTTGATATTTAGGGTAGTAGTTCTCTGGTTACTTGGATTCAAGCCATAGTGGCTAATGGACATTGTGTAAGTTTTAATCTAGTTCACTAGCACAATCTGTTTCTGTTGTTAAAATTAGTTAAAATCTGTTCAAATAGTTGTATTTAAGTTGTATTAACTTAGTTTAATCATTAATGTCAGTTGGATAATTGTTGGGATTAATTTTGAGTCATAACTAGTATCTAAAAGGGTGTTTGGATTTCATCGATATCTCTGTCTTGTGGGCTTACTCAGTGGTTAGAACCTATTGGTTAATGCTTGTTAAGTTCATTTGTGTTCATATCCATCATAGTTTGGTGCCTGCTAAGTTCAAAAGTCAACATTTCATCTAAATCTGTCTCAACTGATAATCTGTTGTGGATTTGAATTTGCAGACCATTGTTTTGTGTTTAGAAGTCCATAACATAGCTTGCATTAGTGTTATCATAACATATTACATCAATCTCAGTCACAAAGATTTGAATCAAACCTCAAAAAGGTCAAAGTTTCACTTTCACTTAAAAAGTCAAAAGTTGCAAATCTTGTTTTTGGCCAACTGAGAAGGATTTTTCTTAGATTCATTTCTGAGCATAAATTAGTGAAACCTGTTGATTTGGAAACCTCTCTTGGTCTATTTTCTTATTGCCAATTTTACATATTTTTGTGATTTTTCTTTTAGCTCCTAATGAGCTTGGCAACAGTGGCATGTGTGCCTGGCACACTCACTCGATAATCGAGTGTGTGCAGACCATTTGCAAAGCTTGCAACAAGCTCATTTGAGCTTGTCCAAGTCTGAGCTTTGGGTTTTAGTTAGTCACCCAGGTCATATTTAGGTTCCATTTTGTGGTTTTCAATCTTAGCTTATTGTGTGGCTTATTTTTAAGCTCAAAGTTGCCTACCTCTCACTGTTTATAGCTCTTTAATTCAATTCATCAAATCTGTTGAGCTTGTTATTTCAGAGGTTAGGACTTTTTGAAACTTGTTCCATTTTAGTTCTTTTAGCTTACTATAGCTTCCTTATCAGTTTGGTGGCTTTTGGATTCCATTTGCTTATTCATAGTGCTTATTTATAAGCACTTTGAACATCAGTTCCTAATTTCTCCACACAACCCCTTGTTTTTCCATTTTACATAGATTCCTCATATTATTTTAGAGTTTTCCTGAAATTTTCAGATTTTTCTAAGTTGTTTTGCTATTTTTCTTAATTTAAATTAGTTTTTAAGCATTTTTAAATAGTTTTAAATATAAAAAATTAAGAAAAGGTTCAAAAAAATAATTTTTCAATTTTCTTAAGTTAAGATAAATATAAAAAGAGAAAAAAATATTTTTCTAAATTTTTCTTAGTTAAATTTGTATTTTTAAGTAATTTAAATAGTTTTAAATAGTATTTAATTCCTAGAAAATAGAAAAATAATCATAAAAATACAAAAATAGTTTTGAAAATTCTAGTTTGATATTTTAGACTTTTTCATTTCATAATTTTATTTTTCAAGTTTTATTTCCTATTTTCTTGTATTTTAGGTAATTATTAAATAGTTAAAAATAGTTTTTAATTAATAATAATTAGGTAATTAGTTATAAAAATAATTTTCTTTTTCTATAAATTTTCTTTTATCATTAGGTTTGTAAAAATATCATTTTCATATTTTTAGGATTCATATTGTGTAAGTTTCACTTTTTATTTTTGTACGTCACGTAGATTTTAATTTCAGTTTTGTAAAAACATAAAAACAAAAACATCATTTTAAATATAGTGATAGCGTTTATTTAATAGATTTTATCTTTTTAACTTTCTTTAATTTGCATTTAAGCCCTTGTAGTTTATGTCCTTTTTCCGTAGTTATAATAATTCCAAATCTCCTTTTCCGTTCAAATCTCGAACTCTCGCGATCATCCATTGCTAGCTCATTTGGGACATAACGACCCGGGGAAATATTATACTCCTCAGATCTTCATTGCATTCGTGCTTAGGCAGTTTTAAGCTGGTTACGGTCTGCCGTTCACAAGTGGCAGGCTTGTGTGATTTAGCTTGACTGTCTGGCACGCATCAGCTACTTACAATGGAATCACAGGAACAAGTCCAATTTTTGAGAGTCATGTTGTTATACAATATACATCGTTGTAAACTTGTAATGAAGACTTGTAGATTGAAATTCAAGTGACATCTTTCTTTTGGTTTAAACATCCACATAAAAGGTTCAACATAAAGTGGGTCGAATGGTGCATGTCCTGTTCGATATCAAGTCTGAGATATGTGTTTGTTGTTTCCGTGGTGTTTGGTTGCTGTCATTGGTGGTGTTTGCCTGTTTGGCTCAGTTTCGCTTGGTTGTCGTTACCACATTTATGTATGCATTGTGTTGTCAAATTTTAAGTTAGTTAACTTGTACTCTTGCTAAGTAAAAGAGATGTAAGGGTCGTTTTAGGATTAGTCAGTTCGCAATGTTGAGTCAGAAATAAAAAAATAAATTAATTAAATAAAAAAATGTAAGAATGCTGTGAAGTGAGCATAACTACATATGCTAACTACATATCAACCCTTGTGGGACATAGATTGCACTAACATTGAATATTACAAATTTTAATATACGTTGAAACAAATAATTTTATTTTTGTAACTATAATTTGTGATTTGATTATTAAAGCATATATGAGTTATTATTTAAATAACACAAAATAGGTTTATAAAACAATTCATCTCGTTGCTTGAGATGTATGTGCAGGTCAAACACCTATGGAATGTAATAACTCAAAAAGAAAGCTTGTGGGTGAAATGGGTCAACCTGGTAAAACTTAAAAATAAGAGCATATGGGAGGTTGATGTAGATGAATCAGATAGTGGTACTTGGAAAGTAATTCTGAGTCTCAGAAATAAAATTAGAGTGAGTGTTTGGCATAAAATTGGGAATGGAAGGAACACAAATGTATGGCATGATAAATGGATTGAGAGTGGTCCTTTAAGTGAATTTATCAGCTTTAAAAAGAGATATGAAGCTAGATTTCCAGAAAACTTGACGGTGGCTGATTGTGTTGTTAATGGTTATTGGATATGGCCTAGTGAGTGGATGCAACAGTTTGAGCAATTAAGAAATATGAGTGTACCTATGTTTGCTGAGGAGATAGATGATAGAATAGTATGGATGGGGAGGAATGTTAAGGTAGAAAAATTCTCTATAAGGAGTGTTTGGGATCTGTATAAAGAAGATAGTAATGAAGTTAATTGGAAAAAGGTTGTATGGTTTCCACAATGTAATCCCAGGCATACATTCATTTTATGGCTATCCTTACATGGCAGATTAACTACACAAGACAGAGTTATGGCATGGAATTCTCAAACTGGCCTTAAATGTCCTTTGTGTGAAACTGTTAATGATTCTCATGAGCATTTGTTCTTCAAATGTCAATACAATGAAGTAATTTGGAATGCTTTGAAAGACAAGATCAGAAATGTGAATTGGGATATGGATTGGAGGAATGTGGTTGCATTGATTGCTAATGGAAAGTGTGGTAATAATATCATCAGTGTTCTGCACAGAATTGTAATTGCTACAACAGTTTACTATATCTGGCAAGAAATGAACCAAAGACTATTTAATAATAATAAAAAAGAGATAGTAAAAGTTTGCGTTGAATGGGATAATGGAAAGTGTAAAGCTGCAATTACTAAGTTTAAAAGTAAAGAAATCAAAGGCAGTTGATCAAGTTAGTAAAGACTGGGAAGTGCAGTTGTTTACTATATAAAAGTTGTCTATAAAGGGTGTTTGGAAGGGTATATGGTTTGGGTGGGCAGTGTATGATGGGTGGAATAGCGAGGAGTGAAAGATAAACTTGCTTGGTCCACCCAATACACTGCTAAAGGAGTTAATGGATGGGTTTCCCTCAAGGAATGTGTTTCCAAGTAGCTGAAGCCATTTTTAAGAGATGGAAATGTAGGTTGCTTGGAAGAGCTCTTGACTGGAAGGGTTACGGGTTCCTAGTGATGCCTATCAGCTTCCTGCTTTGATCACTGTGGATGTTGGTTGAGTGGTTTTAGTGGGGAGGTGAATAGGAAATGTAGCTAGATGGTTAAGGTGCAATTCAAAAGGTAAAATTCAGGTGCAAATATCAGTTGGAAAAGTTCTGGTTGAAGTTGTTTTGCAGAATGTTGTTCATAGATCAATAGTTCTGTTATAGTGGTTGTATATGTTTCAGTTTTGTATCTGATATTGGGCATGTCTAGTATTAGTAATGTTTCTTATGATTGTACAAATTGGTTGTGAAGTAATATAAATTTACCTTTTGCACCCAAAAAAAATGTATGCGCAGGTACTTATATCAACTCAATGACCATATACAGTATCTTGTTTATTATGTTTCACCAAACAAACCCGTGTTTCAACCTGTTATCTAATTCGACAATAGATGTGTGTTCAACACGGCATTTTAGGAGTACCAGGCGAACTTGTTTAGTGATGTTACTCGATCGATTTTTATGTCAATGTATGGTTCCTGATTGCTTAATGCGAGGGAAAACTCAGGCAATATGATTGCTCAAAGCCTTTAGTCATCTATTCAAGCAAAATGATTTAAATACTCAAGTTAATTTGCCTTTGTTAACTATATTGTTTGCTAATTAATTGAACTAAATCTCATGGTTAACGATGTGCATGACACAACACCCCACTCCCTTGCTGCTTTCACAGGCTCATGGAAACACTTCTAGCGTGTTTCTAGGTCGTTAGTTTGAGTCAAGTCGATGGTTGGGACTGGTGGTCCTTGTTCTTTATTTTCTTTGTCGAAAATGTTTGTTATTAATGCTAAGGTTTCAACTCTTGGCCTTAATAAAAAATGTGTCATCTCTTGCTTTTGTTGAAATTATCAATTTTTTGGTACGGAATCATACCAAGTATAGATATGTGAATATGAAGAGTAGAAAGTATATATAATCCAAACTTGTTTAAAGCTAATGTCAAGAGTTTAGTTACATTTTACTATACGAGTACATAAATAAAAATGGTATTTATGTAATCAACTGTCAAAAAATACAAGTCAAATGAATACGTAATCACAACACCTTAAACACCATAGTTATTTTTTGGGTCGTGTTAACCCGAATGTTAGTAAAATGTAATAAAATTACAACATCATAGTTATTAAATTTGCTTAAAAAATAGAAAGGTAACAATCTGATGACCATAGTTGCCTAACCTTATTAGTAAGTCAAATGAAATGAAAAACGATTTAGATTATAAGCCACATTTTACTGTCAAAGCTATAGATACAAAGGTAGAAGGTTAAAAAGAAAATTTCAACTTGTTTATAACTAATGTCATGATTAAGTTACACTTTACTCTTAATAACCGAATCAAGTACTAAAATAACAACAAAAGAAACAACTTTAAACAATTGGCTAGTGTTTCTGTCGACGTATATGGCCGAACGGCCTATGCCGAATTACCCTAGCCAAAGGAATTTTTCGCTCCTAAATATATCGCTATAACTGGATAAGGACAAAAAAATCCACCTATATAAAGAGGACACATGTTATACCATACAGGTTCTATTAACTCTCTACTTCCTCTCTCTATAAAATTCTCTTTATATATATGCTGTCACCTATCTCCTAGCACCATATACAACATATCACAGACAACACATGGTTCTCGGGGCTCCTTCTAACGGGTTCTCTCATGTTTGTAGCATACTTCAAAGCTCGGGACAAGGATGAATGACACGAGGGAGCCGTCAAGACCAACCCGGCGGAAAAATGCTTCGACATTTGGCAATAAATCGTGTAATTAATCAACAATATTTACTTGTATCGCTTTTGTTCTTTTTCTGATGTGATACTAACTTTGTGATGAAGATTAGTTTACAACTTTACATGTGTTGTTATTAATTTAAAAAGTTAAAAGGAAATTACATTAACTCATATAAAAAAAATAAAAATAAAATATAAAAAGTAAATAAAAGATGAACAAATTTTTGTTTAGTGAACGTAATGTATTATGTATATGTTAACTTCACAAAAATCTGTCCCACAATCAATGAAATAATTATCAGCCATATACACAAACATTTCTTTCTTTCTTGCTCTGATGTGGGACTATCGAATTTTAAGCTTCTTAATTTTTTTCAAAGAACTGATTCATCCTAAATATATATCATAATAATCTCTGAATCTAATAATCAATATATATTCGTTTTTCTATCTAGAAGTAATACACACGATTCATAATCAGTTAACACCTAGATCGATTAGAGATGGGCCAAGTAGTTGGGCTTTTTTTAAAGGCCAATTCTAATCACTTGTAAAGCCTTTACAACATTAGCAAGTCGATGCGGAATAAAACATGTTCCGAAGAAGGTTAACATCTTTGTGTGGAGGGCGGTTGGAGCTTGATAAGAAGGGAATTGATTTGCAAACAATTTAATGCCCAAGCTGCGATGAGGGGTGTAAAACTATTGATCATACTTTGATATTATGCAACGAAGCAATTCTAGTGATGGAAGATTCGTAATGTAAATGCATTTTTGCTCGTGAGATGTTTAGGTATAATGGGAATGGTGTGATCCTTTCAAAATATAGCCACTGTATCAATCAGTGGTTTGGACAGCACACTACTATATTTGGAGGAATAGCAATTGTCAAGTGTTTTGGAAAAAAAGGTTGAAACACCAACAAATCTATTCCAAAATATCTCTTTGACAGCATTCCAGTGGCTACGTAGAAGATAAAAAAAAAGGGAGGTGATACTCACACCATATTTTTTGATTCATGCACCACTATTTATGCATTACAGTATTGTACTGTACAATACTGTAATGCATAAATAGTGGTGTATGAATTAAAAAATGTGGTGTGAGTATCAATTCCCTAAAAAAAAAAGTATCAAGTGAGTTGGGAAAGGTGGCTATGGATAATAGTGATGTAATACATAATAATGGTATTGTTTTTGGATCAAAATAGGAAATGTTCGAGTGAACTTGTACTCTGGCTAAGTAAAAAAAAAATGAATGTTCGAGTGAACTTGTACTCTGGCTAAGTAAAAAAAAAAAAGGAACGTTCGAGTGAACTTGTACTTTGGCTAAAAAAGAAAAATAAAATAAAAAAAAAAAAATGTTCGAGCGATCTTGTACACTCACTAAAAAAAAAAAAAAAAAAAAAAAAAAAAAAAAAAAAAAAAAATTCTCCAAGCACCTTGGAGTGAGCATAGCTACATATGCAAACTACATAGCACCTTACAACACATAACAAGGACCTTACGCATATAGAAACACATTTCTTTAAAAGTCTCCCCTCAGATGTGGGAAATAGATTGCACCAACATTCAATCTATACTACATAAAATACAAAAATGGTTAACAAGTCAAGAATTAGAAAGTGAAATCTGAAAAGTGAAAAATATGGTTTGCATGATAACTTTGGAAAGTATTTATGGTTTGCAAAGAAAACTCTCATTCGTGAATGTCAAACTTGATTTCACTTTGCATGGTAACTTTGGAAAATATTTATTGTTTGAAAAAAAAACTGTCATACCATATACTCTCATACCATTCGTAAATTTCAAACCATGTTAAAAAATTTTGTTAGAGTTGAATTATCGGATGTTATAACCATTTGTATTTACATTTTGATCTTTTCACATTCTATTTTGAATGTTGAACAAAACACTTGCCATAATATCGCATATTGTCAATTGTCTACCGCTAAAAACCGCTGCCGCCAGACGCAGGTACTCGCCTAGTATTATAAATTTTTGTATACGTTGAAAGAAATAATTTCATTTGTGTAATAATAATTAGTAATTTTGATTATTAAAAATATGTTTATGAAATCCATTGACCTTGTTGCTTGAGATGTATGTGCAGGTAGTTATATCATCACCAATTGACCATATCTCTCTTGTTTATTGCTCTTTTCCAAACAAACCAAACGTGTTTCAACCCGTTTTTTAATTCGACAATATATGTGTGTTTAACACGGCATTTTAGGAGTACTAGGCGAACTTGCTTGGTATTATTACTCGATCCATTTTTATGTCAATGCAATGTTCCTGATTGCTTAAAGCGAGGGAAAACTAAAGCAGCATGATTGCTTAAAGCCTTTAGTCGTCTTTTTTTTACGTACACGTGCAAGGGGGTGTTTGATCATATGGAATTATATATAAAGTTGTGAAGCATGGTGAGACGGAGGTTGGCCATGTGACGCATTTCCCAAACAAAGGACTAAAAGGCAAGTATAGCAACTAATTAACTTGGAAAATTTAAGCTTAAGAAATTGTTATGTCCGATCCATTTAGGCTAGCCCCAGTAAGGAGCCCCAATCCCCCTCATTTTCCTTGCCACGCCGCCTTTCTCTCTCCAATGACCTTCAGCGATTAGGTGCCCCAAGAAGAGCGACCAAGTTTTTTTTTTTTTTTTTTTTTTTTTTTTTTTTTTAACACAAACTAAAAAATTCAATTACTATTTTTTTGTATGATACGTGCTATACTTACATGTTGCATGCATGAGTCATATGTATACGTGTGATCAAAATACATGCATGGTTTCCATCTATACTTTGCATTACATATCATGAGTCAAATAAAGTGCTGTGTCAACATAAGAGTTCTAGTCTAGCCCACTGTTATATTCACAAGGGAAACACAAGTTGTGATGAAACAAGTATGTTATTTGCACAGCCAAACATCTTTCCACATTCAGGTTCAAGCAATGTATTTTTGTTCATACAAGCATGCTTCACTTCGTCCTTTAAGTAAATATTGTGTGTATTTGATTTGTTCTTATCGATCTTGTGGACGAACGAATCATGCAATTTCCTTGGCGATCGAATGGCTGCACAGCAAGAGGAATCGATCCTCTAGTCGATCGAGTGCCCAACGATCGACACATGATTTGCTTACTGGGGCTAGCCTTACAACTTATTCATGTTAGAGTTTTATAATCAAACATATACGTGCTTGAATTAGTAGGTTATATTTTATTTTATTTTTTATTTGTTTAATCTATTTATAGAATTGTTATATTCTATAAAAAAAATAGATAAAAAGTCATACGTATATATCATTAAAAATCAATATCATGTATTGTTTTGCCAAGTATGCATAAGGTTTTACAGGTTAGAAAGTAGATGTAAATTTTCATCTTATGTGTAAAAAGTTATAGCTACATTTTACCCTTTAAAAGTCACGTGAGCACAAAAATAACAACATTATAGCTATTCAAACATTCGTGTCAAGAAGTGCTAAGCGATTTAAAATATAGCTATAAATGCATAGGATATCATAACATTGCATCCTGCACCCCAAGGCTTAGGGGTTTTGCATAATACATATATCAAGTATTGCCGAGTTGGAACGAGCTTATGACTATAGTAATTAAATCATGAGTTGTACTTCTTTCTATTCCAATAGGGCATTGCCCGAATTTAGATGATCGCTCAAGCAATGTAATTTTATCGACCAATTTTATTAAACATCATGGTTGTCATAAAAACATTATTCTAGGTGTTTAGGGCCCCAATATCGAAGTATGATGAAAAAGTGTTAAGGATGAAAATATTACTGCTAGGGGAAAAGCTTTGAAATACTTTTTTTTAACAGCAAATTTAGTAAAAAAAAACTAGCAAAAAGCTAGAAGAGATAACAAAAGAATGGAACTAGGACATTTCAACCAAAAGTTCCGATCAACTTTAAATTTACATCTATTAGAACACCAAGAGAATGACAAATGGACAATGTCATCAAAATAAGATCCAAACACGGATGATTGGCTCCAAACACAACTTGATTACGAATTAAAGGAGCGAACTCCCAATTCCCACCAACGAGCCACCATGAGCATCAATGACCAAGCCAAGTGACAAGAAAAAATGAGATGCGAAGAAGATTATTCCACTGTAATGCTACAAATGGGGCAAAGGATTGAGGGAATGTCAAGACCTCTCAAAGAAAGAGACAACCTTGTCGGCAACTTATCCAAGCAAACACGCCAACCAAAAATATTAATCTTAATTGGAACTGCTTTAACCCATCTAGTAAGGGCATCCGCCTTAGGCAACAAAATCATCTATAAAAGATCGAACTGATTTCACCGAAAAGTCACCCGATGACTCTAAATTCCAAATCCATCGATCATATGACGAAGATGAATATGGGCTACACTATCACGAAGAAGGCGAAACTGGTCCTCTTCAATACCACCTCAGGGAGCTCTTCTAAAGGACGAACATAAGGTCATGTCCCTCAACTTACAAGCAACAGTAACATGCTTCTCCAACATGAAGTACCTTCCAAAAAGAAGTGCCTTCACCATTACCCACTTTTTTTCACAAAAGAAAAAAGATCATTACGTTTATGTGAGAGTCTTCTGAATTCACAAAGGATATTTAACCAAGGAGAGCAGTGAGAAGGTAAACTAATGGAGTTATCAAGAGCGCCTTTCATACCATAAATGGCCTTTATGAATCGAGTCCATAAGGAAGAGTCATGGGAGATGAAACGCCATATCCATTTGAAAAGAAGAGCGCGATTAAGAGCATAAAAACTTGAGACACCAAGCCCTCCATTTTTCTTGGAAGACAAAATATTCTTCCAGCCAATCAACGATAACTTCTTGTCTTAATTTGCCACACCGTTGAAGAAGTTCCTACGAATTGATTCCAGCAGCTTAAGAACTCCTATAGGACATTTGAAGATGGACACATGATATAGCGGTAAGGAGCTTGAAACCGATTTAATTAAAGTGGGGGAGGGGGGCACCAATAAAGAGAGCTTTAAGCTTGCATTTAGAGAGACTAGAAGAAAGCTTACCGATGATCTCCTCCCAAGCACTATGTCTCGACATTTTGTCACCCACTTTAACGCCAAGAAAATTAAAGGGCACGGTGAGAGTTTGGGTGAAATTGGTCTAGTTCCTAGTAAGTATCCTTTGGGCAAGGTGTGATTTGTAGATCGAATATACATTGTTGTAAACTTGTAATGAAGACTTGTAGTTCGAATGTCAAATGACATATGTTATTTGGTTTAAGCATCAAGATAAAAAGTTCAACATCAAGTGGGTCGAATGGTGCACGTCCTGTTCGATGTCAAGTCTAAAAGAGTCATTGGTGGTGTTTGCCTGTTTGGCTCAGTTTCGATTGGCTATCATTATAACATGAGGTCTTGAGGATGTTTTCGTATTCATATAAAAAAAAGGGCGACTCCACTAGTGATTTTGCTACAATCAGGGACAAACAATGTAATTTACTCTTCACCTTATTTATAAAAGCTGTCAAAATTTATGTTAGTTAACTTGTACTCTCGCTAAGTAAGAAAGAAGGAAATGTTCAAGTGAACTCTTACTCTCACTAACTAAAAAAAATAAAAAATTTGAAATGTTCAAGTGAACTCGTACCGACACTAGGGGTGAAAACGAGCTAAGCCGAGCTCGAGCTCACCAGAGCTCTATCTCGGCTAGTTTATATATATAAAGCTCGAGCTCGTTTCGAGCCTTATATTTTGAGCTCGAGCACGGCTCATGAAAATTTTCATAAGCTCGAGCTCGGCTCGGGCTCGACTAATTTATATGATGTGTTAAAGAAAACAAAGTTCAAATGGAGCTCGGCTCGTCAATTACATAAGGCTCGAGCTCATTTACTACTTTTAAGCTCGTTTATATGTATAGACAATATATATACGTATATATTTCTAGGGCTCGTTTAGGCTCGCGAGCCTACTCGAGCTTTTTATATAGAACTCGGGCTCGAGCTTGATTATTAAATGAGTCCAAACTTAGGCTCGAACTCGGGATCGAGCTCGTTCGAGCTTTTTACCAATCCAATCTTGAGTTTTTCACGAACGGCTCGGCTCGTTTCCACCCCTAACTCTCACTAACTAAAAATAAAGAAAACAATTGGAAATGTTTAAGTGAGCTCGTACTCTCATTAACTAAAAAAAATAAAAAGTTGCCAAAGCTGAAGACATGTAGCGAGAATTGTTACATATGTATGCTATATATATGCTACATATACCACCATGACAACCTGTGATATAGGGCTCGTTTAGGCTCGCGAGACTACTCGAGCTTTTTGTATAGAACTCGGGCTCGAGGTCGATTATTAAATGAGTCCAAACTTAGGCTCGAGCTCGGAATCAAGCTCGTTCGAGCTTTTTACCAATCCGATCTCGAGTTTTTCACGAGCGGCTCGGCTCGTTTCCACCCCTAAGTAGGGGTGTCAAAAATCCTGACCCGACCCGGACCCGAACCCGAATAAGGATACTCGGGTCGGGTTACTCGTGTCCAACATCTAACTCGGGTCAATCCGTTTAACCCGAGTACGAACTAGGGTCGGGTATCGGGTTCAATTTACTTTGCTTATTCGGATTCGGGTCGACCCGACTAACCCGAGTTGTTTTTTTTTACATATGTATGCTATATATATGCTACACATATATATAGCATATAAAAAAATAAAAAGTTGTCTAAGTAGAAGATGTAGCGAGAATTGTTACATATGTATGCTATATATATGCTACATATACCACCATGACAACCTGTGATATAGCCTTAACCTTACGCATATATACACATATTTCTTTAATTTTCCCACAGATGTGGGACATAGATTTCACCAACAGTGAATATTATTGTATAAAATTTAGCAGGACAAACATCTATATTCGTTTTGAAATTTAGCTTAAGCAACATCTCTTCAGAAACCTTATATAAGAGGTCAGCCATAAAATACTTTGAACTAACTTATATTTGTACAAAACTATACATATGTGAACATCAAAGAGGTAATTTGAACATAGTTATAACAATACGTATTCGAAATACTATACATACGTGTAACATCAAAACGATAATTTTAATTTAATTGTAACTAAGTTCAGAATTTTAGTCACACTTTACTCTTAACATGTCGAATACCCGTGCATAACTTCGATAATTATAACGGCAAATATTTATAGTTGCGAAATTGTGTTTAAGTGTTTTATTTAACGTTTATGCATACAACGCAAAATAATCAAATTTCTAATAGCATTTAGATATGAATCGATGGTTAAAACACACAAACAAAATATGGATGTGAAAGTGTAACCTGTTCAAAATTTAGAATGTACTCGTATAAGCAGAAATAGTCAACTAATAGAGTAATTAAGGAATAAGAGTAGTATCATAATTTAACAGTTTTTGTAAGTTTTAATAGGAATGTGATTTTTCTTTATGTTGTAGTCTTTCTTCAATGTGGGGCTAAATATCAAATTTTAAACTTCTTAATTTGTCGCAAATAATGATTCGTCCTTTAATAATCAATATATACGTGTTTTTAATAAATAAACCCAACTCAAGTTTTATAGCTCTATAGGTCTAACCTAATAACCTCGTTTGCTCACAACTTGTATTATTGCACTCAGTTAAAAATGAAGTCACGTTTTACTATTAGAAAAAAGCTCACAACTTATATTTCATTGCGCTTAGTTAAAAAATGAAGTCACGTTTTACTGTTAGAAGAAAAAAAAAAAAAAAAAAAAAAAAACTACTGTTACGTAATTGTGGAGTAAACATAGCATATATATTAACTACACAACCATATAACAACTCAACAATTAGAGTATCTATCAATTTAATATATCGACGTTTGTTTATGCCTTTCTTCAATGTGGGACTAAAATTACACTAAACATCAAATTTTAAACTTCTTAATTTCCCGCAAATATGGTTTGTTCTTTAGTATTATAACACTATATGTGTGAACATAACAATCAATATATACGTGTCGTTATGAAATAAACACTATATAGGTTTCAGATCTCTATAAATCTATAACCTCGTTTTCTCCCAAGTTAGTATATTACTAGGCTTAGTTAAAATGAAATTTATAGTGCACAGTCATGTTAGTTTAGCATCTACTATACATCTTGTAGGGTATACAATCAAATATTTGTGGTACATGAAGAGATTGTACCATCCGAAACAAATCTTTTCTGTCGGAAGATCCAATATTAGTTAAAATCAGGGTCCAACTAACACAACTAACCTTGTTTTTAAACCTCAAAAGGTTGTTAGATTCAAGTTGTTCATATGGTCAAACCGACTCGACACTTGAACACAGTAGCATGAAAAGCGACTATTCTCACAATATTTGCTACTGTTATACTTTTTTCCACCATCAATAATTGTTGTTACATTAGTCCATGTATAAGGTCAATTTCAGATCTTAATGGTAAAAACAAAAAGGGCCTAAGTATTAAATTATAAATAAATAGGTCAAATGAGCACGAAAAGTAACATAAAACAAAACCATCAAACGTTGGTGCCAAAAACATCAGAAATTGTAGACATTCTTTCCTATCTTTTCCCATTGTGGGATACAAACTATCTCTATATAAACAAGTTTTGTAGATCAAGTCACATCCTTGTTTGGCAAACTAATAAATTGGGCGTATTTTACTACAGATTTTGAAATGGATGAAATTGACATTGACTTGAATAATTGAGTGTACCGAATATATCGAATATGTTAATCTTCATATTGTATATATCATTCCGGTTAATTAAGAAGAATGTTAATCACCTTTGACCGTTATGTACTCGTCACTATCTTTTATCCCGCAACACCGCCAACAATCATTTTCCCGTCAACTATCTCACAATCTCAATTAAGTAACTAACATTAAAGTATTAATCTACCCAAGATGTGGTCACACCTTTAGCTCCATTCGACAACCAAAAAAACACACAACTAAGGAGCTCAACACAAATAGTCTATTTTCTAACACCCTTTTATTTCAAGCACGCAACAAAAGGCATATAGTATCGAATAACATATCGCTTGCCAAATAAATTCTTCTTTTCTTTTGGAAACTATTGTGGCCCTTGGGTGTGATGATATCGTCTATCGACCCGAGATTAAAATGACCAACCCATTTTCCATCACTTAAAAACGCTCTTCCATCCCTTCACGACTCTTGAATATCGTAAGAAGCAATGTTCCAACACTTCATGTTAAATCAAGTATGCGTAAGGATTATTTTTAAGTTAAATCAATTAAAATGCCTTGTAATAACTTATACTTGTACAAGTATGCCTAAGACGTAAGGCTTGACTTTGCCACCACAGCACGACTCACGCTATTTAAAACCTTGGTCATATTGAAGTTACATTTTACTCTTAATAACCTAACCAAGTACTAAAATAACAACTAATGAAACAACCTTGTTAGTACTAAAATAACAACTAAAGAGAACATAAAAAAAGATGTTTGCCAAGAGTGTTTCAAAGTGAACATAACTCATATGTTAACTTAACAACAAATTGGCAATAAATCTAAAGTCAAAAGGAAGTTGTATTCACTCTTAATAAGTAAAATAAGTTAAAAAAAAACAATGAAAAATAGAAAAAGTTATTCAAATCTCTAAGAGCAGTTACAATCGTAACACCATAACACCAATAACACCGTTCACGTCAGCGCCACATCAGCTTTAACATTTAACATTAACATCTTCAAAAAACACCCACAACCATAACATCCCAATAACATCAATAACATCAATAACATTCCATATTTTCAATTTCAACCCCTAAACTAAAACAAACACTTCATTTATTAAACTAAACATAACATTAAATTTGAAAACATATTACAATACGAAATTAAAAAAATACATCGAAAAAATATTACAACAAATAAAAAAAATACATCGAAATTAAAAAAACACACCGTAAATTAAACGTTACAACATAAAGGAAATGACAACGAAATTAAAAAAACACACCGTAAATTTGAAAACATATTACATACTTATTCATCATCGTCGCTCTTTTGTTGTTGTTGTCCATGTCGTTCAAGATTCTTCAGCCAAACATGCTCCATAAGGTCCTGTTGGAGTTGGGTATGCGTTTTTCGGTCGTGTATTTCTTTTGCCTTACGACTATGAGTATCACATCTTTTGATCCATCTTCGTTGCCTCAAATTTGCTGACGGATCCACCCACAGTTCGTTATAGTCACGTAATGCAAATTTTTGATCTTTTATAATCATGTTATGCATAATAATGCAACAATACATGATTCTACGTATCGTGGCAATTTCATATTGACGTGCCGGTTGTTGTAGTATACCCCAACGGCCTTGAAGAACACCAAAAGCACGTTCAATATCCTTTCGGGCACTTTCTTGTCTCCTCTTAAAGTACGTATGTTTTTCATCAGTTGTTGCCGTGAAGGATTTGATGAAAGTTTCCCACTGTGGATAAATTCCATCAGCCAAGTAATACCCCTGTTCATACCTAGTTCCGTTGACCATATAAGGTGCTTTTGGGGCATTGTCAGCAAGAAGGTCGTCGAATAACGGAGAGTTATCTAAAACATTAACATCGTTATTTGCCCCGCCATCCCAAAAATGCATGCCAGATCCATAAATCTTGAGAAGCAACAGCTTCAAGCATAATTGTTGGGTATTTTTTTATCACCCCTAGCAAAATGCCCTTGCCAAGCCACTGGACAATTTTTCCATTCCCAGTGCATACGGTCAATGCTACCAAGCATTCCCGGAAAACCATGTTTTTCTTCATGATGTTGATAAAGTTTTTGAATGTCGGCCCATGTTGGTTTTCTTAAATACTCTGGCATAAACAAATCAATAATGCATTTGTTAAAATTATCAAGACATACTTTTAAAGTACTCGCACCCATTTGCAAGTATTCATCAAATGCATCGGGTGACGTACACTTCATTAGAGCACTTATACTCATTCGACCCGTACAATCGAGTGTTTGCCTAAAAAACGTAAAATGATCTGGAATATTATCGGAAGTATAAGATTCAATACCTTCAACTATTTGCAGGAATAGTTTCGGCTCATCTGAAATCTTCTACGAAAATTCGGTTTGAATACTTACAACCTTATGCGAAATAATCGTTCTTGCAGACGTTCTTCTACAAGCTCACGTTCACGATATACATGGCTACGAGAACGACTAGGATGTTGAGATTCAATACTTTCTTGTTGTTCCAACTGAAGGTGATACTCGTACGCGGCCGCCATAAATTGGAAGTCCTCTTGGTCATCAACGTCTGACCAAGACAGAGGAATATCACCAGCTTGATTTGGATCCATTGTGAACGAATTTGATTTTTGAATTATGAAAGTGTGAAGAGGAAGTATATAAAGTGTGAATGGAAGTGTGAAAAAAATAGAGTTTTAGTTGGGTATTTATAGTGGTAAAAAAATGTTTTTGATTTAAAAAAAAAAAAAAAAAAAAAACAAAAAAAACTAGCCGTTAGGGGGTTTTTGTAAATTTTTTTGAATTATTAACGGATACTAGCCGTTGAGGGACCAGTTGTGTAACTTTTTCAAATTCTTTTTTGTGCCCTTAACGGGCGTTATGATGCCAACGCAAGTCCAATAACGCCGTTACCCATCATTACCTCCAACGGTGTTAAAAATGCCCCTAACGGAGGGTTGGTCACATTACCATCGTGAATCGCTCTAAAGTGAGCATAATTAACTCAAAGCGAAAAACAACCTGTATAAGGGGACCAGTTGTGTAACTTTTTCAAATTCTTTTTTGTGCCCTTAACGGGCGTTATGATGCCAACGCAAGTCCAATAACGCGTTACCCATCATTACCTCCAACGGTGTTAAAATGCCCCTAACGGAGGGTTGGGTCATTACCATCGTGCGCTCTAAAGTGAGCATAATTAACTTCAAAGCGAAAAACAACCTGTATAAGGGGTCAATTATCAGCTATATATACAAACGTGTGTTTCTTACTCGCTCCGATGTGGGACTATTGAATTTTAAACTTTTTAATTATTTGTAAAGAAACGATTCATCCTAAATACCATCGTAACTGCTCTAAAGTGAGCATAATTAACTTCAAAGCGAAAAACAACCTGTATAAGGGGACCAGTTGTGTAACTTTTTCAAATTCTTTTTTGTGCCCTTAACGGGCGTTATGATGCCAACGCAAGTCCAATAACGCCGTTACCCATCATTACCTCCAACGGTGTTAAAAATGCCCCCTAACAGAGGGTTGGGCTGTTACCATCGTAACTGCTCTAAAGTGAGCATAATTAACTTCAAAGCGAAAAACAACCTGTATAAGGGGTCAATTATCAGCTATATATACAAACGTGTGTTTCTTACTCGCTCCGATGTGGGACTATTGAATTTTAAACTTTTTAATTATTTGTAAAGAAACGATTCATCCTAAATATATATTATAACAATTTCTGAATCTAATACTCAGTAATCAATATATTTGTGTTATTATGTACGAGTAATACACACTATTCAGAATGTATTACATCATAGATCTAATCATCGTTTTCTTTTTTTTATGTATTAATACAACTGGGCCAAGTAGTTGGGGGTTGTTTACTAAAGGCCAATTCTAATCACTTGTAAGTCTTATTTAATTCTTTACTACTCGTAAACACAAAAGATGAAGTGAAAAGTACTAGTTGTATAGTTGTTCAATGGTACAAGCTCTAGCTGTATAGTTGGGTCGCTTTAGGCAAAAAAATTGGGTGTTGGTCGGAGAGAGTGGCATTATGATGGATAATAGTGATGTAACATATAATACTGATATTGTTTATGAGACAAGGAGATAAAAATATCATTTGTGAAAGGGATTTTTCTGGTTTATGTGTACATGTTGCATGATCGTTGATTAGCACTTTTTTTTATAATAGAAATTGAAGACTTATTTTAAGACAAATCAAAATAGAATGTTAAAATGTTTAATTACTGTCTGGTGGTGACCAAATTCCGTAAATAAATAAATGGGGGAATTGCATATATATCCTTCTAAAGCTAAATAATTGCATATATATCCAATTTAAAATTATAATTACATATATATCCTTCCAAAGCTTTTAAAATACCATATATATCCAAATAATTAAATTATGAATAAATATAGCCAAGAATAAATGACAATTATCACTTAATTTTTGTTTTCACCATTATACCCTTTGTTCTCTATTATATGTGAGCACAACTCATACGCTCCCCAGTAAAATCAAAACCTTTATTATTTTATTACCATCCAACGAATATTTTTAAGTGACTAAAATAAATTAAGATAAGAACTAAGTTTTTGTGTTTGCCGGAGAAAATATATTAAAGAAGCGACCATGCTCTTGTTGATATTGGGAGACGTTAACAGCAGTGATAAAGAAGAAAGAACAATGCACTGAGAAAACTTACAACAAATTAAACCAATAAAGTATTTGATCTAAAAAGAAAAAGGAAGTAATAAAATATGACAATTGAAAGATTGTTGGCAACTATGCTTGCCTGGCCAAAGATGGGCGTCTAAGAAAACTTGGTTTTTAGTTTGTTTTCGTGATAATAACTAATAAGTCAATTGTAGTTTAATATGCTACATTAGTTTTACCAAACAACATACATTTAAAAAGTACCTGCAAGTGGATAGAAGAATTGGATGTCATGTTTCAGATAAGAGGGGAAGATATGTTTAAAGTAAAAGGAAGGGTATAATGGAGAATTTATAATGAAATGTTTTATTTATGTATAATTTAATTATTTGGATATATATGATAATTTTTTAGCTTTATAAGAATATATATGTAATTATGATTTAAGTTTGGATATATATGCAATTATTGAGCTTTGCAAGGATATATATGCAATTCACCTTAAATAAATAAAGTGTAGACTATGACCTGGTGACCATAATTGCATACCAGACTACAACATACCATCAGAAAATTAAGTCAAAACGTTATTACTATATACTTCATTGTCTTTGTCTTTGCCTTCGATGTGGGATATAGATAACAGGTCATCAGAAAATTAAGTCAAAACGTCAAAACGTTATTACTATATACTTCATTGTCTTTGTCTTTGCCTTCGATGTGGGATATAGATAACAGGTCTTCTAGATTTTGACAAACTACTAAATTAAGTAATTTAACATACGTTTTCTTATACTCATGGTCTATCCCTTGATATGCAAGTACCAATAAGCTATTTACTTTATGATACATTTTTAGAATAAAGGTAACACAAGTGATGTTGTTCATGAAGATGATTTCAAGTAAAGAAATAAATCATACTTGTACGTGTTTAGTCTAATTCAATACTCTTTGATGAACAAAAAATACCCGTTTGACCTAAAAAGTCAAACATAGACGTTTTTGGATGAGAGAAAGTTGGTGACTCTTGTTAGTTTATCTTGAACAAAGTAGAGACTAGATTTAAGTTGTTTGTCAGCTTCATAGGATACTTAGGTTAAGTTGATCGGTATCAGATGGTCAAGTCGACTCAACAATTGGTGAGATGGGGTTGGTCATGTGATAATCATGGATTACTTACGTGTTTCTTGCTTGTTTATTGTGTTCCACAACCTGTTTTAACCCGTTATCCGATCTTACTAAACATGTATTTCACATGGCACTTTTAAAAGTGTTAGGCAAAATTTTGTATTAATGTTAGTTGCTCCAATGCTACTCGAAGTTGTTATTATATTCTTACGTATTATTAGTTGATCCATTTTTATTGCAACTGTGTAATATCAGGGATTGATTGCTTTGAGGGCAAACTCAAGCAATATGTTAGCTTTAGTCTTGAATTTGTGAACTGTAATAAAAAATTATTATTTATAAAAATTGTTTGCTAACAAGTAAAAAAGAAAAGTACTACACCGATTTAGAAGAGTATAGCATCGTCTTATGATGCAATTCCCATTCAGATTTGACTTGATATGTTCAGCTTAAGATATGTTATGGACAACTTGACAGAAACAAGTTTTTGGTACCCATCACAATTATTTTTAGAGAGACAACTATCTCAATTTATATATACAATAAATCAATTTCACAATGTTTTAACTCAGGGCAAGTCTCGAGTCGACTGCAATACCTTTTACCCAATAAATTAGTGTTTTCGCTAGAAAATAATACATATAAAAGTGGAAAGTATAAGATGATTTCGACACAAAAGTGGAAACTAAAGATGATTTCGACGTATTTAGAGTTAATGACAATGTTTAAGCCGACTTTTAACCTGAATAAGTAAAACAAGTTTAGTTAGAAGTAGGGGTGGAAACGAGCCGAGCCGAGCCCGAGCTCGAGCTCGGCTCGTTTAAGTTTTAAAAGGCTCGAGCTCGAGCTCGGCTCGTTTCGAGCCTTAACTTCTAACCTCGAGCTCGGCTAGTAGTATGTTATATAGGCTCGGGCTCGGCTCGAGCTCGGCTCATTTATAAAATTTGGCCATGAAAAGTTAAATCTTGGCTTGAGCTCGAGCTCGGCTCGTAATATATCTTTATTGAGCTCGTTAATAAGCTCGAGCTCGACTCGTATATATGTTTAATATTTAAAATATTATAATTTCGTTTAGGCTCGCGAGTCCAAACGAGCTTTATATGTAAAGCTCGAGCTCGTTTAATAAACGAGCCGCAACTTAGGCTCAACTCGTTTAGGCTCAGCTCGTTTGAGCTTTTTACCGATCCGATCCCCGAGCTTTTTACGAGCGGCTCGGCTCATTTCCACCCCTAGTTACAAGTAACAGCAAAACAAACAGTCACTAATATTTCTTTACACGTGCGTTATATTCACACATCTTAAGAAATCAATAATGTGGGTGATTATAAGGGTATATATACATGCACTTGTTTCGCTTCATTCTCGATGTGGCAACAAGTTTACACCAAACATCAAAATTTACACCTTTTTAATTTGTCGTAAGTAATGATTCATCCTTCTATGCCATGTAGCAAAATGCATGGCAGTTGCTATCCAAACTCCAAATTTTAGAAACAAATGAAAACCAACTTTGAAGCATTCTTAGAGACCGAAAACATGGTCGCATAAGCTGTGGAAACCATGTTACTTCTTGCTACATTATACGGACCCAAGCACATATCCACCCAACCTTTAGCTCATTTGAAAACCAAGAAAAAGACAGAACTTAATTGGAGCTCATCACAAATAGGTGATAAGTATGTCACTCTATTTTCGAACTTCCTTTTATTTAAAGGTATAGTATCGATCAACAAATCGCTTGCCAAATGATATTTGTATTATTATTGTTGAAGTTATTGTGGCCCTTATGAATAATGATACCGTCTATTGACCCGAGGTTAGAATGACCCATCTTCCACCATTTGAAAACACTCCCCCATCCGTTCACGTCTCTTGAACACCGTAAGAAACAATATTCCAACATTTCGATTTCCTACCACGATGGGGACAAATGATAAAGTTGAGATCCATTCCTATATTATTTAGCCAATCAAAACCGGGAGTCTTTTTCATTCAAGTTCTTGGGACGTTTTTATTTTATTTTTTTGTAAAGGGATTATATGCCCGGTGAATATATTAAAAAAAGAAATTTAGGTACAACGAGAAAGAGAGGGAATGAGCCTCCCTTAAAACCTAACTACTATATGCTCTGAACAAGCTCAAGCATAACAGCCAAACAGCAAACGAAAAGTAGAGGCTAACAACACAAGAAAACGAACCTACACAAACCCTAGCCTCTAACCAACGAACCCAATTCAGCCTCCATCAAATTGGACGCAAGAGATCTTCCAATTTCTTCTCATGTGCTCCACACGAGTACTCCTTTTTAACCGAATAGATGCCAACTTTAACCGGACTATGTCGAAAACAGTTTTTGCTACTTGATCAGGCTGCCTTTCACCTTTACCATGAACTCTATAATTACGCTCTTGCCACACATAGTAGGCGGACGCGGCCACAATAAAACGACCAACAATGGTTTCTACTTTATTTTGGTTTGCTATAGGAAGCAACTAATTCACAATGTTACTCCATTTTGAAGACACGAAACTAATACCAGCCATACTCACCACCGAGTTCCATACTTTCGACGAAAAAATGCACTCGAAGAACAAATGTTCGTGAAAGTCAGGACAAGCTTTGCAAAGAGGGCAACGAAGAAGATACATCTACGTTATTACCTACATGCCACTGCCTCATTCGGTCTTGAGTAAGAAGCCGTTTCCTCATCACGAGCCACATATGAATAGCGTGTCTAGGAATAGAATAGGTCGACCAAACAAGATGAGCCCAACTAGCTTCATTACCACGCTCACGAAAATCATCCCATGCATGCTTAACAGCGAACTCGTAAAACGACCCATCATTTGACTTCCACAAAATCTTATCAACCTGGTCATTATGAAGAATGGGAACATTAACAAGTCCCAACGTAGGAAAGGAGTTATAAGCCAAGTTACAGGCCACACCCATACACCATTGTCCACAATATCCGCCACTGTTTCATTCCGATCAAACCCAACATTGCTAATAGCCTTATGTGTAACATGATTCATCAATGGACAGATTGCATCCCATGTATCGAACCAAGCAGAAGCCTGATGCCCATTCCCAAGTTTATACCACACATGGGGCCTTACCTGGTCACAGGTTCGCAACAGCTTACGCCACCCCCAAGGGATGTTTTTATTCAATTCAACACAAACATTCTTTTCACATCAAAAGTTGATACTGATCAAATATATATGCTTAAAAATTAGCAGGACAACAAAAACTTCATTTAATTTATTATTTAGAGCAACGTTCCTTTATATATATGTGCTAAAAGTTGATACTCAAATAAACATGTGCTAAAAGACATATGATTGATGTTCATGGTGCCAAGGATTGCCTACGTTATAACATGGAGATGTCGAGAACGTTTGGCGTATTTATTTCAGAAAAAGGGACTTCACTAGTGATTTTGGTACAATTAGGACAAACGGTGTAATTTACTCTTCTAACTTATTAATAAAAGTTGTCAAATTTAAGTTAGGTTAACTTGTACTCTTGCTACGATACAATTGAACTTCATGGAACGGCCAAAGGAACTTCGCTCGGTTTGCCTAAGTGAAAAAAATAAAATGTACGCGTACCTTCTAGTGAGCATAGCTATATATGCACACAGCACACTACAAAACACTTAAAATTGAAGTTATTTAACTTGTACTCTTGCAAAGTAAAAAAATGATTGCTAAGAAAGTAAAAGGAAATGTACGAGTTGATCATAGTGAGCATGGCAATATATGTACACTACAAAGTACTCAAACATCACATTAGAAGGCCTTGACCTCACATATATATACACACATTTCGATAAATTTCCACCTGATGTGGTACATAGATTGCACCAACATTACACCTCACAACCTCTAGTATGTTGAAAAAAATAACTTAATTTCTGTAACTTTAATATGTGAACTTGATAGTTAATATAAATAGGAGCTCTTGTAAAAAAACTAAAACAGGTTAAGTCACCAGGTTAGTCAGCAAATTAGTAAATTGGGTACAAAATACAAATTAGACCAAGTTGGGTGGATATTAACTTAAGGCTCGTTCAATCCGACCAAAAAAGAGACCTTGGTTTGTTTTTATGCAATACCTTATACAATAATAAATTATCCTGGTACAACATCACAGATACGAAAGTTGAAAAAGTAATGTCAAAATCTTTATATCTGATACAAAGGTATGAAGTAGAAAATGTTAAAGCACTTCGAAGTGAATATACTTACTCTTGACAAGTAAAACAAGTTAAAAAAAATCGTAACCAAAAAGTACAGTGAATTACTATCACGTTCGTATATTAACTTAAGTTACCACCTCGTTTTTTTAAGTATTAACAAAGTTCGGCCTAGAATATTTTAACAACCTTAATATTCCTATGCGGCTATGAGCAGGGACAGACCTAGAATTTTTAAGAGTGTGTTGCATAAAAGTTTTCATTTCATAAGTACTATACTAAAATTCGCACTAGACAATAATTTTTGAGTTAAGGCAAAGTTGCACTATAAAGAATTATTAGCACAAATATTGAGAGTTGCACATAGAAAAAAATTACATTTTTTGAACAAAAACTACACTTCATGGCATAAAATCGGGTGTGGCCTGTGTTGGTGGTGTGAGCCCAGAACAGAGTTAAGATAATCAACTTCAGCAGAAATGCTCAAGCTGCTCGTGAGAAACAAACTAATGGTCGTGATAACAAATACCACTAGGTGGTTACGGATATCACTTGGAATCGTGTGATCACTTTCCAAAGTAAACTATTCGTCCCTAATGCGGGTATCACGAATATCTACTTGGGATAAGACCAAATGCGATTAGAGAATTAGGCACAATTTTATAACCCTTTCGCTAATAAGTGTTTACGTTTTTGTGTGTCCTCATGCATGTTCGGATCTCCTATATATAGGAGGTTACTCTTGAGCTATTCAATGGAATTATGAGTATTAATCGGCCCATTAATAGCCTCATAATTATCCCATTATAGCCGTTTAGTGGTTACATGACCAATTAAGCGTGGTAATAAAGAAGTTATAATGTCATTTAGCGATTACTTTTCCATAGCGATGCTTTCCACTAACGATGCTTTCCACTTGCGGTGGAAGTACTGACTATCGATGGAAACACCGCTTATCGATTTCATAGCACTATCGGTGGATACACCACCGATGGAAACATCGCCTATCGGTGAACTCTCGCCTATCGGTGGAAACCACAAGCGATACTTTCCACAAGCGGTACTTTCCTTAGCGGTGCTACGCTAGCACTACCAATACAAACCACTATTAGAGTCGGGGTGTTCATGGACCTTATGGGTGTACACTCCGCACCTCTAACCCATTACAAGGTGTGAACTAATCCCACAAGTGCACTAAATTTTCCAACAATCATCCCCAAATTTAGTTCACTTCCTTTGCATGAAAAATAAACATCAATCAAAACATGTGCATAAGCGAAAATGTCCCGAGGATTGAATTTCCATCTTAGTAAATTACACGTTCAAATATTCGAGAATCGGGTGTTCTAAGAATTGAACCCTTCAACCCATTTGAATACGAAGATAAAATACACACAAGTTTTCAAACACTTAACAACTCCCGACACTTTACAAGCCATGTGTCCATATCCAAATTCATAAATGTTGTAAAAGCTAAAGTCCAAAGCTTCACAAGCGGCAAAACTTCAACATTTACATAGGTGGTTCCTCTTTAGTCATGCTCCCGCCAAGCACCTTTTCAAAGAAAATTAACCATTAAAGTAAAGACTTCATCCTCCTTTCGGTGAGTTCGAGCACAACCTTGGGATGTAAATTAACATGTGCTCCAGGTCCACTGAATGTTCGACTTTCCACATTGAACTCGGCTCCCAAGTTTCCTTAGGAGGAGTTGGGTGTCCTAGCATTCGATGACTAAGTTGGACTTAAACCCATCCCTTTAGCAGACTTTATGACCAAGTCTCTAGCCAAACCCTTCGTCAAGTGATCGGCTAAGTTACATTGAGATCTCACAAACTCTATAGATACCACCCCATTCATGATAAGTTCACGAATCATGCTATGCCTGACACCTAAGTGTCTAGACTTACCATTGTACATCCGGCTATAAGCCTTAGCTGTAGTAAATTGCACTATCACACCGGATAGAAATATGTGCTATAGGTTTAGGCCACAATGGAATCTCAAGAAGCAAGTTTTTCAACCATTCGACTTCTTTACCAAATTTGCTAAAGCCACAAATTCATATTCCAATGTTGAGCTGGTGATGCAAGTTTGCTTCTTGGATGCCCAAGAAATTGCACCTCCACCAAGTAGGAACACCCACCACCGGTAGGCGAATTGTCTTGATGTTATCGATCAACTTGCATCGGTGTAACCTTCCAACAACGATGGGTAACGAGATATGAGAGACTATAATCCATAGTTCTCTTCAAATACTTGATGCCCTTTGAGCGACTTGCCGGTGCGAGCACTAGGATTACTAGTTTACCGCTCAATTTTCCCACCGCAAAACCAATATCGGTCTTGTACAAGTCATGGCATACATCAGCACCAATTACCTAGAATACTCAAGTTGAGATACAACCTTGCCATGATTAGGCATCGACTTCTCACAGTATCCATAGGTGTACTCACTAGAGTACAATCAAAGTAATTGAATTTCCTCGGTACCTTCTCAATATAATGAGACCGAGAGATAGAAATTCCATTACTTTCATGTTTAATCCTTATACCAAGGATAACATCGCCTCCCCATGTCTTTCATGGAGAACCTTGATGACAAAAATTCCTTTGTCGTCAACTGATTTTGGTCGGTGCCAAAGATCAACATGTCATCAACATATAGACAAATGATGACTCCTTTACCGATTCATCAAATTTGCTATATACACATTTGTCGACTTGGTTAAGAACATAACCACTAGACAAAACCACTTCATCAAACTTTTGATGCCATTGCTTAGGTGCCTGCTTAAGTCCATAAAGAGACTTAATCAGTTTACACACCTTGTTTTCATTGCCAGGCAAGATGAAGCCCTGAGGTTGGTTCATATAAACCTCCTCTTCGAGTGATTCAGGTACAATTACGGACAAATAATAAATTATGTTAGTTAACTTATACTCTTCCTAAGTAAAAAAAAAAAAGAATAAGAAATTGCTAAGTAAAAAAGGAAATGTAATAGTGATTTTGGTACAATTAAATCAAAATTTATGTTGGTTAACTTATAATCTTCTTAAGTAAAAAGTAAAAAAACGAATTTGATAAGTAAAAAAAGATGTAAAGCTACATATGTACACCACATAACATGGAGAAGCTGAGGACGTTTGGCGTATTTATTTCAAAAAAAGGACTCTAAGAGTGATTTTTTTACAATCAAGGACAAATCAAAATTTATAACTTGTACTCTTTCTAAGTAAAAAAGTATAAAAAGGAAATTCCTAAAATAATAATAATAATAATAATAATAATAATAATAATAATAATAATAATAATAATAATAATAATCTCGGTCACTCGGGATATTGGCGCGCATGGTGCTAACTATATTTTTAGTAGGGTTTGTTTTGCTATTCTTTAGAAGAGTGGGGTCCAGTTAGTTTCTAGGCTCTCATCTAATTTCTTGTAATTTCTTATGATTTTCTAATGAAGTGATGTTTTTATTTATAAATAAATAAATAAATAAAATAATAATAATAATAATAATAATAATAATAATAATAATAATAATAATAATAATAATAATAAAATGTAATGGTCTATGGTGTGAGCTTATTTATTTAAATAAATAAATAAAAAATAAAAAAAAAAGACTCTACGGGTGATTTAGGTACAATCATGGACAAATAAAAAATTATGTTATATTTATACTCTTCCTAAGTAAAAAAAAGAAATTGCTAAGTAAAAAAAGGAAATGTAATAGTGATTTTGGTACAATTAAGAACAAATCAAAACTCATGTTGGTTAACTTATAATCTTCTTAAGTAAAAAGTAAAAAAAGAAACGAATTTGATAAGTAAAAAAAGATGTAAAGCTACATGGTGTGAACTTAGCCACATATGGACACACCATAAAACCCTTACATCACATAACATGCCCTTAACCTTATGTATGTATACACACAATTCTTTAAGTTTCCCTCCGATGTGGGACATAGATGGCACCAACACTGAATATTACAAATTTTGTTATGCTGAAAGAAATAATTTCATTTGTGTAATTATAATTTATGATTTTGATTATCAAAGCATATATGAGTTATTATTTAAATAAACACAAAATAGGTTATGCATTAAGATTTACATAGATGTCAGATAGAAGAACAAACTTTAATCTATTTACGTATAATGATATATATGATTAATTGTCAATAAACACAAAACAGATTTTATAGATTTTGGCAAACTACTAAATTCGGCTTATTTTGCTACAAAAAACAAGATTAATTATAGGTTATTGGCCTTTACTTAAAGCCTATTCGGCGTATCCGTATTAGAGACATATTGTGGATCCGCCGCCCCGTTTTTCTTTTAATGTATTTGACGATTGTTCTAAGGCTAAATAAGCCGTAAATTTGATCTGTTAAATAATATTCTGTTTTACAAACATATAACTTTGGGAGATTTGGACTTGCTAGTATGAATCAGGGGTGGCTCAATCTTTGTGGAGGCTCAAAAAATATTTTAAATATGAGGCCATTCGAATTTTTCATTTTTTTTTTTTCTCTTTGCTTAATATTTGCTTTTCGATTTGTTGGATTTATAGAACATCCATTTATTAAACCAAAAACATAATAAGAATCTAAGAGTTTATTAAAGATAGAGAATAATAATAATAATAATAATAATAATAATAATAATAATATTTCTCGCCCTCACATGGTGTTAAATTATTGGGTGGACTGTTAGTGTGGATTTTGAGTTTGGTAGTAAGTTGGTCACGAAAAGGGTTGCTAAAACTATCGAACTTATGGAGGCGATTGCCAAACTTAATGACCCCAATGCGAGTTGTTGTTACTCCGTGCATGTCTTGGTATTTCTAAGCTATATTTTTCTATGCGCGCATGTTCTCCTCGGGTCTTTGAGTGTGCTCGGGTTTCTTTTGATGCGCACGCCGTTCTTCCTTGGAGCGTATTGTCACCGCTACGGACTGGTTTTGGTGTTGGCGGTGGAGACTCGCCACCTTACCTTTTGCTTTTGGGGACTTGGTTTATATTCTGCGGTGATGTCTTGAACTATGCTTTCATTGCTTCTAGACTTCAATCACCGCCTTCGACTAAGCTTCTTCATGGTTCGGGTATTATTCTACTGGTCCCTCTTTGATGATGCTTTATGTACTTTCAACGTGAATATGGATATTGATCTTTTGAGTAACCTTAGCGAGGTCGCCGCCCCAAACTTATGAAGAAATTGGCGATATATACTTGATCGGGTTTCCCAAAATGTTGAATCTACTTTCCATCTTTCCCTCGACGGATGGCGTTATGGAGCTCTTTAAAGGAGGATCACACCGGATTGGCTTAGGGTGGCTCCGGTATCCGGATTGGGACGGACTATGAGTGCTAGGGCTTATCGGTGTGTCTTGTGTTACCGTTTGGGTGTTCCTCTTTCCTTTGTTCGTGCACCGTGTTACGCTTGCTCTAAGGTTTTCCGGAGATATTTATGGGATCACGCTGTTTAGGTGTGCGGGTATTGTTGGCATTAAACATCGTCACAACCTTGTGCGTGATGTTCTTGTTGACATATGCTCTCGATCGAGGATTTCGCCGCAAGGAGGTGGATATTGGGCTTTTGGAGATGGGGACGGATCCTTGCGACCGGTGACATACTACTCTATTCTTGGGATAGTGGGCGTGATGTATGTGTTGACCTTACGGGTTCGTCGCCTTTGGCGCAATCCGGATTGATTGATTTTATACCGAGGCGGCGATCGGTGATCTTTCGGTAGAACGGGTCAATCACGAGGCCAAATGTGCGGATATTGGATATGGGTTTCTCCTTCTCTTTTCCTCTTTTGGGAACTTGAGAAAGATGCGATCACTTTACTCAAGCGCATTCGGCGTTCTCGATGACTCGGGATATTGGGCGCGTGCGGCGGATTTATATCTTTAATAGGATTGGTTTTACCATTGCTAGAGGTGTGGGGCTCGGTTGGTTTCGAGGCTCCCACTAATCTTTTGTAATCCTATGAGTTTTTAATAAAGTGTGATTTATTAAAAAAAAAAAAAAAAAAAAAAAAATAATAATAATAATAATAATAATAATAATAATAATAATAATAATAATAAGAACTTAGCACATGAAGTGGAGTTAAAGAACCGAACCAACACGATTGAGGCTTGTTCGTCTTGTTAGTTTTGGTTAACCGAACAAACGAACAATTTGCTATCTTACATTAATGAGCGATCCTTGAAACGTTTAATTTGTTTATAGTATCGGCTAAAAGTAATTAGAGTTTGTAGTTATAAATGAGCTCAATTCTATCATTTTGTAATAATAAAAAGATTGACTTGGTCATGTTTCTTAAACCTCAAATAAGGACTTAGTAGTATGAATTTAAGAAATCAAATTACACTGTTCTCCCTGTGGTTTGGCCGAAATCACATCGCAAGTCTCTCGACTTTCAGTTTTGCATGATGAATCCTTATAATGAAGTTTCGTAACACCATACATCCCTATCCCTAACGGTCGAGGGACATGCGATGTGATTTCGGCCGAACTACAGGGACGAACAGTGTTAGAGATAAAGATTAATGATCAAAAAGAACAGTGCACGAGCTAAACAAAGATTAATCTTTGTATTAGTGATATTTAATCTCGTACCATCTAAACATTAATCTTTGTAGTGTTTATTTTAATTTTCAAGCATATTTGTATTAGTGATATTTAATGTACGACCAAGCAAAACGGGCTCGAGCCCGAACATGCACGAGCTAAACAAAATTCTTGAAATCCGTAAATTTATTATCAAAAAGAACATAATCTATACTACATTATAAAGCATTTGGGACTTCCTATAAAAGGAAGTCTTAAAATTTTAAGACAAAAAACATTGCTATAAAAGGAAAATTAAAAAATTAATGTAAATTTTAAAAATTTAAGTCTCATTAAAACTATATAGTAATCCCCTACAATATTGATATATTTAATAGAATTGTTCAAAAAAAAAAAAAAAAAAAAAAACTCACTAAATTTTCGACCACCAATTTAATGCTAAAATTTGAAAAATAAAAGTGATAATTATTTACACTATTAATAATTTGGACGTTCTACTTTTGAAAAACATATATCTACTTCGTTATAAAGTATTTGGGACATGCTATGAGAGGAAAGTTTAAAATGAAAAATATTTGCTCGCCACAAAAATAGTTACCGGGTACCCGCCGCCGCATTGCGCGGGTACCCTTCTAGTAAACTAAAATACATGATTCATCGAAAAATTCTGTCACCGCAACACGCGAATACCCTGCTAGTTTACTCTTAATAAGTAAAACAAAACAATGAAAAATATGAAGTATAACAACAAAAAATGTAGGGTGTGCTTTCGTTTTTGTGAAGTGAACAATAAGGCTAGTCCCAGTCGTGACCTGGGACAACCTGGGTCATCCAGTACCGCGTCGCCTTTTCTCTTCAATGACCAGGACAACCCGGATGCCCCAATCGACGACCAATTTTTTTTTTTTTTTTTTTTTTTTTTTTTAATTCAAACATTTTAACATTAAATTTAAATTTCATTCAAATTAAAAAAACATTACATTCTGAAATTAAAAAAAAAAAAAAAAACCTTACAATACTAAATTAAAATAAACACTACAATACTTAAACTAATAATCAAAATTGTAACGTGCTTTGATTGCTGCCTTAACTTTCTCCAATTCTTCTAGTTGGCGGCCGGTCAATTTTGGGTCGATTGGGATGTTGTAGAAGATGATGTCGGACTCCTGTTTTGATACCCTCATGAGCTCCAGTTTTTCTTTTTTCATCTCGAGCTCTTTTTCCCTCAACCGTAACCAAGTATCTTATAAACCCTCCTTATTCTTACATTTATCCCCTTTTGACGGCTTCTTGGTGTTGAAGAAAGTTTTGGCCAACGATTTCATAAATGAGTCTGATGGAACATCATCATCACGAGAGGAGGAGGATGCTTTCTTCCTTCCTTTGTCACGACCAGCCGGTCGTGATTCTCTAGTCCCTTCCTCAGCAGCACAATAATTACCAACCCTATTCTTGATATTCTCCATGATAGCACAATAATTACCAACCCTATTACGAATCCTGCTCTTCTATTTGGTAGTGATGGAGTCATAGGTTCGGTCTTTGCCAGTTTCTTTCTTAAAGTAGTCGATCACTAAATCCCAAAACTTGAAGCGGTTCTGGGCGTTTCCTCTCGCCGCGTTTTCCGACACATAAACCCAAGCTTTACAAAGCACCACCTCTTCCTCCTTTGTCCATGGCTCTGCTGGCTTCTTGGCTTTCCCCTTACTTGTTTTCGGCTTCTTGCCTTTGTAAGCACGTTTAGATGGCTGCTTTGGTTTGATGGGGGACATCTCTTCAGCGGAAGCGGTTTTCTCATCATCAGAATCATCAATGGGAATGGAACCATGGAACGAACCGTGGTGCGAACCGTGACCCGAACCTTGTCCCATCGAAGCATCTTGACTTGGGTAGTTTTGTGTCGGATACTCCGGCATCCAATCTTCCAAATTCATGTCTATATTAGTGCTTCGAATCGGGGAATAAGGTTGATACGGTTGAGAAGGATAAATGAAGTCCATGTTTAGATGGTACGACGACCCACTAGGTTCTTGCCGGTAATCGTGGTAAGAACGTTGCGGTGGGACAAAAGGACGGTTAAGATAAAACGCGTTTTGGTTTTGATTTGGTTGGGGTAGTTGTGATTGATAATCAAAACCTTGTGAAAAGCGAATAGGCGGTTTTGTTGTGGTGATATGCCGTTAACTCGAAGTTGTTTTCCGGCGAAATTCAGATCCGGGGCATTTTGGGGTAGTCGTGATCGTCGGGTTTTTATTGTGGGGTATTTTTCTTTGACATTTTGAAGTTGGATAAGAATTATATTGAAATGAATGTAGATGAAAATGGTGAGTTGTGAATTGTGTTTGAGGTGAGGTGGGTATTTGTAAAGTGGTAAAATGGGGGTTTTTTTATTTATTTATTTTTATTTTATTTTATTTTTTTTATTGACCAAACGGTCATTTTTTAAAATTTGTATTTAAAATGTATACGTTGGGACTTGGGAAGGAGAATACAAAGCGTTTAACATCGGGTACAAATCCACCCGATATTCCAAATTTATGGTCCACGACCGATGTGGCAACCGGACACCACAATCGTCACAACCGATTTGAACATCGGTCGAAGGTAAAAAAAAAGGGTGCCCAACCGATTTGAACCTATGGGATGCGACCAGCCTAATGTGTATATTAAGTTCACAACAACCAAACAATCACACAAAAAGTCAAAAAGAAGTTACATTGAATAACAATGGGACCGAGCTAAATGAAATTCTTGATATCTGTAAATTTATTGTCAAAATAAATATAATAAAGTAAAATACATGATTTACCGAAAAAATTTATTTCAAAATACCCACCGCCACAATGCACGAGTTCCCTGCTAGTTTACTCTTAATAAGTAAAATAATCAAAAATATAAAGAATAACAACAAAAAGTGTGCTTTTGTGTTTGTGAGGTGAAGGATAATGTGTATATTGACTTCACAACTACCAAACTACGCAGGAGATTGAATAATTATTATTAATATATATAAACGTTTCTTTCTATCTTCTTCCGATGTGGGACTATCAAATTTTAGACTTCTTACCTATTTTTAAAGAATTGATACATCCATAATATACTTATAAAAATTTCATAATCTAATACTCCGTCAATATATTTGTGTTGTCATGTACGAGTAACACACACTACTCAGACTTTATTACATCATAAATCTAATCACTTGTAAGTCTTATTTAATTGTTTACTACTCATAGTTGTTTAGTTATTCAATATTAGTATTGTAATATATGAAGTGAAAAGTACTAGTTGATTCGTTGTTAAATTCTACTAGCTGTATAGTTGGGTCGCTTAAGGTGAGGGTGATGAAGAGTATACATGGGTACAAAGGGTTTGCAGGTGAAAACATGAGGACGTTGGAGGCATGTGTAGGAAATTAATATCAGCGTTGTTTTGAATTGCAGGGACACTTAGTGGCTGCTTTATGATAATAGCATTTTCTTTGTCAAAGCTTTACACCATTAGCAAGTCGATGGGGAATAAACATGTTCCGAAGAAGGTTAACATCTTTGTGTGGAGAGTGGTTGAAGGAATACTTCCAGTTATAGTGAAGCTTGGTTAGAAAGGTATTGATTTGCATACAATTTTATGACCAAGCTGCGATGTGGTGTGTAAGACTATTGATCCTACTTTGGTATTATGCTACGAAGCAATTCTAGTGATTGAAGATGGGTTACGTAAATGCATTTTTTACTCAAGAGAGATTTAGGTATAACAGGAATGGTGTGATTCTTTCAAAATATAAGCCACTACGTCAATTGGTGGTGGTCTATACAGCAGGCCACTACATTTGAGGAATCACAATTGTCAAGTGTTTGTGAAAAACATTGAAAAAAGGACAATTCTATTCAAGGATATCTGTTTGAGAACATTTCAGTGGATACGTGGAAGATCAAAAAAATATCAAGTGGGTGGGAAAAGTGGCTATGGTTATAACATATAGTACTGGTATTGTTTTTGGTATTGATTATGGGGACTAGGAGAAAATATCATTTGTGAAACTGTGGCTATTGCTGTTTGGATTTTGCAAAAAGAAATTTATCATGTTTATGTTTATATGTTTCATGATCATTTATCAGGCTTTTGCTGTTTGGCTTTTTGTGTATATATTTATGGTTATTTAAGTAAAATCAAATGCAAAACTACAAACCCCAAGTAAAATCAAATGCAAAATTACAAAACCATAATTACAGCATGGTGCCCAAATACGATTAAAAAAATGATAAGTTACAGTTTAGTGACCATAATTGCATTTGCATACACCATACCGTAACCTATCATATAATATTTGATTGAAAACCTTTTTTCTATATACTCAAATGTCTATCACTTTCCCTCCGATGTGGGATATAGATTGCACTAAACAGGTCTTTTAGATTTTGACAAACTATTAAATTGGGCCTATTTTACTAAAAGATACTAAAGTGAGCACAATTTATTGGCCTCTAATCAAGTGATTTAACATGTCTTTTCATATACTCATTGTCTATCTCATGATATGCAAATACCATAAAGCTATTTACTTTATGATACGTTTTTAAAATAAAGGTAGCACAAGTAATACTATTCATGAAGATGATTCCAACTAAAGAAATAAAACATGGTTGTGTTTAGTCTAATTTTTTGCGTAAAGGGATTAAATTGTTCTGGGTAATGGGATTTGTTTAGTCTAATTCAATACTCTTTAAAGACAAAAAAAACGACCTGTTTGACCTAAAAACTCAAAAGCAGACTTTTTGAATAAGAGAAAGTTGGTGACTGTTGTTAGTTCATCTTGAACGAAGTAGAGATTAGATTTAAGACGTTTGTCGACTTCAAAAGATACTTAGGTTTAAGCTGATCAATATCAGATGGTCAAGCCGAATCAACAATTGGTGAGATGGGGTTGGTTATGTGACAATCACGGATTACTTACGTGTTTCTTGCTTGTTTATTGTGTTCAACAACCTGTTTTAACCCGTTATCGGAGCATTTTTAACAGTATTAGGCAAAATTTTGTATTATTGTTAGTTGCTCCAATGCTACTCAAAGTTGTTATTATTATTATTATTATTATTATTATTAGTTGAACCATTTTATTGCAACAATGTAAGATCAGGGATTGATTGCTTTGAGGGCAAACTCAAGCAATATATTAGCTTTAGTCTTGAATTTGTGAACTGTAATTTAAATTATTATTTATCAAAAAATGTTTACTAATAATTAAAAATGAAAAGTACTTCACCGATTTAGAAGAGTATAACATCGTCTTGTGATGCAATTTTCATTCAAATTGATGAAAGTACGTGTGACAACTCGTACTTTCAGGTCATTTCTCAAAACAATTCATGCTTCACCATTTCAACATTTATCGTAAACTAGGTTTGCGTGTTCCAAATTCGTGTAACCTTAAAGGTTTAGCGGCGAATTCCTGATCATATCATCACGAACATTTCATATGCACTAAGTGTAGTCTACATTTCATTAACATCATTTGCATCATGTTAATTCATTCATGACATTATATTTCACATTAAACGCGTAAATTTTATATTAAATAAACGTTATCGCGTGAGTTATTATTTTGAACATTTAATCCATTACTTCCAAAAAATGATCCCGACATATTTTATACTTACATTTAGTTATAAAAACTATATTTTGAGTTTACCTAGTGTTTTAAGTTTATTTTGTCTATAAATCGTTAAAGTTACATTATTACGACGTTTTTCTTAAAAACTACACGATAACTACTATATCACTCAAATTTTGCAAGAAATGTATTTTTACAATTTTTATAACTACAATATATTTTACTTTGGTCCATTAAAATTTATTTTAACTAAAACTACTATAGTTTCACAAATGTATACAAGTTAGCATTTATCTCAAATACACTTACATTTTGACTTACACATTTTATACTTATACATTATATATAAAAAAAAATTATATTTTGGAAAACATATGCCCCCTAAACCGGCCATAGGGGAAAGGTGAATGCATTTAATGTTTGGTCATTTTTCTTACTTGGTTAGAAATATACTCCAACTCATTCACTTCACCTCATTCATCTCAATAATTCACCACTTATTAAAATTTTCTCTCCTTGTTCCTCATCACCTAGAACCGGTCATACTAAGGATTACAAAGGGATCATCAAATTTTTCAAGCTCAAGTGTTAAACAATCTAGAATCACACTCTTATTAAGGTTTTGAAATAAAAACCTAGGGTGTTTAGGTTAAACCTTTGTTCTTTGCACCTCATCAAGTTTACTTGTAAGCATATTACTATCATTTTACATATTTCATCTTCATTTCATATTTATCTCTTCATTTTTGGAGCAAGCATGCAAGACTTATGTTGATTTATACCATTTTTACATGATTTTTAGTGTTATATATATATAAAGGTCATCCTATAATTATTCCCTTGGTATATATTGGTCTTGATGATGTTTAGGAACCCATGACACCCTAAGAAGGTGTATGGTAGGATTAGATTAGCTTTGGAGTTGATTTGAAGGGATTGGAATAGGTTTTGTACGATAAAAACTATTTTCGACAAGTATATAAAGTGTTCTGTCCTTATTTTGTTTTTCTGGAAAATCCGACAGTAGGCACGAAATTTTGGCCTTGATATTTAGAAAATATACTTTAAAACGAATCCGTGGCGCTTGAACGGATTAAAGCGGAGTTATAACGAAGAAGTTATGAATTTTTCAAGTTTGACGACGAAATATATATTTTCGAAATTTCAGCAAAGTGTTTTGGTTTGTACGAGTCAAAAACGAGCCTTAAGCTTTACAAATTATTTCGACTTATCAAAAATATATTAGTATACTTTGATACGAAGCTAAGGACATATAATACGTAGAAAACGGATTTGAAATGACTAAGATATACACGTTTTCATAAACTTGCCGTAACTATTATTTTCAGAAAAACTATATTATTTTTACGAGAACAAGTGTTACGGTAACTAAAACGACCATGTTGAAGGCTGTTTTTAACGATGATGTAGAACTTTTTGTAACGAGATGCCTTCTAATAAATTCGAGATCACCAAGCATATTTTTCAAAATGATTCACCGTTTGTATAGCGGAGTTGTAATAAATTATTCTGGTTGCTTAAACTTTGCGAAACTCACTTTTACACAACATTTAGACAAAATCATCATCTTTAACCTCTATTATCTTTATGTTCGAGACCTCTATGACGAAAACTCCTGTACTAAAACTTCTAGATTTTGATACAAACTTTCCAAAACCGTCGAGTTCGTTTCCTAACGTTCGACGTACACCATTTTATGACTAGTTTTTTGAAGCCATTTTTGTCACTTTCAAGAAATTCCGACGACATTATTTTACGACGAAAAGTGATAATTTCACTAAAAATCATTACGAAATTCTTGTAGGATGACATTTTGACGTAAATACTTGTAAAGTGATTTTAGAATGGTCAAGGCGTCAAAAGAGTATTTTGCGACGATAAGTATTATTTTCGAAACTCACAAATGGTATAAATAACATACGAAATGCATGCATAACGTTACATCATAACTCATTACGTATCATATCATTCATAATAGGTCATTTTCGAGATTCACGCTACATTTCAGTGTATCCACTTTTTCCATCGCATTATTGTCCAAGTGAGTCATAGCCCCACTTTTTCTCGTTTTAATTATTTACGAAACTCTTTGGGGGAGATGCATGCTTAATGATTTTTATTACATTCATGACTATTTGCAAATTATATGTTTATCCGAACTGAATGTTTAATCATGCGAAGTAACAGTATTGCCATACTTAGAATTTCCATATCATAATCATTGGACCGATGGTGCGGGTATAATCATTGAAGCGATGGTGCGGTATAATCATTGAACTCGATGGTCTTGGTATAACCAGTGAACTAATGGTCTTGGTAGAATCATTGAACTAATGGTCTTGGTACAATCTCGAATCGATGGTCATGGAACAATATGAAACCGTATTTAATTATGTGTTATATTAAGTACTGTGGATACATTAAGTTAGGCACTATTTTGTGAATTCATTTGACGATGTGGGCTTTAACATAAACTATATTACACTTTGGCAATGGGTTGTGAATACACGGGTTGCAAGTTTTGTATGGCGGAACTTGGGCGAGTGGATTTACAATGCCTTTCTTGCATAAACGATTTTGAAAGGCTTTACATTTCAACACAAACCCTATGAACTCACTCAACCTTTGTGTTGACACTTTTAGCATGTTTTATCTCGGTATCTAAGGCATTCACTTCATGGCATGCATTTGGACATCATGGAGTCGTGATGACGACTCGTCTCACTTGAGTTTTACGTGCTTTAAAACATCGTTTGAATTGTAACAAACTTATTTCCGCACAAGTTGATTTTCTTATGGGACCTATACTTTGTAAACTCGATTGTTTTATTAAATCAAACGATGTATTTTCCAAAGCGACACTTTAGGTCGTTCAATATATCTAGAATCGTGATGCTATGACGATCAATCCTCGTGAATTCCATTCGGCGCAAAACAGTAATTTGGGGTGTGACGATGCGTTGGTAATAAATGGACTTAACTCATACATTAATTTCATGTCACCAATAATTTAGGCCGGGATTTGTTTGCATGAGGAAAATAAGTCAAACAAAACACTAAAACTACAACACAATAACTATTTGTTTGCATCCAAAAAGTAGGGGTGTTCAAAAAATCCGAGAAACCGACGAACCGAGCCGAACCGCTCAATCCGAAACCGAAAAAACCCGAAACCGAATAAACCGAAACCGAAAAAATCCGCTTATCACGGTTCGGTTTCGGTTTTTATTTTTTGATATCCGCGGTAAACCGAACCGAACCGTGCTTAATACATGAAGGTTTTTTTTAACTAAATATTCAAAGTATCATACAAGTATTAATTATATTATTACACTATTTTATTGTATAACGCATTTTTCTCATAATGTAAAAATTTATAAACATTTATGTGTGAAAGTTGATAAATGTGATCTTAATCTACTCAAACAAGTATTATTTGTTAAATGATTATGTATAGATATTTGAATGCAGATGATTTAAAGGGATAATTTTTGTGTGACTATTATCTACTAAATGTCATCTAATTTTAACAAAATGACATTTTACATTCTAAAACATGTTATTGTTTATACGGTTAAACTCGAATAAACGTTTAAAATGTTAACAGTGACCCGAACCGCGGGTAACCGCTTATTTTGGGTACCCGCCTAGTTTGGTTCGGTTTCGGGTAGTAAAATTAATTACCCGCCCAGCGATGGATAGTTTAAATCGTCCAACTAACCGAACCGAACCGCGAACACCCATACCAAAAAAAGGTAAGAGACTGTCTTGTCACGTTCATACAAGACAACCACCTACACAAACATTGTTAAGTAGAAACCTTATGTATTTATACACATATTTCTTTCCTATTCCTTCCGATGTGGGATGTATAATAGTTTACATCCGTATCTGTGTTCCTCTGCTCCTTAAAAAGAATAAAATAAATATTTGATGCTTCTTTTACAACTAAACTAACAGTAAATTCAATCTGTTGAATTATTCTCAGTTGCTAAAAATGGATAACTTTGGGAGGTTTGGACTTGTAAAAATGAATTGTAGGTTACTTGAATTCGTATAACCAAATATCTGTTATTGTCTCATTTGAGAGTGTTTAAAGTCAAAACCTCAGCACTTTACGTCTAATATGATGAAAGAAATATTTTCCTTTTCGAAAATATAATTTGCGATTTTCAATTAATAATAAATGAGTTGTTATAACATAAACACAAAAACAGGTTTTATTGATCAAGTCACATCGTTCTTTGACAAACTGCTAAATTAGGACTATTATTGCTACAAAGCTCGAAGTTGACATGGTTGAGTGGGCTTTTCTTATGGCAAGTTTGATGACTCAGAAACAGACTCAAGTTTAACATCGTATGGTATTTGGTCATGTGATGCAAAATATGCAAAATTCCAATTCAAAAGACTTCAAAGGCAAGTGGAAAATGGTTTCACACTTTTACCAATTCGCTTGAAAGGTTCAGCTTAAGAAACGTTGTGTTCAAATTTAACACTTAACAAATTTTTCATATTACATTTGATACTATACGAATATCCGGAGGGAGGCGTACGACTTCCTTAACGGTAAGGTGGAGCCTGATATATTTATGTGTTCAAATTAGCCGGTTTAGCAACCTCTTTTTAGTTTTTAGTTTCTCATTCTTAGTTTATTCAATGCAAAGTTCCCTCGAGAACTATAGACTTGAATGATGGAAAATGAAAGATGATTTCCAGGTATTTAGAACTAATTCAATATTTAAGTCAATTTTTACTCTTAACAAGCACAAGTAAAACACGTTTAAATTTAAAAGTAACAATAAGACAAACACAAACAGTAAATAATATTTGTTGAGTAAAAATCACTCCAAAAATTTATTGAGTGAACATAATACATATATTTAGGGTGGCTATAAGACTATATATACATACATTTGTTTCTCTTCGTTCTCGATGTGGGAACAAGCTTACACCAAACATCAAAATTTACACATTTTTAATGTTGTCGTAAGAAATGATTCATCCTTTATGATTATAACAATTTTTAGATATCATAAGGGAAGTAGTATGCATGTTTTTGTTATGAAATAAACATCATTCGGCTCTTTTTTTACTTTATATATACTAATAATCACCTCGTTTTTTGACAAACAATTAGAGTCAAGTAACCATCCAACTAAAACGACCATTCCAAAGGAAGTAGTATACATGTTTTGCAGTCACATATTGAGTAGATTGGTGCTCTAAGTCCTGTAATGCTTGCAAAAGTTAACATAGTTCCCACAACTCATGTGATTATGTTTTCTGTCGCTAATAACGCTTCAAAGTTGGTTTTCCTTTGTATGGAAAAGTTGAGGTTTGGATATAGGCCACTGCCATGTGTTTTGCAACATGGCATTATTATGTTGATTGAGTACTTTATTTGTTGAATTTCACTTATGTAGAAGTCACATAGTGAAGCTGAGGAACACGTAAGACCTAATACGAGGTCGTCACACAATTATGTTAGACTTTGGAATCGTCTTGTGAGTGACGATATCGTCTATCGACCCTTAGCTAATAACTCGAACTAAATTTATATGTGTGTAATAGCGCCGTATTGAAAAAGTTATAAATAACTTGATGGTAAGACAGAAATACACTTCTTCTCAAAGATTTATGACAATTCAACACAAAACATTGTTTTCACATTGAAATATGATACTCATATAAGAAGTCATGTATATGTAAACAAAATAAACTATATCATTCCATATAAAGTCAGCTATAACACTCTGAGATAACTTATATTTGTACAAAACTATACATATGTGGAACATCCAAGAGCTAATTTCAACTTAGTTATAATAAAACGTATTCGAAATACTATGTGCAACATCTAAAGAATAATTTCAACTTATAATTGTAGCTTGCTCTGTTTTAGGTACCTCACAAGTCTTTTGTGATGACATTGATTTGAATGTATTTACTTTTCAGTTTGTTGGAAGGCACAACATATACAGTAAAACCTCTATAAATTAATAGTGTTGGAACCGAGATATTTTATTAATTTAGCGAAATATTATTATATCAATAAATTAATAATTTATTAATTTAAAGAGGTGTTACACATGACCTTTAAATTTTCAAGTCCAATATACTAGTTACAATGTATACTAGTTAGGGATGAAAAATAAATTAGAAAAACAAGTTCCAATTAACATTTTATAAATTCACATTCACAAATTAATTGAATTTGTCAAATTCATTGTTTTTTAATAGGTAAAAAGGTTAGTTTCGTTGGAACAAATTCCAATTACGTATGGCCGTAATTGAATTTGTACAAGTTCCAATTACGTATGACCTTTATATATATGTGAATTTTTAAGTAATTATTAATTTATAGTTTTGTTGGGACCAATATATATACACTGGGGTTTAAAAAAAATATATAATCTTATTATTTTATCGATTTGGGTTTAAATTTATATTGGTCCCAAGTTGGGACTGGACAAATTATTAATTTTATCGAGATTATTAATTTATCGAGTATTAATTTATAGAGGTTTTACAGTATTATACTTGCTGGTGACCTAGTGTCTAATTTGTGCCAAAAAGACGGACGCACAACGCAAGCAACCAACAAGTAAAAAGAACATGTATCGAATCAGACATTCATGCAAAAAAAAAACATAAAATTCCTACGCTGCTGACCTGGTGTTTGTGCCAAAAAAACGAAAGCCCGTGATGGTGTGTATATAAGCATCAGATGTGTATACAACAACACAAGCTAGAGTTTAACAGTATACCAAGCTCAAATATAAAATAGACGCTCATTTCAATATTTTTCTGATGTGGGACACTGATACATGCCACCCAACACAAAATTCTACAACTTTCTAATATGTTCACAGAAATACTATCCTTTTTGTATATACATAATTTGTGATTTTTATCATCAATACATCAGTTGTTATAACATAACTTCACATCGACCGAACAGTCCAGCGTCAAATTTCACTAACGAGGTTAGTCAAGACCCTGCAATGTATGCTTCGATTAAGTGAAACTTAAAATTTCTTTAGTTTTATTTGGATTTATTTATGACACAAATTAAAAACCGAAAACACCATTTCATAACTTAATAACATGTTATATCAGATCCAAGCTAAATCTCACCCGTCACCATCACCAAATAAAACTAAAGTATGGATTTGTAGCCGGAAAAAGTCGCTAGATAATCTCACCCCTCAACAATAATCTTCAACATATTTCCCTGTCTTCATAACTGATGTCAAACTACTACTACCAATAAAAAAGCCAAGAACAGTCAATAATAAACCACACTTAACTAAGATGCCAATACCACATTGTGACAAAGATCAGTTTACATGTGTTGTCATTAATCTAAAAAGTCAAAAGGAAGTTGAAGAAGTTTGAGAGAGAATGAAAAAATGAATATTATTGAAGGGAAAAAGTGATTACAAAATGATAATTCTTGATTACAAAAGAATGAATACTCCTACTCTATTTATACTAAGATTATACTTCTAGAAACATTACTAAACTACTAACATTACATTCTATTACAATTCACTTGAGCTTGATATAGTAACTTGTGCTTCGATGGAATAGTTGACTTTTGCTTGATTTGATTTGATACCTCCATTACCCCCCACAAGTTGGCAGTGTGAAAGGATCACAAGTGCCAAACTTGCTGATACAATTGTAGTGCAAAACTTTTGGTAATCCTTTTGTTAGAACATCTGCTGCTTGAAATTTTGTAGGAATGTAAGAAGGTATGATGTGTTGTTCTTTAATCTTATCTCTGACAAAATGACAGTCTATCTCAATGTGTTTAGTTCTGGCATGGAGGACTGGATTTGAAGCAAGTGCAATAGCAGATTCATTGTCACATAAGATAGGAACAGGTTGAGATATCTTGAGGTTTAGATCTTGTAGTAAACATTTAAGCCATGTAATCTCACAAGTGCAATCTGCTAGAGCTCTATACTCTGCTTCTGTGGATGATCTTGAGACAACAAGTTGCTTCTTTGAAATCCAGGAGATGAGACAACTGCCAAGGAATATAGCATATCCTGTGACTGATCTTCTAGTGATTGGACAAGCTGCCCAATCACTATCACAATAGGCTGAAAGAGATAGAGTAGAATCCTTTGGAAAGTGTAAACCTTGACCATGACATAATTTGATATATCTCATGACCCTTAGTAGTTCTTTCATATGAATAGTGGTTGGGTTGTGAGAAAATTGGCTGAGAACTTGAGCAGCAAATGAGAGGTCAGGCCTGGTGATTGTAAGATAGATGAGTTTTCCAACTAATGTTCTGTAAAGAGATGAATCATGTAATGGTTCACTGGATTCATCATTGAGAGTGACAGTGGGATCCAGTGGTGTGATAGCAGGCTTGTCATTGAGAACACCAGCATGTTGGATAAGTTCTAAAGCATATTTCCTTTGGGACAGAACAATACCAGATGAATTTCTAAGGATTTCAATGCCTAGATAGTAATGTAGTGGGCCAAGATCCTTAATGCTGAACTTTTGATGAAGTTGTTGTTTGATAGAGTTGATGAGAACTTGATCATTGCCTGCCAAGATAATATCATCCACATAAACAAGGAGAGCAATGAATTGATGTCCTTGAGTAAGAGTGAAGAGTGAGGTATCAAGATAACTTTGTTGAAAGTGAAGGGTTGTAGGAACTCGTAAGTTTCTTGAACCATTGTCTATTTGCTTGTTTAAGTCCATAGAGACTTGTTTAGTTTACACGAATTGGGTGGAAGGTCTTTGAGTAGCCTTGAGGAAGTTTCGTATAAACCTCTTCATGTAAATCTCCATGTAGAAAGGCATTGTTGATATCCAGATGCTCAATAAACCAATTATGATGAACAGAAATAGCTAAGAGAGCTCTTACACTAACCATCTTTGCAACAGGGGCAAAAGTTTCTTTGTAATCAATCCCTTCTCTTTGTGTGTAACCTTGTGCAACCAGCCTTGCTTTGTATCTTTCTACAGAGCCATCTGCATGATATTTAATCCTGAATACCCACTTACTACCAATAGCAAATTTGTTAGCGTGCAATGACACACTTCCCAAGTATTATTATCTTCTAAAGCATGGATTTCCTTGTTCATAGCTTGAACCCATTTTTGATCCTTAGATGCTTGTGCATAGGTGTGAGGTTCAGTTATTTTGTTAATGTTACTGATGAAGTGTCTGAGTTTTGGTGTGGAGATATTTGAATAATTAATGTATTTTGTGAAATGATGTTTGGAAATGTGATAAACATTAGATTTTGGAAGAGTGTAATGAAAATCTTTTAGTTTTGTTGGGATGTGTTTGGATCTATGAGAAACTCTTAAAGGTGGAGATGGTGTAGGAATATGAGGTGAAGATTGTGTTGTTGAGGAAGGAGATGATTGTTGAGGTGAATTGGATGTATCATGAGTTGACTGAGGAATGTCATGTGTAGTTTGTGTTTCTGGTTGTGGAGATGAAGGAGTGTTAAATAATGGTGAGGTGGTAATAGCTTTTGTTGTGTTAGTTACTTCTGCTTCTGAGGTGTGTGTGTCAGGTGAGGTAAGGTTGGGAGAAGGAGTAGGTGGAGGTGAAGTAGTTGTGTCAGGTTGTAAGAAGATGGGAAGGGTGGATGGGTTGATTTGTGACTGAGTTGTTGTTGTGTTTGTAGGTTGAGAGATTGTATGGAAAGGAAATTGTGTTTCATCAAACTCAACATGTCTGCTTGTGAGAATTTTGTGTGATTTGGGATCATACAATAGGTATCCTTTTTGATTGGGTGAGTATCCAATAAGTACTGAAGGTATTGACCTTGGTTGAAATTTGTCTGGTGAGTGTTGGTGAACATAAGCTCTACATCCAATGGTTCTGATGTGATCTAAAGAAGGTGCAGTGTTATGTAGGAGCTCATATGTTTATTTGTTCTGAATTGAAGTTGAGGGAAGTCTATTGATGAGATATGTGGCAGCTAATATGCAATAGCCCAAAAAATGGATAGGAAAATTTGCTTGAAATCTGATTGCTCTTGCCACTTCCAAAAGTTGTTTGTGTTTTCTTTCAACTCTAGCATTCTGCTGAGGAGTATTTGGACATGAGGTTTGGTGCACTATTCCCACTGATTGAAAAAATGTTTTGAGATAGGAATTTAAGAACTCTGTGCCATTATCACTTCTCACTGTTTTAATGTTTGCATTAAAGTGTGTTTGGATGTAGTGATAGAAGGTTTTGATGTGGGTCATTGTGTGTTGTTTGCTAGGCATAAGATAAGTCCATGTGGCTCTTGAATGATCATCAACTATGGTGAGAAAATATCTACATTTGTTTATGGTTGTATGCCTATAAGGACCCCAAACATCAATATGAATAAGATCAAACAGAGATTTGGCATAAGAAGTGCTTGATTTGAAAGGTAAAGTGTGTTGTTTGGCTAACATACAGATATCACACTTGAAAGTTGAATTACAATGCATGAAAGGAGAAATTGTTTTTATTTGTTTAAGAACTGGAAATGAGGAGTGTCCCATCCTTGAGTGCCACAGGTATGAGTTGTTGTTGGTGCTGAAAACAGGTGATGCAGATGTCTTGGTAGTAGAAAGTACTGATGATGGTTGAAAGTACTGTACTGATGATGGTTGAAAGTACTGTATGGTTGTAGAAGGTACTGATGATGGTAGAAAATAGAGACCATTACAAAGGATTCCATGAGCAATCCTCTTGTTCTGGTCCTGAAATACACAATGTTTGTTAGTGAGGGTGAGTGAAATGTTGGTTCCTTGTAGTAGTTTGCTCACAGACATAAGGTTGTGTGAAAAAGATGGTATGTATAAAACATAGTTAAGAGTGATGTAGTTATTTATGACAACTGATCCATAGGTTGTAACTTTAACATTGTGTCCATTAGGCAGTGTAACATATATGGGTGTGGGAAGTATGTGGATGTTAATCATGAATGAGAGTGATATGGAAATATGATCTGTTTCACCACTATCTATGATCCAAGCATGTTTAAGATCAGAAATGAGAGAAGCTACAAATTTAGGAATTCCAAAACTTTGAGAAGAAAATATACCTGAGAATGGACCCTTTTGGTTGCCCTGCATCATAAGTAGAACTTGGTTCAATTGATTCTGCAACTGATCCATTCTAGCAGCCATATGATTGTCAGAACGAGTGTGTGTTGAAGTGTGTTGTGATGGTTGATTGGTGTTGTGTGTTGTTGTATCTTCTTGACTTTGAACCATATTCACTGTTCTTGGTGAGGGTTGATAAGAGGTCTGTGGTTTTGAAGGTTTTGCAGGGAATTTTCCATGAAGTGGATGTCCCACTGGATAGCCTACAATTTTGTAACATTGATCCTTTGAATGACCTTCTTTGAAGCAATGTCCACATATGACCCCCTTTTTGAAATTACCCTTTCTCGGATGATTCACCATGACCGTAGGAAGACCTGTTAAACCTTTGAGATGGATTGTAGTGTTGGGTTGAATTTTGACCTCTGTGATTGTTTCCAAATGCTGCAAAGACTGTGGGTGTGGAAGACTTTGGTAATAAACCTTCCCTTTGTTTATCTTCTTGCCTTACCATATTATAGGCTTTAACAACTGATGGTAAAGGCTGCATGAGAAGAATTTGACCTCTGATGTTGGCATAGCTATCATCAAGCCCCATCAAGAATTGAATCAATCTTTTCCTTTGATCTCTTTCATTGTTTTCCTTCCCATTTTCACAATTACAAACACAGATACACAAATATGGTGCTTCCAATGAGTCAAATTCATCCCACAATCCTTTCAGTTTATGATAGTAAACTTCAATGGTACAATCATGTTGTTTTAACTGAACAATGTCATTTGTGAGTTGGTAAATTCTGTGACCATCAATTTGTGCATAATGCTCATGAAGTTCATTCCATAACTTTGAAACAGAATTGATAAAGTTCAAGTTGTTACCAATTTGCTCAACCACAGTATTGAGAATCCATGAAATCAACATGTCATTGTTTCTTTCCCAAAGTGCTCTAGTAGCATTAGTTGTGTTTGGTTCAGGGTATTCACCAGAGATTAACTTCATCTTATTCTTAGCATTTAGTGCAATAACCATGGATCTCTTCCAAGAACTGTAGTTGTCAGATCCAGTTAACTTCTTGGAGATGAGAATCAATCCTGGATGATCAGATTGATGCAGAAAGAGAGGATGATCAGAGTTGATTGTTCCATTGAGTGTGGTGTTCATTGTGGATGTATCTTGTGATGATGATGATGAATCAAGAACCATCTCAAAGGGGGTCATATGTGATCATTCTGTTACAAATTTGGTGAATGTGATTGTAAACTGATGAGTTTTGGTGTTTGAATGATCAAGAAATGATGTTCAGTGATGAAGATACAGCAGATTATGGTGGATTTTGGTGGTGATGATGAAGAAAATTTTATGGGAAAACGGTTATAGTAAGAAAAGTTGTTAGAATCACCGGAAAATTCGGTTATCTTGATCGGAGCGATTACACCACGGTTTGTGGTGGTATTCTCGATACCATGAAGAAGTTTGAGAGAGAATGAAAAAATGAATATTATTGAAGGGAAAAAGTGATTACAAAATGATAATTCTTGATTACAAAAGAATGAATACTCCTACTCTATTTTTACTAAGATTATACTTCTAGAAACATTACTAAACTACTAACATTACATTCTATTACAATTCACTTGAGCTTGATATAGTAACTTGTGCTTCGATGGAATAGTTGACTTTTTCTTTGACTCTGCCTTTGACCTTTGGATGTTGTTGATTTGATGAGTTGTTGTTGCTTGATCTACTCTATTTATACTAAGATTATACTTCTAGAAACATTACTAAACTACTAACATTACATTCTATTACAATTCACTTGAGCTTGATATAGTAACTTGTGCTTCGATGGAATAGTTGACTTTTGCTTTGACTCTGCCTTTGACCTTTGGATGTTGTTGATTTGATGAGTTGTTGTTGCTTGATCATTGATACCTCCATTAGAAGTTACATTTACTCTTAATAAGTAAAATAAACAATGAAAAATGAAAAACGATTCTGAGATGGCGGGAAAGTAAACATAATTTATATATTAATATTAACTTCACCGCCATCAAAGAACACATTCTATGGCATAATTATCAGCCATATATCAAAAAATTCCTTTCTTTCATGCTCCGATGCTGGACTATGAAATTTAAACTTCTTGGTTATTTTATAGAAATGCTTCATCCTAAGTATATATTAACACAGCTAGCCAAGTAGTTGTTTAGTTGTTCAATTCTAATATTGTAATAGCTGAAGTGAAAAGTAATAATATTTGTTTAGTTGTTGAATTCTACAGCTAGCTGTATAGTTGGTTCGTTTAAGGCAAAAAAAAAATGGCCGTTGGTTGGAAAGTGGTGGTGGCGGGATAGGATGGAGAGACTGGACTATGGGTGAGGGATAGCAAGTCGATGCGGAATAAACATGTTCGAACAAGGTTAACTTCCGGTTAGAGCGGAGCATAATAAGAAGGGTATTGATTTGCAAACAATTTAATGCCCAAGCTGCGATGAGGGGTGTAAAACTATCGATCATACTCTGGTATTGTGCAACGAAGCAATTCTAATAGTGACTGACGATTGGTAATGCAAACTAGTGCAATACCCGTGCGTTGCCCGGGTTAACCGTTTCAATAATGGTTTCCTTCCTTGTAATCTTTTTTCATGTAAACAACATTGCTGAGAAGAAAATCCTTTTCATGTGACGTGAAAAAAGTAGAGTAAAATATTATTGAAATAAACTTAAATGAAAGTATATGAGGTTACTATGTGCTGTAAAGTTGAAAAGCCACCTAATAATCTTTGTTGTCCGCTAAAATGAAAGTGTCTGATCACGATAATGCCATTTTGGGTAACTCGGACTTATTCAAAAATATATAAGATGTACCTCAATTTCATCTGTTAACATGCATGTTGATGACATATATAAGTATATGGAATAAATTCTAGCTAAAAATTATGGATCAGCCACAATAATAGTAACAAACTAACAAAGATAATCTATATTTTATACACGTTCCCAAAAACATTTCGATATAGATAAATTAAATTACCTTCAAGAAAGCACCTACAAGTCTACAACCATGAACCACCAAATAATAACCATGAAATAATCAACATCGAGCAAATTAGTTTGAGGTATGGCAATTAAATGTATCATTTAAAAACATTCAAAACATACAGTTAAAACTTACATTGCCTATATCAGTCAAGAGACAATTGATCCTATATCAGTCAAGAGACAAACCTATCAAATAGAGATAAAGAACATCAAATGAAATTTGGAACGTGTCATACAAAAAAGAACTCAAGAAGTAAGAACACATTTGTATCAAAATTAATACATTATCACATTCATGTTTGTACACAAGGGAGTAGGAAAATTGCCTTGGTATCATCAAATTGTGACCGAAAGAGGCTCATATTAATGTCCAAACTTTCCATAGCAAGCCAAAATAAAGCAAAGAAGAAAACAATATACAACATATTAACACCAACTCACATGAGAGATCAAAGTTAATTGCAAGGTTAAAGAATGGGAATTTCAAGGATTTAGATAGAAGATTCACATGTAAAATAGAAACGGTGATTTAGATGTATTATTGTAAAATTTGAAATTTAAAAAATTTGTTAACCTTCTTAGGTTTGGATGTTGTAGACTACATATTTACCCATGTGTTATATCCATTAGCCTAATTCTCCACTTTAAAAGGATGAATTTACACGGTTAGGATCAAATTAAACATGATCCAACGCTAGAAAACAATTAAAAGCCAAATGCACCATCGGCAATAGAATAGTAATGTATTTTTTAATCATGAGATGTTTAGGTATAACGGGAATGGTGTGATTCTTTCCTTATATAAGTCACTGCGTCAATAGTGGCCTCGACAGTTCATAATGTTATTTTAATTCAACCCCTGAAGTTCTATAAATTACCCTATCTTTTTTTAATTTATTTATCGCAATTTGACCTAAGTTTTTATAGTTTTTTCTCTGCAACTTAATAAAATTATTATGATGTTGATCAAATTAAGTCACCTTCAATATTGATTTTTATTTGCTAATCAGAAGACTCTCTTTAAGCCGAACTCTTTTGTTAGTCATATAAAAAAGAATCCTTTTCTACTTTTTATTTTCTTTTCTTTTCTCTTATTATATAGAAAAATACAAAATTATACATAGGTGAACATAAAAGATACACAAGCATGTCTTACAACAAAAATATTGATTTTTATTTGCTAACCATAAGACTCTTTTTAAGCCGAACTCTTTTGTTAGTCATATAAAAAAGAATCCGTTTCTACTTTTTTTTTCTTTCTTTTCTTTTCTCTTACTATATAGAAAAATACAAAATTATACATAGGTGAAACATAAAAGATGCACAAGCATGTCTTACAACAAAAATGACTCTAGGACATTAGGAAGTAATTATAGTGCATATATTAACTTCCTTACCATCCAACTGCCACAACAAGTATTGTAACCATCAATTATATGTATAGATATTTCTTTTTATCATTTTTCAATGTTGCACTAAACTTGATTATTCCAAAAACCTTATTCATCTTTAATAGTCATTTACTTTTGAACCTAATAAACAATATATATGTGTCGTTATGAAATAAACACTAGTAATATTCAGTTGCTACTTTAAATATCCAATCTAGTAACCACCTGAGTAAAACAACCTAACGTTTAATGACGTTGTCCGATAACGTTGTCTGACACTCTTATAGCAGAAGGCGGTGTTCATGTGCTCCAGTGACCAAAACTTATCTCTTAATCTATCTATATACAATGTAAAAAGTTTAACTTACTTTTCACTATTTAATTTATAAGTTACTTGAGCACAAAATAAGAACATGGAGTAATGAACCTCCTACTAGACATTTCTGTACCGCTAATTTAGGACATCTTCTACACCCAATCAAACGATAAATTCAATCTAGTATTAATGAAAATTCATATGGTCCTAGATTTTTTTTGTTCTAGTTGAATTGGTCATGTGATAATCATGAATTGCTTATTTGTTTCTTGAGTGTTTATTGTGTTCTACAACCTGTTTTAACCTGTTATCTAATCCTACTAGACGTGTGTGTTTCACGTGGCATTTTTAAAAGTATTTGGCAAAATTTGGTGTTATTGTTAGTTGCTACCAATCATACTGGAAGCTTAAGTTGTTATTATTATTATTAGTTATCCATTTTGTTTGCAACAATGTAAGATCAGGGATTGATTGCTTTGAGGGCAAACTCAAGCAATATGTTAGCTTTAGTCTTGAATTTTTGAACTGTAATTAAAATTTATTATTTATAAAAATGATTACTAAAAAAAAGGAAAAAGAAAAAGAAAAAGAAAAAGAAAAAAAAAACTTCACACTGATTTAGAGAGACAACTAAGATATGTTATGGACAACTTGACAGAAACAAGTTTTTCGTACCCATCACAATTATTTTTAGAGAAATAACTAACTATCCCAATTTATATATACAATAAATCAATTTCACAATGTTTTAACTCAGGGTAAGTCTCGAGTCGACTGCAATACCTTTTACCCAATAAATAAGTGTTTTTGCTAGAAAATAATATGGCAAATGCTTTTTTAAAGATATCATACTTGCCACCATTTTCTTTTGTGGGTAGCGAACAAAATTTTTTGCTTTTTTGAGTACTTTCTTTCATATTCATCTTTTTTGGGTATTTTGCGAAATTTTTGGACATTTTTGCCCCTCTTATCTAATAAATTTTTTATTTCCCGAAGGGAAAAAATGTCACATAATAATTATCTACAAAATCAAAAAAAAATTGTTCGCTACCCACAAAAGTAATTGGTGACAAGTAGGGCCGAGTATTTCGACCGTTCCGACCGGATTGACCGACAAAACCGACCGGACCAAACCGAAACCGATCGGACCGAAGGACCGTCGGTCCGATCTCGGTCCCAATTTGTACCTTATTTCGGTCTCGGTCCGGTCTGGTCCGAACAAAAAACCGAAAATCTTGCCTATTTGGACCAGACCGACCGAAGACCGGACCGGACCAACCACATTCGGTCTCGGTCTCGGTCCCGGTTTTTACCTTAATTCAGTCTTCGGTCTAGGTCTGATCCGGCCCAGTCCCAGACCGATGACGACCTTTAGTGACAAGTATAATACATTTTAAAAACATTTGCCCAAAATAATACATACAAAAGTGGAAAGTATAAGATGATTTCGACACAAAAGTGGTAATGTCAGTATTTAAGTCGACTTTTAATCTCAATAAGTAAAACAAGTTTAGTTAGAAGAAATAATACATACAAAAGTGGAAAGTATAATACAAAAATGGGAAGTATAAGATGATTTCGACACAAAAGTGGAAATTAAAGTGATTTCGACGTATTTAGAGTTAATGTCAATATTTAAGTCAACTTGTAATCTGAATAAGTAAAACAAGTTTAGTTAGAAGTAACAACAAAACAAACAAATACTAATATTTGTTGAGTTAAACTTCTTGAAGAGACTGAGGTAAACATAACTCGTGCGTTATACATCGATCATTTAAAGAAGTCAATAGATTGGGTGACTATAAGAGTATATATAGATATACTTGTTTCTCTACTTTCTCGATGTGGCAACAAGTTTACACCAAACATCAAAATTTACACCTTTTTAATTTATCGTAAGAAATGATTCATCCTTTATGCCAAGTTGCAAAATGCATGGCAGTGGCCTAAACTCCAACTTTTCGAAACAAATGAAAACCAACTTTGAAGCATTCTTAGCGACCGAAAACATGGTTACATAAGAAACCATGTTAACACTTGCTACATTATACGGACTCAAGCACATATCCACCCAAGATGTACACACTTTTAGCTCATTTGAAAACCAAGAAAAAGACACAACTTAATTGGAGCTCATCATAAATAGTTGATAAGTTTGTCACTCTATTTTCGAACTTCTTTTTATTTAAAGGTATAGTATCGATCAACAAATCGCTTGCCAAATGATATCTGTATTATTAGTTTTGAAGTTATTGTGGCCCTTGTGAATAATGATATCGTCGATCGCCCCGAGGTTAAATGACCCATCTTCCACCATCTGAAAATGCTCTCCCATCCGATCACGACTCTTGAACGCCGAAAGAAACAATATTCCAACATTTCGATTTCACTACCACGATCGGGACAAATGATAACGTTGAGATACATTCCAAGATTATTTAGCCAATCAAAACCGGGATTCTTTTTCATTCAAGTTAGAAAAAATTACACGTTTGGTCCCTGTGGCTTGCTCATATTACAAGTTTAGTCCCTAAGTCGTTTTAATTACACCAGAGATACGTATTTTTGAAACCTTGCACTCATTTAGTCCCTATTTTGGATGGGCGTTAGTGCAGTCCGTTAAGTGTTTTGCGCTGTTAGTCCTTCGTTAACAAATTTTGCACCGTTAGTCCTTATTTTTAAAATATAGTTTTTCCGTTAGTCCTCCGTTAATAATAGTTATCGCCCGATTTTTACGTTTTGTCCGTTTTATCCGTTTTAGATTCGTTTTATCCGGTCCCCCCTTTTTTTGTTTTTCGTCCGTTTTTACGTTTTATCCTTTTCGTCTGTTTTATATGCTTCGTCGGTTTTTACATTTTATCCGTTTTCGTCCGTTTTTACGTTTCGCCCGTTTTACGTTTTATCTGTTTTATCCGTTTTCGTTCGTTGTTTATTCCTTTTCGCCATTTTTTTACGTTTTGTCATTTTTCCGCCGCCAATTTGTTTACGCTTTTATCCGCTTTGGTTTGTTTTATCCGTTTCGCCGGTTTTTACGTTTTGTCCATTTTTTCCGTTTTGGCCCGTTGTTTCACGTTTTTATCCGTTTTCGTTCGTTGTTTATCAATTTTCACCGATATTTTACGGATAAAACGGACAAAACAAAGTAAAACCGATAAACAACGAACGAAAACGGATAAAAACGAAACAACGGGCGAAACGGAAAAAGGGACAACAACGTAAAACCGGCGAAAACGGATAAAACGAAAAAACGGCGAAATGTAAACAACGAACGAAAACGGATAAAATGTATAAAAACGTAAAAAGTGCGCAAACGAAAAACGGACGAAACGGATAAAAGCAGATAAAACGTAAAAACAGACGTGGCGGATATAAAGCGTAAAAAGTGGCAGAAACGGATAAAAAACGAACCAAAACGGATAAAAACAGACATAAACGTAAAACAACGGCCGAAAACCGAAAAAAAAGACAAAAACGTAAAAAAGTTGGCGAAAGCGAATAAACAACGAACGAAAATGGATAAAAACAGACAAAAACGTAAAAAAGGTAAAAAAAAAAAAGAAAAGAAAAAGAAACAGACGAAAACGGATAAAAACGTAAAAAAGGTCAAAAACTGATAAAAAAAAGCAGACAAAAACGGATAAAAACGGACAAAAGCGTAAGAAAACGAACGAAAACATATAAAAACAGACGAAAAGGGATAAAAACGTAAAAAAAGGGACGAAAAACGAAAAAAAGGGGGGGAAACGGATAAAAACGAACGAAAAACGGATAAAAACAGACAAAAACGTAAAAATAAGGACAAAAAGTCGGGCGACAACTATTATTAACGGAGGGACTAGCTGGGAAAACTATATTTTAAAAAATAAGGACTAACGGTGCAAAATTTATTAACGAAGGACTAACAGTGCAAAATACTTAACGGACTGCACTAATGCCCATCCAAAATAGGGACTAAATGAGTGCAAGGTTTCAAAAATAGGTATCTCTGGTGTAATTAAAACGACTTAGGGACCAAACTTGTAATATGAGCAAATCACAGGGATCAAACGTGTAATTTTTTTTCAAGTTATTTGACCATGTGATGCATTTCCCAAATAAAGGACTAAAATGGCAAGCATAGTGACTGATTGACTTGGAAAATTTAAGCTTAAGAAATTGTTTTGTCTAGTCCAATCCAACAAAATTGTTCTGAAAATTCTGTTGGTAACTCAAAAGACGAAACAAACAAACAAATTCAAACAAACGAAGCGAAAGCTTTATTCAAATTACCAAACCAAATACAAAATCAAATATTAATTCCGAAAGTACCCAAACACTAATTCCAACGGTACCAAACTATTATTCAAAATATACAAAGAAAACTAATGCTAATAATCCCTATTTATAGGGCAAACTAACCGTCATAAGAAAGTTTCCAAATTCGAATCAAACTTGTAGAACAAGTCACAAAATTACCAAATAACCCTTAAATTTTAAGTCACTTTCTAACAATCTCCACCGTGACTTCAACTCCAATCGAAATTTCAAACCAATCGAATCTTTCGTCTTCAAATTCAAATTTTCTAATTCCAAATTCCAAATGCTAGAGATACTAGCCTAATTCAAAGCGAACGATCGATTCCCAACAACGATCCGAAACAAACCGAACAAATACAAACGCCGATAATCTTCAAAACGAACAATCAAACGTTAACCGACAAATTCATACTCGGTTAACCAAACAAACAAATCGGCTCAAACGATCTTCAACGAAGATTATCGAATTCAGGCAACCATCTTCAAAAGCCTGACAAACGAAGATCCAAAATTTCAAACTAACAAATTTTCAATGATTGAACAAAATTCAAACGACTTGAACCAAGTCTTCAAACACCAAACCGATCTTCAAATTTCAAAAACCAAATTCAAATTCAAATGACCTACTTATTTGATAAGTATTATGGTCCAAATTCAAACTTATCGACGAACGGACACTAATAATTCAAACACCCCAAATATGATACGGATAATAATTCTAATGACCCACTTATATCATAAGAATTACGGTCCAAATTCCAAATTCAAATACCAATTCCCAAATTCCCAATTCAAATACCAAACAAAAACATATGAATAACAAACAAATACTAGTTACCAAATAGCCTAAAAGATAACTGGACCAAAACAAACCAAAAGCCTAATATAAAACAAATAATATAGAATAACCAAAAGAGAAGACAAACTGCTACGTAGACAATATCAAATTCGGAAACCAAAAAAATATTCCATCCACGAATACCAATTGCTAAGGCTCCACCAAATTTTGTACGAACAATCAAATCCCAGAAAATACGAATCTTCAATCCAAACGTTTTTTATCCAAAACAAAAGACGAATTTTCAAACAAAATAAATCCCAATAATCAAAATTGTACCACAATCTGATGAAAACCATAAACTTCGAACAAAAATACCCAATCAAATGCAAAACTCAAATCGAACACCAATAAGACCATGAAACCACGAACCCAAAAATCTTTTTTTTCTTTTCTTCTTCATCTTCAACGTGGCTCTGATACTACTTGTTGGTAACTCAAAAGACGAAACAAACAAACAAATCCAAACAAACGAAACGGAAGCTTTATTCAAATTACCAAACCAATTACAAAACCAAATTCTAATTCCAAAAGTACCCAAACACTAATTCAACGGTACCAAACTATTATTCAAAAAATACAAAGAAAACTAATGCTAATAATCCCTATTTATAGGGCAAACTAACCTTCATAAGAAAAGTTTCCAAACTCGAATCAAATTTGTAGAATAAGTCACAAAATAACCAAATTTACTAAATAACCCTTAAAGTTTAAGTCACTTACTAACAAATTCCATGGTAAATTTAAGCTTAACACCCTACTCGGCCACTCACTGGCTGCTTTCAGTAGCTCATTACAACACTTCTCGCGTGTTTTTGGGTCGTCGTTGTTAATGTTGTTCAAGTCGATGGTTGGAAGTTGTCGACCTTTATCTTTCTTCTCTTCATCGAAAATGTTGGTAGTTGTTGTTAGTTCATCTTGGGTTCTAATGTACTTTTTTGGGGTTTGATGAAGACCATTGTTGCTATGGTTTCAACTCTTAGAATCACGATTTTGTAAGTGTTGTATTTTGAGGATTTCGTGGTGTTTTTTGTGTAAGCACATGGAAGATACATTCAAGTTGTGAAGAATGGTGAGATGGGAGTTGGTCATGTGATGCAATTTCCGTTCTAGTGACTTAAAAGGGCGAGTAACTTAGATTGGAGCTTAAGAAACGTTATGTTCAATTTATACTGAAACAACTACTTTTTCTCATTACAATTTTATCCTCAAACATATATGTGTATACCTTTTTCTTTCTCTTTTGTGTTTATTCATAGCAATGATATGTAAATATTTTGTAATAGATTACTTTTTGTGCAAAATTATAGACACTGTCAACTTATTTACAATTCATATCAAAAATTAAGTTACATTTTACCAAATAGGTAAAATGGGTACCAATATAACAGTCATCAGAACATGTATCTAATCACATTCATGCTTAGAAAAAATGGATCAAAGGTTTGTGCCCAAAAGTTGGCAAACTAAATTAGCGTGAACATTAGATATCTACACGCCTGTCACTATCAAGTTTAATATAAATAAACGATCATTTCTATATTTTTCCGATGTGGGACATTGATGCCACATAACCAGTGGCGGAGCTAGAAAAAAATTTGTGGGAGGGCCGAAACAAATTTTTTTCAGAAAAACATTAGATGGGAGGGCCGAGATGAAACAAATTTTTTTTAACACATGAAATCGCGAAAAAATAAACTAATGGACTTAGGCCTAGGGGGGCCGGGACCCTTCCCGGTCCTCACTAAGCTCCGCCCTTGCACATAACACATGAGTTGTTAATACTTGTTATAACATAAACATATTTTGTGGATCAAGTCACATCGTCTTTTAATTATCAAACTAGGACAGAAAAAGTCGAAAACGATCATAGTTGGATTGGCTTTACGAAATATTAACCAAGTCTTAAGATACTAAACAGGTTTTATGTTCTTGTGCTCCAGTTGTCGCTATTAATCAAGTCTTAGGATCTTGATTTGTTTAGTTGAAGTTTGTGCTCATGTGTGCTGATTTTTCAGTACTTTTATCATTGTGAAAATAAGCAAAGAATCAGTTTTTGTGAAACACTTAAAACTGCTAGCACTTAGAAAATCCCAAACAACGTCTAAGCATAAATGTTAGAGCATAGCACTAGGTGTCGTAACAACCCGTTATCAAAAAGCGTTGCCACATCAACACACAGACAACAATGAACTTTTACCCGTAGTGATAACATTTAAAATTGGAGCCACTAAAACAAACACAACTTCGTTTCACAACGTCGGGACCGATGTAGTCAGGCCAAAAAAATTGTTCCATGACTCATGCTCTTACAAGTATTTATTATATGATGAAATATTTTCCTTTTATATATACATAATTTATGATTTCAATCATTAATACATGATTTGTTATAACATAAACAGATTTTGTAGATCAACTCGTATCGTTGTTTAATTATCAAGTGATGATCTGATTGCCATAGTTTCATAACCTTATTAGTAAGTCAAATGAAATAAAAAATTAAAACACCAAAATTATTTATTTGCGTAAAAAAATAAGAAGGTGATGATTATAACACCACAATTATTGATTTAAGTAAATCAATTGAAATAAAAAATTGCAACACTATATTTATTTATTTGCCTAAAAATGACAAAAAATCACAACACCACAATTATTGATTTAAATTAAAAAATTTAGACGGTGACAATCTAGTGGCCATAGTTGCATACAGGGGTGTCATATTTCCGACCCGACCGGACCGAACCCGACGAAGGATATTCGGTCGGGTTACTCGGGTCCAAAATCCACTCGGGTCAATCGGGTCAATCCGATTAACCCGAGTCTGAACTAGGTCGGTATCGGGTTCAAAATATTTGAAAATTCGGGTTGGTCGATTTTTTTTTTTTTTTTTTTTTTTTTAATAACTTTTCCCAATCTTTATTTAATTCAAAGGCCCAAATTTGTGCATGAACATATATTGCTTCATATATTTGGTTTTATATTCATTTTCATTATATATAATTGACCTCAGATTGAAAACAAAATGCATTAGTGCATTGCTCTACTGGTATGAATATAATAACCTTTTAAAAATCAATAGACATTATATTCATAACGTTTGGTTACTAAATTTAAGAAATTAAATTCTAGAATTATATAAATGGACTTGACCCGAACCGATTTGACCCGAACCCGACCAACCCGAGTTCAAATAGGGTCGAGTTCGGGTATATTATTTTTTGGCTTGACCCGACTTCGACCCGACCCGACTGACCCGAACCCGACCGACCCGAATGACACCCCTAGTTGCATATGTACACCAAACCACCACCTTTAAATATATAGTTAACTTGAAACCTTATTATATATGTATACACAGATTTCTTTCTATTTCCTTCCAATGTGGGATCTAGATTGCACCAACATTAAACATCACGGCTTCTAGTATGTTGAAATAAATATGTTCATTTCTGCAACTTTAATATGTAAATTTCATAGTAAAAATATACGGGAGTTGAGATCCATATAAAAATCAGATTTGTCATAGAACCAATGAACCAATCATAGCTATTCATTTTCTATCTAAATTAATAAAAAATCATTTTTCACCATTTTTTTCAAACATATCTTGCAAACGGTAAATATTCAAGCTACAAAAAATACACCATCGTGACGAGAATTAAATTATCTTTCTATAAATATGCATTGTTATATACTTTCGACGAAGTTTTTTTTTAAATTTCGCCCAGAAAAATCACATGTGATTGAAAAAATCACATGTGATTCGTAAAAATCAAATCACATGTGATTTTTACAAATCACATGTGATTTTTCTAGACGAAATTTTTTAAAAAAAAAAGTTCGTCGAAAGTATATAACAATGCATATTTATAGAAAGATAATTTAATTCTCGTCGAGATGGTATGATTTTTTTGGCGTAACGATTAACGGTTTGTGAGATATTTAATTTTAAAAAAAAGGGGTGAATATATTTTAAGAAAAGAAATGAGTGGCTAAGATTGGTTGATTGGATCTATGACAAATATGAGTTGTATAATGAAGTTTTCTCATGAGCTCTTATAAAATAAACCCACAAAACGTTAAGTTTAGTTGAAAATTTACTAATTGGGTAAAAATATACAAAATAGACCAAGCTGGATGGACTTTACTTAAGGCTTGTTCAATTGGACCAAAAAACAGACCTTGGTTTGTTTTTCTGCAATACTAGCTCTGTGCAATAATAAATTATCCTAGTTCAAAATTACAGATACAAAAGTTTGAAAAGGTAATGTCAAAATCCTATAAGTGATGCCAAAACTGAAGCCACATTTTACTATCAAAGTTATAGATACAAAGGTAGGAAGTAGAAAATGTTATTTCAACTTAATAATAACTAAGGTCATAATTGAACTTACATTCTCTTAATAAGCGAAAGTACTAAAATGACTACGAAGAAAAAGTTTCAAAAATTAAAAAGATGTTTGTCAAAGCATTTCCAAGTGAATATATTTACTGTTAATAAGTAAAACAAGTACAAAAATAAAAGTAACCAAAAAGCAGCTGAAATCTTTCAACTGAAAGTAGTGCATATAGTAACTTTATAGAACTCAACCACAACAGTATTTGAATATCAAAGTCCTATAAGTGATGCCAAAACTGAAGCCACATTTTACTATCAAAGTTATAGATACAAAGGTAGGAAGTAGAAAATGTTATTTCAACTTAATAATAACTAAGGTCATAATTGAACTTACATTCTCTTAATAAGCGAAAGTACTAAAATGACTACGAAGAAAAAGTTTCAAAAATTAAAAAGATGTTTGTCAAAGCATTTCCAAGTGAATATATTTACTGTTAATAAGTAAAACAAGTACAAAAATAAGAGTAACCAAAAAGCAGCTGAAATCTTTCAACTGAAAGTAGTGCATATAGTAACTTTATAGAACTCAACCACAACAGTATTTGAATAATTATTAACAATATATACAAACATTTCTGTCTTTCTTGCTCCGATGTGGTACTATGAAAATTTTAACTTCTTAATTATTTAGAAAAATATGATTCATCCTTCAGTTAGCACCTCGTTTTTTTTTACGTATTAACAGAGTTCGGCCTAATAGTTGGCTTTTCTAAAGGCCTATCTAAGTCTAGTATCATAGTTTTTGTGTTCCTCGTGACGACGTGGTTCTTCTACTGTCAATCTTACTGAGGTAAGTTTAATTATTTAGTTTATGTTATTAGCTAATAGCAGGGTAACCGCGCGTTGCAGCAGCGGGTACCTTGAAATAAAATTTTTCGATAAATAATATATTTTAGTTTATTATGTTTTTTTTAACAATAAATAATGGATATTACGAATTTCGTATAGCCCGTGTCCGTTCGGGCTCGAACCCGTTGGCCCGTGTCTGCTCGGGCTCGAGCCCGTTTGGTCCGCGCTCGTTCGGGCTCAAGCCCATTTGGCCCGTTGCCCGTTCGGGCTTTAATATTTGTATAATGTGCTTTATTATTTGTAGTAGTGAAATTTAATGCAAGAATTATGTTTTATTTGGCAGTACAATATGCTTGATAATTTGTATTTTTTATGTAAGGGGTTTTTTAATAACTGTATTCTTGGTTTAAAATTGCGTTTTGCGATCCGATGCGCTAAAGGTCCCAGAGGCCGATGCGTGATGCGTGTTGCGAATGCGAGCGCATTTTGGACGCGATGCGTTTTGTATTAAAAAATACAAAAATTATTTATACGTAGTAAATTAAAAAATTTACCAAGTAAATGCAATAAATTTACAAATAAGTCACAAAGATACAAAAAAAAATGGCAAATAATCTATTTGTAAAACAAATAAGTCAGTAAGTGAGGACATAAAATACTTAGAAACAACATTATAAACTCCAACTAAATTTGTTTTAAACGAGAAACTCCTTCTTTAATTACTTTCGAACAAGATGAACATGTAAATTTATTTTTAATTTTAGGATCTTGAATTCCATAATTTCTAGATCCTTGTTATTGTTAGCAGTAATGCGGTTGAACTATACATATACATGATGACATGATATTATAATCTATTACATGTATACTGATAAGTTATAACAGTGGCTAACAATCATAATTCATTCATTACCAAATCAACAACAAAAGTCAAAACTAAAAATGTTAGTCAAATTTTAATGACACATATGATTTCCAGCTCAACTATTTAACATATATGATTATTTATTATCAAAGAACAATATGAACTATTGCATAACATGAAGCTGTAATAAGATGATTGTTTGTGGGATTTCAAATCATGTTAATGGTGCAGGATCTTGAACCGAATGGTATTTTGGATGTAGGGTAATATGGATGTTGTTATTGTGTTTGTTTTAGACGTTTTTCAACTTCTATTTTTCAAAGTCCATTAAAATATTTTTATCTCCTTCTAAATGGTTTATTTTTTTTCAAAATGACTTAAATTCCATATTGCGACAATTGCGACCGTTGCTAGCATTACACAAATGCGGAAAATTGCGGTCTAATGCGAATGCATTTTGGGATGGCCTCGCATTAGGTATCATGATGCGAAATCCTAAAAGCAATGCAATGATGCGCGCAATTTACCCAATGATGCGCGCATTTTTAAACCAAGACTGTATTAATTGTATTTATTGACTAGTTAAATAATTGACTACATTAAATAGCATTAATGTGGTGTTTTGTTGTACACTATGCTTCTTGTCTTGTACGTCTAAAAATTATGTGCATTAAAGTGTTATACACTATGTTTCTTTTCTTGTAAGTAGTAGTCATTATAGTCATTAACAACATTGACCACTTTAATAGCATTAATGTTGTAAGTCTGAAAATTACATCATACTTATTTTGTTGTACACCATGCTTATTTTGTTGTAATCGAAACCGGTTGCGACTATTGTACATTGTGCTTAAATGGTTGTAACTTTTTGTGAAGGGGTGTTTTTAATAGCATTAATGTTGTTTGATAGAATTTTGGTTTTAAAATGACACCACGCTTTATTTTGTTGTACAATATGCTTACTTTGTTGTAATTCTGAAAATTGGGTGCATTAAAGTGTTGTAAACCATGCTTAATTTCTTGTACGTCTTAAAATTAAGAGTGAGGTACCTTCGTGCGTTATAAGTAGTATAGATATAGATATATGTTTATGTGGTTGCTTATTACACTAGGTGTAAAATGTAAAAAGAACCTTAATAAGAAAGGTGAACAGTTGACCACCATATATTATCAAGGTAGTCTTCCATGGCCTCCGAATGTGGACGGTTTAAGAAATAAAGGGATACGATCACATAAGAAAGGACCACAAGATGACAACTTTGACTCGAGTGACTATTTGTGAAAATGATTCATGTATTTATAAATCGAGTTTATCGTTGAAAGATGCAATCAAATATTTTAACAACCTTAATAGTCCTATGCGGCTATGAGCAGAGACAGACCTAGAATTTTTAAGAGTGTGTTGCATAAAAGTTTTCATTTCATAAGTACTATACTAATATGCGCGGTAGACAATAATTATTGAGCTAAGGCAAAGTTGCACTATAAAGAATTATTAGCTCAAATATTGAGAGTTGCACATAGAAAAAAGTTACACTTTTTGAACAAAAACTACACTTCATGGCTTAAAATCGGGTGTGCCCTGTGCCACCCGGTATCCATAGAGATCCATCCCTGGCTATGAGTGATGGATGTTCAGATTGCAGAATGGTGGGATGAGGGTTGGTCATGTGATTCAATTCTCATGGGCATTTGCATATATATCTCTCCAAAGATCAAATTGCATATATATCTAAAACATGATAAAAAACCATTGTACCATGTACATCAAAAACTTGTATGAATAACATATAGGCAAGTAGAAAATGGTATGGTTAATTAACTTTGGAGATCCAAGCTTAAGAAAATTTTACATTTTAGTCTTAATAAATCAAAACACATACAAAAATAGTGAAAAAAAAAAAAAAAAAAAAAAAAAAAGTTTGCATATACATGTAAGAATTATATGTTTATACAAACTCTTTTTCTCTGTAGGTAACAATCTACCATATAAACAAACAATTCTTTCCTTCTTTTTACGTTGTGGGACAAACATCACCCACAAAACATAAATTTTTACAACTCCTTCTTTTTTCCTAAGATATGGTTATGTCATTATAGTGATTACAATTTGTAAACATGATAATCAGTATTATTTGTTTTTATAAAATAAACACCTTTCAGTTTTATTACCACATACTTCATATATTAGTAATCACCAAAATATCTCATGTATATTTTTGTTGATGCTTTTGGATCTCCTTGTTTATGGTAAGGAAACAAGTTTACACGTTACCACGTTATAGACTTATAGTTATAGTGCACAAATATATTAGTTTAGCATCTACATCTTGTATGAAATATAATCAAATATTTGTGGTATATGAAGAAACTGGACCATCTGAAACAACTCTTTACTGTCGAAAAATTAAGGTCCGACAAACGCAACTAAACCTTGTTTGTAAACCTCAAAAGGTTGTCAGATTCAAGTGGTTCATATGGTCAAACCGACTCAACACTTGAACAAAGTATCATGAAAAGCGACTAGTCGGGCCAACACTAACATTGTCGTATGTTTTGTTCTAGATAGTTCTTGGTCTCTTGTGACTACATAAACTTGGATGCTTTTATTTGTCGGTGTAGATAATTTCACGGTCTCTTGTGATGGCATCAACTTGAATGTTTTTATATGATAGTTGAAATGGTTTGGCTAATTAACTTTGGTGATCTAAGCTTAAGTAAATGTTATATTTTGGTCTTAAAAATTTGAACACATGCACACACACAAAAAAATAATAATAAAATAAAAAAAAAAAAAAAAAAACGTTGACTACTTTTAATTTGAGCATAGCACATATATATTAACTTCAAAACATTTGCTGAGTCTGGCTTTTCAGTTGTGTGTTTTCCTGACTTGCATTTCCATCTTAAATGATCATTAACTGATATTGAACTAGCAGTCATAGGCAAGGCATAACACATTAATATACATAGGCAGGTGTAAGCAGTGTGAATTCAACTAGTAGGTATGAGATAATCGTTTGTCGCAATGGCAACCAATAGTCTACTACTAAGCCGATGAAACATTTTTGCCTCAGCAGCTTGTGCATTTACCTGAGAAATTTCACTCTACTTTGAATATTATACATACATATCTTACCTCGACTACGAGATTATCATATCTTCTCAATAATCTATTTTGCATGAACAAAGTTGTGTATGCATTTGTCGAATATGAGTCAAAACTTTTGGAAAGATATATTAAAAACCGTTAAATACGTTTGGCATGAGAAATTCAACCGTCTTAAATACTTTTGAAACGAGAGACAAAAATTGGGTCAAATACACATCAGGCACGGGAGATAAAAATGTGCCAAATACGCATTTGGAGCGACAGATCACAAAATGTGCCCAACGGTTGCACACGTACTGTACAAAAAATTATACCGTTGCAAAACGGTGCCAAATACTATTGAGCATTGACACAGTTGAGAACCGTTCCAAAAGTATTTGATATCCTCTTATTAAGCCAAATAATATTTGGCATGAATTTTTTAGAGAAAATTACCAAAAGGGGATTTTTTTTCAAGTGTGGTCCATTTTTAAGACTTTTTTCTCATTTCTTTTCCAGAAGAGCCTGCTCAACTGCTCAACTCCATTATTTTGATGACACGTGTCATGTGGTAGGTGAAGATATTTTTTAACTTTTAACTCAAATGACTAATTTACCCTCAAACACATATATAAAAGACACCACATATTTCATTTTTTCTAATTTTTTTTCTCTCTCTTCAACCTCAATCCAAGATCCGGCCATGGGAAAAGATCCGGCCATATCTCCACCACCACCGCTCATTGCGCTCGACTACTGCATTTGCTCAATTGCTCGACTACCACTGCTCGACCACCACTGCTCACCACCTTAGCAGTCCATAACCACCACCGCTGCTCAACTAGTCGACTACCACTGCTCACCACCTTAGCAGTCCATAACCACCACCACCACCACTGCTCAACCACAAAAATTATCTATACTTACAAAATTACTTATTTCATTACTTAATTAACCACAATTTTATAATTTAAAAAAAAAAAAAAAAAAAATACATATAACTGCTGCTATATCTCGTCTTTAAAATACATATAACTCGTCTTTAAAATCTCGCCGGAATATGCTGCTATCGCCGGAATCTGCTGCTATCGCCGGAATCTTTAAAACACAAGAACATCAAGCAGCCTCGTCATTATTCGCACCCCTTTTATGTTGCCGGATGTTGCCGGTAATCACCTGTCGGATCTTGTCGGATCTTGCCACACACAAACACTCGAACCTCTCTGACAAAAAAAGAAAAGAAAAATCACAATCCCAACATCTGTAAACAAAAAAAGGTATATCAACTTGCTGGATCTTGCACGTAATTATGTGAAAATATGAATTTCTTTCCATCCCTTAAATGCATAAAAAACATAGAAATCCTTGTCATAAGCCATTAAAAAAAGGGGGTCATCTAAAACCAGTATATATTCAAACTTATGATCGATTTAACCATTAGCTTTATATATGAAATGATGGTTTGTACCTTTGGGATCCAAAGTGAAACGACTAAGATCACTACTCAAGAGATGGACTACCTAACCTTTGAGATGGACTACCTAACCTTTGAGAAAATGTTCTCCTTTATGAAAGCTTCGATTAGTGCTGGAAATTAGTTGAGAAAATGTTAGGTGGGGAAGAGATGAAATAATTGAAGAGAGAGGAGGTTATTTATATAATGGGTATAAATGTCATTTAACTAAAAAGTAAAAAAGTTGTCTACCTAACCCTTGTACTTGCAGTGACACTTGTCACAAAAAGGGTGGAGTTGAGCAGTTGAGGAGCAGTTGAGCAGTTGAGCAGGCTCTTTTGGGAAAGAGATGAGAAAAAAATCTTAAAAATGGACCACACTTGAAAAAAATTTCCCTTTTGGTAATTTTCTCATTTTTTTATTATGTAGTACACTTTGATATCTTATTAAACAAAAAATAGTGTCAAATAATATTTGGCATATAACCAAGTTTCTCTTTAATGATTAACATATTTTAAACAATTTAACTTTTTATTATATTATATAACAACTAAATAAAATATACCATACCTTATTCTCAATTATTTTTTTATTTATTTTTTTAATCTAAGTTCAAAAATGGAAAAAGTAAGACAATGGAACAATTTAAACTTTCGTTATTTGCTACTAGAGGTTTAAACGTGAACTGGGTGTCCTGACGTTTTCACAACAAAGGCCAAACCGCCTCTCTTTGAACAAGACGGTTTATTTAAAGCTGAAAAAAACCATCACAAACATGTGAACCGGACCAGGCCCTTTTATAACCAAACCTCTCTTAACTTTCTTATTACACTAGCGATGTGGGAAGGAGAAATTTGTAACCTACAATTATTTTCTTTCAAAAATTATATTCCACTTTAATGACAAATGGATCATAGTTTCTAAGCTACTCATTTGATTTCAAAACACACTTGTAAGCTACACTTATAATGTGCTTCTCTATCAAAGGTCAAAGTCCAAACTTATTTTTTGGGACATTGTAATAGTGAAATTCCAACAACACTATACCTCCTAATCTCCTATCGATACGAATTTGGACTCTACTAAAATAAATGAATCAAACTTAATGATAAGTCGTGGTTGTCATGGACGGACCTACATGGGTGCCGGGTATGACATGGGACTACACCCGGATTTTGGTCATGAAGTGTAAATAAATATTAAAAATTGTCGTTTTTTTGTTTGTGCAACACCCAATAAATTTATTTTTTTGTTGCTACTTGGTGTAACTTTAGTTAGCCAAGAATTCTTTTATGCAACATGCTTTTGAAAATCTTGTGTCCGTACCTGATGTGAGATGTTATGAATAAACACAAAGAGAAACACGATTTAGCTTCTAAGCCACATTTTACCATCAAAGTCATACATACAAAGGTAGGAAGTAGAAAACATATTTTCAACTTTTTCATAACTAATGTCATAATGAAATTACATTTTACTCTTAATAATTGAACCAAGTACTAAACTAACAACAAAATAAACGGTTTTAACTTTTAAACAATCGGCTAAAAGATGCTTGCCAGAGTATTTCAAAGTGAACATAGCTCATATGTTAATTTCATAACAAATTGTATGTACTTATATCTCTTTTATTGTTTGGTCTAACATGATACCAACAATGAAAAAAAAAAAAAAAAAAAAAAAAAAAAAAAAAAAGTTCTTGTACAACTATAAAGTGAACAGTGTATATATTAACGGACAAATGATTAAAAATAATATCATACTTGCTACATTTTTTTTGTGAGTAGCGAATTTTTTTTTTCTTTTGTGTGTGCTTTTCTTTCAAATTTATCTTTTTTAGGGTATTTTGCGAAATTTTTGGACATTTTTGCCCCTCTTAGCTAGTAGAATTTTTTTTTTTCCGAAAGGCAAAAATGTCACATAGTACCCTAAAAATGGTGAATTTGAAAGAAGAGTACCACAAAAGCAATTATTCGCTACCCACAAAAAAAAAATGATGGCAAATATGATACTTTTTTGAATCATTTTCCCTATATTAACTTAATAGCAATCAAAGAATATAACAGGTAAATAATTATCAGCTATATATATAAAAAAATAATTTCTTTCTTGCTCCGATGTGGATATAACGAATTTTGAACTTCTTAATTTTTTTCCGAAGAAATGATTCATCCTAGATATATATTATAACAATTTCTGAATCTAATAATCAATATATTCATGTTGCTATCTACGAGTAACACTCACTATTCATAAGCAGTTAACACCTCGATTTTTTTGTTATGTATTAACATAGCTGGGCTAAGTAGTTGGGCTTTTCTAAATGCCAATTCTAATTATTTGTAAGCCTTTACAACATTAGGAAGTCGATGCGGAATAAACATGTTCGGAAGAAGGTTAACATCTTTGTGTGGAGGCGGTTGGAGGAAGACTTCCGGTTAAAGTGGAGCTTAATAAGAAGGGTGTTGATACTAGTTTATGACCAAGTTGCGATGAGGTGTGTGAAACTATTGATCATACTTTGGTATTATGAAAAGAAGCAATTCTAGTGATTGAAGATTGGTTACGTAAATGCATTTTTTACTCATGAGATGTTTGAGTATAATGGGAATGGTGTGATTCTTTCAAAATATAAGCCACTGTGTCAGTAGTGGTCTCGACAACAGGCTACTACATTTGGAGGAATCACAATTGTCAAGTGTTTGGGAAAAAAAGTTGAAACACGAACAAATCTATTCCAAGATATCAGTTTGAGAGCATTCCAGTGGATACGTAGAAGATCAAAAAAGTATCAAGTGAGGTGGCAAAAGTGGCTATGGATAATAGTGTTGTAACATATCATTGTAGTTATGGTTGTTGCTGTTTGAATTTTGGAGAAAGGGAGTTATCAGGTTCATGTGATGTTGTATGATCACTGATTAGCACTTTGTTTTTATGGTTATGTTATTATAATAGAAATTGAAGATTTATTTTAAGACAAATCAAAAAAAGAATGGTAAATGTTTAATTAGAGATCAAGATAGTACATTACTAAGTAAAATCAAATAGAAAATTATTGATTTTTTTTTTTTTTTTTAAATTTGATTTTTTATTATAATGATTTACTAAAATGTACAAGAAAAATCCATGGTTTATGAGATGCATCCTTAACACAGTTGATCAACTCTTTTGAGATTCAATGGTTAACGATGTGCTTGACACCCCACTTAGTGGTTGCTTTCATGAGCTCATTACAACACATCTCGTCTGTTTTCGGGTCGTTGGAGTTAATGTTGTTTAACCCAATTTCCCAATGATTGGGACTTGTGGTCCTTTTTCTATCTTTTCTTCGTCGAATGTGGTAGGTTTATGAAATAAGGGGACACAATCACACAAGAAATGACCTTAATCCTACGAGGCTATGAGGGATGGAATGAAAGATACAAATGACAAGGAGTCTAAGGAAGTGAAGAAACGAAGTAATGATGGGAATTCTCTCGATGAAAACAAGAACCATGTTGTGAAACAAAAGTAATGGTGAACATAGGACATATATTAACCTCATGGTATTTAACAATGAGGTAGGTATATTCACAAAATTTTTAAAAAATATATTTTCACAAAAGGATGTGTCATGCATTTATAGGAGGATGAAAATTTAAAGAAAGAGAAAGAATCGATTAAGATGTTTTTTATTGGTAAAAAGTCATTTTTTTTTTAAAAAAAAAATTGAACATTTTATGAATATAGCATTTTTAACAATACAATAAGGGCCCGTTTGATTTGTAGATGAGTTTAAGATTAAGATTTGGATTAGGATTTGGATTTTGATTTGATGTAGGAAAGAGAAAAAAATATATTTAACTGAAAATATTATTTTATATTATTATTGATGATTTAAAATAAAAACTTGTTATTAAATATAGGATTAATTTCATATATCACCCTACTTTCAACATAAATTTCATATATACCCAAAGTGCAAATATTGAATGCATAATGTACAATGTTTTTTATGCATGTTTAGGTATATATGAAATTTTCAATAAAAATGAGAGGAGATATGAAATTGCCCCAAATATAAGGTTGAGATTAATAGATGCATCTAATGAGCCCACATAAAATGTAAACCCACCTTATATTAGAGATTGAGAATAGTAAGTGTCAGTGGGCATGAACCCCACGTATCCACTTTACAAAAATAGCCAAACAATTAAAATCAAAGCTAAAGTTATATCTACCTTTCAAAAACCATCAACCAAACCAACCCTAGATCAACCCTAAATCAAAGCTAAAGTATATATGAAATTTTCAATAAAAATGAGAGGAGATATGAAATTGCCCCAAATATAAGGTTGAGATTAATAGATGCATCTAATGAGCCCACATAAAATGTAAACCCACCTTATATTAGAGATTGAGAATAGTAAGTGTCAATGGGCATGAACCCCACGTATCCACTTTACAAAAATAACCAAACAATTAAAATCAAAGCTAAAGTTATATCTACCTTTCAAAAACCATCAACCAAACCAACCCTAGATCAATAACAGGCGTAACAATCAACTATATATCCATGCATTTCCTTTCCTCTTTTTTCAATGTGGGACTAAGTTTGGACACAACATCAAGCTTTACAAATTCAAAATATTTCGAAAGAAAGAATTCATCCTTAATAGTTATAATAGCTTCTAAATAACCCATTATTCAGGTTTTACTACTTTATAGAGCTAATCGGTAATCACCTTATTTTTTTTAACAATTTACAAAACTGAGACTAGTTAGTTGGTAATCACCTTTGCTTATTGGAATCCACTAACCTCCTTTATGATAATAAACATGTCTTGGAGATACTCCTTCTTGGACTATGAAGAGACATACCATCTAAACAAATCTTTTTGTCCAAAAAGGCAAGTATAACATGTTTGTCAACTTCAAAAGGTTCTTAGATTCAAGTTGTTATCATGGCCGTCTTGACTCGAAACGAAATTGAAAGTTACATTAGTGGTAATAAATCAAATACATACAAAAATAACAATAAACAAGAAGCAAAAAAATGTATAATACTTTTGGAGTGAACATATTATTAACTGCAAAAGCATCAAACATTAGATCATAATAGGTAACAATCAACTATATATACAAACAATTATTTTCTTTTTTCCCGATGTGGGACAAATTTTACCCCAATGTCTCAAACATATAATTTTACAACTGCTTAATGTGTCGTAACATATGATTCATTCATTATAGTGATAACAATACGTGAAATTGATAATCAACTTATGTGTTTTAAAAATAAACACCATTCGGGTTTACTACTACTTCATAGATCACTACGTAATTTTTTTAACTTGAGTTACTTTACCTTAGTTGACTATATTGTTAGCTAATAACTCCAAATAAATTGATGTGTGCAACATTGCCCTATTGAAAAAGTGTAACAAGTTCACACATTTATGAATAACTTGATGGTAAGACCATTGTGATATCCATATGATCTTTGGTCAACAAAACCTTTTATACAAAGCTATAAATTATTATTCTATATTTATTTATTTTTTATTTTTTGTTAATTTGTGTCCTTGCAGCTTATTTTATGATAACAAATAGCATTTACAAAGACATCTTCTCAAAAATTATCATCAATTCATCACAAAACATTTTTTCTCATTAGAAACAGATATTCAAATATATATCCGCTAAAATTAGCAGGACTAACATCAATATTCGTTTTGAAATTTGGTTAAAGAAACAACTCTTGAAAACGTTATATAAGAAAACATATTCGAAATACTATGTGTAACTTCAAAACATAATTTCAACCTATAATTGTAACTAAGTTCAAAATTTAGGTCACACTTTACTCTTAACAACCGTATACCGCTTATCACAACAACAATTTATAGAGGAAAATATTTACAGTTGTGAAATTGTGTTTGAGTGCTTTATGTACTGTTTATTTATACAAGAAAAAATTACACGTTTGGTCCTTGTGGTTTGCTCATATTTCATGTTTACTCCCTAAGTCGTTTTAATTACACCAGAGATACCTATTTTTGAAACGTTGCACTCATTTAGTCCCTATTTTGGATGGGCCGTTTGTTTATCTGTTAAGTGTTTGCACTGTTAGTCCCTCCGTTAAGATTTTTTGCACCGTTAGTCCTCATTTTTTAAAAAGAATTACAAACTCGTTTTTTTCGTTTTCGTCCAGCTTTTTACGTTTTCGTCCGTTTTATCACGTTTTCGTAGATTTTTTTACGTTTTCGTTCGTATTTTTACGGTTTCGTCCGTTTTTATTACGTTTTTGCCCGCTTTTTTACATTTCCGTCCCTTTTTGTAACGTTTTCATCAATTTTTACGCTTTTGTCCCTTTTTTTTACATTTTCGTCCGTTTTTTACGTTTTCATCTCTCTTTTTACGTTTTCGTTTGTTTTATACGTTTTTGTTCGTTTTTTTACGTTTTTTTCTGTTTTCAAACGTTTTCATCCGTGTTTTTTTACGTTTTCGTCCATTTTTTACGTTTTCATTCATTTTTACGTTTTCGTCTGTTTTTTTACGTTTTTGTCCGTTTTTTTAGGTTTTCGTCCGTTATTTTACTTTTTTGTCCGTTTTTTACGTTTCTGTCCGTTTTTTACGTTTTCGTTCGTTTTTAACGTTTTCATCTGTATTTTTTCAATGTTTTCGTCCTTTTTTTACGTTTTCGTCCTTTTTTACATTTTCATCCTTTTTTACGTTATTGTCCCATTTTTTACATTTTCAAGGCAACGTTCCTTCATAAACCCATTGATAAGAAATCGTATACCTATAAAAATTCAATATTATTTATTTTCACAAGTATGCATTAGGAGTATTTTGAAGAGAAAGTTTAAAGTGAGGTATAAAAAAAGGTAAACATACGAGATTTTCTATTCAGGCTAAAAGATGAGTTTTTGACTCTATTGTACGTGCCTTGACATGGATATCATGTGATTGTTGCAAGTCTTTCTCTAGCCACCCCAAAATGTGTACCTACTAGGCTTTGAATCACAATTCTCCTGTGAGGAGATTAAATACCTTAACAAATCTTCTGAACTCATGCGAGCCCGCGCGACCTGCGGACACGAATGCATCTCCGAAATCTCGCATACCTGCGTATCTTTTTGCTGCAGATTTCGGTATCATTCTTTCCAGATTTGTGTCTATTTATTTTTGGAACTGATTTAAACTTTGTAAACAAGTTAGACATAATCGGTTTTAAGTAAATAGAAGATATTGAAACCGTGTTTAATAATTAATGATTTGCGTGTCGTGTATATCTGAGCGAATATCTTTTCTTGGTGACCAAGATAGGTTTAGCCTATATATTAAACACATCTCATTCGGTTTTAGAACACGATGTAAACGCAACTCCATTACGAAGCGTTCCGACAATCTTTTCGATCGAAACGCTCGAGATTCCGTGATCTTTCGTGCAAGTGGTCTAGTCCAACAGACTACAATTGCACAGACGTTGTACCACAGGAAGCAGACGGCGAATCTGTTTTAAGGGAATCGTATTCAATCGAGCCTCGTGCAAGTGTCTTTCTTGCTTTCGTTTATTATCGTCTATAGTGTCATCTTCCGCTTCTACACCATTCATACATTATTTAATTTCATCGTTAATTTATTTATTAGTGATTGTGTCTGTTTTCATAAATAAATTGTACATCGTTCCCCAGTTTATAGGGCTAATGGCATGATAATGTATTATATTTGTCATGATTTTCTTCTATATGCATCGAACAATTTTATTTTTATTTATTTATTTATTATTATTATTTTTTTTTTTGCTATTAATTGTACTAAACTTGATTTTATTTTATTTTTATGTACTTTATGACAATTATGATACATATGGTAGCAAAAAAATAAGGGTCAAAATGATTATAAAGTACATAAAAAATACAATAAAATCAATTTTAGTACTGTGAATAGCAAAAACATTTGTTTGATACATACATAAGAAATTCATAACAACGATAATACATTTAGAGGCCATTAGCTCTTGTTTATAAGTTGGATGAAAACGCAAACAAGTTAGCAACTTTTGCGTATAAGATACATAATCATGTCAACACTTTACTTCTATTTCTATTATTTTCGGACTTTCATGGAAGATTCCTCATATATTAAGTGATGTTGTTCATGAAAATGATTAAAGCATACTTGTGTTCTGTCTAATTCAATACTCTTTGAGGTCCAAAAAAACGACTCGTTTGACCTAGAAACTATTGTTTATATATATGACACATACATATGGACAATTATGCCCAAAGTTAGTCAAAAGTCACTTTTGCTTACCAAAATTTTCCGGCATTTGATGTCCATTAAGTGTCCTTAATCACAACATATACATGCTTTGAGCCGAACAAGTCATTGCGTGAAGCAATGAATCACGTGCTTGTGAGTTCTTAACTCAAGTACAATATGCAGTTTAGACGATGAAATTGGACGAAGATTGACTAATGAATGATTGTCGGGTTTCTTATATCAGAAAACATATATTTAGTATTATATTTGCCTTTCAAAAAAAATTATAAGGAAGCTATCATGTGAAAGCTTTATGTCCCCTTTGGTTTGATTTTATGGCTCCACCCCTAAAAAATCTATCTCATGTGTAAGCATGATTTGAACCCACAATGTTAGCATTAGAAGTGTTGATCATTAATGTAATAAAAAAGAGATCTCAATGATCGCCTCTTAGGGGGAGATTGTTAGGAATAAAAATTGCGATCATTATCGAGTCAACAAGTAATGTAATGGTTAGCTAAGTTAGTATTGGGCTAGACGGATGGACTTAGTTATTATTTTTATATATGATGTTATGTTAAGTTAAGGAATGAAAGATGTATAAGTCCAATCAAAACATGGGTGTGTAGGAAGTATACAAACTCACAAATGTGGTCATTTTTAATATGTTGGTTTGATGATTTATAAGGAACGAATACACAACCATTTGATTTGTGAGCATGGTAACACATAACGTATCATCATAACACAAGCCGGTTGTTGAAAATATTTAATAAACAATTAAAATATTTGTATTGTCTGCAAATGATACAAAACTGGTTTATCATTAATATTTTAAATTTGAAATGATTTTAATAACAAAATTTTTGTATTTCCACACAATCGGGTTTCTTTTTACTACTCGTAATTTATTATTAATATTTTAAGTTTGAAATGATTTTAATAACAAAACTAGTAACCTCTAATGAGTTTGAAATAATAGAGCAAGTCAAATGAAATACGCAAGTTACAGCACAATAATTTATAAAAAATACAAAAAAGTTGGAAAATGCCTATTGTGAGTTACATTTTTTCACTACAAAGCCACCTTCCAACACGTGATAAATTGGAAACCATATGTATATATACACATATTTCTTTGAATTTTCTTCCAATGTGGGACTAAGATTTTGCTCCAACGCTGAATATTGTGACTTCTAATGAGTTTGAAAAATGAAATTACCTCGTTTGCGAGTACTTATTTGTATGTTCCTTAGTTTTTTCTAAGACTAAAATACATCGTTGGTCCCTAAACTTGGCACGGTGCATCATGATGAGACTGCTTGCCACCCGTCGGGGTCACATTTGAGGTTTTCACTCGCTTCTGAGTTCTTTGACCAAGTCAAAGTCGATTTTGTTTTGTAGTCGAGGGTATTTTAGTCCATACACATTTATCTTTTATAACACATTTATATTTTACCCTTCGTCTTTCATCCTCTTCATCATCTAAAGAATCATTCATCTCCCAACATCATCATCTCCCCAACATTCATCATTCATGTGATCTCGGTTTGATCACGGTCGTATCATTGGGTAGGTGTACAAATGATAAGATTGTGATCAAACCGAGATCACATGAATGATGAATGTTGGGAGATGATGATGTTGGGAGATGAATGTTGGGGATGATGAAGAGAGATGAAAGATGAAAGGGTAAAATATAAATGTGTTATAAAAGTATAAATGTGTGGACTAAAATACCTCGACCACCGACTACAAAACAAAATCGACTTTGACAAAGGACTCAGGCAGCAGTGAAAACCTTGAAATAGGGACCCCCGACGATGAAAAGGGCGAGTTTCGTCTCATCATGATGCACCGTGCCAAGTTTAGGGACCAACGGTGTATTTTAGTATTTTTCTAACAATATTTCTAAGTTCAAAAAAAAAATGAGTTTGAAATAAATACTTTCCTTTCTGTAAATTTAATTAGTAAATTTGATAATTAAAATATATGTGAGCAGGTATGAAATAAACACAAAACATGTTTGTATAGATTTTGACAAACTACTAAAAGATGCAAAATTGAGCATAACTGTTATTTGCATTTATTTAAGGCCTATTTAATTTGACCCAAAAACAGACTCACAAAGTAAGTAACTTAACATACGTTTTCTCATACTCATGTTCTATATCTTTGATATTTGGGATTGCTAAAAATAAATTGCTTTAAAAAGTATGCAAGTACCAACAAGCTATTTACTTTATAAGTAGCACGAATAATGTTTTATCCAATGATCACAACCGTTTTTTTCCCTGAAATATATGTAAGCAGCACTTAAATAAGCAATCCGAAACACCCTTTGAACATTTTATAATTTTGCATATATGTAACGTCTGGATGTGCACTTTCAAAGTGATTTGGTGACACATAGGAAAATATTGGCTTTTCGTTGTTCCTAAGAAGCTGTTTATGGATTGGATGAAAACTCAAAAAAGTCAGTAGCTTTTGTCTACAAGGTATATAATCATTAAATCATGTCACTACCTTTTCTATTTTTATTCTTTTCCGACACTTTCTTGGAAGATGATTCCAAGTTAGAATGCTATTCATGAAGATGATTCCTTGTAAAGCAATAAAGACTTGTTCTTAGTCTAATTCAATACTATTTGTTGACCAAAAAATGACCCGTATGGACACATGTTTACACGTTAAGCCTTGCTTGAAAATCGAAAAAGGTATGTGATGATGGTGTATTTCTGTAAAAGTTGAACTAAAGCTAGCTAGTGTTACACCACGGAAGCGTGTTTAAATTATCTTATATAAGAACATATGGTGGAATCGTAGAATATGATCTTGGAAAAGAGCTCAGGATTAATGTCAAGAAACAGAATGCATGGTGCTGTTGATGGCACAATCATTGACTCTAAGCATAAGTTATGGCAGTCATTTTCATCAGTAATTGCACACAGTTCAGTCACGCATGTAGTCGATCCTTATTATCAAAAGGGAGTCTTACATGGCCTCCCAATGGGGAAGGTTTAAGAAATAAAGGAAAACGATCACACAAAAAAGCATTACAAGACTACAACTTTGATAAAACATTTGAAAATAAACATGAAGGTAAAACGATAACACAACAATGGTATATCTTTGGAAATATCTTAATGAAAGATGCAAACAACAACGAAGAAATTGTTGGTGATTTTGCATCACCGATATTATTTAAGTGTAATGGATTGACTTAGTTGACCAATGTGTAATTATGATAATTGTTCAACAAGTCGGGGGTTGTGCGGAGTGCACACTTGTATGACGTTATTATGATTACCGTTCAGCGGCCCGAATGACGGGGTCCGGGGCGGCGCCCTGTCATAGGTCAGGCGGCGTGCATACCTAGTATAAAGTGCTATATTAAAAACACACTAGAAAATAAAATTTCCGGTATTCTGCCCGTTAAATTTTACTGTTTCGGTTGTACATTAACTGCTATGGCAGTTACAACCGTTTGGTGGTTTTATTGGTCATATATTCATCTTCTGGTTCAGTTTCATAACACACAAAAACATATTCACGATTCTAAATATGAGTTTTATCCGATTTAAGATTTCGGTAGAACCACCGAAATACTTGAATCTGAAAGTGTTTACGTGACTCTTAGATTACTGTGATCAAAATTTACTAACAGAAACAAAGTAATGATGGGGATTCTTTGGATGAGGATGAAAACAAGAAATGAACAAATCTTTTTGTCTAAAAAGGCAAAGTCAGACATGTTTGTCAACTTCAAAAAGTTCTTGGATTTAAACATTTTATTCTTAATAAATCAAACACTTACAAGAATAAGAATAAAACAAGAAGCAAAATGGAGGTGTTACATATTTCACAAGTGAAGATATTAACTCATGGAATATGTAACACCACATTACAAGTTTTAAAGTAACAATAAAACAAAGGGTTATTAGTATAAAAAGTATCATATTTGCCATTTTTTGTCATTATATGTTACATAATTTTTTTTTTCTCAATTTGACACCAACCTTTTAAAATCGTTGTATTGTGTGTATTTTGTGACCATTTTACCCTTATTTTTTTCAAAATTTAAAGGGTAAAACGGTCATTCTCATAATTTGAAATAATCATGAAATACTGTGCATATCGAATTCAAAAGGTTGGTGTCAAATGAAAAAAAAAATCTGCAACATCTGATGAAAGTGACAATTATTATGTCTTTTTATGCTAATAACGCTAAAACAAATAAATAATAATTGTTGAGTAAAAAAGTTCTTCAAATTTAAAGAAGTAAACATAGCAAATGTTTTTTACCACATAAAAATGAAACGACTAATAGTTTTGATGCCTGTAAGAGTATACATACACACATTTGCCTCTCTTCCTACTCGATGTATGAACAAGTTTACAACCAACATAAATTTACACCTTTTCTAATTTGTTGTAAGAAATGATTCATCCTTCATGATTATAACAATTTGCGGATATCATAAACGAAGTAGAATACATGTTTTGTTATCAAGGAAACATCATTCAGTTTCACTTTTTTTTAATTAATATATACTAATCACCCTTTTTTTTTTACAATAGGAGTCCAACAACCATCCAACTAAAACGACCATTCCAAAGTCTAACATAATTTTGTGACGACCATATATAGTGACAGAAAACATGGTCACATAAGCTGTGGAAACCACGTTAACTCTCGCTACATCTCTCTAGTTTGTTGAACGAAAATGTTTCTTTTAGAAAATCAATATATGTAATTTCAATTGATTACAATATATGAGCAATTATGAAATAAAAACATAATGGGTTCTCTAGATAAGTCAAATCTTTGTTTGAATTTTTTTTCTAAATTGAGTCTATTTTGCTAGAAAATTAGAAATTAAGCCTTGTTCTTGGCTTTACCAATTTATAGAGGAAAATATTTGCAGTTGTGAAATTGCGTTTGAGTGTTTTATGTACTGTTTATTTATACAATAAAAAAAATAAAGTTTCTAATAGCGTTTAGACATGAATCAATGGTTAAAACACAAAAATGAAATATAGATGTGAAAGTCAACCTGTTCAAAATCTAGAAAAGCATTAGTTGGAGAATTCGTTCATGAATTAGTTGGAGAATTCGTGTATGAGGTTAAATAATTCATCTTCACACCAATAATACAACATAAAGAAATAGAAGAACTATCTGCTATACATATCAACAGTTCTTTCTTGCTCCGATATGGGACTAGTACTATCAAATTATAAACTTGTCAATTTTGCAAAAGAAATGGTTCATCTTATGACGACCAAGTTTCCTTGAAAATGAAAGTTACATTCTAGTCTTAATAAATTATACACATACAAAAATAAAAATAAAACAATAAGCAAAAAAGTAATTACATGTTTCGTGAGTGAATAGATTAATATTAACTCATGAAATATATAACACTTTATCATAAAGAGTAACAAACAACTATATATACAAACATTTGTTTTCTTTTTGCCCCGATGTGGGACAAATTTTACATCTTATTTGTCGTAACATATGATTCACTCATAATAGTGATAACAATCGTGAACATGATAATCAACGTTATGTGTTTCGACTTTTGAGAAATAAACACCATTCAGTTTTATTACTAATAACTTGAACTAAACTTATATGTGTGTAATAGTGCCCTATTGAAAAAGTTAAACAAGTTCACACACTTAAGAATAACTAGATGGTAAGACTATCGTAATCTTTATAAAATCTATATATGGTCAACAAAACCTTTGATACAAAGTTATAAATGTTTTGGTTAAAATTTGTGTCCGAGAGTGTAACAAGTAACATTTAAATACACATCTTCTCAAAAATTTATGATCAATTCAACACAAAACATTTTTTTTTTTTCACATTAGAATCAAATATTCAAATATATGTCTGCTAAACTTAGCAGGACCAACATCAATATTCGTTTTGAAATTTAGTTAAAGCAACGTATCTTCAGAAACCTTATATAAGAAGTAAGCTATAACACTTTGAAATAACTTATATTTATACAAAAACTATACATATGTTTAACAATGAAGAGGTAATTTCAACTTAGTTTTCCCTCATATGCCAACATAAGTAGGTTAAAACATTTATTTTCTTTTTTAGTTTAGTAAAAGCAATGTTATACCCTTAATTTAATTTAGAAAAAAAGAAAAAAAAAAAAGAAAAAGGTTAAACCATTTATTTTCTTTTTTACTTTAATAAAAACAATGTAAAAAAAGAAAAAAGGAAAAAAAGGTAACAAAACTTATAATAACATTATTATCCATGTGCATATCAAGATTGTTATACATCTATTAACTTAACAATCAACCTAGTAATTGTAGAATCATTTATTTCTGTTTTCTTCCAATGTGGGACGTAAATTTCACCCACTATAATTTTACAACTTCCTACTATGTTCAAAGAAATAAATTCATGTAGTCTGTACGTTATAATTTGTTATTTCGAATATTAAACTATAAGGAGAGTTGTTTTTCATACTAAACTTTTCTCACATACAAAGAGACTCATCTCTACCATCCATTTAAAAAGAAATAAATAGTTGATATTAAAAACATTTTATTATGTCACATATTTTTTATAATTTAAATATCTCTTAAACCGTTAATCGTTAAGCGAAAATATTTACACCGTCGCGACGAGCATTTAATTATCTTTCTATAGACGGGCACCTTGATATACTTTCGTAAAAAGAAAAAAATTCGTTTTTTTCATGTTTTTTCGTATTTTTTTACGTTACTGAAATTTGCATGAAAAAATCATATATGATAAAACAATAAGTTGAATATCACATGTGATATTAGTGTTAAATCATATATGATATGTAATATCATATGTGATATTATACTAATATCACATGTGATATTATATGATATTATACTAATATCACATGTAATTTTCAAATTAGTGTTTTATCATTTATGATTTTTAATGCAAATTTGAGAACGAAAAACGAAAAACTTTAAAAAACGTTAAAATACGAAAAAAATTGTCGAAAGTATATCAAAGTCTTATCTATGAAAGATAATTAATCTTCGTCGAATGATATATATTTTTTTTTTAACGATTAAATTTGAAAATATTATATTTGAAAAAAGCGATGAAAGTGGGTTTTTAATTGTTGTGATTAATCTCATCCATTAGATCAAATAAAAATGAATGGTGGAGATTGATCCCCAGTATGAAAAATATTTTATCCTCAAATGATCTTAAGGTTGAGTTATTAGGACCCCTATTTGGTTATTAAGACCCCCCTTTTTTATTTTTTTTATTTTATAATTTTGTTTATATCAAAAGCCTATAATCTGAAAATCTGGCGTAGAATATAAAGTTTAATAAGTCAAACGCTTAAAACTGTAAAATACTGAACGAACCGACAAAAGCGTGTTGTCTTGGAAAAGCGAGGACGAAGGAGACAGGTGGTGAGGCTACTGGTAGCCCCGTGTAATAGCAGGACCCGATCTTAAATCTTAAACTATATATGAGATGAACGAAATAAACACAAAACAGGTTTTATAAATCAAGTCACATCGTTGTTTGACTAATAGAGTACTTATACGTTTGGCATATTGTGCTGTTTGATTGGACCTTAGTTTTTTTTTTTTTTTTTGTTTAAAGGAATACCCTAGTGTAGTTTAACATTTGTATCAAAAAAGAGCAGATCTATTAGAAAGGGAGCAAAATTTAAAAAGTTTAAAAAGTAATATTGACCGTTGGATTTGTTAAGATCTGTGCTCCATTCAAATGATAGGTTTCTAAAGAGGCCCAGTCACAAGGGTATTCCCGTTGAACCGTCTTTCAACATTAGTCAAATAGTCCATATATTTTATATGGGTTTTAATTATTCCTCTCATTATTTCTATCTTCAATTTTCTCTCTCATATTTTCAGACCAAAATCCCTATAACCAGATCTCGAAATTTTTCATTTTATTTCTTATAATTCAACTCCTTAAATTTTGATAAACATTTTGTATAATTTTAATATTTGTTTTATTTATATCCAATCGGGTTGTCGGAAATTCTCGCCGTAGACGGTTACCGGCTATAGGCGCCAAAGAGGATGAAGATGAACAGATTTTCTGAGATACTCTGTTACAATTCGAATCATGTGTACAACATGTGGTAGCATTTGACTGCAAATAGAAGGACCATTCATGAGGTACCAATTGAATTACTATTTCCATTTTGAAGTGTTAAAAAAACTGGATAAAAAAAATAGAGGCACAATTAACTGTTGCAACACATGATTGTGTTTGATGCAATTTTATTTTTTGTTTCATCTTCTAAGCATTTTTAGCATAAATGAGATGTTATGGTATTCTTTATCAGTTAATTTTGAGATTAGCTTTGGTGAAGTTCTGTAATGGGATAACCCGATAAAGTTATAGTACTGAGTAGTGACAATAACAAAAGTGGCATGAGATTTGAGTTTGGCATAAATGAAATGGCAGATTTTTGGTTGTGAGTGTTTGATGTGCATCAATTAAGTAGTCATGAACTAGTAATTAGAGTGATTTTAGATGAAATACCAATGTTCATCAATTTTGTGACAAAAAATATCGTTCATCAATAAATGGTATTGTTCATCAATAAAAATAGTTGTTCATTTGTTCATCAATAAAAGTATTGTTCATTTAAAAATTTGTTCATCGGTTATAAAGAAATCACAATGTTCATCTCATTAAAGTCACGATGTTCATCGATTCATCAATTAGTTTTTTTTTTATGTTACATTATAATGTTCATGCTTTTCTTTGATGTTACATTATAATGTTCATCGATCATCACTTGTTCATCGGTTTTTGGTTCATCGATTCATTAGTTAGTTTTGGTCATCGATTAATTTTGTTCATTAGTTATTTTGATAATGTTCGTGATTCGAGTTAATATTGTTCATCGATTCATCAATTTTCAAATAAAAATACAATGTTTATCGATTCATCGATTATTTTGATATTGTTCATCGCCTATTTTGATAACGTTCATCGCTTATTTTTATAATGTTCAACACTTTTGAAAACATAACGTTTATCGCTTATTTTTATATTGTTCATCAATTATTTTTATAACGTTCATCGCTTATTTTTATAACGTTCATCGGTTTCAAAAAATAGCGTTTATCGATTATTTTATATTGTTCACCGTTATTTTTATAACGTTCATCAATTAGATTTGATAACGTTCATCGCTTATTTTTATAATGTTCATGATTATTTTTCATCTTTAACGACAATATCTCACTCATATCATATCGGTTTGAGTGATTCAAATTCTGGTAAAGAATGGTCAAAATCCTACAATTTTCATGATTTAAGTTTTGTAAAATTCGGCTTTTAAATTAGTCAAAATAAAATGAAAATGCCAAAATTTCAAAAAATCAACACCCACTTAAAAAGTTAAAAAAAAAAAAAAAAAAAAAAGATGAGATTCATATATCATAATGCATACCAGATTAAAGAGAATTAAATTTTTAAAAATATGGTGAAATCGGTTTTTCATAAAAATTCGTCGTTTAAAAGTTATTTACGTTTGAAGTTTTGGGGTGGAATAAAAAAATAAGTTAAAACGACCAAAATACCCCTAACCGAATTTAATAAGAAAAAAAGAAGGAATTGAATGGGGAACACATGACACTCAATGATAGGTTTTTTACACTTTTTAATTTTTTTCACTTTGCAAAGGATCTCAACTCTGTATCAAAAACCTTATGTTTGTGTTCCTCTGCTCCAGTTAATCTTTTCTCCTGTAATTGAGACCGCATTTTGCTTCTTCTACAGCTCGCAGGATAAATAGTTTCTTTTTTCGGACTATACATTCATCAAAATTTTTCAATACAGACTATTTTTCACATCACAATCATATACGTGCTTAATTACCCCGGATTAACATCATTATAGTTTATATTTTTTAATTTATTCAAAAAAGTACTTACATGGACGGGTCAATAAATGATATAAAGGTTTATGGCCTAGGTTCGTGACATCTATTGCACTTTGGAAGGGTGCCCGCTTGAGGTTGGTCCAAGTGACCCCTAACCAATGAACCCGTTTAAACTTTGTTCCAGCTAGACCTTTTGTTCTGCTAGCTTATTTTATTTTTGAACCTTCTTTTAACAGTCATGTTTTGTTTTTGAGCCTCTATCCTGGAGTCATATCTGCTGACCGGTTTTTGAACTCCTATCCTTGCAACGCTGTGGGTTCATAGCAGAATTGCTAGTCGTTCATAATAATGCTTGCTTTTAAACATAGTCGAGGACTGATACTTGCGAGTGGTTCCCTTTTGTATTAATCCATGCCGTTTTACTATTTCATCGCATTCAAGTCTAGAGCAGACAAACAATACTATTATAACAAGTGACGAGTGATTCCCTTTGTAAGAAGGATCCTCTTAAGTTGTAACCAAACTTGATTGATCAGTATTTCATGATTTTCATCGCATTAAAGTCTAGAGAAAAGTAATAATATTCTAACAAGTGAAGTAGTAGTCATCATCGTGGTTGGCTCGGACACCGAGCGATATCCGTTGTACCATATGAGCGTATAATGTTATAGTTGAGACATAAATTTTCTTTTCGATTGAGAAATCATTCGCTTAATAATAACTATCAATTTTTCGCCAAGTTTAATAATACTCTTTGGGTTTAAGAGTTTATATAGTTTGTGTTATTGGGTGTTTGATGTCATGCTTGAACCAAAAATCACTTGAATTAAAGTCTTTTGGTCTCATCTTTATTGATTTTAGATGTTTATGATTTATGAACAAGCTTTAAAAGTCTGTGACTTTACCTATCCAAAGCACATCCTTGGGATAAAATTTAATCAAAAGAATTAATTTCCGGTTTAAACATTTAACATCTAAATTTTTTTCAAAACAGTCGTCTTTTGGTTTGTGCAACACTAATAATTTATTTTATTTTCTTTTTTGCTACTTTTGTTTCTTAAGATGTAACTTTAGTTAGCTCAAAAATTCTTTTGTGCAACACCCTCATGAAAACCTAGAGTTTGTCCATGATGTGAGATGTTGTGAAATAAACACAAAAACACAATTTAGATTCTAAGCCACATTACATTGTCAAAGTTATACAAACATAGGAAGTAGAAAAGATAATTTCAACTTATGTATAACTAATGTCATAATGAAGTTACATTTTACTCTTAATAACCGAACCAAGTACTAAAATAACAACTAAAGAAATGGCTTTAAACAACTGACACTTTTGCCAGAGTGTTTCAAAATAAACCCCGTGGATTAGTCGGTCAAAAGGTCGGAAACCATGGTTACCCGGAAAAAAAAAAACAAAGCTCATATTTTAACTTCACAACAAATTCAAAATAAATAGATAGATTAAGTAACTATCAACAATATATACTTTTATAGTTATATATCTTTTATTCTTTTTCTAATGTATGTAATACTAACTTTGTAACAAATATGTTGTTATTAATCTAAAAAGTCAAAAAGAAGTTACATTTACTCTAAATAAGTAAAATAAAATAATGAAAAATATAAAGAATAACAACAAATTAGTAAAACAAAATAATAAAAAATACAAAGAATAACAACAAAAAGCGGTGGTTTTGTTGTTGTAGTGAGCAATAATGTATATCTTAACTTCACAACAACCAAACTATCACACAATATACAGAATAATTATCATTTATATATATGAGGAATTTTCAAATTCTTACTCTTATTTTGGTGCTTACCAAGGTACAAATCTCCACCATCTATCTAATTTGATCTAATGGTGTGGATAAACCTAAGATTTAATATAGAAACCTAAGTCCATGTTTTTTTTCCTCCTTTTTTTTTGTCTTTTTATCTTTCTAGTTTTTTTTTTTTTTTTTTTTCGTTTTTTATTTTGGAGATCACGTTTTTATTTTGATTTCAAGCTTTTTTTTTTTTTTTTAGTTAACTTTTTTTTATTGTTATTTTTTTTTAATTTTAAATTCACGTTTTTTTTATTCAAGTTTTTTTTTTCGCTTTTATACGTTTTCGTCCGTGTTTATATGCTTTCATCCATTTTTTTAAGTTTTCATCTGTTTTCATCCGTTTTCGTACATTTACATCCGTTTTCTGACGTTTTCTAACGTTTTCGTACGTTTTCATACGTTTTTGTACGTTTATATACGTTTTCGTCTGTTTCCATACGATTTTGTCCGTTTCATCTGCTTTTACGTTTCGTCCGTTTTACGTTTTCGTCGCTTTCGGACTTTTCGTAAGTTTTATACGTTTCGTCCATTTCATACGTTTTCGTCTGCTTTCTTACTTTTTCGCCGCTTACGTCTGTTTAACACGTTTTTGTATGTTTTCTTACGTTTCGTTTGTTTTCATCGGTTTCGTCCATTTTCTTACATTTTGTTCGCTTTCATACTTTTTCATTTGTTTTCTTCGTTTTCGTCCATTTTCATACGTTTTCGAGGCGTGTTTTCACGCGTTCATACGCTTTTTTGTGCATTTTCTTATGTTTTCGTCGGTTTTCTTACGTTTTCGGCCATTTTCATACGTTTTTGTATGTTTTTTAGGTTTTCATGTATTTTCGTCCGTTTGTAGACGTTTTCGTCTGTATTTTTACGGTTTCATGTATTTTCGTCCATTTTCTTCCCTTTTTTTACGTTTTCGTCCATTTTTAGACGTTTTCGTCCGTTTTCAGATGTTTTCATCTGTTTTTATACGTTTCATCCGTTTTCATACGTTTTCATACGTTTTCTTCTGTTTTTATACGTTTTTCATTCGATTTTATACGTTTTTGTCCGCCTTCAGACGTTTTCATTTTGATATTTGTAAGTGACACTTATTACCTCTTGTGATATAACATTGTAAGAAAGATGAAAAGTATTACATTCTTCATCATGTATGTGTTATCAGTTGTGATACTCAACTAAGAATGTGATGGTTGTGTTTTAGGAAGATATTTGTGTTTTATGATATTATGAAATATTAGAAAAGTTGTTCAACTGAAAACAAGAGATGTTATGATACTTTTGTTAGACTTGTGGTAGATTTTTCTATTTAATGGATACATTGTGCATGTTTTGATAGGTTTTATAGCGGGATTTAAAAATATCTATGGTTGAATCAGCAAACTAAAATAAGCTATGGTTGAAGATAGCACACATCTTTATGAAAAAAACTGAGGAAGTTCAAACACCTGTGATATCACATGTTCCGAAGAAGGTTAACATCTTTGTCAAAGCTTTACAACATTAGCAAGTAGATGCGGAATAAACATGTTCCGAAGAAGGTTAACATCTTTGGGTAGAGAGTGGTTGGAGGAAGACTTCCGGTATAATGAAGCTTGGTTAGAAGGGTATTGATTTGCATACAATTTTATGACCAAGCTCCGATGTGGTGTGTAAGACTATTGATCCTACTTTGGTATTATGCTACGAAACAATTCTAGTGATTGAAGATAGGTTACTTAAATGCATTTTTTACTCAAGAGAGATTTAGGTATAACGGGAATGGTGTGATTCTTTCAAAATATAAGCCACTATGTCAACTGGTGGTGGTCTATACAGCAGGCCACTACATTGAAGGAATCACAATTGTCAAGTGTTTGTGAAAAAAATTGAAACACGGACAAATCTATTCTAGGATATCTGTTTGAGAGTATTCCAGTTGATATGTAGAAGATCAAAAAAGGATCAAGTGAGGTGGCAAAAGTGGCTATGGATATAACATATAGTACTGGTATTGTTTTTGGTATTGATTATGGGGACTAGGAGAAAATATCATTTGTGAAACTGTGGCTATTGCTGTTTGGATTTTACAAAAAGAAATTTATCAGGTTTATGATTCCAACTAAAGCAATAAAACATGGTTGTGTTTAGTCTAATTTTTTGGGGGGTTAATAACCTTTTAAAGCACTATATTTGTCAAGAATGGCAGTTCTGCGTAAATGAACTAAAAAATAACTCTTTTAGACATTAAAGTTGACATTTTGTCTTTCTAAGATATTATACCATATTATGACCATTTTACCATTTCTATTTTTTTTCAAAATACTTTTTTTTCGAAAATTTTTCCAAAATATTTTTGGATTTTTTTCAAAATACTTTTTTTTATTAAATTTACGAAATTTTTTTCAAATTTCTTTTTTTTTTGAAATATTTTTCGAAGGGTAAAATGGTGTAATATGGTCATAATACTTAAAGAAAGACAAAAATATCAACTGATGTCTCAAGATATTTTTAGTTATTATCTGCTTCCCATTTTGACAAATATAATCTTTTAATGTCTTAGCCCAAGTAAAGGGATTAAATTTTTTCGGGTAAAGGGATTTGTTTAGTCTAATTCAATACTCTTTAAAGACCAAAAAACGACATGTTTGACGTAAAAACTCAAAAATAAACTTTTTGAATGTGTTAGTTCATCTTGAACAAAGTAGAGATTAGATTTAAGATGTTTGTCAACTTCAAAAGATACTTAGGTTTAAGCTGATTGATATCAGATGGTCAAGCCGAATCAACAATTGGTGAGATGGGGTTGGTCATGTGACAATCACGGATTACTTACGTGTTTCTTGCTTGTATATTGTGTTCAACTATTTGTTTTAACTGGTTATCAGAGCATTTTTACTTGATATTAGGCAAAATTTTGTATTATTGTTAGTTGCTCCAATGATACTCAAATTTGTTATTGTTATTATTAGTTGATCCATTTTATTGCAACAATGTAAGATCAGGAATTGATTGCTTTGAGGTCAAACTCAAGCAATATGTTAGCTTTAGTCTTGAATTTGTGAATTGTAATTTAAAATTATTATTTATAAAAAATGTTTACTAACAAGTAAAAAAGAAAAGTACTTCACAGATTTAGAAGAGTATAACATCGTCTTGTGATGCAATTTCCATTCAAATTGATGAAAGTACATTGGTAATAAATGGACTTAACCCATACATTAATTTCATTTCACCAATAATTTAGGCCGGGATTTTTTTGCATGAGGAAAATAAGTCAAACAAAACACTAAAACTACAACACAATAACTATTTGTTTGCATCCAAAAACGCATAAGAGACTATCTTGTGACATTCATACAAGACAACCACTTACAAGACTATCTTGTGATGCAATTTCCATTCAAATTGATGAAAGTACATTGGTAATAAATGGACTTAACCCATACATTAATTTCATGTCACCAATAATTTAGTAGGGATTTTTTGCATGAGGAAAATAAGTCAAACAAAACACTAAAACTACAACACAATAAATATTTGTTTGCATCCAAAAACGCATAAGAGACTATCTTGTGACATTCATACAAGACAACCACTTACACACACATTTTTAACTAGTAACCTTATGTATTTATACACATATTTCTTTCCTATTCCTTCCAATGTGGGACATATAATAGTTTACATACGTATATGTGTTCCTCTGCTCCTTAAAAAGAGTAATTTTAATATTTTATGCTTCTTTTACAATTAAACGAACAGTAAATTCAATCTGTTGAATAATTTTCAGTTGCTACAAACGGATAACTTTGGGAGGTTTGGACTTGTAAAAATGAATTGTAGGTTACTTGAAATCGTATAACCAAATATCTGTTACGTCTCATTTGAGAGTGTTTAAAGTCAACACCTCACCACTTTACGTCTAATATGATGAAAGAAATATTTCCCTTTTGGAAATATAATTTGTGATTTTCAATTAATAATATATGAGTTGCAGCATAAACACAAAACAGGTTTTATTGATCAAGTCACCTCGCTCTTTGACAAACTACTAAATTAGACCAATTTTTGCTACAAAACTCGAAGTTGACATGGTTGAGTGGGCTTTACTTAAGGCAAGTTTGATGACTCAGAAACAGACTCAAGTTTAACATCGTATGGTATTTGGTCATGTGATGCAAAATATGCAATTCCAATTCAAAAGACTTCAAAGGAATGGAATTCAAGCTAAACCTGATGTGAATGAGAAAGGAAGAAGGAACCTCAGTGAGGATGGAATTTAGACCAAAAGTCGTTGTTGAAAATCGAATATAAACAAGAAGGATAATGGAAAAGTGCGGAGATATAGTCACAATCAAATAAAGAAAAGCGGTCCAAAAAGACTTGGAATGTGGAGAAAGGTTTGATGGAGGAATTAAGGAAGAGTGCAAACAAATTCACAGTGCTTGAAGATAGAATAGAAGATGGAAGTATGGAGAATGATTTATGCAGGGATGGAAAATCTTTAAGTATGGAAGAGAATATAGTCAAAGAAAATGAGGATGTTGATATATTCATCCGGTGGCAAAAGGAAGAGGATATGGTTGATATGTTTGTGAATGATAAGAGGATTCCCACTGATGAAGAATTAGAGATTTGGGCTCGATATATGTGTGAGTGGTACAAGGGGAAGTGGGAATCAAAATGGAAAAGTAAATGCCCCATTGTAGGAAGAAGTATATGGCTTAAGGATTGATTGAAGTAGTCATTATGGAGGTTAAGACATTGTTAGTACTGTCTTTGAATTTTCATGTTTGTATGTCTTTGTATGTTTTTCTGTAGGTATGTTTTAGCTCTAAGTCAGAAGCTTTGGTGTTCCTTAGCTCTGATTGTGTATTGTAAATGTTTTGAATCTTAATATGATTCACATTTTGCACCAAAACACTCTGAAATAACTTATATTTGTACAAAACTATACATATGTGGAACATCCAAGAGCTAATTTCAACTTAGTTATAATAAAACGTATTCGAAATACTATGTGCAACATCTAAAGAATAATTTCAACTTATAATTGTAGCTTGCTCTGTTTTAGGTACCTCACAAGTCTCTTGTGATGACATCGATTTGAATGTATTTACTTTTCAGTTTGTTGGAAGGCACAACATATACAGTAAAACCTCTATAAATTAATAGTGAACCGAGATATTTTATTAATTTAGCGAGATATTATTATATCAATAAATTAATAATTTATTAATTTAAAGAGGTGTTACACATCACCTTTAAATTTTCAAGTCCAATATACTAGTTACAATGTATACTAGTTACGGATGAAAAATAAATTAGAAAAACAAGTTCCAATTAACATTTTATAAATTCACATTCACAAATTAATTGAATTTGTCAAATTCATTGTTTTTTAATAAGTAAAAAGTTAGTTTCGTTTGAACAAATTCCAATTACGTATGACCTTAATTGAATTTGTACAAGTTCCAATTACGTATGACCTTTATATATATATGTGAATTTTTAAGTAATTATTAATTTATAGTTTTGTTGGAACTTTATCTAGCGACTTTTCGGCTATAAACCCATACTTTAATTTTTAAGTAATTATATATATGAATTTTAAGTATTTATTAATTTATATATATATATATATATATATATATATATATATATATATATATATATATATATATATATATATATATATATATATATATATATATATATATATATATATATATATATATATATATATATATATTGTGAATTCAATTACTGGGGTTTCAAAAAATATAATATTATTATTTTATCGATTGGGGTTTAAATTTATATTGGTTCCAAGTTGGGACTAGACAAATTATTAATTTTATCAGTATTAATTTATAGAGGTTTCTTGTATGTATACTTGTGGTGACCTAGTGTCTAATTTGTGCCAAAAGACGGACGCCCAACACAAGCAACCAACAAGTAAAAGAACATGTATCGAATCGGACATTCATGCAAAAAAAAAAAAAAAACATAAAATTCCTACGCTGGTGACCTTGTGTTTGTGAAAAAAAAAAACGAAAGCCCGTGGCGGTGTGTATATAAGCATCAGATGTGTATACAACAACACAAGCTAGATTTTAACAATCAAGTACCAAGCTCAAATATAAAATAGACGCTCATTTCAATATTTTTCCGATGTGGGACACTGATACATGCCACCCAACACTAAATTTTACAATTTTCTAATATGTTCACAGAAATACTATCCTTTTTTGGGTAAATGGGAGTAATCCTGCACCCTGGTAAATATATTAACCAAATAAGCGTTTAAGTACAATGGATATGGTGAAATCCCATATCTCGACCATTACATAGGCATAAAACTTACATAACAAGATACTTTCAATTTTCTAAACAAGAAAACAAACCACTACTCAAATGATAACATATGACACAACAAAATAAAATTACTTCCTAGGACCTTGAAACTTTGTGCCATACATGGCATTAAAGGAATCAAATTCCCGGAAGATCACGAACACATTTCGCATAGTCATCGAAGTCATAGTCATCATACTCATCTTCAAATTCTTGGCCACCACCAAAATATTAGCAGACTCATCAAATGGGTTAGCAACAACCTCATCTTCACAATCGACACCTCAATCTCTCCCACTTTAGAAAAAGGGTTAACTCTCTTAGTAGAAGAGGTAGGCGGAATAGGTTGACCATCATCATTCACAAGAGTAGCTTTCCCATCAATAATTAGCTTTTCAAGCTTACACCAATTTTCTCGACTATGGGAGTAGAACCAACATCCATTGTTCCCATTGAATCACTCACAAGCTTGGCGTGAGAAGAAGTCCTAGTCTCCGGAGGCTTAGGCGCCTCACCAATATCAATACGAGTGTCCGTCCCGAGATCCATCAATACACCTTCCTTAGTAGTACCGAAGACTTCCAGTCTTGACCTTATTAGTAGAAGAATCACCCACGATGCTTGGGATGCCCAAATCATCTTCCACCTCAAGAGTCCCAAAGAGTTAGGCGTGTGTCGGTGTATCTTTAGCATTACCACTAGCATTGCCGGTGTCTTCGTCTTTGCAACATATACCGCTTCCTAGGTGCAAATCTAGGACCACTTACCCATATTATTACCACGGTCATCTTCGTACCTTTAGGTTTGGCTTTCGATTCTGCACCACCTTAAAGCCATCATCGGGTTCATCCTCATTAGAGGTGGGGAACATCATTATTCTCCTTAATACTCTTAGGACAACAAGCGTTATCATGCCCAAACACTTTACATAGCATAGTGTGGCGGCTTCCATTCATATTCCACTTTTATACTTGCCGTAGTAAAACCACTATCATCCTTATTAGGGATCGCCATAGTCACCACATGTTTAAGCTCAAATTCGGATGATAATTCCACAAGAGCACGTGCAAAACTAATGCGACCCCATGAATCAACACACATGGAACTAGTAAAGCATCTAACATAATCGACACCCACACGAGTAGCAATTAAGCTCAACCCATCTTCCGAATATGCAAGTAATGGCACATTATGCAATTTAATCCAAGCGGAACTCTAGTTACCTCACTTTTAGACAATAGCACATCGAGTCCATTTAGTGAGAATGAGAGGAGAATTGCGAATAATCCAAGGGCCCCATTGAAGAACATTCTCAACACCCTCTTTAGAATCGAATTTAAAGAGGAAAACACCATCATCATTCTTCATTAGTTTACGAAAACCAAACTTACCCCGTGTTGGAGCGTAGTTCTTAACCAAATGAAAAGCAACATTCTTGCCAACAAAAAGCCAACAAGTGTATTTTCATACCGGTTGAATACACCCTCCATAGCAGCCTTCGGAAGCACCGTATCATGATTATCAATGCGCGTCTCATTCACCAAGGCACGAAAATTAACTTTCCTAGAGACACGTTCCAGGTTTAATACATTAGCAAATGACCTTATGTCGTTCTTATCACTACCAATCTCATTCGGACCAGAGCTAGAAGCAGAATTGGACACATGCGAAGCAACACTAGGTGATACCACATTCACATTCACACACAGTGGAACATTAGGAACATTAGCCATGTCGAATCCGGTTACCCATTAGCGTGCCTACACGGTCACCATCAAGTCCCATAGTTTCAATCGCCAAACATATTCGGACTCGCAATCACCAAACATATTCCCAACACATGCGCTGGGGTTACGAAACTCGAGCGGTGGCAACATTACGTCCATCACCTTTAAGCCGACTCAACCCATCTTCCGGTACCTTAATATCCACCCTAGCATACGGATTCGAGTCCAAATTCAAGCCAACTTGATCGGCCAAGTTGGTGGTCGCTTTGCGCGATTCGTCGAACCATCTTTATCTAAAATCCTTTCTCCATCTCTACAACCCTACACACTAGCCAAACAAACACCACACACAAACAAAAATCAACCAGCAATGAATAACGTCGAACAATTAAACGAAACCCTAACTAAAAGTTAGGGTTTAATAAGCCACCAATACCGACAACTAACGTAACCCACCATGTTGATCGAAGATAAATATGATAAGTCGATTCACACAAGTCCCAAACACCAAGAAGATGTAAAGGAATACACAAACCGACTTAAAAACAAAACAAAATAGCGTGATCAATAACCACAAGTCGACTTCAACAAACCCTAAAAGTCGATTACTATCAATCAACCAAAAGCGTATGAAACAACAACAAATCGTAAAGAAAACTAAATAACACGAATGTTAATTAGTACCTAATACAAATCGTTGCAAGAATCATATGGGTTTAGGCGAAAATTAATAAACGATTAGAGAATGGTTAGGGTTTGTTGGTCGACTTATTCACCGAGAGAATTTTTAGGGTTTGTTATTCAAATAGAAATACTATCCTTTTTGTATACATAATTTGTGATTTTTATCATTAATACATGAGTTGTTATAACATAATTTCACACTAGACCGAACAGATCTAACGTCAAATTTTATAAACGAGGTTAGTCGGGACCCATAAGCGTCGCGCTTGATTAAGCGAAACTTAAAATTTCTTTAGTTTTATTTGGATTTATTTATGACACAAATTTAAAACCGAAAACACCATTTCATAACTTAATAACATGTTATATCAGATCCAAACTAAATCTCACCCGTCACCATCACCAAATAAAACTAAAGTATGGGTTTATAGCCGGAAAAAGTCGCTAGATAAAAAAAGCCAAGAACAGTCAACAATAAACCACACTGAACTAAGATGACAGGAGACATTTCTTTTGATCAAACAACCACGTTGAATATTATAACTTTTGATTGATAGTTAAAATATACATGTGAGATGTTATGAAATAAAGTACTAAAATAACAACAAAATAAATGGCTTTTAAACAAGTGGCAAAAAATGTTTGCCAGAGTGTTTCAAAGTGTTCATAGCTCATATATTAACTTCACAACAAATTGACAATAAATGGATGGAGTAAGTAACTATCAACATGTGTTGTTATTAATCTAAAAGTCAAAAGGAAGTTACATTTACTCTTATTAAGTAAAATAAACAATAAAAAATTCTTAGAAAGAAGGAGGTAAACATAATTTATATATTAATATTAACTTCCTCACCATCTAAGAACACATCATACAACATAATTATCGACCATATATCCAAACATTCCTTTCTTTCATTCTCCGTCTGGGACTATGAAATTTAAACTTGTTAGTTATTTTAAAGAAATGCTTGGATATATATTGTTTACTACTCGTAGTTGTTTAGTTTAATTCTAAGATTATAGCAGATGAGTGAAAAGTAATAGTATTTGTTTAGTTGTTGAATTCTACTAGTTGTATAGTTGAGTCACTTAAGGCAAAAAAAATGGGCGTTGGTTGGAAAGTGGTGGTGGCGGGATAGGATGGAGAGCAGGACTATGGGTGAGGGATAGCAAGTCGATGTGGAATAAACATGTTCGAAAAAGGTTAACTTCCGCTTAGAATGGAGCTTAATAAGAGCGGTATTGATTTGCGAACAATTTAATGCCCAAGTGCGATGAGGGGTGTAAAACTATTGATCATACTTTGGTATTATGCAACGAAGCAATTCTAATAGTAATAGCGGTGCGATTGGTAATGTAAATCGTTTTTAATCATGAGATGTTTAGGTATAACGGGAATGGTGTGATTCTTTCCTTATATAAACCCATGCGTCAATAGTGGCCTCGACAGTTACTACGCATTTGGAGGAATCACAATTGTGTGTCTGAGTGTTCGGGGCAAAAAGTTGAAACATGGACAAATCTATTCCAAGATATATGTTTGAGAGCATTCCGATGGATTCATAGATGATCAAAAAAGTATCAAGTGAGGTGGGAAAAGTGACTATGGATATAACCTATAGTATTGGTATTGTTTATGGGGACAAGGAGAAAATCTTTAACATCCTTTGCATCGTGAATCTCCGGGATTAAAACTATGAAAGATGAATTGCAGCCTTGTGGAAACTTACCAGAAGAGAAGTACTCATATACCGCAGCAACTAAATCGTGGTTTACAACATTCCATTACTTTCGGAAAAACTCAAAATTGTGTCCATATGGACCCGGGGATTTGTTTGTAACACAATCCCAAACTGTCTTTTTAATCTCTTCATAGGAAATAGGACGTTCCAACTCTTCAACTTGCTCGAAATCTAACTGAGAGGGAAACTGAAAATCTATCCTAACACGAGTGGACAAAGGATTCAAAAATAGATTGGAAAAGTGCTTAAAGAATTCTGATTTAACTTTATTCGGGTCAACAATCCAATCACCATCGAGAAAATAACCACGAATGGCAAGCTGAGATCTTTCACTATTAATAATCCCATGAAAGTAATTAGAATTTTCATCGCCTTCGATAGACCCATGGATTTTAGCTTTTTGAGATAACTTTGAGACATCAATGGAGTTAATGTCATTAAGGTCTTTCAATAACGAGGCCCATTGATTAAGGATCTCTTCGTTTATCAGCTCTACATACCAACATTTCTTTCTTTCGTGCTCCAATGTGGGACTATGAAATTTTAAACTTCTTAAAGAACTGATTCATTCTTGATATAGTAATAATAATTTTTTACTCTAATAACCAAAACAGCCCAAAGTTACCAACTTACCACCTCGTTTGATATGACAAACCAACACATTTGGACTTTTTCTAGAGGCCCATATGAGACCAGTAACATCCGACCAAAATAGCCCAAAGTTTAATGATGCTGTAACTGTCAATTTTACTGCAGTAAGTTTAATTATACTTTTGGGTTTTAAGAGTTTATATAGTAGTTTGTGTTATTGGGTGTTTGATGTGCTGCTTGAACCAAAAATCACTTGAGTTAAAGTCTTTTGATTGATTTTAGATGTTTATGATATATGAACAAGCGTTAAATGTGGTCACACCTTTAGCTCCATTCGACAACCAAGAAAAAGACACAACTTAGGGCTCACCACCGATAGTCTATTCGAACACCCTTTTATTTCATGCACCCAATAAAAGGAGCATATAGTATCGAATAACATACCACTTGCCAAATGAATTCTATCTTTTTTTTTTTTTTTTTTTTTTTTTTGAAACGATGAGATTGTCAGCAGTCAAGTGATGATCTCATCTATCAACCGGGATTAAAATGACCCATCTTCCACCACTTAAGCGCTCCCCATACGTTCCGACTCTTGAATGTTGGTAGAAGCAATGTTCCAACGTTTCGATTCCACCGCAAAAGGGATAACGGATACGTTGAAGTCCATTCTAAGATGAGTAAATAATTCTTTGATGTTTTGTTCAATTCCACACAAAAACAATTATACCAAAACTTTCAAGATAAAACAACTTCTTATCGTAGTTCATACATGTGTTAGTAACAAACTATCAACGGGATTAAAATGACCCATCTTCCACCCTTAAAACGCTCCCATACGTTCACGACTCTTGAATGTTGGTAGAAGCAATGTTCCAACGTTTGATTCCACTCGCACAAAGGGATAACGGATACGAGTTGAAGTCCATTCTAAGATGAGTAAATAATTCTTTGATGTTTTGTTCAATTCCACACAAAAACAATTATACCAAAACTTTCAAGACAAAACAACTTCGCATCGTAAGTTCATACATGTGTTAGTAACAAACTAGCTATCTTTCAAAGCCTTTTACTTTTAAAAGTTTCATAAGACACGTAAGGAACATAACGAGATATATTAACTACAGGTCCTATTACAACGGATATAGTTGAAGTCCATTCTAAGATGAGTAAATAATTCTTTGATGTTTTGTTCAATTCCACACAAAAACAATTATACCAAAACTTTCAAGACAAAACAACTTCTTCGCATCGTAAGTTCATACATGTGTTAGTAACAAACTAGCTATCTTTCAAAGCCTTTTACTTTTAAAAGTTTCATAAGACACGTAAGAACATAATGATATATTAACTACAGTCTATTACAACTCAAGAGTTGGAGTAACTATCAACCTTATATATAGATGTTTGCTTTTATCATTTTCGGGTGTGGGACTAAAATTACGAGAAAACATCAAATTTTAAACTTCTTGATTTGTCGCAAATAATGATTCGTCCTTTAGTATTATAACAATGTGTGAACATCATAATCAATATATACGCGCTTTTACTGAAATAAACACAACTCAAGTTTTATATCTCTATAGATCTAATCTCTCGTTTTTTGACAAGCTATATTATCAGTCCTAGTTAAAAATTAAAAGCATATTTAAACTGCACAATTATATTAGATTAGCATTTGCATTCACATCTTGTAAGATATATGATCGAACTCAGTTAAACCTGTTTGTCAACTTCAAAAGTTCTTAGATTCAAGTAGTTATCACATGGTCAAACCGACTCAACATTCGAACACAATAACATGAAAAACAAGAGTCGGGCTAACACCAAGATTGTCATATGTTTATCTAGATAGTTTCACCGTCTCTTGTGATGATGACAAACAGTTTTGATAGATGTGAAAAGTGGTGGGATGAGGGTTGGTGATGTGACGCAATAACTTTGGAGATTGAAGCTTAAGAAAATGTTACATTTTAGTCTTAATAAATCAAAACACATACAAAAATAACAAAAGAACAAAAAAGAAGGTTGCCTACTCGTAATATAAACATAGTGCATATATCACAAGCAACATATCCTATTTTTCATATTGAGTAACAATCAACCATATAGACAACAATTCTTTCTTTCTTTTTTCGATGTGGGACAAATATTACACAAAACATAAATTTTTACATCTCTTTAATTTTTTGTAAGATATGATTCAACCATTATAGTGATAATCAGTATTAGGGCATCTACTATGATAAACTTTTATAAAAGTTTATAATAGTGCCAAATCACCCTACATCATTAATTTATAAACCTTTTACTTTTTATAAACCTTTTTCTACTATGTATAAACTTCTAAATGCTTTATAAAAATCTCAATAAACACTAATGCATTAAATTTAGCAAAGGTTCAAGTTGTTAGATCTTTTCATTCCACATAAGCATGAAACACATTTCTACTATGGTTAACAAAATGATAGACCTCTTCAAATTTTATTAGACCTTTTCATAAACCAGCATATTGGATGCTCTTATTTGTTTTTAAAGAAATAAACACCATTCAATTTTATTACTACTTCATAGACTAGTAATCACCGAAAGATATCATATGTTTTATGGATGCTTTTTGATCTCCTCGTTAATTAAGGCAGAAAAATGTTAACATATTAGGCTATACTAAAATATCCATAAGGCCGTAAGGGGTATGTGATGATGGTGTCTTTCTGTAAAAGTTGGTCAGTGAACTAAAGGTAGTGAATGGATGAGGTAGCAGCAATGCATGCATACTCTCATTCACAATTCACTTATATGGGAACATCTGGTTGAATCCTACGTATAATATATGATCCTGGACATGAACTTAGGATTAATGTCAAGAAAGAAAATGGTGTTGTTGATGGTACAACAACTGACTCGACAAAAGTCATGGCAGTCATTTTCATCAGTATATTAAGGAGTCTTTCATGGCTTCCGAATGTGACTTTGACTCTAGTGAGTCTAGCTCTAAAAGTGATTCAGGAAGCGATAAAGGAGTTCATCATGTAAAGTTCAATTGTTTTGTAACCGAAGTCATTTGTGATATCAACATTTTATGTTTAAAATGGACTAAACACTTAGGTCACAATAAACTCATGTTAAACCGTGTTATTTGTATTGCGGTGTTTTAAAATGATTTTTCAATGTATGTATATATAGATGTGATTTAGCATTTATCTATACCACATATAATAAAAAGAAATATGTAAACAGTTGAATTGTTTTGTAACTGAAGTTATTTATGATTATATTTTGAAATGGAAATTATATGTTGTATTTCTTTGAAAGTAAATCACGGTAGCCATTTTTAGAAAGTCGAAATTACACAAAAGGAAGTAAATAATTAGACATTTCAATGAATATACACAACCATTCCAATTTTTTAATGTTGTTCTATGTCTCCAAACTTGAGCTAAGGATCACCCTCAAAATCTCTCTCGGATCTTACTTCTTCTTCTAACTCTTCTTCTTCTACTTCAACATGAACACTATCAAGAACTCGCTTTTTTTAACTTTTCATAAGCTTAAACCGATTAAGTACACTAAAACACTAATTCCATGGGCCGTTGCCCTTGCTGCCCATAGCCTGGGCCGGCGCTACCTCACAACTTCCATCGTAAACTCCCTTACTCTCCGGCCATTTAAACTCACTGATGCCCACGATTTCCTAAAGTATGCTTGTGACGATCAAGTTACAAAGTTCTTTTATATAGATCCAATGACTACCCAAGATGAAGCTTTAGCTTTCATAACTAAAAATCATGCCCTCCCATGGCACATGTCAATATGCATAAATGACCGCTCAATCAGTGCGTGCAGTCAACTTCTGATCATGAAGAACATAAGGCCGTGATAGGGTATTGTTTAGCTAGGAAGTTTTGGGGTCGAGGATCATGACACAAGCTTTAAAGTCCGTGAAGATGGTGCTGAAGGACTTCTGAAATAGTAAGGCTGGAAGCGATTGTGGATGTTGAGAATATAGGGTCTCAAAGGGTGTTGGAGAAGGCTGGATTTATAAAAGAAGGGCTTCTTAGAAAAATACGTTCAACAAAGGGTCATTTGTAGACGAGCTTATCTACAGCTTTTTATCCACCGATGTGACCGAGGTAGTTCATGACTAAATTACGAGTTTGATGATGATTACTGACATATGAGGTGATTTGATTTTGTTTTGAAAGTGGTTGTATGATTTGAATGATAACTACTTAGTTATGGAGTGATTTATATTGTTTGATTGTAATTTTGATGTTACATGTTATCAGTGATTATATTTATAGACCTATTTTAACTACTATTATGATAAGGTGTTAATGGACCTATAAATCCAATGAAAGTACCACTTTGTTATAAGCAATTTGGCGATATTTTCTTAGGCTGGACGTAGTGGCAGGTCTCACCACTTCTACATCAATATTTTTTCCCATCACTTTTAACTCACATAGTGGTCACCACCTCCACCACTCTTGTTAAAACATCCTCAACTATCCCTTTATTATTTCTCCCCATCTTGTGGTCGCCACCACTGGATGAAGCAAAAAGTGGTACCACCACTCGTGGTGATGGCCATGGTGTAGCAAGGACTACTTCGATTGTGGTCACGCCCCTTTCACGCGTGGAGGGGCCATATGGGAAACTTGAGAAACTACACGTATAGTGAAATCATAATCTATGGCAATTTTTCGCCTCCACGTTTGCTTTGATTTCTCCCTTCACTTTGATCGCCTTCTTTTGTTGTATCTCGATCTCAATGATTCAACCTATAGTTTTTATCTTATGAGGACCTTGAAGAATGCTAAGTTTACTTGCATGTTGAACTGAGTATAATTGGTATTAAACATGACACTGATGATCTTAATCTTATATTGCTATAGGTGATCATGTTTTATTTCTCAGAAAAATAAAAAACAATCCAGTAACATCCTGGCATGCAAAAAATGGGTTCGAAGAAACATGACCAAAAGCTAGAACACAAAAGTACCATCTAGTAGGGTACCAGACTACAAAAGACTTAACTCAATCTACTCACCAAAAACTTTCAAGACAAACAACTTCTTCGCATTATAAGTTCATACATTTGTTACCTACACAATCCTTCAAAACCTTTTACTTTTAAGAAACTTGTATAGGATCACATAATGAACATAGCACATATATTAACTACACAATCCTCGGAGTAACTATCAACCTTATATATAGATGTTTGCTTTTATCATTCTTCGTTGTGGGACTAAAATTACACTAAACATTAAATTTTAAACTTCTTGATTTCTCGCAAATAATGATTCGTCCTTTAGTATTACTGTATAACAATGTGTAAACATCATATTCAATATATATGTGCTTTTACTGAAATAAACACAACTCAAGTTTTATATATCTATCGATCTAATCTCTCGTTTTTTGACATGCTATATTATCAGTCCTAGTTAAAAATAAAAAAGTATATTTAAACTGCACAATTATATTATTTTAGCATTTGCATCCACTTATTGTAAGATATCTGATCAAACTCAAGTTAAACTTGTTTGTCATCTTCAAAAGTTCTTAGATTCAAGTAGTTATCACATGGTCTAACTGACTCAACATTCGAACACAGTAGCATGAAAAGCGAAGAGTCAAGGCTAACACCAAGATTGGCATATGTTTATCTAGATAGTTTCACCGTCTCTTGTGATGATGACAAACAGGTTTTGATAGATGTGAAAAGTGGTGGGATGAGGGTTGGTGATGTGACACAATAACTTTGGAGATCGAAGCTTAAGAAAATGTTACATTTTAGTCTTAATAAATCAAAACACATACAAAAATAACAATAGAACAAAAAAGAGGGTTGCCTACTCGTAATATAAACATAATGTATATATTACGACCAGTAATCCTGTTTTTCATATCGAGTAACAATCTAGCATATAAACAACAATTATTTCTTTCTTTTTTCGATGTGGGACAAAAATTACACAAAACATAAATTTTTACTACTTCATAGACTAGTAATCACCGAAAGATATCATATGTTTTATTTTTGGCTAACCCAATTAAATAGTAGATATCATATGTTTTGTTGATGCTTTTGATCTCCTCGTTAATTAAGGCGGAAAAATGTAAACACATTAGGCTATACTGAAATATCCATAAGGGTATGTGATGATGGTGTCTTTCTGTAAAAGTTGGTCAGTGAACTAAAGCTAGTGAATGGATATGCAGGCATACTCTCATTCACAATTCAATTATATGGGAACATGTGGTTGAATCCTACGTATAATATGATCCGGGACATGAACTTAGGATTAATGTCAAGAAAGAAAATGGTGTTGTTGATGTACAACAACTAACTCGAGCAAAAGTCATGGCAGTCATTTTCATCAGTATATGCACACGTTTCAGTGATTCAGGAAGCGATAAAAGGAGTCCATCATGTAAAGTTTAATTGTTTTGTAACCGAAGTCATTTGTGATATCAACAATATATGTTTAAAAATGGTCTAAAAGCGTAGGTCACAATAAACTCATGTTAAAGTGTGTTATTTGTATTACAATGTTTTAAAATGATTTTTCAATGTATGTATATATATAGATGTGCATACCACTTACAATTAAAAAAAATCATGTAAACAGTTGAATTGTTTTGTAACCGAAGTTATTTATGATTATATTTTGAAATGGAAATTATATGTTGCATTTCTTTGAAAGTTAATCACGGTAGCCGTTTTTTAGAAAGTCGAAATCACACAAAAAGGAAGTAAATAATTAGACATTTTATTGAATATATACAACCATTCCAATTTTTTTAATATTATGTCTCCAAACTTGAGCTTAAGATTTGCCTTCAAAATCTTTGTCAAATTATCACATATTAATATAAGCCCAAGATCACCCTCAAAATCTCTCTCGGATCTTACTTCTTCTTCTTCCAACTCTTCTTCTACTTCAACATGAACACTATCAAGAACTCGCTTTTTTAAACTTTTCATAAGCTTAAACCGATTAAGTACACTAAAACACTGATGCCATGGGCCGTCGCCCTTGCTGCCCATAGCCAGGGCGGCGCTACCTCACAACTTCCATCAAACTCCTTACTCTCCGCCATTTAAACTCTCCGATGCCCACGATTTCCTAAAATATGCTTGCGACGATCAAGTCACAAAGTTCTTTTATATAAATACAATGACTACCGAAGATGAAGCTTCAGCTTACATAACTAACGAAATCATGCGCCTCCCATGGCACATGTCAATATGCATAAATGACCGTTCAATCGGGTACGTGCAGTCATTGTATTTATCCACTGATGTGACCGAGGTAGTTCATAACTAAATTACGAGTTTGATGGTGATTAGTGACATACAAGGTGATTCATTTTAGTTTTGAAAGTGGTTGTATGATTTGAATGATAAGTACGTAGTTATGGAATGATTTATATTGTTTGATTGTAATTTTGATGTTACATATTATCAGAGATAATATTTATAGACCTATTTTAACTACTATTATGGTAAGGTGTTAATGGACATATAAATCCACTGAAAGTGTCACTTTGTTAAAAGCAAAATGGCGATATTTTCTTAGGCGGAGGTAGTGGCAGTGGTCTGACCACTTCACATCAACACTTTTTCCCATCACTTTTAACTCACGTGGTGGTCACCACCTCCACCACTCTTGTTAAAACATCCTCAACTATCCCTTTATTATTTCTTCCTATCTTGTGGCCGCCACCATCACCGAATGAAGCAAAAAGTGGTACCACCACTCGTGGTGATGGCCATGATGTAGCAAGGACCACTTACTTGTGGTCATGCCCCTCGAGTGGAGGGGGCACATACCATTACGTCCAGCCTTAGTGTAAAGGTCAAAGTCACTTGAAAACTTTGGAAATAGCTTTATATAGGTTGAAGATGGTGTTGTTTTGAATATATGCTTGTATGGGAAACATCACAAACTACACATATAGACTAGAGGTGTAAACAAGCCAAACTTTAATCAAGTAACTCGAGTTCGAGCTCGAGCTTGACTCGATAGAGTTAAGCTATTATCAAGCTCAATCCCAATAGGCTCGAAACATATAACGAGCCAAGCTCAAGCTTTCGATAGCTCGGCTGAAGCTTTTATCAAGCCTTGATATAAATGTATTTTCATATTAAATTCATATAAGTAACTAAGGGCTAATTTGAACATTAATGCAATTATAAAGACTTACTTCATAAAGAATTAATTAATATACTTTTGAAAACTTTAAACTCTAGATTATCCCAACGATTTGTATTCTAATGCTTTGTATTCTTCACATTCACACTTCTCTGAATTCATCAAACATTCTCTTCTCTAATCATTCAACCACTAATAGTCTAATATATTTCTTGATGAGTTTTAGTTTGTTTTACGGTATTCGAAACTTACTCAAGCCAAACTCAAACCTAGATGATTAAATGTTGGAATTATATAACATGACATTCAAATAAATAATCACAAAACATCAAAGTATTCAAGCGGAAGCGTATAGGATTTATTAATGAACAATTAATTAACATAAAAGAATATCGTACCTTTTCTTGATTCTAGCGAACAAGAATCAAATCCACAAACTAGCAATTAGGATGAACCCTAATTAGGGTTTATAGGATTATGTGAATTACCCCTTACCGTTTTGTAATTCAATCCAAGATAATAACAAAAGTATGTTATTACTATGTTCTTGTACACACGTACTAAACCGAATTAAAGTAATGCTAGTTTTATCAAACAAAATAACTTGGTTTGTGGAAAAGTAATGGATCGACACCCAAAGGGTGTACGATCGGTTTGGACAAGAAAACACACAAAACAATTTTTAGGGTTTAGCTAATGAGCACAAGAGATGGAAAAACAAAACCCTAGCCTTGTATATATACCCAAGCAAACTTGGTGAACAAGTTGGGTTTGTTTCCTTGTTTTTTCCCTTGGCCGATCGGTTTAGGATATCCCATAGGGATTCGGAACCTTCCCAACTTTGCAATTAAGTCCTTTTCCAAATACCTTTAACGCCGTTAGTCCATTACATTAATTACTTAACGTCCGTTAGTTATTTCGTTTAATAAATAAATAAATACAACATTTATATTTAATTATTAACTTTAAATTCTCATACGTAAAGTGTGCAATCCCATAGTCTCGAGTTCGATCCTAACTCACGTCTATTAATTTATTGTCCATAAAACCAACAACTCCCACTTGGACATATCTTAATAGAGTGATCACATTCGGTTAGCGTCTAGCAACACTTGATGCCTCTAGTACAACTCGAGCAAGGCTCTGGAAAACCTTTTAATGATTTCTCATTATTATTATCCTTTTGTTTCTAATACCATGTTAAATAAAGATATGGAATTAAGTCATTCTTTATTCAACCATTACATTTCTCGTTATAAGTGATTGAGCAAGATTACCAAATCTTACGAACATATTCGGGGAGAACTTTGGGCGTGGCCACGCAAACATCTTGTCAACCCTACGAGGGCCCAAAGATATTAAACTCCAAAATAAATTTGAAGGAACAAATTCTATCTTGACTACGAGAATAACCCATGAACTTTGCAACACTTGAGAAACAACCCTTATGACTACCGATTCGTATAGCGTTAAGTTGTTCCACGAAGTGCACTACATTCATGACACTTATCCGGTATCTCAAGTCGAGGATAACTATTCATAATTTACTTATAACAATATCCACAAAGTAAATTATGTAGTTGGGATAAGTCCTATATTCAATTCATTGAATATCATCCGAAATTGGTATGCATTCTCATCAATATACTTTCAAGTATATTCTACCATATCTCTCGATTTGTCTTAGTTTAATGATACTCCCATATCATTAATTGACAACGGACGATTTAGAATAAATAAATTTATTCACGGATTAAACATGCAAATATAGGATACAATATATTATAAAATCAAACATACCAAGTATTTGATTTATTATAACAATTGTTTAACATCCCTTATCCAAATACCAAATAGATCAATGCATGAAAATTCCGGTTGATGAATTATGCCTCAAGTAATGACAATCATACTTGTTGACAAGGCATAAATCAACCAACTTGATCTATCGTAATTTTGAGAATACTTATTTCAAGAATTCAATTAATGAAGTCCTTGTATGTGTGCATTCAACAATCACATAATAATTCATAAAGTGTGTGACATCCTCTATCACCAATTTATGACAATTTAAACTTTCAAACATTTTAAAGTTTAAAGTATTCTTATTCTTTTAATGTATAATGCAAGCTGTGCTCTTAGTAGCACAACTAGTTCACATGGCCATTAACAAGGATGAAATCCTACCATGACTAGTATTGAGTGTCATCTCAATTAAACCAACATCATTGTATACAAACAACAATATGCTCATTAAAACTCCGTAAACTTTAATATCTTATTGTGTAATGTTTGATGCTTTCCTAACTTTCAAGTTTAAAGGCGATGACAATTTGCACAACATTTGACATATTGTTCATCCATAGAATCTAGGAGCAATTCGGTGAGGATGTAATTCTTTTAGAATATTCATTACACAAGTTATCTAATAACTTTTAGTTAGATATCAATGTTGTCAAATCATCTCTTATTCAAGAATGATACAACAATTTTAATACACAACATGATGTACATGATGAATCTACTGGTCAAACTTAGAATTCATTCTTCTATCTTGTCAAAAGATATTTATCAATTTCCCAAATGATATATCATGTTTTATTAGAATCATTTATTTTCTTGCACATGTTTATTAACAATAAACATATATTTCAAGGTTGTATGTTTTAATTCTTAAATCTTACAAGTGAAGTTTCATTCCAATCTAAGACTTAACATTTAGCTTACAAGGAATGTTACTTACTATATGTTATACAACATATAAGATTTAAGAAACTTAACATAATACTCCCACTAGCTTTCAGGAATACTTAAAATTTATCTTATTTTAATTATAAATCGAAAATGGGATTTAATAATTAAACATAAGAATAATTTCATAGATGCATGCATTTATCCATTCATGAATTATTTGCACTTGTACACTTTCAAAGATTATATGAATTCAAAAACCTTTCAATTACTTACCGTCCTCGCTCAAGTAATTTCTCAAGAAAGAGTTTTGATATTCCATTGTCATATTTCATATTAATGAAAACAAGTATGACAATTATCATCTTTATATATTTAATGTGTCTAGAAAAGAATATTCAATCATAATTAATTGCTTAAGTATGATTAATAATCTTGTCATAAAACATGCATTAAATATGTGTACAATATTGTCCATATGATTTCTACATAGAAATTCAAACCACTAGGGTTTTCATCTCTTTGAAGAAACTCATTTCCATTCTCTAGTCTAACTATTAAGATAAACCAAATTTCCAAAATTGATTATCTTTATGGACAACATCTTTAACATTCATAGTATGAGTAATTTACCCAATTCAATATTTGGTAATCCATCATAATGATTATCGGGTTTACTATAATCACAGTAACTCATATTTCTCAACATATAAGTCAAATATCGAGATATCCTTGCAGATCTATGAATGAAAATTCCATCATCATGAGGTCTATCATTTACATGTTTAACCTCATCATGATATTTTACTAGTGTGTTTTAGAAGATTATGTATCTTGTAATTTTATCTTTCAAGATAAAAAAACTCCCACTTGCCTTTTGTAATATATAGACTATCTATATATACTTAGCAATTAGAGCAAAACTACATTGTTCTCTTTTGGGACATTACAAATACACATTGATAATTCCTGACTTTAGTTTGTTAATAACCTATTCATAAGTAGTTTAACAAATTCAGAATCTTCAATTTTAAAACTTAATGTGATTCATCACATTCCATAATGAAATGGTGTTTTATTAATCTTCTAGGTTGGAGTCATATTGAGTATATTCAATCCATACTCAATTTTCTAACCTTGTTACTTTTAAGAAAGAAGTTATGGTTATCATGAATCAAACAAATCAAATAGAGTTTGATTCTCCTAACTGAACATACCATCAACTTGTGGTATTCATTAGAATTTAATATTGTAAGACAATCTAACAATATATAAGATAAACATATTCCTTTTGGCTTACCTATTTACCAACTAAGTCAACTTAATGGTATAATAGACTTTCCAAGCCAATTACATGCTTTATAACACAAGTACCTTTTAACCAAGTCACTTCATATCCATGTCTCAACAAGAAACATAAACTGTTATAATCCCATTATCGTTATAAATCATTGATCAACTCAATGACTTCTTGTATATGTCTTAATTAAAAACATAACAAGTTAACGTCTTACTTTATTATAAGTCTTAAAAGACTTTATGTTTATGTCTTTACAATGAATCATAAACATGTTTAACTAAAGTAATTATGAACACAACTCTTGGTTTCAATAGTAATTTCAAGTTAATTTATTTTACTTCACAATAATGTAGGACTACATTATTTTTCATTTATGTCATTCAAAATACATAAATAAACAAATTGAAGTAGGATTAGATTACTTTATTTAATTTTATGTCATTCTAATAATACATAAATATTTAATTTGAAGTAGTCTTATATATCATTTTGACACATGTTCTAAATACTTGTCTAATTTAGAAAGCGTAAATATGTCCATGCAAGGTCGACTTCACATAGAGATTTACTTTGTTGTTGCAATCTCGCCAAGTTCTCACATGACGTAAATTGCAACACCAAGTGTTTCTTGAATTAGATATGTACAAGTTATATTAGAACGTTAGTCTCTTACCTGCGGTCAAGAGAATCCGTTAAATCATATACTTATATGTTGTACCTTGCACACAATATAGATTTCTCCCACTTGTGCATGGAACAACATCATGTAGAGATAAACAACACGACATATGTTTGTTTATGTGACTAATATGATTGTGTCATTGATATTAGCATAACTAGTAGATGTAGAACCACTTCATTGTCTAATAAGGAAGCGTACATGACTATCCTTGAAAACATAAGTGTCTACAAGTGGAAAGTAATTATCTTAAGACATTCTAGAGATAATCGGGTTACTACCAAGATGACAAAGCTTGTAACTCCCTTGAATAAGAGATCATTACATTAATTCCTTATTCGATAATAAGAACACAACACTCCACTGGATTTGACAACATTGTAAGTGTTTCATTAACCGATGAAAGAAAATAGTGTTCTATTTACTTCCTACACCTTTGAGAAAGTCCATACATAACAATTACTTATGTACTTAAAAGAATGTATTCTACTATGTAGATGATGAATTTATCCATCAATGCTATTAACTTGAAAAATTGGGCATGCAATTTCTTTCTTAATAGTTCTACTATTCCAACAATTGTAAGTAGTACTTTTAAATGGTCAAACACAACAACTAGATAAAATATGCTAGTTTGTCTTTTACCAATTATACGATAATTAGTCTAGCTTCTAATTTAATAACTCGAAAATATGCAATTTTCTTAACTATTAAAATTTGCTTACGAGTTATGTATTTAGAATTTAGACAATTCTAATTGTCCTATCATACCTTTCTTCATTCATGAAAAGGAATAGGATTGAATCTCACTCTTTCTTATGAAAAGAGGACTAGGTTTATTCTTTTAGTAAAGTTGACTCTACCAAAAACCCTTACAGGTGTAGATCAATTTACCAATATAGGAATAACCTCGTTTACGGTTTAATGTTGCATTAATACATTTAAAGAATTAGCAAAATTCAATTTTAGTATTTTCGATAATTAAACTTTTCAAGAAAATAAAATACCCAAGGTAATATTCATATAACCATAGAATTTTCTCGAAAACTAGGATCCAAATTATCATAGGTTCATTACATCGAGTTGATCCGCTAACGAAAGCATATAATAAGGTAATCTGTCGAACATTAATTGGCAAACAATTTCCAACTCCTAGATCATTATGGGATTTATATTTTCCAACGCTATTGCAAATATAAACATGTTTCATCCCATCTTATGCCATTGAGTCCGGTCTCACTTCTACTCAACTTAAGTGTCTAACTTAAAGAAGCGCAAATATGTCCATGTAAGGTCGACTTTACATAGAGATTTACCTCTCCATCACAATCTAGCCAAGTCTTGTCATGACGTAAATTGCAACTTCAAGTGTTCCTTTTAATTAGATGGCATATTCTTAATTTAAAAGGGTACTAGTTTTGATTTTATGTGGTCAAATCAAATATGTACAAAGATGTCATGCATTCATCTTGTAGCATAATTTTAATAAAAACTTTTATTACCAATTCATAAAGATCAAATTATCAAAGTTTTGATTGAGGTATTGGGTTCACCAATCAAGGAATTTAGTGTTAATTATCATCCATTATACCGTACTTTTGCATAAGTGTAAACACTTAGTGTTTGGATAATTACCACCGAAGTGGCGCATGGAATTAAAACTAATTCGCCCTTAAGATGAGCTTGTACATTTTATGGCTTACTAAGTAGCTCCATTCGAACTTCAGAGGAGGGAGAGGACCGGTAAGCGCAAAAGCATAACCTTAGACATCCTTTCGGTGTGTTGCGCACTTCTTAAATAACCCTTTATAGTTCATTCTAATGGGTGAGCCGTTCGGTCATTGTACCAAAGTCACCAATCAATTAAACTATTGAAAACTTAACTCTTCCAAAACAAATCAAATTTCGCCATTGTTTAGTCCGTATTATTTTCTATTCAAAATTACCCTTTGCTTAAAAGCTGTCTAACATAATAAACAAACAAGTAATAAATAAAAATAAACTACTAAAAACAATGCGCACATAATAAACAATTTATACGTGTAAACAAGTAGCCACATGCAACTTATTCGATAAAACCCTATTAATAATCAATATCTAGGTTAAATTAATGTATATATTAATTAGGGCTTTCACTCTCTCAATTGAGAGTGAGCCACATACATCGACGAATCGATTCGTAAACCCATAATTAATGATATACCAAATTGCACATAATTGATTCATTAATATATATAATTGAGTCTTCCCAATTCAAGATTTATCGTAAATAAATATGTCTTAACAATTAAACAATATCAAAGCAACTTATCCATGACTAACATGCATGTATAATCATGGATATCATAACAATTATACAAATAAGTCACAAGATCGCATATAAAAATTCCATGACACATAACAAATTATTCATGAATTAATCACGTAACTAATATATTAATTCTAGGTTTTAATAAGGTTAGCAAACAATTTTCAAAACCCTAAAAATTTATGTATGTGTCGACAAAAAAAAAATAGGGTACGCCCAATTAAAAAAAAATCGACCAAACAAAAATAAACATAAACCCTAGATTAACATATCAAACAACATACAATTATTTGTTTTATTACGCGTTTATGTAATTAATTACTCATTAAAACCAATGACTCGTGATGCCCTTGTTGGAATTATATAACATGACATTCAAATAAATAATCACAAAACATCAAAGTATTCAAGCGGGCGTATAGGATTTATTAATGAACAATTAATTAACATAAAAGAATATCGTACCTTTTCTTGATTCTAGCGAACAAGAATCAAATCCACAAACTAGCAATTAGGATGAACCCTAATTAGGGTTTATAGGATTATGTGAATTACCCTCACCGTTTTGTAATTCAATCCAAGATAATAACAAAAGTATGTTATTACTATGTTCTTGTACACACGTACTAAACCGAATTAAAGTAATGCTAGTTTTATCAAACAAAATAACTTGGTTTGTGGAAAAGTAATGGATCGACACCCAAAGGTGATGTACGATCGGTTTGGACAAGAAAACACACAAAACAATTTTTAGGGTTTAGCTAATGAGCACAAGAGATGGAAAAACAAAACCCCTAGCCTTGTATATATACCCAAGCTAACTTGGTGAACAAGTTGGGTTTGTTTCCTTGTTTTCTCCTTGGCCGATCGGTTTAGGATATCCCATAGGGATTCGGAACCTTCCCAACTTTGCAATTTAGTCCTTTTCCAAATACATTTAACGACCGTTAGTCCATTACATTAATTACTTAACGTCCGTTAGTTATTTCGTTTAATAAATAAATAAATATAACATTTATATTTAATTATTTAACTTTAAATTCTCATACGTAAAGTGTGCAATCCCATAGTCTCGAGTTCGATCCTAACTCACGTCTATTAATTTATTGTCCATAAAACCAACAAACTATATAAAAGTAACTAAATTTACTAACCAACCGTGTTGAGGTTACTTTGATTGATTACAGACCTACAGTAAAATTCGCGGAGCAGCCGGCATGTAGCATAAGCATGGCGGTTGCCCATATCCAAACTTCAACTTTTCCATACAAAAAAACCAACTTTGAAGTATTCTTAGCGATAAAACGTGATCACATGCGCCGTGGGAACCATGTAACTCTTGCAAGCATTATAAGACTCGAGCACCAATCTACCCAATACTGTAGTCACACCTTTAGCTCTATTAGCTCACCAAAAAGACACAACTTAGCTCAACACAAATAGTCTAATTTCTAACACCCTTATATTTTGGGCACACAATAATAGGTATAGTATTGACTAACATTCTGCTTGCCAAATGATTTTATTTTTATTTATTTATTTATTTATTTATTATTATTATTATTATTATTATTATTATTATTATTAGTGTGGAAACTATTGTGTCCCTTGTGAGTGTTGATATCGTCTATCAACCCGGGGATTAAAATGGCCGACCTTCCATCACTTAAAAACGCTCTCCAATCCTTTCACGACTCCTGAATTCCATAAAAAGCAATGTTCCAACGCTTCGATTCCACTCCTACTATGGGGAAAAAGGATACGGTTGAAGTCCATTCCAAGATGATTCGGCCAATTAAAAACGTGGAGCAAGTAATTCTTTGATGTTTTGTTCAATTCAACACACACAAAACAACTTCACATTATAAGTTCGTACTCAAATATACACGTGTTAAAATCAGCAAGAGTAACAACATTTTTATTAATTTTATTTAGAGCAATTATCCTTCAAAACCTTAGATAAAAGTCATATATCATTTTTATTAATTTTATTGTCACAACTCACAAGTATTCGCTGGGATTATTCTTAAGTTGAATAAACTAAAGTGCCTAATAACTTATTTCGGTACAAAAGATAATTTTAACTTATTTCAAAATTGAAGTCGTTCTTTTACTCTTAGGACAAAAAGAGGTTATATGTCTGGGTGGTTAAACATAACACGTACACGTATTAACCACCCAACCATATAACACTTCAACATGTGGAGTAACTATCGACTTTATATGTAGACTTTTGTTTTTGTCTTGCTTGAATGTGGGACTAAAATCACACTAAACATCAAATATTAAATTTCACTAATTTGTCACAAATAACGATTTGTCATTTAATATTATAACAATGTGTCAATGTGTGAACATAATAATCAATATATACGTGTTGTTATGAAATAAACACTATATAGGTTTTAGTTCTCTATAAATCTAATAACCTCGTTTTCTCACAAGTTAGTATATTACTGGCCGTTGTTAAAAATTGATAGTTATCGTGCACAATTATATTAGTTTAGCATCTACATCTTGCAACATATATGATCAAATATTTGTGGTACACGAAGAGACTGGACCATCCGAACAAAGTCTTTTCGGTCGGAAGATCCTACTCGAGTTATTTTGGATATTGAGCAAATTATGAGAGGATTCATTTGGTGCCATGGTGTTATGCAACGTGGTAAGGCTAAGGTTTCATGGGATTCGCTTTGTCTTCCAAAAAGGAAGGTGCGTTAGGTATTCGCCGGCTCGAGATTTTCAATGTAGCATTGATCACATCACATATTTGGAGCATTCTTGTTTCAAAGGAGTCGTTATGGGTAAAATGGATCATACTAATAAATTAAGAGGGCGTAATTTTTGGGATGTTCCTTTTCGAGGGAATATGACATGGAGTTGGCGTAAAATTCTCCATATTCGTCCCATGATCAGACGGTTCTTCTGGTATAAAGTTGGGAATGGACTTTCTATCTCAGCATGGTTTGACAACTGGTGTGATTTTAGTCCTCTTATGTCGCATCTTTCAGCTAGACAGATTCATAGGTTTGGCTTTCATATGAACATGAAAGTTATGGACATCATCTCAAATGGAGAATGGAACTGGCCTTCTGATTGGAATGCAACGTTCCCTAATGCTCTAGTTCCTGTTATTGATACTCATACTCCGGATTCTCTGTGATGGCGGGACATGAATGGAGAGTTTAAAGAGTTCTCAGTTGGAGTTTCATGGAATGATCTTCATCCTAGAGAGGCTGAAGTTGTGTGGGCTAGTCTTGTATGGTTTGCTCAGTGTATTCCTAGGCACGCTTTCATCCTCTGGTTAGTGTTTAAACGCAAGCTGAAAACACAAGATGTGATTCGACAATGGGATATCCAAGGTTCCAATAATCTAGCTTTGTTGTGCCCATTGTGTGATCTATAAGAAGACTCTCATAATCATCTTTTCTTTGAGTGTTGTTTTTCCTCACAAGTATGGTCGAGTGTGAAGGTAAAGGCTGGTCTCCATCAAGTCTCGGACTCGTGGGATTCGATTCTAAATGGTATTTCTCCTTTTGCTAATAAACGCTCTATTAATAGCATTATTGCGAGACTTGTTTTGGCTGATTCGGTTTATTTGTTTGGCAAGAGAGGAATTCTCGTCTTTTTAAGCAAACCAAACTTTCGAAGGAGCAACTAATTGACACGATTATAACTACCGTTTGGTTAAAGCATCTCTCGTTTAGATACAAGAAGTCAAGTCGTGTGGGAAGAGTTATGGATAGGTGGGATTTACCTTGTTCTCTTATGCATAATCATGTAGCTTGTTAGAGCAATTTCTTGAGCTAGGCGTTAGTGTTGGTCATGTTTAATTCTTTTGTAGCGTCTAGTTCATGTCTATCTTTAGAGTGGCTTGCCACTTTATTGTTGTAGTTAGAAGCACAATTGGTGCGTGTGTTTGTATAGTCGATTTGGTCCTTTGCCATATCGCTTGCTCCTAATTTTTATTTATATACCATTTACCAGGGTAAAAACCCTTTACCCAAAAAATATTAGGCAAAATTAGGGTCCAACAAACACAACTAACCTTGTTTGTAGACCTCAAAAAGCTGTTAGATTCAAGTTGTTCATATGGTCAAACCGACTCAACACTTGAACCCGGTATCATGAAAAGTCACTAGTGAGGCTAAGACTAAAACTGCTGTATGTTTTGTTCTAGATAGTTCACGGTCTCTTGTGATGACATAGACTTGGATGCTTTATTTTTCGTTGTAGATAATTTTATGGGTCTCTTGGGATGACGATCACATCGACTTGAATGTATTTATACGATGGTTGTGAAATGGTTTGGCTAATTAACTTTGGTGATCGAAGCTTAAGTAAATGTTACATTTTAGTAGGGTGGCAATCTAGTCGTATTCGTGTTAATCTATTCGGGTTCATGTGTTGGCGGGTTAGTATAGCCTTTATCCAAACACGACCCATTTATTAATCGTGTCAAGAAACTCAACACTAACCCAGACATGCATAACACGTATAACCCATTTGTGACCCGTTTAACCCATTTAAGTAAATAGGTCAAGCAGTGAATAAAGTTGGTGGTTTGTCGATTTAACTATATAAACACAAAAATGATATAAGGATTTAAAATATGATAAGAATAACATACAAATAACTATGCAACAATTTTCTGAATTACAAGCGTCAATTTCATGATATCTAAGGATAATTCACTCATACTAAGCAAATAACAAAATACATTTAATCCACATCCAATATAAAAACCAGGTTATATATTTTATTTTTAAGATCTTATATACTTAAGCGGGTTCAGGTTGACTGTTTTTAATAGTTACTCAACTCAAACACGACCCGCTTATTAAGCGGGTTAGGCGGAGATGACCCATTTTGACCCAAACCTATTTATCCTCAACGAACACCTGCTTAACCCGTGTAGGTGTTCGTGTCGTTTATCGTGTCGTGTCGAAAATTGTCACCACCATTTTAGTCTTAATAAATCAAAACACATACAAAATAACAATAAAACACCAAAAAAGCATTGACTACTATTAAGTTGAACATAGCACATATATTAACTTCAAAAGTATCCAATACATACAACAACTGGAGTAACAATCTAGTATATATAAAAACATTTCTTTCTCTCTATTTTAGTTGAGAGAACGCAGGAACATAGAACAGATGGGCAAAAAACACTTTTGGAGCAACCAATATCCGAAAATGCTACACATATCTAGAGGTGTCATTCGGGTGATCCGACCCAGTGCTGGTCGGGTCAATCAGGTTCAAAAATATATTCGGGTCAATCGGGTCAACCCGAATTGACCCGCGTTCTAAACAAGGTCGAGTTCGTGTATGTTTTTTTAGCCTTGACCCGACCCGAACCCGACTAGCCCGGCTCAACAACACTTTTACAATGTAAAAATACTCGGGTTGACCCCGAACCCGAATTGACCCGACCCGAGTTGACCCGAACCCGAATTGACCCGAGTTCTAAACAAGGTCGGGTTCGGGTATGTTTTTTTTAAGGTTTGACCCGATTTGACCCGACCCGAATAACACCCCTACACATATCACTGTTCGGGCTAATGAAGAAGAAAGAAACAAGAAAGAAGCCGAAGATAAGAATGAAGGTATACGTATACGTAAACATATATAACAAAAACTATCATATTTTCATGTATGTATTTTAATTTCGAGTACTAACCTTTTTTAATCATTTGAAACACATAGGTATTTGTTCTACAAAGGTACATGGCATAAGATAAAGAAGAACAATAAACGCAATCCTAATACCGTGATGGAGAACGTCATAAAGGCTACTGAAATAATCCAACTACTTCGTGAATGAGGAAAAAATATAACAGACGACTATATTGTCGATCACAACGTTAGTGATGCCGAAGAATAATTTCCCCTTACGTGTCCTGATTATTGCATCTACTACTTTATCACAATGTTTTTTTCCTTTATGTCATATTTATGTTTTTATTTGTCGTTTAAAGTTGTTTTGTTTTCATACTTTTTGAAGGCGACTATATCGTGAAGTTTGTGTAATAAGTTGGCTTTTTGCAGTTTTTGCAAGCCATGGTTATCAGTGCTATCTTAATTACTAAACTATAAGGACAAACGTTGTTGCAATTCACAATGTGTACTAACTTATATGTTACAAACAAAATCTTAAAACTAGCCGCTCATTGGGCGGGCTTGAGGCTAGTCAAGTATATATATAAAAACATTTCTTTTTCTCTATTTTAGTTGAGAGGCTTTTCATATAAAGGTTATTTGAGTTAATGGATATTGTTTGATGGTGATGCTATTGAGAGCAAAAGACCCGATCAAAATCATGACCAAACAAGAAGTTGGGATTTGGGAACACAAAACAAACAACAAAGAATGAGGACCACCACGACGCTCAAGAACAACTAAAAACTCAAACTTAAAACAACATCAACAGTCCCAAATAGCAGCAACTACCCAGGCATGACAGCAAAAACTTGCAGAAACTCACTGCCAAGTGCCAATACCACCAAGAACTAAGATGCCAGGAGATATTACTTTGGATCAAACAATTACACTGAATATTACAACTTCTCGTGCATGTGTAGAAAGAATAAATTTTCGGTCTACTATACATATAAATTTTAATTCGATAGTTAAAATATATGTGAGATGTTATGTAATAAACCCAGAGGTAGGAAGTAGAAAAGATAATTTCAACTTGTTTATAACTAATGTCATAATGAAGTTACATTTTACTCTTAATACCCAAACCAACTATACTAAAATAACAACAAAAGAAACGGCAATAAACAATTGGCAAAATGATGTCTGTCAGAGTGTTGCAAAGTGAACATAGCTCATATGTTAACTTTACAATACAGTGGCGGATCCAAGAATTTAGATTAGGGTATGCTTATATTAGAGTTATTAATGAATTCAATTCTACGGGTTTCGTTTTCACGTCGGGTTTTTTAGGGTTCGGGTTTGGAGTGATTGTTTCATTTCTCGGATTCGATTTATTTTAGTTGACTTGATTTATGAAGTCTGGGTTATACAAGATTGAATTGGATTTCGGTTTCAAGCGTAGTTAGTTTTTTTTCTTTAATCCATTAAGATAAAAGTAAATCTTAACTAATATTTTGGAATAACATATAATGTTAGATACTTGTGTGATTGTGTCTTAATACGTAAATAATTATCATCGATAACAAGTATGAAAAACCTAGATCAGTGCTAACTTGGCACCTTTTTTTTAACATAACACAATTCCGCATCTAAAATCCTATAAACAACAAACTTTAAAAATATCTTGATAAAAATCTTCGGATAGAGTCCAGTTTAACAAAGAGGACAAAATAAATATTGAACTGAGAATATCTTATCCAATCATGAATGAAATGCTTAAATACTCGGCAATAATAATGAAATGGAAAATTATTAATGCATAAATTGTAGTTTAAGTGGGTAGAGCTTAGAGAGGGGAAATGGGTGGACAAATAATTAACTTTACACATCAACTCGGCTAGGAGAAAAGATATAATCCATTTACCATTTAACTTCCTCATCCTTCTTCTTCTTCTTCAATATACCACCGCTGCTCTTACCAATGTTTTCTTTTCGTGTTCTTCTTTCTTTCTTAATTTTGAGTTTGTGGGTATGCAATGATATCTTAGATTATTTTAGAGGGTGTGCACTCATAATTTTGTAGTGCATTTTGTACTAATTTTCGGAAAAATTTAAAAAGTGTTACACTACTAAGAATTTAGAGAGGGTATGCATGTGTATACCCTCTCTTCAAGTTATATCCACCCCTACAAAAATATGTACTTATATCTCTTTTAATCTTTTTCTTATGTGATACTAACTTTGTGACAAAGATCAGTTTACAAGTGTTGTCATTAATCTTAAAAGCAAAAAGAAATTTACATTTACTATTAATAAGTGAAACAAAACAATGAAAAATATAAAGAATAATAGCAAAAAGTGTTGTTTGATTGCTGCTGTGAAGTCAACAATAATGTATGTATCAACTTCACAACAACAAACCAACCATACAATCAATGAAATAATTACTAGTTATATATACAAATGTTTCTTTCTTTGTTGCTCGGATGTGGGACTATTGAATTCTAACTTAAATTATTTCAAAGAAATGATTCACCCTAAATATATATTATAATAATTTCTGAATCTAAGAATCAACTATTCGTATTGCCATCTAATAATACACACTATTCATAATATATTACTTCATAATCAGTTAACACGTTGATCTATTTTGTGTTATGTATTAACACAGCTGGTCCAAGTATTTGGGCTTTTCTAAAAGCCAATTTTAATCACTTTTTTTTTTGGGTAAAGAGTTTCATACCGGTGAATAAAATAAATGAAATAATAATGTTTGTTACATGAGAAAGTGGCGATGAAACCACTTTATCCCTATTGCATCACACAACGCCTACTACCATGATTCGAACACACTGAATCACACCTACCAAACAATAAACAATATATCACTTGGATTAAAATGAAACACTACGTAACAAAACTACCAAATGAAAAAATTATCCAAGAGCTTCGTCACTCGATGAGGAATAAGCCAATGGCCTAATGCCTTCACCACATTGGATGTTTCTTCAAATGTAAAGAGGTAATCTTCAAATGCACCAATTCAATAATAAGATCACTTACCTTCTGTTCCTTCCGTGCATCTTTCGAATGAATACGATTATTACGTTCTTGCCACAAAAAATAAGTCGAAGCAGCAAATACTAAACGAGTTACCACGCTTGTGAAAGAGTGTCTATTCGAACTCGGGACGACCAAGCCCACAATGTCATTTAACTTGGCGGCGGAGCGTTATGTAAATTTGCCTACGTACCACCATGCGCCACACTTTAAATGAGTGGGACACTCGAAAAAGAGGTGTTCATGTGAATCTTGAATAAGCTTACACAAAGGACACGAAGCGTGTTTAAGTTGGCGTTATCACCCACATCCCATTGCCTCATTCTATCTTGTGTTTTCAACTTTCGAACCATAATAAGCCATAAGAGGAATGCATGTCTTGGAATACAAGACGTGTCTATACTACACGAAACCAATCGACCTCTTAACCTCTTGAAAGAATTGATTCCCATACTAGCTTAACAGCCAAAGTATGCGAATTGCCATCACTTTTGCGCCATAAAACTTGATCCTCTCTATTAGAAAAAGTGGAATATCAAGAAGATTTAAATCGGGAAAAAGGTCTAACCAAGTGTTTGGGAAGTTCCATGAACCACTGTTCACCATGTCTACCACGCTTTCTCGAAGGTCAAACCCCTCTCACTAATACTACGAATAGAAAAGTGACTTTTCAAAGGAGAAACTTCGGACCGGTTGTCAAACCCGAATGATGTTTTATGACCATTCCCAATAGAGTGCCAAAGAAAGGACCGAACAATACCGCGTGTCTCGAAGAATCTTTCTCCAAACCCAACTTACATGTAAGTCTTATTTAATTGTTTACTAATTGTAGTTATTTAGTTGCTCAATTCTACTAGCTGTATAGTTGGGTCAGTTAAGGCAAAAAGCTGGTCGTGGTTGGAAATTGTGATGGGCTAGGATGGAGAGAGTGCCATTTCGGTGTGAGGGTGGTGAAGAGTATATATATGAGTACAAAGGGTTGTAGCTAGGTGAAAACATAAGGACATTGGAGGCATGTGTAAGAAATATTAATGTTTTTTGAATTGCAGGGACACTTGAAAGTGGTTGCTTGATCATAATGGCATTTTCTCTGTCAAAGCCTCTACAACATTAGCAAGTCGATGTGGAATAAACATGTTTGAAGAATAAACATGTAGCAAGTTATGAGGTGGAGCTTGATAAGATGGTTATTGATTTACATACAATTTTATGAACAAGCTGCCATGAGGTGTAAAACTATTGATCATACTTTACAGAACCATAACTGTTTGGTGACCAAATACCCAAAAAGGTGATAAGTTACAACCTGGCACCCATAATTGCATATGCACCAAACCACATATTTAAGTGAAAACCTTATCAGTATATACTCAAATGTCATTCTCCTTTCCAGTGATGTGGGTTACGAATTGCACCAACAGGTTTTCATGATATTGACAAACTACTAAATTGGGCATAGTTTATTAGCCTTTACTTAAGTACTTTAACATACCATGTGTTTTTTTATACTCCTCATGGTTTATCCCTTGGATTTTTCAGGTTTCATATGTTGCATGATCATTGATTAGCACTTTGTTTTTATGGTTATGTTATTTTAATAGAATTTGAAGATATTATTTTAAGATGAATCGTAATAGAATGGTAAACTTATAATTAGAGATGAATATAGTATATATATTCTTAAGTAAAATCAAATACTAAAAAGCCATAGTTACTCCCTGGTGACCAAACAAAAAACGGTAAAAAAAGGTAGTTACGTGCATTTAGTGACCATAATTGTATATTCCTAAGTAAAATCAAATACTAAAAAGCCATAGTTACTCCCTGGTGACCAAACAAAATACGGTAAAAAAAGGTAGTTGCGTGCATTTAGTGACCATAATTGTATAACCTGAGTAAAATCAAATACTAAAAAGCAATAGTTACTGCCTGGTGACCAAACAAAGTACGGTAAAAAAAAAAAAAAAAAAAAAAAAAGGTAGTTGCATGCTTTCTAGTGACCATAATTGCTCCGTCATTGATCTCTCCTCTTCCCGGCCGGTTGTGACTCGTAGTATATATACACACTAAAAAACAAACAACTACCATGGGTTAAAGGAGAAACCTTATCTATATGTACTCAAATGTCTATTTCTTTCACTTCGATGTGGGATACAGATTGCACCAACATGTCTTCTAGATTTTCCCTTATATTTAAACTTCTTAAGAAAAGTATGCAAGTCCTAAGATGCTATTTACTTTATGATTCATTTTTAGAATAAATGTAACACTAGTGATGTTGTTCAGGAAGATGATTCCAACTAAAAAAAATACTCTACAAAATTGACCATAGTTTATTGGCTTTTTTACTTGAGTCTATTTGATCCGACCCTCTTCTCACAATCTCATAAATTTATCAGCAACAAAATTGAGCATAATTTATTAACCAAATACCGTCAAAAAGTACTTGTTGGAATCCTAATGAGGGGTGTTTGGATGTGCGTATGGATTATTGTGACTTCAAGAATAGCAATGGGAATGGGATAATAAAGTGCATAAAAGCATTGAACAAATAAATAAATCTACATTGCTTCCAATAATATGGCTATTATGTTGTTTGGATGATATGGCTGTATACAGATGCATGTCCTAAAATTGATTTCGTGACTACCGCGGCTTTAGTTTCAAGTGTTTGGTTAATGCCTTATATAATTTATTCAGATGGTAAATACCCCATGCCAAATAACTATTACCCCGTGGTGAGTTGTGTGAGTTGTTACGTGGGGTATATTTAGGTAAACAAGTTGGTTGTTGAGAGTGAAATTGACGTGTGACTAAGTGTTTTATAAAAAACAATTTACTCCATAAATCACAACTGCTCTAACTAAAATATTACACATATAGGGGTCTTAGCGGAATATAGCCGGGTGTAACCGGATATGACCGGGTCTAAGCGGAATAACCTGGTCTTGGCCGGAATAACCGGGTTTTGGCTCCGGGGCGGAGCCAAAAAGTTTTTGTTGAGGGGCAAAATATGATAATTTTTAGAAACTACACTAAAAATTGGTTCATTGGGGGGGGGGGGGGGGGGGGCGAGGGGAAATTACAAAAATAGATTTTGAAAACTTACACTACCACTGTTTTGGCCGGGTCTAGCCAGAATAACCGGGTCTTTGCCGGGTCTAACCGTAATAACCTTAATCTTTTTTCTTGCATATAACGTCTTTATTTTGAAACATTGTAACAACGTTCATTCTTATCTTGGATATTCATTAAAAATCCTACCGTTAAAGCCCTTCGTGTGCAAGGAATAACCGTGTATTGGTCGGAATAACCGGGTCTTGGCCGGGTCCAGCCGAGTCTTGCAAGGACGAACATTATTACAAGGTTTCAAAATAAGGACGGTTTATGCAAGAAAAAAAAATCAGAAGCGGTAGTAGGGATTTGGGCTAAATCACATAAACTAACGTTGTATTTTACTCTAATATCTGGAAATGAATATTAAATAAAGTATAAACTGTTAAAAGACAAAAGTTCAATGCAGAACAATAATTATCTAAAGATCAAATCAAAGGATCTCAACCATCCATCTATTTTAAATCTAAAGGTCTAGATTAATCATCATTTTAATACAATTAATTATTGAAGGGCACTTTTGTAATATCATTTAAAACCAAACACATCAAAAATCATATTACCCAGAACCATAAACACGACGCCTCTTCATGACCATCATATCAGTGCCACTAACACACCAACTAATTCATTCCAAACACAATTCAAGCAAATCAACAAAGATCTTACTACAAACACATCTAAATCAACAAAGATCTTACTACAAATGCCGACTGAATAATCTCCATTGGAGTGGAGGAAGGGTGGTTGGAAAGAGATGATTCGCAGAGCTGAGGGTAGCGCGTGGATTAGGTTGGGTGATGACGGTTGGTTTTTAATTTAACGGTGGTGGTGGTTTATGATGATGGTAGTGGTGGTTGGGTGGAGGAAGGTTAAGAGGGAATGTGAAATGGTTTTTTCTATTGTGAAGATGCAGTTTTTTTTTTTTTTTTTTTTTTTTTTTTTTTTTTTTTTTTTTAATTTAATATCTATTGGTACATTTTACCTTTGTTTTTATTTGGGTTTACTTGTGAAGATGATGAGTTTTTTTTACTTTCGAAACACTACTGTAAAGAGAGATAGTGGAGGGAGGCATAAACACTCAACAATACAAAAGGGGTGGACATAAGACACGTATACATGTAAGCATGATTTATTCTCTACATAAATAAGGAGAATCATTTTATGTAATTTTCTAACAAAAGGTAAAATTTAAAAGATATCACTCTTTTAAAGAATCACGTGTGATTTTACCTCAAATCACATGCGATTTTATCAAAAATCACATGTGATTTACTACAAATTACATGTGATTTATCGTAAATTATTTTTTGAAAGTGAATCACATATGATTTAATCATTTTTAGATTAAAACATATGTGCTTCAGTTTATAACAGCAAAGACTAAATCACACGTAATTTACATTTTTCATAACAAAGCAAAAATATAAATAACAGAATCAAGCGTGATTTCAGAAATTTGTTTTAAAAAATGAAGGAATAAGTTGATTTGAAATTAAAGATCACATATGATTTATTACTCTAAAGATCGAATGTGACTTTGTAAAATCACATGTGATTTTTTTTGGTAAACTGTGTTTCTTACTCGACATTGCGAGCGGCTAAAATCACATGTGATTTTGTAATTTATAAAATCACACGTGATTTTTAAAATAAAAAATCACAAGTGATTCTACAAATCACTTGTGATTTATGCACGAATCACAACAAAAAATTAGAATCATGTGTGATTTACTCATTTTTAGATTAAAACAGAATCACGTGTGATTTATACACGAATCGCAACAAAAACAGAATCACATGTGATTTTTTTACGAATCACGTATGATTCTTCTGGACAGAAATTTTGAAAAAAAAGTTTTTCGAAAGTATATAAAAGTGCATATCTATAGAAAGAAGATTTAATTCTCGTTGCGATGGTGTATTTTTTGTAGTTTGAAGATTTACCGTTTGAAAGATATGTTGTTTTTTTAAAAAAGTTGGAAAGTGGGTTTTTTTATTAAATGGGCTAGAATGACAATTTTGCCCTTCCTTTGTTATTTTTGAGTTTGATCTCTACCATTGAATAGAATCAAAATGAATGGCTAAGATGTGTTTATTCGTTCTTTTAATTTTTTTTGTTTGTCATTGATCTCACCTCACTGTTAAAATATGGTTAGGAATATTTTACCACGAATGTTGAAGTACCTAAATGGTATAAGCCAAATGGATAAGGTCAAAGCAGTTGCGGGTCTAGTGGGCTCGGGTCGTTTTGTTATAAAAAAAAATGATTTTTAATTTATTTACTTATGAATTAGTTAACTATGTAAAACCTTTGACGATGACAAGTCTCAGCCAAAGGTATGGTGGGTCCCGGGTGCATAACTTTGATTGAGAAAAAACGTGGGCCTCACTTGTCATCGCCAAAATTCGAAAAAGAGTCGTCGCCAAATGGTTTCACGACCTGGTTTTAACGAGGACCTTTTGGAGCGAACGGGTCCTCGCCAAAAGTATTTAGCAAGAACTTATCCGCTCCAAAAGGCTCAAAAAGTTCTCTCCAAAAGCACCAAATATTGTAGCGAAGCTCTAGAAATTTCAAAATATTACGAAAGAAATAATCCATCCTTAATAGTTTTAGTAGCTCATGAATAATATTCCACTATTCAGGTTTTATTACTTTAGAGATCTAATCGGTAATCACCTTGTTTTTTGACTTTTGCTTATTAAAGCTAATTGCAATCCACGCACCACCTTTATGATAATAAGTAGCGTTTAAACATGTGTTGTAGATACTCCTCATTGGACTATGAAGAGACAGACCATCATAACAAATCTTTTTGTCCAAAAAGGCAAGTCAAACATGTTTGTCAACTTCAAAAGGTTCTTAATTAAACGGCCGAATTGAGTCGAAGATGAAAGTTACATTTTAGTCTTAATAAATCAAACACATACAAAAATAACAATAAAAGAAGAAGCAAAAAAGCCTTAGATTCTATTGAAGTGAAGATATTAACTTCAATGGCATCTAACACTATTTTAAAAATGGAAACAGTCAACTATATATGCAAACATGTCTTTTCTTTTCTTACCGAAGTGGGACAAATCTTACCCCAATGTCAAATATATATCTACTAAAAGTAGCAGGACTAACATCAATATTCGTTGAATTTAGTTAAAGCAACATTTCTTCATAAACCTTATATAAGAATTAAGAAGTAAGCTATAACACTTTGAAATAACTTATATTTGTACAAAAACTATACATATGTTTAACAATGAAGAGATAATTCAACTTAGTTATAACATGACGTATTCGAAATACTATGTGTAACATCAAAAGAATAATTTCAACTTATAATTGTAGTATATGGTAAAAAATAACTTAAATTGTAGCATGCTAAATAATGTGTGGTATGTATATCTATATTTAATAATGTTGAGACACTAAGAGTCTGATCATGATTGTTTAAAGGCAGATGACACTAGTATCTATCAATCTACAAATGAAAACTTTCAGAAGTGTTGAGGCTGCTCGGTACTGGAAAATAGAGGAAAGAAAGTGGAAGCTTTTCAAAATTCAAGTTGTAGTCCAACCCATTATTTCTACTAATGAACAAAATTGAAACCTGCGTTTAGTGTTTCTACAAGAGATTTTATAGTTTTTCAATGGCGATTATAGTAATAAGTGGATGTCATTTTAGCGTACAACTTGTGATTTTTCATCAAAACACAGTCATGCTCTCAATATTCTTGTAAGCAAATATTCAGACGAAAGCCTTGTTCTTTTCTTAGCAGCTTTTTGTCATAAGCGTCTTAAAAGAACTGTTGTAGGTGCATTCCTGAATATTTTAGTGTGTTCTACCTTCCGGTTTCGGAACTGATTATAATTTATATGATAATGTGTTTCTGTGAGATGACTAATTCATAGCTTTAGCAATTTTCAGTCTAGGTCTTCAGTAGTTTCATGATTCATCAATAGTTGGTTCTTGATCCCTTAATTTAGTAGAAAAGACAACATATCTCACTGTTGTGATATGATGATGCCACTAAAACTAGTTCTACCGACAATTAAGTTTATACATTACCAACTATTCTTTAACCATTGTTTGTAGATTTGAAAAGTTACTTACATAAAATTTACGTAATGATAGATGAAGCAAGTAATGATTTTCTAAACCATCATTAATATGAAAATTAAGAAACAAAAAACATGTGCAAGTATGCAACTATCAAAAGATCAACTAAACTACTTTCAACAAACATAAGCGCATCTCTGCAGCTGCAGCTGGAACTACTTTCTTTCTTCAACTAAACTCTTTCAACTGCTTCAACCATACATCCAATGGCTTCTACTTCAGTTTCATCCGTTCAACTGTTTTAAATATTCTAATTGTCCCCCCTCTTTCAGCAGCTTCAGCCATGTCCCGGTGGGGGGCAGCTGCCACCTAGCCCACCTGGTGGCTCCGACACTGTTTTTAACACGATTAATTGCGAGTGGTATTTTTTTTCTCTCTTTCGTCCTTACACTTACAGGAGACTCCTGCTTTGGGGCGCATGTAATATCCACAAAAATTGCATGGTCGGAGCTTTGAATCTCGAATGTTAAACCAAATGACTCAAGCATCATTTTGGACCCAATAATACGCACACATTTTTACCCAAATATACACCGTGGAAGATGACTTACCAGCTATATTCAACTCTTTTAAACATTCTAATTGGCCAAAACCCTCAGGTAAAACTTGTCATTAAAAAAAAAAAAAAAAAAAAAAAAAAAAAAAAAGTTGGGTTGCCTAGGTGCAATGATATATATTGCGTGTTGACATCCCAACATTGCATATTGTGTAACAATCTACATTATAAACAAACAATTCTTTCTTTCTTTTTTCGATGTGGGACAAACATTACACAAAACATAAATTTTTACAACTTTATAATTTTTCATAAGATATGATACATCCATCATAGTGTTAACAATATGTGAACATGATAATCAGTATTATTTGTTTTTACGAAATAAACATCATTCAGTTTTATTACTACTTCATAGATTAGGAATCACCAGAAGATCTCACTCGTATTTTTTGTTGATGCTTTTGGATGTCCTCGTTTAAGATATTGAAACATGTTTACACGTCACTACAATAGGTGATACTTAAAAATCCATAAGCCATAAAAACATTATTCTAGCTGTTTTGGGCCCCAATATGTATGTATGATGAAAAAAATTTAAGGCTAAGAATATTCTTGCTTGGGGAAAATCTTTGAAACACTTTCATTATTTATGAACGGCAACAAGTGTAACACTTTTATTATCTATATAAAAAGAGATTTTTCCTTGTTTGTGGACGTAGATCAATTGGAATTAATGTTGCTCGAACCTCGATAAATGTATGCTTTTAGTATGGCAATTTAGAAGAATTAGGTGAACTAGAGTACATCACTTTTTGATGAAAAGAGATTTTTGATGAATACCACTTGTTGCTAAGGTTTCAACTCTTGGAATCACCATTTTGTAAGTGTTATATATATTTGGAGGATTTTGCGGTGTTTTTTGTGTGATCATATGGAAGATATATATCTATACATATTCAAGTTGTGAAGAATGGTGATATGGGGATTGGTCATGTGATGCACTTTCCATTTTGATGTCTTAACAAGGCAAGTATAACTCGACTGAACTTAGATTGGAGATTAAGAAAATGTTATGTTCAATTTATACCTAAACAATTTTATACTCAAACATATATGTGTATGCATTTTTTCTTTCTCTTTTTAGTTTCTTCAAAGCAATTATATGCTAATCTTTTGTAACAGATTTATTTTTGTGCAAAATTATAGACACTGTCAACTTATTTACATGTAATATCAAAATTTAAGTTACATTGTATAGGTCAAATGAGTACGAAAGTAAGCAGTAAAGAGAACATGTATAGGTCAAGAGTTTATGAAGCTAAAGAACAAGTTAAATTTCTATTTTTATGAAATTAAGTTTCTATTTTTATGAAATTAAGTTTCTATCTTTATGTTAGAAACTAAAGAACAAGTTAAAAACTTGAGTTTGCTATTTGAGGTTATCCCACATCGGTGGGCAAGAGGCAATTTATGTAAGGTACTTATCTGGACGGGGTCAATCAATGATCAAAAAGGTTCATGGCCTTGGTTGGTGACCTCCATCACACTTCAGAGGGGCCCGCTTAAGGTTGGTCCAAGTCGCCAAGCCTACGTCATAATTTGTGTTAAACAATGAACCAGATCAAACTTTGTTTCAGCTAGACCTTTATCCTGGAGTCATATTCGCTGGCCTGTTTTTCTTTTGAAGCCTACGATATCGTTTTACAATATTTCACTTTACAAAGCCATCTAGTGCCATTTGTTCCCGCTAGACGGTCAACTATCTCACAATCACTATCCAACTAGATCATCATCATGTTAAAATCAGATTCATGATATTGATAGATTTATTTCATCTCAAATAATACTCTATATGTTCATATCTACAAATTAGTCAAACCATCGTCTTATATAATCCAATATATTACATGTTTCATAACCATCACGGTATCTAAAATTCATTATTGTCCTCTTCTCACAATCTCATAAATATATGGGTTATTAGCATGAAAATGTATCATACTTGACACTTTTTATCATTGTGTGTATGGTCCTTTAATTTTTTTCAATTTTGACACAAACCTTTTGAATTCGTGCTATTGTGTGTATTTGTGACCATTTTACCCTTACTTTTTCCAAATTATGAAGGGTAAAATGGTCATTTTGTATGGCTGAATAGTCACAAAAATGCACACAATGATCGAAAATTTAAAGTTCAGTACACACAATAGCACGAATTCAAAAGGTTGGTGTCAAAATTGAAAAAAATAAAGGACGATACACACAATGACAAAAAGTGGAAAGTATGATACATTTTTGTGCTAATAACTCAAAAATTATCTGCTACAATCACCGACGGGTATATAAAGTTATAAACACACATTTCTTAGAGAAATTATATCAGTTAATCATATGAAATACAAAAATTACAACACGGTATTTATTTCTTGTTTGGTGTCAAAAAATGCACAATTATGATGCAAGTGACCATAGTCAGATATCTACACTTAGAGCTTATTACCCATTTGAACAAAACATTAAACCTTATGTATGTAAACACACGTTTCTTTCGATTTCATTACAATGTGGGACATAGATTGTACCAACCCTTTTGATCTTTTCAAAAAAAATATTGATTTTAAATTATAATGATTTAGTAAATGTACATGAAAAATCCACGGTTTATGAGATGCGTCCTTAGCACGGTTGATTAACTGAATAACCATATCTCTTTTGTTTGTTGTGTTCTGCCAAACAAACCAAACCTGTTTCAACTCGTTATCTAATACAATAAGAAATGTGTGTTTAACACGACATTGCCTTTTAGGGCATTTTAGGTGGTCGTTGATCTTAAATTGAAGAATTAGTTCCTCCAGCCCTCCAAATTCATTCTCGAGCGTCCCCTCCTCAAGTCCTAATCCTAGTGAAAGCACCGCCAGTATCTGTTTAATATAAAAATCAATAAATGAATCAACAATTAATCACTTTCAAAAGTTCAAATATCTAAAAGTATATAAAATCTGCACGTACTTTTATCCTTATAAATGTGATAATCTTGTACCCGTTTATATGAACTCGTATATTTTTGGTTATGAAAGTTGGTAATACGCATCTTATACTTACATGTAATCGCTAGGCTCGAGGGCCAGACAGTCAGATCACGTTTCTCCTTAGGAGACACAAGGTGAAAGAAGTAATCTTCCCATTCAAGTTGTCCACAAGCATTGTTAGCTAGCTTACTTCCATACCCTTAAATCTTCCCTGACGTAATATCATTAGAGTACTTTTCTTTCTCCTCGACAGACTGATCAAAGAAACGCTCCCCTGCATCCTTAACGCGGTTAATCAAGTCACTAGATATCCCGTGGTTAACAATGTGCATGACACCCCACTCAGTGGCTGCTTTGACGAGCTCATTACAACATTTCTCGCGTGTTTTTGGGTCGTTTGAGTTGATGTTATTCAAGTCGATGGTTGGAACTTGTGGTCCTTGTTCTTTATTTTCTTCGTTGAAAATGTTGGTGATTGTTGTTAGTTCATCTTGTGTTCGGATGTATTCCTTTGGGATTTGATGAATACCACTTGTTGCTAAGGTTTCAACTCTTGTGTTTGTTGGAATCACCAATTGTAAGTGTTGTATTATGAGGATTTTGTGGTGTTTTTGGAGTGATATTTATATGTATATTCAAGTTGTAAAGAATGGTGGGTTGTGAAGAATGGTTAGATGTTAAGAATGGTTGGTCATGTGATGCAATTCCCATTCAAAGGACTAAAAAGAAAGGTTTGACTAATTGACTTGGAAGCTTATTAAAATGTTAGGTTATATTTCAACAGAAACCACTCTTTCAAATTACAATTTTATACTTAATATCAGTTATTGTCTCATTTTAGAGTGTTCAAAGTCAAGTCAGCAACAATATATATAAAAGTAAGAATAATATATCCATTCATACGTTTATGTAAAAACTTTGTGTTATAAAAATAACAATCTTTTAAAATATCCATTCATATGTTTATGTAAAAAAACTGCGAGACCTTTAAAGATATAACAAATGATAAATCCTAATTAGTTATTTACATCAAAAATTGTCTCACACATTATAATTGAAACTATAATTCCTAGATATATATACACACATTTCTTTCTATTTCTCTGTGATGTGGGAGAGACGGAGAGTGACTCCACCCAATTTTTTCTTTCTATAAATATAACTAGTGAATCTAGTGATTAATATAAGTGTTATTAACATAAACACATCTAATAAATCAAGTCACCTCGTTGTTTAGTGAATCTAGTCATTAATATAAGAGTGTTATTAATCGGCTACAAAATTCGAAATTGATCATATTGTATCAAAACCAAGTGAATATGGTTTTGCCAATTGACTTGAAGGGTTCATCTTAAAAAAACAATTTTTCCATATTAAAGTTTGATACTGAAACATTTATGTATTTAAATTAGCTTGTTTAACAACCTTTTCTCATTTTTAGTTTATTCAAAGCAAAGTTATTTCATTTTCTCACAACGTATTTAGAATTACTTCAACACTTAAGTCAAATTTTAATCTTAATAAGTGAAACAAGTTTAATTGTAACAATATAGTAAACAGTCAAAAAAAAAATTTGAATAAGAGATCATCTGAATTCTACAAGACTATATCAACACACATTTGTTTCCCTTATTTCTCGACGTGGGAACAATTTACACGCCACATCAAAGTTTAAACCTTTTAATTTGTCAAAAAAAAAGTGATTCATCTTTCATGATTATAACAATTTGTGGATAAGAGTATACATGTTTTGTTACAAAAGAAACATCATTGAGCTTCACTATGTGATTTTTACAAAAGTGAAATCCAACAAAAAAATAATGCCATGTAGCAAAACGCATGGCAGTAGCCTATATCCAAACTTCAACTTTTCCATACAAAAGAGAACCAACTTTAAAACATTCTTAGCCACAGAAAACATGGTCACATAAGCTGTGGAAACCATCTTAACTCTTGGTACATTATAAGGACCCGAGCACCAATCCACCCAAGATGTAGTCACACCTTTAGCTCTATCCGCTAACCAAAATAGACACAACTTGAATCTCTATCGCAAATAGTCTATTTTCGAACACCCTTGTGAATTCTTAAAGGTGTATAGTATCGACCAACATGCCGCTTGCCAAATGAATTCTTAAAATCGCTCTCCAATCCCTTGTGAGTGATGATATCGTCTATCGACCCGGGATTAAAATGACCCATCTGCCATCACTTAAAAAGCTCTCCCATCCCTCATCCCTTCACGACTCTTGAATGCCATAAGAAGCAATGTTCCAACGTTTCGATTCCATTCCCACAAAGGAGAAAACGGATACAAGATCAAATAAAAAGACAAATATCCGTAAAAAGATAAAATTTTTTTTTTTTTTTTTCAAAAAACGTTCTCGAAAAATTCCATAAAAATTCCACAAGATCGGGTATGATTGTGCATGAAAAAGTTGTGAAGGACTTTTTTCTAAAAGTGAATACTTTTTCCCAAAAAAAATTATGAAACAATACGTTTGTGCATTAAATCGTTTTTTTGTGCATCAAAAATTGGTTTTTGCACCCAACTTCTTTTGACTTTTTTCATCAAAATAACATTGCGCATCTAATTAAAACAAGTTGAAAATTTTGCGCATCAAAATTCGTTTTTTGTGCATTAAAAAAACGTATCAAAACTCAAAATTATAAAAAAATGTTTTCACAAAAGTTTTATGCACCAACATACCCGACCTTGTGAAATTTTTTTGGAATTTTTGGAGAATATTTAAATATATATATATATATATATATATATATATATATATATATATATATATATATATATATATATATATATATATATATATATATATATATATATATAGACAAGCGTTCAAATGAGAAGAGTTATTTTGGTGAGAACGTGAGAAGAGATCCTGACCCTCCATCTAATCCCCTCATTTTTTTTAATCTAATGGCTAAAATAAATCATAATAATTTCTAAATTAAAGACACTTTTTTTGCAATGCTGGTATAAAACATAAAAACACACATAACTCACTTTTAAAAGCCTGAAAAACGTAAATACTCTCTCAAACTTCATCTACACTAGCTTCCACCACATCCACCACGTCATAATCCTCACATCACCACCGTCCACATCAGTCAGCGCCGATCACCACCGTCCACCTAATCATCGTCGATCACCGTCCACCGCCGTAATCAGC